>OZ024823.1:32882593-34082593 GCA_964016985.1 Anodontia alba
ACCTTTTTGTCGGACATGCACCCAGCAAGAATGTTTTTGAACATCATAGTACACTGTATTCGAAATTGCGACGATTTTGATGAAGACCCTGACTATACGTCAGTGCATTCTGCAGTAATTCATCAGGAAAACATGCCTATATAATTTTGACCCCCTTAAACCCAACTTTTATATAGTAAAACTGGGGTTTGCAGGGGTATACATTATTTTTCTTATTTCTGCTCAAAAGCATAGATTGTGGGTACTCGCTAGAACCGCCTCGTCGAGGCGGTTCTAGCGAGTACCCACAATCTATGTTCTGAGCAGAAATGTGAAAAATATCTGATTTTTTTTTTATCTGAAAATTTTCATTTTTTGGTGGTAACATTTTCAGTAAATTTGAATAGGCGTGTTTCCGCTGACCGTAATGTATTCCTAAAGATAACTTTTGTGACGTGTTATTTTTGTCACGAGGATCGGACGAGAACAAAATGAACAACGGAGCCCAACCAGCAGGAACAATGCTCCTGAACACGTTTCAGTCAAATGCCACTCAAATGTGTGGGAAAATCTAACGTGCAGCTGCTTGTTAGGAAAATGTATGCCATTTGCAATATATATCGCAGTGACTTTAAAGGACCCTTTAAATAGAGAGAATTACCATCTTATTAAAATCATTATTGATTATAAATGGAAAAGTAAAGCAAATTAATTTGATGTTAGGCAGCCCCTTACTTCCTTTGCAATGTTTGTTCTTGGCGCTCCCAAATGAGAGATGGTTTGAAAATCTGTTTCCAGAACGAACGGAGTTCAGTCATGTTGCTTGTGCGATGTTCTATAGCCTGATTCAGAGTATTTACTCATTGTATACTGAATAGACTCTTCCACACTATACATTGGAAGATCAATTTAAATTTTAGGTACGTTCGGCTATGAGATTTACATATTCCTAGAGAAAAATGGCTAAACTATTTGCAAACAGTGGAGACCCTGATCAGACGCCGCGTTCTGCGGCGTCTGATCTGGGTCTGCACTGTTTACCAGCTACCCTTTTACGGGACTCCCGACTACAATGGGTTAATTTACACAACCCATGTGCTGTAATTTAAATTGATATATGTACTTCAGTGTTTCCCAGGTCGTAGGGTGATGTGACACGAATAACTATCCACGTGATGTGACACGAATAACTATCCACGTATGTATCATCAGCGTTAGACTTGCGTGAAGTCATTCGATAATAAAATGGCTGCCAAGAAGACTGCAACGTTATAAATGCTACGGCGATTTTCTGACTCTTGTCTGCATGGAGACTACGAAGAAATAAAGATATATTCATTTTTTGGGTCGATTGTTTACAATCGAGCCATAATATACAAACGCCAAAGTTTCCTGAAGGTAATTATCCACGTAATTATCATTGACCAATGCAATCAAACCGTGCGTTAGACGAAATTCAGGTAACGGTAATTTTATAGCCGGGCTTTTCTTGTTGCTGTGACGTCTGAGATCTGTTGATAGAGAGTTATCTATAAAACTTGGACTGGGACATTTGGGGCATTGGCAAACAGTGCAGACCCAGATCAGACGCCGCAAAACGCGGCATCTGATCAAGGTCTTTACTGTTTGCTAAAATTACAGGAAGTTATGGGTTAAATGAAAATCTTAAATCCCCGTTCAGGACCATTGTCCCAGCCAACACTCAGAGACTCTACCTAACAGTGCTGTCAGTGCTTTGATTTTTCCCTATTTATAATTGGTACATGTGTTACTGAGAACCGCATCAGTTTTACACAAGACCTTGAAATGCATGTCCACATAAAACTGTGAGTTAGGCTATAGACGAGAGATAGCAAGAACATAACGCCTTTGCAGAGAACCGTTTACCTTCGCATCGATATAGACATTAAATGTCTTTGTTTCTGAAAAAAAAAAAAATCTTCTGAAAAAAATAAATAAAATAAATAAATAAATAAATAAATAAATAATAATAATAATAATAATAATAATAATAGGTGCTTGTCATTTCTTTCCAGTTTCCTTCGGATTGAATCATAGCGATTCAAGTGCCAAACATTTTTCTGCCTTCCAAGAAAAGCATTGCCAAATCCTGCAGACGACTATTAAATGCTGATGAAAAGTAAAGCTATTCAGAAGCTGTACCGTATTAACCCTTAAAGCGCCAAACAAAATTTGAAGCAGACGACATTCATTCTTTTTCAGAGAAAACAAGTCTTGCATTTCATGTGAATCCTCTGCTAAGCAGACGATTCACATGAAATGTCAAGACTTGTTTTCTCTGAAAATAAATAAATAAATAAATAAATTGTCGTCTGCTTCAGTTGTGATTGGCGCTTTAAGGGTTAAGCGCCGAAATTCTTATTGTATTTGTCTTGAATTTGACAGGTCCATTTGACTGTCAAGGAGATGTGTCTTAAAGGACATATATACACCTTATGGGATACAACTCTGTCAGAGTTAGTTTGTCCCCTTCTGAAAAGGGGTCTGTACTATAAGGAAAGAGTTTGCTTTCTTTATAGAGTAACCCCATTATAAAAGGGGTAAGAAAGGAAGTAGGAAGTCTCAAAAGCTGTCTCGCTGTACAAAATGGCGGAAAAACTACTTGGTGTCTCTAGTCACCTTAACCCATTATAGACTGAATAGACTCCCCCGCTATATATATTGGAAGAGTCCAGTTTCAATTTTAGGTATGTCAGGCTATGTCAGTTACATATTCCTAGAGAAAATGGCTAAACTATTTGCAAACAGTGGAGACCCTGATCAGACGCCGCGTTCTGTGGCGTCTGATCTGGGGCTGCACTGTTTGCCAATTACCCTTTTAGGGATCTCCAGACTAAAAAAAAAAAAAAAACCGTGGTTAAAAGTGTTGGCTGAATGGCGGATAATGCAGACCCGCAAGGGGTACATTAACCGCAACGTAAGAAAACGAACCTTATGGCATTTGCGCCCAGCGAAGACTAAAATTAGCATCCGCACAATCTGACCAGTCTTCGTTGTCCTCATGAAGCCACTTTCCATTCTTGGCTAATCAAAAATGAGCTCAGTGGAGATTCTGATCGGACTGTGCGCATGGTACGTTTTCTGACGTTTTGGCTCACATATTCATCTGGTAGATTTGTCTTAGGTTTTGCAAAACTATGGTAAATAATGAAACAAATGTGAACAAATGTACCTGAGGTATGTCTGTATGTCGGTCAGACTGGTAAAAAAGAAGCTATGTTAACCCTTGTCAAGCTGAATGAATTAAAATGCCACGCCCACTTCTAATTTCCAGCCATTCAGATTACTTGATCTGGGTTTTTGATAGAAATTCACATATTTAATGACAAACTGCAGATCCAGATCAGTTGGCTTCTTCAGAAGCCAACTGATCTGGACCTACACTGTTTGCTAAGACAGGGCATGACGTGCTCAGCAAGAGAGGGGTTGTGCACCTTGCTAGTTTGGGAATTATGCGGATGGTTGATTCTTTTCTATAAACTAATTAATTAGATTTAGACTTTTTCCTTGCGAAGTCAAATGAGAAGAAAAAAGACACGAACTCCGCGGATAGGATAAATATAAAATGTTTAGACTATTCACGTTTGTGTTTAGACAATTCGTGTTTGCAGTCTGTACGGATATACCCTGTCGAAATCATTGGGATGATGAGATGAAAATAAAAGACTTGGAGAGATGAAAAGAGAGATGAAATTCGTGGTTAGGATAGAAAAAAATTAAATAAAAACGTACTTTTATAGAAATCGGTTTGGACGTTCGTCCAAGGAATTTCATAATCACAAAAGAAATACACAGAATTCATCATAATAAACAGTAACAACAACAACAGCCGCAGCAGCAGCAACAACCACAACAACAACAATAACAAAATAATGATAATACGCTGTCATAATAAATAAATAAATAAATAAATAATAATGATGATAATAATAATACACTGTCATAGTAAATAAACATCACGAAAACATATCTATAATTTTGACCCCCATAAACCCCACTTATATAGTAAAACTGGGGTTTACAGGGGTATACATTATTTTTCTTATTTCTGCTCAAAAACATAGACTGTGGGTACTCGTTAGAACCGCCTCGGCGAGGCGGTTCTAACGAGTACCCACAATCTTTTTTGAGCAGAAATATGAAAAATATCAGAATTTTTATCTGAAAACTTAATTCAGTTTTTGGTGGTGAAATTTTCAGTATATTTGAATAGGCGTGTTTTCGTAATGAATAAATGATCCAAATATTCCCACCACATTCGCAGTATTTAAAGTCAACATTTGATACAAAAACCATCAGACAGATTTCGGAGAGAATATACTTTGCGTTCTGTAGGAAGTCCAAACCAGAGCCAAGAAAATGAACTGAAAGACACAGTGATGGCTTTCCCAGTTGACATATTTTTGGAACGGTTCCGAGCATTTCAATCATTGTAGAAAATTACGCATTGTGATGGAAAACTACGCGTCAAACATGGAAATTTATTCATTGACGCACCGAATGAGGCTCACATGGGGAAATCTGAAGGTTTCCATAAGCGAACAGCAAATGCAGCTGGTCTGAGTCTTTGCTGTTCGTTTTATATCTCCTGGAGAGTTCATTTGCGTGTTGTGAAGAAACTGCCAAATTTCGGTCAGACTGCGTTGGTGCACATAATGCCTGAATCTTCTCGATTGGTATATTTTTTTTTTCTTCACATTTGTCCTCTCGGGAGCACCGGCTGTATGCAGAAGGATTAGCAGTGGGTTTGGTGCTGGCATTATAGTTATTTCTTCTATACAATTATATGGCTGTACGATGTGTCCATGCCGAAGCGGCTGACATACCATTAATAGAGTGCGTTGACCTACAATACAGACTACAAGAGAGAGAGAGAGAGAGAGAGAGAGAGAGAGAGAGAGAGAGAGAGAGAGAGAGAGAGAGAGAGAGAGAGAGAGAGAGAGAGAGAGAGAGAGAGAGAGAGAGAGAGAGAGAGAGAGAGAGAGAGAGAGAGAGAGAGAGAGAGAGAGAGAGAGAGAGAGAGAGAGTATAAATTTCAGCAAATGACCTTTTGAAATATTTTTTCTTATTTTCCCCCGAAATAGGCTTTGACGTTTTATGAAAATTGTCTCCTTCGCATGAAATGTCAAAGCGTATTTTCTGGAGAAAATAAGAAAAGTATGGTTAATTTGTCTTTTCACTGAACTTGCCCGGGGAATAGCGGTAAATGTTAAATACGTCACGTGGCATTCTTTCGTAGCTCGAAAATAGTGATTTCATGCGTTAACCCATTTAAGCCTAGCGTCCCATAAAAGGGACATGGCAAACAATGTAGACCCAGATCAGATGATCAGATGCCGTGTTCTTGGCAAACAGTGTAGACTCAGATCAGACGCCGCAGAAAGCGGCATTTGATCAGAGTCTATACTGTTTGCATTAAATTTAGAAATTTCTACGAAACATGGTAATGATAAAAGCTAACCACACACCCTAAATAGGAAAGGAATCTGTCCAAAGAACTGAGGTAGAAGAATCCACTCGTCATATAAGGGTTAACGTCAAATCCTTGGAATTTCATAATTATCCCTACCAGTCTTTCAAATTTTATGGAATCCGAATGTGGATACTTAGATCAGATCACATAATGCTGCTCTAAGAATGAATGGAACAAGTCTCATAATGCTGTACTGTCTTACATCACGAAAACACGCCTATATAATTTTGACCCCCTTAAACCCCACTTTTATATATAAAAACTGGGGTTTACAGGGGTATACATTATTTTTCTCATTTTGCTTGAAAACATAGATTGTGGGTACTCGTTAGAACCGCCTCATCGAGGCGGTTCTAACGAGTACCCACAATCTATGTTTTGAGCAGAAATAAGAAAAATATCAGAAGTTTTTATCGGAAAATTTTCATTTTTTTTGGTGGTAAAATAGTCTAATATTTGAATAGGCGTGTTTTCGTAATGTATGACTGAAATATAAGTCACACAATGCTGCACTAATAATGACTGGAACGAGTCTCACAATTCTGCACAACTTATGACTCGAACAATATCACAGTGCTGCACCACTAATGACTGGAACAAGTCACGAGGAGCAAATATTGTATGTAGTCGGACATAATTTTGACCTTCGTTGCTTTTTAAGGGGAATTGGTACACTTTCAGGGGAGACAATTTCGTCAGAATTGTTTTACATCCCTTTCTGAAAAGCGTTTTAAAATTCTTTATTGACTTTTATTTTACTCTACTGTAGGTGGTGTTGTGCTTGTGGCGGCCGTAAAAAGTCTTTCTGTACACTATCATAGTGCAGGTTATATTTTATTTCCTTTGGGATCATTGAGCTCGTCCTGATTATTTTGAAAATCGAATACCGCTTAAGCCAGAGCTAGGGGTCGTATGCAGCCTCTCAAACTACAGTGTTGCGTATGAAGAGACTCAATCAAACCGAGTCTCCATTTTTCGTGATTTTGTGTGTTTCCAAAGGCAGTCTTTTTTGACTTTTATTTTACTCTAAAAAAGGAAAAAAAAATTGTTTCCGGTTTCAAATTACTCTGAAAAGGTTAAGATAGATTCTTTTACAGAAAGGGGCTTGATATGCAAGAAAGCAAACAAGAAACTATAAAAATTATCTCCCTTGTAAAATTGATGGAAAATCTACCAAATGTATCCAGACACATATATCGTAGCAGGCCTAAACCATATACCCAAACCCACATGGCATTCTGCTTAAATCTATATCGGACCGTTATCGGCCCGACAGGATTCATGTCGGGCCGATAACGGTCCGATATAGGTGTAAGCAGAATGCCCACTGGGTACTGAATCATGTGCTGAGACTACGTCATTCATTTCTATTTTATCTTGTTTTCTTTTCTTGTTCCGCTTTTTCGAGTCTAAGTCGTATTATTTGACAACTTTAGACAAGTCAGAAAATTGTAACAAAAATGTCAGATTGTAAATTTAAATGTCAGCAAAATGAGTAATTCAAAAGTGGTGGTTTTACATAAGATCGCACAAGGTCAGCTTTTAAAAGGATCATAATTGCAGTACAGACCGTATCTTTCCCTGTGTTTTCGCTGATACAACGTATACAACGTAGGATAGTGCAGTTTGAAACCTTAGATAAAGCATTAATATCGAGTTCAGCAGAAATCTATCGAGACCCTTCATATGATAGCAATATAGCTTGCAGAACTCCATTTGTCCCAAGTTTATGCGGAACTCGATCTGCAAAGACACCAGAAAAGGTTGAATGATTCCAAGGAATGAACTGAATGATTCCAAGGAAAATAAACTCAGAATGAACTGAATGATTCTAAGGAAAATAAAATCAGAATGAACTGACTCATTCCAAGGAAATAAAACCAGAATGAACTGGATGATTCCAAGGAAAATAAACTCAGAATGAACTGAATGATTCCAAGGAAAATAAAACCAGAATGAACTGAATGATTCCAAGGAAAATAAAACCAGAATGGACTGACTCATTCCAAGGAAATAAAACCAGAATGAACTGAATGATTCCAAGGAAAATAAACTCAGAATGAACTGAATGATTCCAAGGAAAATAAAACCAGAATGAACTGAATGATTCCAAGGAAAATAAACTCAGAATGAACTGAATGATTCCAAGGAAAATAAACTCAGAATGAACTGAATGATTCCAAGGAAAATAAACTCAGAATGAACTGAATGATTCCAAGGAAAACTAATATCAGAATGAAGGAATATATATATATAATTACACTGTGATGAAGTATATAGAGACGTTTTACGGCCACCACACTGCGATTAACACACGCCTGCTGAAGTCCTGCTTAAAGCTTAAAGCACTCTGGGTAAAATTTTCAGCAGACGACATATTGAAGTATTTTTTCTTTTCTTTTTTCCATGAAACAGGATTTGACATTTCGTGCAAATTGTTTCCATCCGAAATACTTTTCTTACATACTCTATACATTGCAACTTTATTTTGAAGAGGACTCTTTTTTTTTTTCTTTTTTTTTCATTCATTTATTTATTTTTCATTTTTCTTGTCTCAAGGAGTTCTTGAGTTGACAGTGTGTCGCCCAAAGAGATGAATACGAACCTCCAATCAAAGTCGGATTATTGCTGCGTTGCTTGGAGACAAAGAAATCTGGCGTATCCTCGTTGTAAGCACGGATATTTTCGTCTCTCACATTTTAGACTTGTAAATATTTTGATGGTTTTACCCCGAGCGGTCCGGAAGCTCATTTGTGTTTACCCTTAAAGCGCTTATCACAACTACAGCAGACGAGACTTTGATTTTCTGGTTATTTTTCAGAGAAAATAAGGCTTGGCATTTCATGTGAATCGTCTGCTAAGCAGACGATAAATGCGAATCGTCTGCTAAGCAGACGATTCACATGAAATGTCAAACCTTATTTACTGTTGAAAATAAACAAAATTAATATTAAAACGTCTGCTGCAAATTTGCTGAGCGCTCTGAGGGTTAATGTTGCCTCACGTCCTTGCCATACGGGCATCACAGGAATGTGCTCTTGACTGCTGATTATTGTTGATGACAAACTTCCGGCCAAGTCACGCCAGGGCTCTAGATAACCATATTAACAATTTCAACGCCAGTCACTATGGCAGCAGACGACATTCTATTCTATTTTTTTTTTTTTTTTTTTTGAGAAAATAAGGATTGATACTTCGTGTACATGTAAGTCGTCATACGTATTATTTGATTACTGTTGATGACAAACTCATGGCGAAGACACGCCAGGGCTCGAGATAACTGTTAACCGCTGAAGCACCCATCGCAGTTGCAGCAGACGACATTCTAAAATATTTTTTATTTTTCTTAGACAAGGGTTTGTCATTTCATTTAAGTCGTCAGACGACACCTGTGATAACTATTAATGACAACCGTCAAGCTAAATCACGACAGGGCTCGAGAAAGCGCCACCCACAATCGCAGCAGACGACATTCTTATTTTGCTTAGAATGCTTCATATTTCGTATGAATCGTATCAATATTAGCAGGCGATTCGCATGAAATATCCAGCTTTGTTTTGTCAAAAACATGACTATGTCGTCTGCTAAAATAGTGCATGTCGTTTTAAGGGTTAAGACACGCTATGAGAAAAAGCGTGTTCAAATGGGAACAAGCAAAGTCCTGGTTCATTCAGTGCAAACTGATGAGGATCTTTTTTCTTCGTTGGACAACGAACAACGAACATTACGAAAACACGCCTATTCAAATATACTCAAAATTTCACCACCAAAAACTGAAAATTTCAGATAAAAATTCTAATATTTTTTTCATATTTCTACTCAAAACATAGATTGTGGGTACTCGTTAGAACCGTACCCACAATCTATGTTTTGAGCAGAAATAAGAAAAATAATGTATACCCCTGTAAACCCCAGTTTTACTATATAAAAGTGGGGTTTAAGGGGGTCAAAATTATATAGGTATGTTTTCGTGATGTTTAGATGGATGGATAGATGGAAATGGACGGAGCAGTGGATGGAATTGTGTTTCCTGTGCTTCAGCAGTATCTAGATATATATCGAAACACTGATTTCTTTTGTACAGTCATGAACTACATTCTACACCCAGTGGATCGAGATTAGAAGTCGGGAGCGCCAACCCCTCTAAGCTTGTTCACACTGCGCCGATATTGCGATTATTTGCCACGGAAAGACGTATTTTTACGGCCGAGTAATATTAATGAGCGCAATGTAAGGAAGTGGGCCTTATGATATGTGCGCCAAGCGTAGACTCGTAGTATGCGCTTTAGCGAGGTCTAATCAGTCTAGTATGTCGGCCTGATAAAACCCTGGGATTCTTGAATATCTCGAGAGCGCCCAGCGGACTTTGACTCTGCGCGTATGTGCAGGCTGAGCTGAACCTTCGCTGTGAGCTCATGGCATCAAGAGCAGAAACCAACAGAACAAACAAACAACAGTAACAAAAACAACAGCAAAAAAGTAAAAAAAAAAAAAAAAAAAAAATGAAAATAAACACTCGCCAACAAACACGTAATCTTTGTTCCAGATAAGGCACTTTTTCTCTTGGAAAATGCTGATATTTTTCTTATTTCTCCATGAAAACATATAATGTGATACCAACATTATATGTTTTCATGGAGAAATAAGAAAAATTATGTGGATACCCCGTCTGTCTGGAACTGCAGTAACTGGCGAGAGCCCTACCATTACGAAAACATGCCTATTCAAATATACTGAAATTTTTACCACCAAAAAATAGAAATTTTCAGATGAAAAATTCTGATAATTTTCATATTTCTGCTCAAAACATAGATTGTGGGTACTCGTTAGAACCGCCTCGCCGAGGCGGTTCTAACGAGTACCCACAATCTGTGTTTTTGAGCAGAAATAAGAATTATAATATATACCCTGTAAACCCCAGTTTTACTATATAAAAGTGGGGTTTAAGGGGGTCAAAATTATATAAGCGTGTTTTCGTAATGAAGTGGACACGTATTGTTTAACTGAAGTTAGGGTGCGTTATGATGAAAATACATTGAAAATAAAACTACATGTACAAGGAAAACCTTGTATTTTTTGTAGGTTATTGTAAACTATTTGCACGCGTCATCTGGAAATTATGTAACCAGTCGTTCAAAGTTATGCATTTTGTCACAGATGAGATTATAAGAATCGGTGTTCCTCGAGCGCACAGAGACGGACAGACAGTTAGACAGACAGTGGTGACCCTTCTCAAGAAATTTCAAAGTTTTCAGATGGAAGTAAACAAGGATAATTATAAGATGAAACCATGCGTATATAGTTTATGTATCATACATGTACGTATGTACAAAAGATCTGCATTTTTTAACTGAAGGTCAAGATTTTAGTTTTGAAATGGTTAACCGCACGACAGTTGTGTTAATAACCGCACCCGAAATTATATTGAACATAACAGAACAACATTTGATTTACGCCGGCGTGTCTATTTGAGGTTGTTTTTGTAAAATGTGTATGCATTTGGAGAACATCGGTTTTCTTCCAGTTTTATGGGGTTCTTCTTAGTGGGGTTATATATAACTATTCACCCTCCACTTTTTTTATTATTATTATTATTATTATTCAAAGTCACACTTTTGCAGCAGAGAACTGTGCTATTGGTAACATAGAGAAATAAAAAAAATGGGAAGTACTGTGTAGAATGAATTTAATGTAGCAATGTGGGTTTAGCTCATTTAAAAGAGAAATGAGCAGTTTTCCCGTAGGAGCCCCATTTTGACCATTCCACATGAAATGAGCTTGTTGCTGTCAATATTCTTACACGTTCGAATTTTTTCATTTCGTTTTTTTTCGTCGTACTACGAAGAAGAAACAAGATATTTTTTCTTTATTTACGATTGGAAATATGCATTCTCAAATCGAAAGGATTATAAGCTGGTTTAATAATACAGTTTAATTTGATATTCAAGCATGGAAGGATTTGGGCCGAAAGAAAATGTTATGAGTGGAGAAAAGAACGAAACACTGCTATATAGATGATTTCGGATATAGGTATGTTCGGCCTAGGCACCATTCGACCTGAAATGAGCTTCTTGCTGTCAATATTCGTACACGTTTGAATTTTTTCATTTCTTTTCTATCGTCGTACTACGAAGAAGAAACAAAAGACATTTTTCTTTGTTCACGATTGCAAATATGCATTCTCAAATCGAACGGGTTATAAGCTGGTTTAATAATACAGTTTAATTTGATATTCAAGCATGGAAAGATTTGGGCCGAAAGAAAACGTTATGAGTGGAGAAAAGAACGAAACACTGCTACATAGATGATTTCGGATAGAGTATGTTCGGCCTAGGCTATGGATGGCGACATGTAATTATGTATGCGGGCTAGAAAAACAGACGATCATAGTTGATTTTTTTACATAGCTCTGATAACGTCTATAATGTTTTTATCGTTGAGTATTGCGATAATTTACATAATTACAACCTTTCATAAATTATAACAATTTTTCACTATACTACGATCTATAGGGAGCTAAGTAATGTATGACAGATTAGTTTCCCGGCGTATTGATACTTTGCATCAATGTTTTTTTTTTTTTTTTTTTTTTGTTACAGCTTGGGCTACACATAAAGTGAAAGCATGAACAGCCATGCAAACGCATTTATATGAACAAATAACGTGCATTCATAATTTTCAGATTATATATTAATGTCAAACATATTGAACAGGTATCTCGCAAGAAGTAAATCGGAAACTTTTGCACAATATGGAGAATACGCCGGGAGAATACGGTTCTAGAAAACTCATTCAAAATGAATACAATTTGAAAAAAAAATGGTATCGTTAAATGGTTAGAAGCCTAAAAGTGCATGAAGTTTAATGGCAAAACTAATTTCCTTTACAAATGCACATGGTAAAATGTGACGCCAGGGGACTTTGAAATCTGAATAAGCGACATCCGTATGTTAAAGGAAATGAAAAATTTTCTCTCCAGAACTACAATATTTTTGGAGCAACATTGGGTTTCCGAAGGGCGACATATTTCGTCATAATTGTTCTTCGTTGTCAGGTTGCAACTCAGCTGTGTCACTACCTGACTCATACATACTTGATGCATAACATGGAAAACAACCCTTTTATCACATGCGGAGAATTCTTCGATCAGACTGCGCATGCGCATATTGTGATCATGCCCTTCTCTGTTTGTCAGTATATTCTTTAGGGCCAATATAGTCCGTAAGCAGACACAGAAGATCCTGATCAGACTGCGAAAGAGTAGGCTAATCTGGGCCTTCATTGTCCGCATATGCAATAAGAGATTTTTTCTTACGTTGTACCTCATTTGCAGAAAATGTCATTTTTAGCATTACAAGTAAAACTACTTAGCTACGTAGATAAATAACTTAGCACCCAAAATATGTCACTTTATTCCTGTCACCTGGGCAGGTCACTCTCCCTATTAAAATGATAAGTGAACCACGTAGAGATAAAGGTAACACATTAAGTATGCGAAAATGGAAGGCCCAGACTGCGGATGCACGCAGTCTGATTAGGGCCTTCTCTTTTCGCGATTATGCTTCCTGGTATACATGGATGCGTTTATTAAACAGAAAAAAGTTCTGATTATAGTGCGCGGATGGACTATCGTTATTCGAAAGTATCTCGAAAAGTGCACTTCTTGCGGGCTCGGCTCAGTTCTTGCATACTATTGCTGCTAGGTAATACATAAGAATTTACGTGGTAGTTTCCTTGTGCGGGGAGCTTAAGGTGTCAGACCAGCTGATAAATACAGATGCTTTGACAGACAAATATAGAAGTTTAAATCCCTGATAGGAAAGTTATTTCTTTTATGATAAACATGACAGAATTTATCGGTTCATTTGAAAACTTTCGGATTGCATATTTGTTTCTACCTCGAAGGAGTGTCGGTAGCGCAGTCTGGGTGTTGATTTAATGTTTGCTTCAGGTCTCGCGGTCAAGGGTGTGAATTCCCGGTCTTCTCAGACGGAATCGGAATTCCCCTGATGTATACCCTTATTGTATACCATGTTTCCTTGAAAAGATCCCTTATCGTCTTATCACTTATTCGTTGCAAGGAAATGACTTAAAGGGCAAATACAAAGAAATTTAAAATATGCCTGGTTGTCAGGGTGTTGATAGAATGCTTTAAGAGAATTATTTTGTTGAAAACCCCATAAAAAAATTCCAATCCAATCAAAAATTGTGGTGATTAATTTACGATACCTACCTTTTTTTCCTGTTAGAGTAACCTCCCTTGGATTTTGTATTGTTTAAGTCCCACAATGCAATATTCTGTGATGTCATAGTGGAACTTAAATTTTAAATTGAAATTTTAAACAGGAATATTCTGCATTTCCTTATATGCTACATAGTTTTTCTCCTTAATAATTATTGATATTGGTCTCTGTCCACAAATAAGCCCATGAATAGAGAATTTAACTAAAAATTTAATCAGTCATTTAAATTTAAAGCTAAATTTTAAAATGTTTAAAACTTGACTAATATACAATTTTTCGGAAGTTTTTTTTAAATAATAGTGAATTTTGGGTGTATATCATATAAATGAATACCAAAAGAGTCAATTTTGGCAAATTATTAAGCATGGTAACTGGATTTTAAATTATTTAAATGAAATTTTTAAATTTGAAATGTAACACTTTAAACGGAAAATAAGAGTTAAATTCCTATGTATATTAGTTTAAAGGAGTTGAATAAATTAAACAATGTGAAAACTGAATTGATGCAGATTAAAAAGCAAAAAAATATTGGCAATTTAAAAAAGTTTAAAATTTTACTGTTCCTTTATGATGTCATAAAAGGGCTCATGAATATTAATGAGGCAGCCTGAATTCAATCCTCTTGGATGTTAAATATCAAATTTCAAATCGCAATATTTCAGAAACCGTTGAAGATAATTTGATGCGGTTTTCGGCAGTCACCTCCTTACTGAAGTGCCCTTAAATATTTAGTAGAATTAAACTTTCGTATTTGCCTTTTAAATACTGCTGTGGCATTTAACATAAGCCATCTGCGTGGCGCTTCTGTTGAGTTCCCGCAATGTATATATTTATGGAGAAATTGAGAAATTTGTCCCAGAATTATCAAGTACTTCTCCTTGACAAGTGCTCTGCTTTCATTCAGGATTTTTATTCTTTGTATATAAGGAAACTATGTACTCATCAAACACGTACTAAAACAAATCTACCGTAATGTGTCACATAGTGAAATTTCCGCATAAATTACTCGTTTTTACATGTCTTGTCTTTTCAGTCGTAAAACTACAGTATGACAAATGGACCGCCGACTGACAAAAATGTCCTTAGGGCATATACGAATGCGACGCCCCAGACCAGTTTGCGCAGCCACGCGTCGGGTCAAAATCTTCGCTATTAGTCCTATATCTTCTACAAGGTCCCTATATTGTGCAGGCGAATAGAGAAGATCCTGACTAGACTGTGCGGATGCGCAGGCTGGTCTGGATCTTCGCTGTTCGCGCGTATGATCTAAGGTCGCTTTTCTCAGCTACCGGCCCTTTATGACGTAAAGAGAAAAAAAGAACGACCTTCAGTTTGATTTATATACTCTAATAAACATTCTTTTAAACCCTTTCATCCCTGACTTTCTGGAGTGGATTTTTCCGTCCTTGAATTAAGACATGTCATTAATGCACATAGGGTCAGTCTAAAATCAAAACAGAATGGCCAACAGTGTAGAGCCGGATGAGACGGCTCAGCCGTCAGCCGTCTCATCAGGCTCCTCACTGTTTGCAAAAGGTTTGTTTTGGTCTGCAGGGCTAAAAGGATTAAGTTGTAAGTAGAACATGCTGAGCATGAGTCTTGATTGTGCGATCAGTAGGAATGCTTAAAAGAAAGGAAAATTTGCCTTTACAAGGGGTCAGTAATTATAGGTTCTCAAATAGGCTTGTTAATCCTGATCAATTTGTGGTCTTCAAAGAAATCGCCGTCATGAGTTGAGTACGTAATACATAGAACATCGACAAATCGATGTACGTGCAGTATGATTAATGCGCCATCGACAAAACAGTATGTGAGTAAAGAGTGTGTTTGTAGTAGGCACACTGCAAGATAAACAAGCCATGTGTGCATAAGGCGCACTGCATGATAAATAAGCCATCGACAACCGCTACATGTGCAGTAGGCACACAAAAAGATAAATAAGGTATAGCTATCGATGAACCGTTGTACATGCAATGTAGTAGGCACACCATACAAGATAAATAAGCCATCGACGAACCTTTGTGCACTACAATGTAAATGCGCCATCGACAACCGTTATGTGTGCAGTAGGCACACCATCAGATAAACAAACCATCGGCTAACCTTTGTTGAGCGCGCGTGCGTGCGTGCGTGTTTCAGAACCGCAATAATCCACCCAGTAGTATTTGTAAATCAAGCAGAAAGCATATTTATCAACCATGGAAGTTAAAGCCTAGTTGGTGAATAGTCATCGAATATTACTATACCGTTACTCGAACGACACGGTTCACTTTAACCCTTAAACTGCCAATCACAACAATTGTCGTCTGCTTTCTCATCTGCTGGTGATTTTATAAGTCATTTCTGCAAACAGTGTCTGGGTCCACACTGTTTGCCTGTATGCGAAAATAGATTCAAAAAGTTTGCAAGAATATTCAGCAGACGACATAAACAGACGATATTTTCAGATGCAGGTTTTCTTGGCGCTTTATGGGTTATTTTTGATAATATAAAAAACCTCATTCTCCATTTTTGGGACGATTGTTTACAACTGCATTAAAATTTTGGCGTTTGTTTACTATGGCTCGAGTGTAGACAATTTAATCAGAACTGATTTTTTTTCAATATACCTTTATTTCTTCATGGTTTCCTGGCAAGAGTAAGAATATCGCCAATCAGTTTTCAGGTGGCGTTTTAACCCTTAAAGCGCCAAGGAAAACTGCATCTGAAAATGTCGTCTGTTTATGTCGTCTGCTGAATATTCTTGCAAACTTTTCAAACCTATTTTTGCATACAGGCAAATAGTGTGGACCCAGATCAGACTGCTAAGGAGCTGATCTGGGTCCACACTGTTTGCAAAAATGATTTTTAAAATCACAAGCAGATGACAAAGCAGACGACAATAGTTGTGATTGGCGCTTTAAGGGTTAACGTTGCAGTCCTGGACGTCATTTTGTTATTTGTGTACAAGGTCATGTTAGCCTAACGCTGATTACATCATACTTGGACAGCGACGTTAATTTAATTACTCGGACATAGTGTAATATATTAGGAATACAAAACAAATATGGAAACACAGCACCTGGTTTGTGTGAATTAATATAGTGAACCCTCATTACGACGACACAATTGTTTCCCAAAGATTTTTACCATTAAAATGAAGTTGCTATTGTAAAGAATCCTTAATGAGAAGAATGATATGCAAGAAATGCATAGTTATATTCTATTTCCCCGTAGAACATATGTTTTGGATATTTGTTAGAATCGCCTCACTGAGGCGATTCTAAAAAAATATCCGAACATGTTTCTTGAAGTATTAAATACAGTGTTCTTGCGAATTTATAGCGAAGGTTTCATGCCAGCATAATTATCATTATAACAAATTTTGTCGTTGTATCGGGTGTCGGTATAAAGAGGGTTCACTGTACTCTGAATCCGACTATCGTGCGTTTGTTTGTGCTTTTCTGTGACAGTTTTCACATGGGTATATATAATTCCATTTGGCTGTATATCTTGCATAGCAAATCTGCGTGTATATTTCAAATTATTTTAACTGGCGTTTTCAAAGCGAACGAGTAAATTGTGAACAGGAAATGTTTTCCCAACATTATTCTTGTAGAGATGGGTATCTTGCGTTTTGCGTTTCATTTGGGATCTGGAAGGCTCAAGATAATTAAGGGACTTTGCGAGAAATGAAGACCCGGACCAGACTGCGCAGATGCTCAGTCAGCTCAGGGCCTTCGCTTTCAGTCGCGCACCTGACAGCTGGATCTCGGATGACTTTAGCGAACAGCGAGGCTCTTGATAAGATTGCGCGGATGCGTAGACTGGTCTGGTTCTTCGCTGCTTGTATTATGTTCGAAAGTACCTTGTCGCAGTAACCAGCCTATTTAACCGTTAAAGTGCTTATCACAACAGCATATGATAGTTTGATTATTTGCTGTATTTTCCAGAGAAAATAAGGCTTGACATTTCATGTGAATCGTCTGCTAGGCTAGGCAGACGATTCACATGAAATGCCAAGCCTTATTTCCTCTGAAAAGTAATATTAAAAAAAGATGTAGAATGTCATCTGCTGCAGTTTTGCTTGGCGCTTTAAGGGTCAACAATTAAAGATGTAAAAAGAATAAAATGAAAATTACTAACGACGAGTTCTCGTGACGAAATAGATTATATTACTGGCGTTTGCGTGTCTGACTGTAGGCTGTATATTTGAATGTCCGTGTTCGTCAATGCTTCGCCGATCATCGCGTGACACGATTCATTTCATCTTTTACCGCATTTGCGCGGAAATAAGACGCTACATGGGTTTGTTCTGATATTGTCTCTTAGTGCTTCAGAGTCGCAATCATCTCCGCCTGGAATGAAAAAAAAAGACTATATTGCATCATTATGGATGGTGATCATTTCCGGCCGCAACTTTTACAAACAGTAGCTGTGACTGCGTGTACTAAATCTGCTGGGTATCTGTTACCGGCTTTTGGTTCGTGTGCGACTTAGGTCAGATACGTGTTGTGTGTGTATGTGTGTGTGTGTGTGTGTGTGAGAGAGAGAGAGCTTCGAACGTGGTCGTAAAAAAAAAATATATATATTTTATATATTGTATTATATTTTGTTATTTATATATATTGTATTATTTTTTCCGACAACTGCGCAACGGCGACAGCGAAAATGTAGCGTCTAACGATTTTATTTTTCAAGTTTACATCATCGGAAAAAAAAAAAACAAACAGCGAAGGTCTTATAAAAAAAAAAAAAAAAAAAAGAGAGATCAGCAAATTATGCTTATGCAATGTTTTTATGCCCGCAACTTCGAAGAACTTGTAGGGGCATATTGCTTCTGGGGAGTTCGTCCGTCCATCCGTCCGTTCGTCACGCTTTTTGAGGCATAGCATAACTTTAGAACCGTGCATGCTACAGTTTTGATTTTTTTTTATATTTATTCCTCATGAAAAAATAGCTGACACATTTTTTTTTCTCGACAGCATTATGCCCCTTTCCTGAGTTATGACCCTTTGAAAAATATGGATGCAATCTTGTCAGCAAAATATTTATAAAAAAAAAAAAAAAAAAAAAACTGAAGCCAGAGCCTTGAAACTTGATGAAAAGACTGGTAGTGATGATTAGACAACATGATTAACTTTTGTTTAAATTTTGAAAAATACTTCGAGTTACGGTCCTTTGTAATTTTGGGCATTTTCACCTTGTCAGCAAAATATCTCAAAAACTATTGAAGTTAGAGCCTTGAAATTTTATGAATTGATTGGTAATGGTGAGTAGATGACCTGATTAACTTTTGAATAAATTCTGAAAAACACTGCACGAGTTACGACCCTTTTAATTTTGGGCATTTTTACTTTGTCAGCAAAATATCTCAAAAACTATTGGAGCTAGAGTCTTGAAACTTGATGAATTGGTTGGTAATGGTGTGCAGATGACCTAATTAACTTTTGTATTTGAATTTTGAAAAATATTTCATGAGTAATGACTCTTTGTAAATTTGGGCATTTTCCCTTGTCAGCAAAATATCTAAAAAACTATTCAAGCTAGAGCCTTGAAACTTTATGAATAGATTGGTAGTGATGAGTTGATGACCTGATTAACCTTTGATTGAATTCTGAAAAACACTTCATGAGTTATGGCCCTTTGTAATTTTGGGCATTTTTACCTTGTCAGCAAAATATCTCAAAAACTTGGTGAATTGATTCGTAATATGAGTAGATGACCTGATAAACTTTTGAATAAATTTTGAAAAATATTTGATGAGTAATGGCCCTGTGTAAATTTGGGCATTTTTCCCATATTAGCAAAATATCTCAAAACAACTGTTGAAACTAGGGCCTCGAAACTAGATGAATAGATTGGTAGTGATGAGTAGATGACTGATTAACTTTTGAATAAATTCTGAAAAAAGAAACTTCATGAGTAATGGCCCTTTGTAATTTGCCTTGTCAGCAAAATATCTCTAGAGCTAGAGCTTTGAAACTTGGTGAATTGACTGGTAATGACGAGTAGATGACCTAATTAACTTTTGAATAAATTTTGAAAAATATTTCATGAGTAATGGCTAAATTCTGAAAAAACAAAAACTTCATGAGTAATGGCCTTTTGTAATTTTGGGCATTTTTACCTTGTCAGCAAAATATCTCAAAAACTGTTGGAGCTAGAGCCGCCTTGAAACTTGGTGAATTGATTGGTAATTACGAGTAGATGACCTGATAAACTTTTGAATTAATTTTGAAAAATATTTCATGAGTAATGGCCCTTTGTAAATTTGGACATTTTTCCCTTATCAGCAAAATATCTCAAAAAAAACTATTGAAGCTAGGGCCTTTAACTTTTGAATAAATTCTGAAAAAAGAAACTTCATGAGTAATGGCCCTTTGTAATTTTGGGCATTTTTACCTTGTTAGCAAAGATCTTAAAAACTGTTGGAGTTAGAGCTTTGAAACTTGGTGAATTGATTGGTAATGACGAGTAGATGACCTGATTAACTTTTGAATAAATTCTGAAAAAATATTTCAACAGTAAATTTGGGCATTTTTCCCTTGTCAGCAAAATATCTCAAATACTGTTGGAGCTTAGAGCCTCATGACTTGATGAATAGATTGGTAGTGATGAGAAGATGACCTGATTAACTTTTGAATAAATTCTAAAACATATTTCAGGACTTATGGCCCTTTGTAGATTGAGCCATTTTTTCTTATCTGAAATATCTCATGACTCAATAAATAGATTGATAGTGATGAGAAGGAAGTTGGAGGGGCCTATTGCTTCTGGGCATGAGTAATGTCCCTTTGTAAATTTGGACATTTATCCTTGTCAGCAAAATATCTCAAATACTGTTGGAACTAGAGCCTCATAACTTGATGAATAGATTGGTAGTGATGAGAAGATGACCTGATTAACTTCTGAATAAATTCTGAAAAATATTTCAGGAGTTATGGCCCTTTGTAGATTGAGCCATTTTTTCTTATCCGAAATATCTCCTAGTTTAGAGTTATTACCCTTTTAAATAAAATAACATGGAAATCTAGTTAGCAAGATATCTCAAAAAGTGTTTGAGCTAGAGCCTTGATATTTGGTAATACTGATTAGGACTGAGGAGGAGATCACCTGAATAAATTTTCAATCAATTAAGTGAAATGTTGAGTGATGGCCCTTTGACATTCCTGGCCATTTAATGTTGACAACTTGCTTTATTGTGCCTAGCATAAGTTTAGAATCATGTATGCTAATGTTTTGAAATTTCATAATTGGATTGCTCATGAAAAAATAGGTGACCCGTATTTTTTTCTTATCTGAATTTTCTCCCATTTTAAAGTTATTTCCCTTTAATAAAATAACATTGAAATCTCATATATTTGTACTGTTGTTACCATCATGGGCAAGCAGTGTTTGAGTCAAGCAGTGTTAGAATCAGGCAGTTGGGGGCATAGTGTTTTACAAACACCAGCTCTACATAGTTGTGTGTTGTTGTTTTTTTCTTCTTCTGATTTTCTTTATAAAAGCATATGTTGTGAGTACTCATTTGAACTGCATCGACAAGTCGATGCAGTTCAAATGGGTACCCACAAAATATGTCTTTATAAAGAAGTATACAAAAAACTACACTGGCTGTAATCTGAAGACGACGGCATTGCTTGATTGTGCAATTATTGGGATATGTGCGGTAATCAGGTTGAATATGGTAATTGTCTACTCTCATTAGCTCAAATTCCAAGGGACCAGAATGTTTGTTTTGAAATCACAGTAGTTTTAGATGAAAGGAATTCAAATTTAATGAATATATGGCAAACTAAATAAATATTTTCCTTTATTTAGTTTGACTTAAGCAGTAGTTTTCATTTATCAATGTTTGAGATAACAAGAGTCAACTACAATGGAACTTCACTGGCTTGAACATCTTTGGGACCATGGAAATTTGTTCAAGATATGGGTAGTTCGAGCCACTTGGGGTTAATCAGGGTGCCAGGCCATAACAAATGTCAATAATTAGGTGTATCTTTTCGATCTTCTACACAATAATTGTATGTTGGGTGTACTCATTAGAATTGCCTCAATGATGTGATTCTAATGAGTTCACACAACATACAATTTCATGATAAAATGATAAAATTTCTCTAAATGTTTGTTCTCCTGAGCTACCGAAAGAATTGCTTAGGGACTCAAAAATGAGTTCAAGTTAGCCATGGTAACTGAGCCATCAGTGTTCTAGCTATCGTGGCTGGACTGTATATAGAATTCTCTGGATATTGCCTATCCCTTGTAAGCAGATAGTGGGTTTGTCAGGTTGTTCTGTTCTAGTGTCTATGGTCTATTGCAGCCTTTCTTGTGATCAGAAAGGACAGATAATGACAGCATCAATAAGGTTTCAGTTTTCTTTTAATGGTTTTCACACCCATTCAAAATGAACTTTTCTCTGAAATTAGCATTTGTCTTGTTATATGTCTAGACATGGCAGTTTCAAATTTATCTTAGAGCTACTTCCTTGGTGTAATATTGCAACATTAACCCACAAACTGTTGATTTTATAATGGGCAAAAAGATGTCTTCAAACAGTGTGCAAAATGTCCAGGCCCCGAGGTTAAAAAACTTTTTTCATGCTCAACTCAACTGAGCATGAAATTTCACTTGGTCATAAAAATAAAAATACCAACAATCAAAACATTTTTCATGCTCAACTCAGCTGAGCATGCTCAACTGAGTTGAGCATGAATGAAGTTTTAAAATAATGTCAGTATATCTTAAGATTTATGAGCAAAACAAATTTCATGCTCAGCTGAGTTGAGCATGAAAAAAGTTTTATAACCTTGGGGCCAGATTCAGATTCATACCACACATGCCCTGATAAAATCTTATCCTGACATTTGTTCTCTACTGATTTATTCTATAGTGCCAGATGATTCTGTTAGCTTAGAGTGAAGGGGCTGCCCACATATGCCCGAAGTTTTTGAATGGTGTGGTCCATATATTAGCTGTCTGTTTTTAGCTCACCTGAGCAAATGCTCAGCCTGTGAGCTATTGTGATCACCCTCTGTCTGTCTTTGGTTGTCTTGCATCGTCAACAATTAGTTTGTGAATACTCTAGAGATAAAACTGTTGACAGAATCTGAATAAAACTAATGCTCAGAATGTTTACCCATATGAAATCTAGGTCATTTCAGTTTGAAACTGGGTCACTTGGGGTAAAAAAATTGGTCACCTGAGGTCAAATCAAAGGAAAATCTTTTTAACACTCTGGAGGTCACATTTTTGAAGTAATCATCATGAATATTGCTCAGAATGTTTGCTTTGATGATTTCTAGGTCAGGTTTAAAACGGGGTCACTTGGGATCAAAAAGGTCACCAAGCCAAATAAAAGGAAAACCTTGTTAACACTACAGAGGTCACATTTTTTTTTGTAAGTAATCATTATGAATATTGCTCAAACTCTTTGTGTTAATAATTTCTAGGTCAAATTCAAAACTGGTTCACTTGGGGTAAAACACTAAGGTCACTGGGCCAAGTCAAGGAAAACTTTGTAAACTTTTAGAGATCACATTTTTTAGGGGTCATCATGAATCCTGCTCAAAATGTTTGTCTTGATTTTTTTAAGGTTGACTTTGAAACTGGGTCACTAAATGGGGTCAAAATTAGATCACCAGGCCAAATCAAAGGAAAACCTTTTAGAGGTCTAACTTTTAAGTGCTCCTCATGAATCTTGCTCAGAATGGTTGTCTTGATGGATGTCTAGTTGAAGTTCAGAACTGGGTCACTTATGACCTATATTTACCGGTCCAGTGACTTTTTAAAGTTTTTTCCATGTTGATCAGTTTCACAGTAACTATTTGTCCTACAGCAGTGATATGTTGGTACTTGCATACATCTTACTATAGCCTCTTGAATGCAGTCATCCATATTTGACCTTGACCTATTTTTCATGGTCCATTGACTTTGTTAAGTTCTTGCATTTAGGTCAGTTTCTCAGTAACTATAATTGGTCCTAAAGCCCGTGTTACTTAGCAACATAGCATACATCTTAGCATGGCCTCTTGAGTACAGTCATCCATAATTTACCTTGACCTGTATTTCAGGGTCCATTAGACATGCTACATTGTCTTACTTATTAATATAATCATCATGTATCTTGGTCAGAATGTTTGCCTTGATCATTTCTAGGTCAGGTGTTACGATACTCAGGTGAGTGATAAGGATCATGATGACCCTCTTGTTTAACATTAAATCTAGCACACACACACACACACACACACACACACACACACACACACACACACACACACAACCCGGCTCCCTGGTGACTCTCTTTGCAGATAGGCTACCTTATTTTCTGTAAGTATTCACAATTAAGTTCATTTTGCTATCATTGATGTGTCTAAAAACTGCTGATTGAGTGGCAGACAGTGTAGACTCTGATCTGGGTCTGCACTGTTTGCTCAGACCTTTCTGTCCAAAATCTTAGGGTAAATTATGATATAGGAATCACTTTCTATCCCTGAAAAGATTATTGAAGCAATTGAAACACATGGCTTACTGTTTTAAAAGGAACTTGTATAGGAAAAGTTAGGTAATTCTGTTTTAGATTTTGCATGATTTATGGCCCCTTTCACACTAAGAAATTTTGATCCATTGCAGCTGCATTATCAACTTGTTTTAATCTTGAAGAATTATTTTTAAACTTGAATAACATATTATTTCCTGACAAACTTGTTGAGTGGGCTGTTTCCTAATGTTTTTTCTTTTCTTTTTTTTTTTCTGTACATTCTTTCCCCAATTAAGCATGTAGCAGTATTATTTACCATGTTTACATGCATGTTGGGACATAAAAAAGTATCAGCCTGTTCTTAATCCTTTAAGCACTAATTACTACTACAGCAGACAACATTTTGATTTTTTTTTGTTTATGAGAGAGAGCAGGATTAACATTTCATGTGAATCATCTGCATGAAATGCCAAGTCTTATTGTCTCAGAAAAATGATAAAAAAATAATAGAATATTGTCTGCTACAATTCTGTTTAGCAATTTAATGTTTAAATGAAAAACATTGCTCTGTTCTTCCAGTTACAAGTAATCTCCAGTGAGAGGGTGGTAAATATTTTTAATCAGAGTTACTTCCCAAAGTTATATAAGTTCCTTTAATGCAAATGGAAACTCTGTTAAGGGAGGCAACTCATTCAGAATTGTTTTTGGCCCCCTTCTGAAAAGTGGTCTACTCTAAAAGTAAAGAATTTTCTTCCTGTAGGAGCAAATTCTTGCATTTCAGAGAAGACTGCTGTTTTAAAAGGAACTTGGTGTGCAGAAAAGCAAACAAAAGTTATCACCATTATACAAATGGCAGAATCTAACTCTGTCAAGTCCCGGTTGAACTTAATTTGTCCTGGGCCCAGTTGTTCAAAGCTAACAATGTCGTTAGTTAACGATTCGTTAAAATTTACATCGTGTGATACGCAAAAATGCTGTAATTTTTTGCTGATAAAATGTGAGTAGCAAAAGCTACTCACATTTTTTCAGCAAAAAATATCAGAATATTGTATATTGAACTGGCTAAAACAGTTAACGAAATGATCCTTAACGAGCTCGTTAAGCTAACGACGCTTTGAACAACTGGGCCCTGGAAAATAAGCAACATATATCAGCCTTTTATCCTGCTTGTTTCCCAAGCAGTCCAATAAAGATTTATTTACTTCCTGTGATTTTTTTAAAAGCTTAACCCTGTTCCTGCAGCTCTGAAAAAATTTATTGCATTTGTGTGTGGCTCTGTTCTGTCTGCTGGCCTATAAAATTTGTCCACATTTTTTCTGGTGCCAGTAAGTGCTAACTGGGTGACATTAGGGGGTTATTTCCATTTAAACTAGCCTAGGTTTAAAGGAATGATGATGATGATTTGATGTTTTATGTCCCTTTTAATATTATTTAAGGCATATCAAGACCACTGAAAGGTGATCATAATGAAAGGCTCTATGCATTGATGTTCCATACATTCATGGACTGAATTCCATCTCTAGCAGAATTCAAACTTCATCACGAAAACACGCCTTTATAGTTTTGACCCCCTTAAACCCCACTTTTATATAGTAAAACTGGGGTTTACACGGGTATACATTATTTTTCTTATTTCTTCTCAAAACATAGATTGTGGGTACTCGTTAGAACCGCCTCGCCAAGGCGGTTCTAAGGAGTACATCCAAACTATGTTTTAGCAGAAATATGAAAAATATAACAGTTTTTTATCTGAAAATTTTCAGTTTTTGGACGTGAAATTTTCTGTATGTTTTCGTAATGTGGAACCTTGGGATCTTGAGTGCTTAACTCTTTCCCCATTAGTGGTGATTTTTGTCATCTGCAGTTAACCTTTGCAAACAGTTTGGACCCAGATCAGGCCCAACAAAATGTAGGGCCTGATCTTCATCCAAACTATTTTACACTCTTATGGTATTCCTGAAAGATTTTTTTGAAAAAGTTAATTTAAAAATAAAAATCCACATGTGGCAAAAAAGCGTGCAAAATTACCCAGCATGCAAAGAGTTAAACCACTCGGCCACCACCCAGATGCTTCTCTAGGCAAAGGAAACAGCCAGTTTAGCAGGAGTGCTGAGAGGTGAGAGGCAGGGCAGAGGGAGGGTCAGTTTAATTGCCTTCCTTTGTATATTGCTGTACCTTTACATAATCGTTTATTTCCCCTTGTGAAATCGAAATAAATCTTTATATGTCTCCAATTGCGATGATCATTTCTGTGACTGAAACAATTTATCTCTTTACTAGCAGACAGCATTATTTTAATGCCTAGCATGTTGGGTAAACATTTGAACACCAGATGACATTTTGATATATTTTTCTTATTTTCCCCAGAAAATAGGCATTGAAATTTCATGCAAATTAAAGGAAACAATTCACCCGAAATTTCAACCTATTTTCTTTCAAAATTAAGGAAAAAAAATGGCAGACAATTCACTTGAAATAGCAATTCATAGAAAACAAGTCTTGATTGGCAGAAAATTCACATCAAATATTAAGACTTATTTTCAATAAAAAATGATAAATTATTTAGAGTTAATTATAGACTTGTACCCCTAGTTGCAACAATGAACATGTCGAAATTCAAAGATGGAAGAGTCCACTTTCAAATCTTCCCTTGGATAGCTTAACGGCAGTTACTTTAATGTACTCTGAAATATGGCACGTCTGTTCCATGCACAGAACTTTTACATGGTATTGACTGTTCCATGTAATGGGTTACATTTATTCAATTAAGCGATCTCCTTTCGTGTTTACTATGCATTAATATCATGAAAACGTATTTTATCAGAAAATCTATTTCCTAAACAGGAGTTATTTTGTCGTTTGAGGATTATGTTATGTTTGTCTAGCATGTCAGAGTGTACTTGAGCATGGAGAGAGAAAGATTTAGATCAGATGCGTTTTTATTGATTGATTTAACTGTATTGAACATAGTGGTCATGTGACTTGAATGTATTTGTTGGAGTGGAGGACATTTAATTGCCTAAAGGGAAAAGAAGTCTCAACATCCTTGTAGTAAAAATAACTTTCTTTATCTGCTCTAGATATCTAATTCCGCATGTGAAGCCTTATAATAATGATGCAGACCGGTAACACATTGGATGGATAAAACATTCAAATCCCCACCACCACCACCACCACCACATCCCCACTGATCAAGATATTTTATCCACATAATAAATGCTTGCTTATGAATTTGTATACAGTCTTAATTTAGTATAGATATAAAAAGTTTGCTGTTTCATAAAGGGAGCAAACAATGTGATTTGAAAGACCAAAGGGAGCACAAAATATAAATTGCTCAATTTCTCCAGGTAAACTATGACATACCTTAACTTTCTTCTTTTGGAAACGGAATTCTATTTATGAATGTGTGTTTTCTTTCAAAATGCCCTCCTTATGTAATTAATCTAATTTGCATTACAAAAACAGGCCTATATAGTTTTGACCCCGTTTAAACCCCACTTTTTTAAAGTAAAACTGGGGTTTACAGGGGTATCCATTAATTTTCTTATTTCTACTCATAAACATAGATTCTGAGTACTCATTATAACCACCTTGCTGGGGCAATTCTAACAAGTACCCACATTCTATGTTTTGAGCAGAAATATGAAAACTACCAGAATTTTTCATCTGAAAGTTTTCATTGTTTGGAGGTAAAATTCTCCATATATTTGAATAGGCATGTTTTTGTAATGAATTTTAAAAAGCTATATGTGGTATATCTAATTTAGGTTCTGGATACAGTCGGTAGACTTTCAGCCATGTTTTGCAAGAGAGACATTTACTTTAGTGACTCCCTGTTTTCATTCCAGCACAGCAAAACATGGATGAAAAGGGTCAAATCTAAAACAAAATTCTTTCCCTTTAGAGAAGACTCCTTTCAGAAAGGAGAAAAATAATTTTTGACGAGAGTTGCCTCCCCTGCAAGTATATCATTTCCTCTAAATGCTTGTCATGCTGAATAAATTAACCCTTGTCCTGCTGAACCCGGATATACCCTACCTTTGCAAACAGTGTAGATCCAGATCGGCTTCTGAAGAAGCCAACTGATCTGGATCTGCACTGTTTGCCATTCAGTATGTGAATTTATAGTAACAATCCAGATCAAGTAATCTGATTGGCTGAAAATTAGAAGTAGGTGTGGCATCTTAATTTATTCAGCCTGACAAGGGTTAAGATGCCACACCCATTTCTAATCGTCAACCAATCAGATTACTTAATCCAGATTGTTGATATAAAAACATATACTGAAGAAGCCAACTGATCTGGATCTACCATACATGCCATACCTCACACTGTGAGACAAAATCTCACAGAATTTTGGCCCTTCTGGACTCCGTTTCCCATAAGATTTTCAAATCTCACAGAATTTTCAAACCATTTAATAAGCTATTTTTTGAAGAACTAGAATTTCATCAAATCTCCCCTAAAAATTTGCAAAATCTCACAGATTTCTGTCAGCAGCTAATGGCATGTATGATCTACACTGTTTGCAAAGGCAATATACCGGTAACGGTTCAGCAGGACAAGGGTTAAACACCAAAGTAATATTTGATGCAAAGCTTGATAAAAAGGCCTAGATATATGCCATGTTAGAACAACATTTAAAGGCCCACAAGGTCCATGATATATGCACAGTCTGATCAGGATTACAAGTGGCTTTCTCTATTCATACATATATTCTAGCTACAGTATCCATTGATTCTATACAACAAAGGCCCTTAGCCCTTGCCTTAATGAATGAATTAAGATGCCACATCCACTTCTTACTTCCAGCGAATCAGATTACTTGATCCCATTTTTGATAGAATTTCACCTATTTAATGACAAACAGTGCAGATCCAGATCAGTTGGCTTCTTCAGAAGCCAACTGATCTGGATCTACACTGTTTGCTA
Organism: Anodontia alba; assembly: GCA_964016985.1. Classification (NCBI taxonomy): domain Eukaryota; kingdom Metazoa; phylum Mollusca; class Bivalvia; order Lucinida; family Lucinidae; genus Anodontia; species Anodontia alba. The sequence goes on from OZ024823.1 coordinate 32,911,707, forward strand.
AGACAGGGCATGTCGTGTTCAGCGAGAGAAAGGTAAATCAGATCTGCAAGTTACTTACTGTTGGATCTGTGAGGTTGATCTGATGCTGCATGATGTCCTGAGAGGAAATTGTTTATTCAAATATTTAGGGTAAATACCAAAATAATCTTTAGTATTTGGACAGACACACCTGAGCAAATAGTGTAGACCCAGATCAGATGCCACAGAATGTGGCATCTGATCAGGATCTACACTTTTTGCCACTCATTAGATACTCAGGTATATCAACAGGTAGTAAAAAGGACTTGTTCAGTTCCTTGTACTGGTATGGTAAAGAGTTATGGTGTCCCAATATTCAGTTTAACCCTTGTCCTGCTGAATAAATTAAGATGCCACTCCCATTTCTAATTTTCAGCCAATCGGATTACTTGATCCAGATTGTTGCTTTAAATTCACATACTGAATGGCAAACAGTGCAGATTCAGATCAGTTGGCTTCTTCAGAAGCCAACTGATCTGGGTCTACACTGTTTGCAAAGGCAGGACCTGTCCGGGTTCAGCAGGACTAGGGTTAATATGGTAAGCTTGACAATTGTTAGTAAACTGCAATGTTGCATTTTTTCAGACGTTATGATAATGGTCAGTCACCGAATGTGAAGAAGGCTAAAGATTTGGTAGAAGATCTGTCTCACATTAAAGATCAAGTGAAATATTTAGTGGAGGTAAGTTTTTTCTGATACAAGCTTTTTTGCTATCACATTGTTCTGTCAAATTCGTAAAATTTTGCAGACAGGATAATTAGGCATCAGGTCAAGATGAGGCAAGCAAATGTACCCTATAATCAAACAAGTGTACCCTATGTTATAGCTAAATTTGTACCTCATGTGACATGAACAGGCAATACTCAATGAATACTGTAATAATTCTAAATAAATTCAGATGCCAATATTATACTCACTTCTAATTTTCAGCCAGTCAGATTTCTTGATTCAGGTTGTTGATACAAATTCACATTGATGACAAACAGTGCAGGTCCAGATCAATTGGCTTCTGATCTAGATCTGCACTGTTTGCAAGGGTGGAGCATATCGGGGATCAGCTGGACCAGGGTTAAGGTGTCTGAATAGTGCTCAGTGATGGTAAATACAGTAATCTCAGGTGTGTAATTAACTGTATGTTTGTAATTCTAAAAATATATTTGTTATTTTGCTGTCAGAAAACCCAAAACAAATGTAACTCATTTTTGCAGGTTTACTGTCATGTCAAGGCTGAATGAATCCTACCAAAATCTGTTTTACTGCTTGGCATCACGATAACATACCTATATAATTTTGACTCCCTTAAACCCAACTTTTATATAGTAAAACTGGGGTTTACAGGGGTATACATTATTTTTCTTATTCCTGCTCGAAAACATAGGTTGTGGGTACTCGTTAGAACCACCTCATAACGTGTACCCACAATCTATGTTTTGAGCAGAAATATGAAAAATATCAGAGTTTTTTATCTGAAAATTTTCATTTTTTGGTGTTAAAATTTTTAGTATATTTGAATAGGCATATTTTTGTAATGGTAAAACATGATGAAAATGGTATCTTCAACATCTTCGTCAGAAATGTGGCTGCTAAAATAGATGAATATAAAGTCAGCTATATAACTGGACTGATTATTGTTGTTGTTGTTGTGTTGAGGTTTTACGGCCCAGGCAACCCAATGGGGTCATGTTGAGCGCGGTCAGTTTACCTAACCACACGTTTACTGGGCAGGCTTAGTCCTCTAAGCGGTTAACCAGTATTGTGCACATTCTTTTGCCAGAAACTGACAACTGCCCTTCTTGAATCAGCGGAAGGGAGAGAATGACCGTAGAAAATATTTCATGATCAATCTCCACGAAAGAATGTTGCCGACCTCGGCGGGGGTTGAACCTGCGACCTCCTGGTCTCCAGTCGGACGGCACATCCAACTGAGCCACTGAGGCCGGCGGACTGATTATTGTAATGGATACATTAACCAATAAGCAAGATCCTGTATGGACACCTTGTATACATCTGACAACATTTTAATACTTTTTTATTAGTATTTGATACAAGGTTATTCATTTTGTTTGTATTTTATTTCATTTTAATTTTGTTTGCTCACAAAACTACAATAAACTGTCCTGTTATGCACACTTAAATGTTTTTAAAAACAGAATCACTGCAGTCTAAAGTGACTGTGAACATGCCACCCACCCCTCACACCTCCCTCTTGGCATATCTATCAACTAACAAAATGTATTAACTTGAATACAGATTGACGACCTGAACAGACATTGTAAACATATTTAGATGCCACAGAATGTACGGTAGTGTCAGATAGGTGTCTACATGGTTTACTGCTCATTCAGCAGCTTTTAGAGACACCAGCAGGAAGTAAAAATGGACAAACTTGTTCAAAGCATCGTGCTTAACGAGCTCGCTAGTGGTCAAAATGTTAACTGATCTAGTAAGTATAATGTCTAACTGACAGGTACTTTTGCTGAAAAAATGTGAGTAGCTTTTGCAAAGGCAAAAGCTACTCACATTTTTTCAGCAAAAATATAAGCATATATGCCGTATTAAATGATCAAAGTTTTAATGATCTGTTAACTAACGATATCTTTAGTTTTGAACAACTGGGCCCAGCATGTTTTTAAATTTACTACTGTATGTCAAATTCAGCAGATGACAAATGATAATATTTTTCTTCTTTTTCCAGAAAATAGGCTTTGACATTTCATGCAAATTGTCTCCTAAGGAGACAATTTGCACGGAATGTCAAAGCCTATTTTCGTGGAAAAATAAAAAAAACTATTTCAAAATGACATCTGCTAAAATTTTTACCCAGCTTGCTAGGTGTAAATGTGTCTGAACACTAACCTTTAAAATGCCAAGAAAACCTGCATCTGAAAATGTCTTCTGTTTATGTTGTCTGCTGAATATTCTTGCAAACTTTTCAAACCTATTTTTGCATACAGGCAAACAGTGTGGACCCTGATCAGACTGCTCCTTAGGAGGAGCAGTCTGATTTGGGTCCACACTGTTTGCAAAAATGACTTTTAAAAACACAAGCAGATGACAAAGCAGACAACAAATTGTTGTGACTGGCGCTTTAAGGGCTAAGGGTAAATAATGTACCACATTAATTTTGTTCTTTGCAGGAGACAGGAAACTGGAAACCAACGAAAACAGAGCAGAGCCAAACCCAGGTATGTATAATTGTTTATGAGAGACAAGTGAGCCGTGTCATATTAAAATGGTCCTTTAGGCAGCTTTGCTAAACCCAGGGCCCAGTTGTTCAAAGCATGCATCATTAGCTTAATGAGCTCGTTACTTACAAACTCTTTAACTGTTGTAGCTAAAGTATTTTCAGATACATTGGTATTTTTTGCTGCAAAAATGTGAGTAGCTTTTGCAATGCAAAAGCTGCTCACATTTTTTCGGCAAAAATTATCAAGTATTTGCCATATTTATGATAGAAATTTTAACATCATGTTAGCTAACAACTTCCTTAAGTTTTGAACAACTAGGCCCAGATTAGCATAGTCATTCGCAAGTGAATATCTAAAGCAAAATATAATGGAAGTATCAAAAAGACAGTTACAACAGAAAAAAAATGTGTAAACTTTACAGATTTAAAGAAAACAAACTGTTTTATACAAAACTGTCAAAAAAAGAATAATCTTATTTCTCTACAAAAAACATTATGTTGTGGGTACTCATTAGAAATGCCATGGTGAGGTGCTTTTAATGAATACCAATACATGTTTTTTTTTTTTGTGGAGAAATAAGAAAAATATCTGTACTGTTGGGTTGAAAATCAGATTACTTGATCCAGGATATTGGTACATATTCACATACTGATTGACAAACAGTGCAGATCGAGATCAGTTGGCTTCTGAAGAAACCAACTGATCTGGATCTACACTGTTTGTAAAGGCAGGATATATCCGGGTTCAGCAGGATAAGGGTTAAGCTCACCTGTACAAAAGTACAGGTAGAGCGATAGTGGTCACCACGGTGTCGGCGTTGGTTAAAGTTTTCAAAAGGCTATATTTCCTGAACCTCTGGATAGAAGAGCTTTACTGGTACTTGCCCTGATGTTACATTCTGGACTGAAGTTCTATGCTGTACCATCCTGATTTACATGAGTAACCTTGAGGTCAAGGTCATTGAAGTTAAAGTTTTTTGGTCAAAGTTTTTATAGGTAAAGGGCAATTCAGGCGAACTACACTATCCTGCAGTAGCTCTTATTAGCTTTCCTGTATGATAGATAATGCAGTAACTTTTTGGGTTGGCATTGGTGATGGTGATTGCTTTGGCATCAACGTTGGCATCTGCAAATGTTAAAATTTTACATTCGTTTATTAGAATTCATATACTCTAAATACTTTGATGGGGTTAGTTCAGCATATGCTAAAAGTTTTCATAATCTGCCTGACAACTATTAGACAAATGACATAATTGTACTGGAAATTCTTAGGATTTTTGTTCTAGCCAATAAATTATTGTCTGACATGTCTGGTATTCCTACCGATTTTGTGAATAAATTAAGATGTCACACCCACTTCTAATTGTCAGCCAGTCATGTTGCTTGATTCAGGTTGTTGATATAAATGCATATACTGAATGACAAACAGTGCAGATCCAGTTCAGTTGGCTTCTTCAGAAGCCAACTGATCTGGATCTACACTGTTTGCAAAGACAGGGCATATCTGGGTTCAGCAGGACCAGGATTAAAAGAAGAATGATGTATTTTGGTGCTCTGCTGTTTTTCTTTCAGCATGATATATCTTAATAATTCAAAACGAACATACACTAATTCAGTGCAATTTGATTGGTCAAGAGCAAGTTCAGAACAGCATTTACATCAATAAATCCCCTGAGTAGGAATCTTGGAACTGTTTTCTTGGGTACATTTCTAAAATAAGCTACTGAACTCAGGTTTTCAAAGTAAACATGACCAATTGGAATTAGAAGAAAAGAAATTTATTTTTGTGGATTTTATCAATGTGTAATGCCTGCAAATATCTTACAAGTTTAACATAAACCCCTTGGGCATCATTCAGTTTGTGAGTGTTTTTTCTGCATTTACACATTGATAAAATCCATAAAAATCAAATTATTCTATGTTAACTCTGTGTTCCCCAATACAGTAGCATGCTTACACAAGCAACTAAAATATTTTAATGATTTCAGCTTAACACTTAGCATTTTGGATAAATTTTTCAGTAGATGACATTTGTATAATTTCTTATTTTTCCTTGTAAATGGGATTTGATATTTCATGTAAATTGTCTCCAATGGAAACAGTATGAGAGTGTTAACTAACTTCTTGTATCAAAAATATTGCAGGCAAGTCAGTGACAAATTGGTTGTTGATTAAATTTCTTGCTTGACTGCTCAAAATTCTAAATAAATCAACAGTCATTACTTGAGGTACCCAAGTGACAACAGAAAGACAAGCTTAATCCTTGCCATGCTGAATAAATTAAGATGCCACACCCACTTATAATTTTCAGACAATCTGATTACTTGATCCAGGTTGTTGATACAAATTCACATACTTAATGACAAACAGTGCAGATCCAGATCAGTTGGGTTAAGAAAAAAATGAAATGCCTTTACTTTTTCGCATAAAGTTCTCTTCATTCACTTAATGAAAAATTCATATGCTTTCAGCGTTGCATCTGAGATAAAATTTCCCATTCAGGGTGTGAGTAGGTCCAACTTATTCTAAATATTCAGACACCTTACTCCTTATAATACTTGTCCGAAAATTTAAACTCCTCTTCTTGACTTCGTGATGAGATTTCTGAGGGTGACACTAAACACTACAAACCACCACGAAACACTACAAAACACCACAAAACACACCACAAACCACCACAAAACACCATAAACCACCACAAACCACAATAGGCTACCACAAAACACATAAAGACAACCTTTAAACAATCATCTGGATCCATCATTTGGCCAAGAAGAACATATCTAGCAATACCTGAAAATATCAATTTCTGCTCCTTCAAGACGGGCAATCCGTTTCTGATGCAAATATGCACTGAAATTACTGGTTTCTTACCCAGGAAAAGTGTTGTTAAGTAAACTGACCATCCTGACAGGACCTTTGCTGTTTACTGGGATGTAAAACATAAACTCAAAGAAAATTTTAGTGTTCACCCTGTGTTTACCACAAAGCTGATGGAGAATATATGTGGTGCTGTTTTGGGGGGGGGGGTTTGTCAATATATCTAGAAACACATATTTGGGAGTAATGTTTTAACATGATACAAATATATATCGAGCCAAACAAGGAAGTCCTGCTATCAAAAACCTTTTCCAGCCAAGGCATCAAGAAGAAGAAAAACATACAAAGATAAAGGAACTTGTACAATCAGAGCTCAATACCTCTCCTGAACATCAGAAGGATGAAGAAGTATATGTACTTAAAATGATCCTAATGACCTCAGTATCACAGCAAGTTGTCACCTTTGCATTTTATTTAGGATAAAATTGCCAGATTAGGCTGCTCCTGGTCTGATCTAGGTATTCACTGTTAGCAATGCCATTTAAAGTTAGACATATTTATTTAATGTGGTATCACTCTATTCAACTTCCTTCCTTCCTTCCTTCATTCCATTCCTTTCTTCATTTTGAGCCCTGCCCAAGGAGTTTAAAATAGAGGAATATACAAACAGAGGAATGTATTAGGTTACTATGGTGGTATAGGTTAATGCCATCAGACAGTACTTGCAGTAGTGAAATAAGGGTGATAATCAAGCATTTCTGCAAGGTTCTTTTCCAAATGCCTGTCAAACAGCATTTTTGGCCGAATGATGGATCCAGATGTTTGTTTAAAGGTTGTCTTTATGTGTTTTGTGGTAGCCGATTGTGGTTTGTGGTGTTTTGTGGTGGTTTGTGGTGTGTTTTGTGGTGTTTTGTAGTGTTTTGTGGTGTTTTGTGGTGGTTTGTACAGGGGTCAAGCTGGCCCAGAAATTTAGGGAGAAATGACTTCTCCCTCCAGACAAAACAGGGATAAGTTTTACATGATGATCGAGAAGTCAAGACTCAGTTAACCTATCTCCTTACTGAAAGCATGACACTTAAGAACCCTCGACTCGCTTTACAGCATCGTCTTGGGAATTAACAAAAAAGGAAACGATTTTTATTGTAGACCTGTTCATTCTTACTCCTAAACCAATTAAATGATCCCCAGAAACACAGGCATGAGTAGGGCAAATGCATCATATCTGGACCCATATCTTTTGGAAATTGATCTTCTCAGTAGATCAAAACATCAAGCTCTGTGGCTTGCTAAGCTATAAACACAATGATAAAAAGAAATTTGTTAACTAAAATGTCTGTCAACTTTGAAACTTAGTTTTTAGTATTTTAAATGCTGTTTCTGACCAATTTTCAGCATGTAAATGATTCATTTATGAAAAAACGGACACCCACGAAAACTAATGACATTGACCAAAAACGATCTTTTGGTCACTTAGTAGGCAAACAATTTTCCTCCAAAATTTGCAAACCACATCAGAATTTTATTTTGTGGCCCTTCTTATACATCTAATATTTTTTTTCAGAAGAATTTTACCTTTTTATGTTTGCTCAGTTTTTACTGGATTTCTCCTAACAAAAAGTTTGTTTTGCACAAGTACTAGCTTTTTCAAAAGTTGCTAAAATCGAGGGCAAAGTTTTTGTCGCCCTCAGGGCTTCCCAGGGCAACTTAGAGCCCTCAGGGGCGACTATTTCGCCCCAGTCGCCCTCTAGCTTGACCCCTGTTTGTAGTGTTTAGTGTCACCCATTTCTGAAATATTGTGACCGAATGACAAATAGAGTAGACCCTGATCATATTCCACATCCAGCAACCTGAGTCTTAGTCTACACTGTCTGTACCAGTACTAAGGTAAATTCTATCTTTGTTCAAATGCTGGCCTCAGTGGCTCAGTTGGATGCGCCGTCCGACTGGAGACCAGGAGGTCGCGGGTTCAACCACCGCCAAGGTCGGCAACATTCTTTATGGAGATTGATCATGAAATATTTTCTACGGTCATTCTCTCCCTTCTGCTGATTCAAGAAGGGCAGTTGCCAGTTTCTGGTGAAAGAATGTGCACACTACTGGTTAACAGCTTAGAGGACTAAGCCTGCCCAGTAAACGTGTGGTTAGGTAAACTGACCGCGCTCAACATGACCCCATTGAGTTGACTGGGCCGTAAAACCTCAACACAAACAAATCTCTGTTCAAATGGGGGGTATATAGAAACTGTCTTAAACCACTAATCACAACTGAAGCAGACGACAATTTGATTTTTTTTTTTCGAGAAAATTAAGTGTTGGCATAAATTTCATGTGAATTAACAATCAAGATATTTTCTCTGCAAAAAGTTAAAAACAAAATGTAAAGAATGTCGTCTGCTACATACTTTAAGACAGATCTGTTCCAGCTTTCTATGGGGATAGACATAACAACCCCACATTGCTCTAGGTAAAATTTTCAGCAGATGCCATTTTGAAATACTTTTCTTAATTTTTCTCAGAAGATAGGATTTGACATTTCATGCAAATTGTCTCTGATGGAGACAATTTGCAAGAAATGTCTAATCCAGTTTTCTGGAGAAAATATCACCAATTTGTCTGTTCTGCTGAATTTGCCCATAGAGTGGTAAAATATAAGGATTAATTGTTTCTGACCATTGACACAAAATGTCAAGTCCTATTTTCTATGAAAAATTAAAAAAAAAAATAAAAAAAATGAGAATGTAATCTGATGCAAATTTGCTTGGTGATTTAATAAAGGTTAAAACACAGATCTGTTTGACCTTTCTATGAGGATAGAGTAACAACTCCCACATTGATTTCTCCAGACAGATAATACTATCAAAAGAACTATTAAAGTCTCTCAAATAAATTCAGTACTGACTTATCTTTGACCTTTTTGTGAGGATAGAGTGACAACTCCCACATCAGTTTCTGCAGACACATAATATGGCACTTTTAACCTTTACCTGAGCAAATTGAGCAGATGTAAAATTGATGATATTTTCTTATCTTTCCCAGAAAACAGGATTTGACCTTTCATGCAAACTCTCTCCAATGAGACAGTTTACATGAAATGTCAAAAACTGTTTTCTTGGAAAAAGAAGGAAAAATATCACTAACTTGTCGTCTGCTGAATTAGCCCAGAGAGTGGTAAAGGTAAACAACTACCACATTGAAATACCAAAGTATGTTTGAAATAATCAGATACAATCAGTGTGCCATACCCATATCATGGAATTGTATGAACACGTTCTTTGCTTAACACTTTATGTGTAGAATCAATACGTGATATTGGCAGGCAGCATTTCAAAATATTAAAATATATTTTTCATGTTTCAAAGCATTATTTCCCTGATGATAAAATGAATAACTTGTTGCAGCTTGCTTGTTTCAGGCACAGACCATATAAAGATTTATTTCAGCCATTAAGAATTATATATCCTTGTAATTAACCATGGCCAGGTTATCCTGTCATATATCTTAAATCATTTTGTCATATAATGCTTAGAATTCATATGCTGGATAAAAACTTCAGCAGATGACATTTTGTAATAATTTTTCCAGAAAATAAGGTTTAACATTTCATGCAATTTGCATGAAATGTTAAGCCCTATTTTCAGATTTTCCCAGAAAATGGAGTTTGGTATTTCATGTAAATTGTCTTCTATAGAGACAGTTTAGATTAAATGTCAAGCCCTATGTTCTGGAGAAAATAAGAAAAATGTCACCAGTTTGTTATCAGCTGAATTTGCCCAGAGAGTAATAAAGATAAATGAGCAGTATCACTGAAAACAGCTGCTTAATTAATCCCTGTCCTGCTGAATAAATTAAGATGCCATGCCTGCCAATCAGATTACTCAATCCAGATTGTTGATATAAATTCACATACTTAATGGCAAACAGTGCAGATCCAGATCAGTTGGCTTCTTCAGAAGCCAACTGATCTGGATCTACACTGTTTGCAAAGGCAGGACATATTCGGGTTCAGCAGGACTAGGGTTAATGAATAAATGAATGGGATAGACACTGACCAGCTATGCATCCATGAAATCCTGACAGGACCATCACTATTTGCAAATGGATTCTTCAGTATCCAGATTATTTTAAATATTGGGGCACCCTTAACTCACTACCATACGTGTCTTAAAATTTGAATATGCATTTTACGACCTGTTGATGTGTCAAGAAAACTGCTGAATGAGTGGCAAACAGTGTAGACCCTGATCAGATACTGCTTTCTGCAGCATCTGATCTAGGTCTACACCGTTTGCTCAGGCCTGTTTGTCTAAATACTTAGGGTAAATACTGTTGTTATAATAGTGTCATAAAAACACAACTTGATGTCAATATATATTAATCTTACAGAGAGTTTAGGATCAAAAGTAAGTAAAATCTGATTTGCAGCTCTCCAGTAGTGATTTATCTTATTTTTCAGACACCTATTGACACCTCTGCTGCAAGCCAGCCAGGACCTTCACCTCTAGACCAGTATCTTGTAAGTCTCGGTGTTAATTCTTTTTTTTTCTTTTTTTTTTTTTTGTCATAGAAAATAAGGCATGGCATTTCATGTTAGGCAGACAATTCAATAAACTGTCAAGTCTTATTTTCTCTGGAAAAAAAATACTTATATGTCACAGCATAAGATGTGAACTCTACATAAAAATAATAATGACTTCTAACGATTCTAAAGTTTTTATGAATGTGTAATGCTGTCTAAAGTATGTGTGTGTAATGCTGTCAGCTACAATTAGACACACAATACATGCTGTATGAAATAGTGGATGGAAAAGAAGTATAGCTGTTGATTCAGTCAAGTATCTGTTAATATATTGATATATGACTTTCCCTGAGCAAAACAGCACCTATAAGGAAAATTGGTAAACTTTCAAGGGACTAGGAGGTGAGTATGTCAGAATATCTTGCATACCTTTCATTTCTGAAAGTGGGTTTTTTATTATGCAGTCACTTCAGTTGCAGACCGTCCGCCATATTGTGATGACAATACCATAATGTTTAGTGATGTCATTAAGTTCAGTGACGTCAACCTTATCGATGGCATATAGTGACGTCCTATACATGTATAGTGTATATCAAACAAGTGAGAACTCTTGATTTTTATCTTTCCTACGGGATGGATAAGTGTGTAATTCGCGGAAATCCTTATCAAGTATGCAAGAATAGGCTATACCCAACAGGCGCATGACTATTATACAATATCTCATCAGCATCAATGCAACAGCTTGACATATATATACAATGTTGTATCAATGTCAATGCAATGTCGCAACATTTATACAATGTCAATGCAACATGATGACATTGCATCAAAGTTAACCCTTAAAGCGCCAAGAAAACCTGCCTCTGAAAATGTCGTCTGTTTATATCGTCTGCTGAATATTCTTGCAAACTTTTCAAACCTATTTTTGTATATAGGCAAACAGTATGGACCCAGATCAGACTGCTCCTAAAGGAGCAGTCTGATCTGGGTTCACACTGTTTGCAAAAATAACTTTTAAAATCACAAGCAGATGACAAGGCAGACGGCAATTGTTGTGATTGGCGCTTTAAGGGTTAATTCAATGTTGTCTAAATGTTGAGGCTGTGTAGGAAAACAAACAGGAAGTCACAAAAGTTGTCTCCCTTATAAAATGTTAAAAATATCTATCGTGTGTCCAGTCCCCTTATATGTATATAAGCAGGAAGAATGTGATCAGCATGAGAGGTTGTGCAGCATTACAAGAGCCGGCAAGAGCCTTTACTGTACGCTTACAGAATTTTAGGAATTGAAGATTGTGGCGTTGAAGAGGAAAAGTCTGAGTTAGGACTGACTATCTTGCCAAATTATGACTATCACAATACTATCACTGTCTGAGATATTCCTATCATGATAGTATTACTGTCACTATCAAGGGTCATATATTACAATAATATCACCATCTCCAAATCGCACAGTATTTTAATGAATTTCGTTGATTTTATAAAGCCGGACTAACTACCTGTAAAGATACCTAACATCACTGCCCTCTCAAATATCAGCTTTTGTACCATTTTAAAAAACAGTTTTGCAAAACAGAAATCTTTTTTGTTCACATTCGGTTGTTTGTTCATTTAGACGAAAAAAAACAACTTCAGAGTGGTATTACAGAGGGAGAAAATCTACAGGGACAGAAAAACTATCAAAACTATTGATAGTTGAAGAGGCTATCAGTGATAGTTTTCAATAGCTAAAAACACTATCATGGCAGTCACTATCATGATGCATCGTTATATTTAGGGGATAACTGTATTGAAAATTTTCATTTGGGGAGGTATATCATCTGTTTTACGGTTGGAACTTTTGTTTTACGGCTACCTGTCAGCGGAGCCGTAAAACTTAAAATTTCCAACCATAAAATTGATGATATACCTCATCACGAAAACATGCCTATATAATATTATCTGATGCTGATTCCTATATGATGTCTCAGTGAAAAGGACATATGTGTTAGCTTAACCTTTACCATTCTCTGGGCAAACTCAGCAGACAACAAATTGATGATGATTTTATTATTTTTCTCAGAAAACAGGATTTAACTTTTCATGCAAATTGTCTCCATTGGAGACAATTTGCATGAAATGTCAAATCCTGTTTTCTGGGGGGAAAAAAAAAAAATTCAGTTTGTTCTCTGCTTAATTTTTACCCAGAGTACTAAGCATTCACACTTAGCACTCTGGGTATAATTTTCCACAGACAGCATATTGAAATATTTTTCTCGGAATACAGGTTTTGCCGGCCTCGGTGGCCAGTTGGATGCGCCGTCCGACTGGAGACCAGGAGGTCGTGGGTTCAACCCCAGCTGAGGTCGGTAACATTCTTTCGTGGAGATTGATCATGAAATATTTTCTACGGTCATTCTCTTCCTTCCGCTGATTCAAGAAGGGCAGTTGTCAGTTTCTGGCGAAAGAATGTGCACAATACTGGTTAACCGCTTAGAGGACTAATCCTGCCCAGTAAACGTGTGGTTAGGTAAACTGACCACGCTCGACATGACCCCATTGGGTTGACTGGGCCGTAAAACCTCAACACAAACAAACAGGTTTTGACATTTCATGCAAATTGTCTCCAATGGAGACAGTTTGCATGTAATGTCAAATCCTGTTTTCTGGAAAAATATCACCAGTTTATCGTCTGCTGAATTAGCCCAGAGAATGGTAAAGTTTAAGGACTAAGACCCATTTTGCTGGGTAAGATCTATATTTGCAGGGAAAAATAATAATGTCTGTAACCTGATAATCCTTTGGAAATCTCATATTATGAAATTTTAGACATAGCAAGAAACAATGTGCCTTATTGCATATATAAATTGCATTGTGCAAGGAGGTCCAGCAGATCTATAGAGTCTGCTGTGGACCATTGCAATTTGCTGTTTACCATATTAACCCTTAAAGCGCCAGTCACAACTATTGTCGTCTGCTTTGTCATCTGCTTGTGATTTTAAAAGTCATTTTTGCAAACAGTGTGAACCCAGATCAGACTGCTCCTTTAGGAGCAGTCTGATCTGGGTCCACACTGTTTGCCAGTATGCAAAAATAGGTTTGAAAAGTTTGCAAGAATATTCAGCAGACGACATAAACAGATGACATTTTCAGATGCAGTTTTTCTTGGTGCTTTAAGGGTTAATGAGAAATATTTAGACACCTAAGTGTATTACCATATTTGTTTTAAAATTTCAGCAAGTCCATTTTAAAACCTGTCTTGTGTCTAGAGAATTGCTGCATGAGTGGCAAACTGAGTAGACCCTGATCAGATGCTGCAGTTTTTGGCATCTGATCTAGAGCTACACTGTTTGTCCATATCTGCCCATTCCATTTAATCCTTGTCCTGCTGAACCCAGATATACCCTGCCTTTGCAAACAGTGTAGATCCAGATCAGTTGGCGAACTGATCTGTATCTGCACTATTTGCCATTAAGTATGTGAATTTATAGCAATAATCCAGATCAAGTAATCTGATTGGCTGAAAATTAGAAGTTGGCATGGCAGCTTAATTTATTCAGCAGGTCAAGGGTTAATACAAACTTCAATGGCTTGAACAACCATGGGACCCTGGAAACTTGCTTGGTAGTTCGAGCCACTGAGGGTTTATTATAGTGCCAGGATAGGAGGCAAATGGGGATAATTTAGGGATGTCTTTTTTGATCCTCAATAAAAGGTATGTTGAGTGACCCCATTAGAATCACCTCAATGAGGCAATTCTAATAAATACACACAACATGCATTTTCATGATAGAATAATAAAATTTCTCCAAAATATCCCTTAATATTTGTTTTGTGAGCTGTTGAAAGAATTTCCTAGGGACTCAAAAACAGGTTGGAATCATCCATTGTTAACCCTTGTCCTGCTGAACCCGGATATATCCTGCATTTGCAAACAGTGTAGATTCAGATCAGTTGGCTTCTGAAGAATTGGCTTATGTGAATTTATATCAACAATCTGGATAAAGTAATCTGATTTGGCTGAAAATTTGAAAAGGGTTTGGCATCTTAATTATACCACCGGCATACGAAATATGCAATGGGGGTATATAGTTTTTGTCTTTTCTGTGTGTCTGTCTGTCAGTCTGTTAACATTTATTTTGTGTCAAAGATATCTCAGGAACTATTTTACCTAGAAAGTTGAAATTTTGTACACATGACTAGTATGACTAGTTGTATTGTGGGAAAGAAAATAAGGGCCATGGGGCCAGGTCCCTTAGACTTATTTCCCTTTGTTGTTCTGGCTATACTGATGGCCATGGCATTTATTTGTGTCAAAGATATCTCAGGAACTACTTTACCTAGAAACTTGAAATTTTGTACACATGACAAGTATGACTAGTTGTATTGTGGGAAAGAAAATAAGGGCCATGGGGCCAGGTCCCTTAGACTTATTTCCCTTTGTTGTTCTGGCTATACTGATGGCCATGGCATTTATTTGTGTCAAAGATATCTCAGGAACTACTTTACCTAGAAACTTGAAATTTTGTACACATGACAAGTATGACTAGTTGTATTGTGGGAAAGAAAATAAGGGCCATGGGGCCAAGTCCCTTACAGATATTTCCCTTTGCTGTTCTGTCTATACTGATGGCCATGGCCGGGGGTATTAGTGAGCATATGCTCATTTCATGGTCTAGTTTATTCAGCAAGACAAGGGTTAACAAGCCATCAGTATTTGAGTTACAGCTTTTACTGTAATAAGGGTAAATACGGTAATGCCATATGCAGAAGGACAATGCACAATTGCATGTACACCTACATATTTGTTGAAATAGACACAAATTAGTTTTCACTCTGTAAATTGCAATATCTGAGCATTAACCGTTACCACTGGGCATTTTCAGCAGATGACAAATTGATGATATTTTTCTTATTTTTCCCCAGAAAACAGGGTTTGACATTTCATGCAAATTGTCTCCTTAGGAGACAATTTGCATGAAATGTCAAGTCCTGTTTTCTGGGAAAAATCAGAAAAATATTTCAAAATGTCGTCTGCTGAAAATTTTACCCAGACTGCTAAGGGTTAAAAGCATCCAGCATACGTAGCACCAGATAAGAGCGGGGTATCAAGGAACTATTTTTCCTATTTCTCCATGAAAACATATGTTTTGGGTACTCATTAGGAGCTCCTCGGTGAGACAATTTGTATGAAAGGTCAATGTCTACTTTCTAGGAAAAAAAAAAAAATTAGATATATATATATATCATCGATTAGTCACCAGAGATTGGTAAAGTTTAATTATTTTGGAAAATAGAATTGGCATATTATTGCTGTCATCCCAACTATTTTCCACAAAAAAAAAAACAAAACACTTGATGATTTATTTGACTCATATTCTATCTAGAAATGTAAATTTTTGTGTTTCCAAGGAAAATAAGAAACAGGATTATGATTCAAGAAGGGCAGTTGTCAGTTTCTGGCAAAAGAATGTGCACAGTACTGGTTAACCGCTTAGAGGACTAAGCCTGCCCAGTAAACATGTGGTTAGGTAAACTGACTGCGCTCGACATGACCCCATTGGGTTGACTGGGCCGTAAAACCTCAACACAAAAACAGGATTATGAAAGGTCCTTTTCAGCAAGTTGTTTGTTAATGCCAAGCATGCTGGGTAAAAATTTTAGCAGACTGCATTTTGAAATATTTTTCTTATTTTTCTGAGATGATAGGCTTTGATGTATCATGCAAACTGTCTACTAAGGAGACAGTTTGTACGTAATGTCAAAGCGTTTTTTTCTGGGAAAAGTAAAAAAAAATATCATCAGTTTGTCATCTGGTGAAATAGCCCAGAGAGTGGTCAAGGTTAATTAATTGTCTGTGAAAATAGACATGACATATTATTCTTGTCATCTCAACTGTTTTCCAGAACAGAAAATCACTTGAGAATTTATTTTACTCATACCCTACACAGAAAATTTGAATGAAGTGTGAAGTGTTGTGTTTCATGGAAAATAAATGTTATGAGTGATCCACTTCAGGTCGTTTGATAACCCTTATCACTCTGGGCTAATTCAGCAGATGACAAATTGATGACATTTTTCTTATCTTTTCCAGAAAATAGACTTTGACATTTCAGGCAAATTGTCTCCTCAGGAGACAATTTGCATGAAATGTCAAAGTCTATTTTTGAAGAAAAATATTTTAAAATGCTGTCTGCTGAATTGTTTACCCAACATGCTAAGTGTTAAATTACATCCTGGATGTTGATATATTCCTAGCTTTTAATAAGAGGAGTTACAATTACTGTATTTGACCTAATTACCGCACTGTGCTCTTCCTTGTTTCAAAATAACTGGGAAAGCTTGTGGTAAAATATGTGTCTACCTACTAAAGGTACACTTATAAAAGCAAATGTTGTGCCGGTACTCAGTTGAATTGCATTGACAAGTCGATGCAATTCAGATGGGTACCAACAAATATACCTTTATAAAGAAATGGACAAAAAGTACACTGGATGTAACCTGAAGACTAAGGAATCGCTTGACCGTGCGGTATGTGCGGTAATGTTGTCGAATACAGTACTTAACAAGGCTCTTCTATTGAGTACCCACAATATGTTCTAGAGATGAAATTAAAAAAAATGTTTGGTTTGAAAAAAATAAATAGATAAATAAATTTAAAAAAAAAAGCCTGTTTTAGTGCTGTGATTATTATTAAGGCCTTCAGTGGGAAAACTGATATTTTTCTTATAGCATAAATGGCCATTCAGGTAATGATTAAGCATAAATGGTTAATCAGGTAATGATTAACCTTTGTCCTGCTGAATATATTAAGATGCCATGCCCACTACTAATTTCAGCCAATCAGATTACACGATCTGGATTGTTACAATAAATTCACATACTTAATGGCAAACAGTGCAGATCCAGATCAGTTGGCTTCTTCAGAAGCCAACTGATCTGGATCTACTGTTTGCAAAACAGGATATATCCGGGTTCAGCAGGACAAGGGTTAAGAATGATTTTTGCCCCCAAAATATACCTTGTGGTACTCACTGGAATCTCCTTGTTAAGGAGGATTCCAATGAGCACTCTTAAGATATGCTTGATGCAAAACTAACAGCAATCAAGCCTGCACATGAGAAAAGTATACTTATCACATAGGCGACCAGCAAAGGCTCAGGTGAGCCTGCGCATAAGTGCAGTCTCACCAGAGTCTTTGCTGTTCAAAAACATGTAATAGAGAGCCTTGAGGAAGCTTCAGGCAAATAATGCATGTTTGTAGTCTAAACAGCCTCGGTGGCTCAGTTGGATGCGCCGTCCAACTGGAGACCAGGAGGTCGCGGGTTCAACCCCCACCAAGCTCGGCAACATTCTTTCGTGGAGATGGATCATGAAATATTTTCTATGGTCATTCTCTCCCTTCGGCTGATTCAAGAAGGGCAGTTGTCAGTTTCTGGCGAAAGAATGTGCACAATACTGGTTAACTGCTTAGAGGACTAATCCTGCCCAGTAAACGTGTGGTTAGGTAAACTGACGACGCTCGACATGACCCCATTGGGTCGACTGGGCCGTAAAACCTCAACACAAACAAAGATTTGTCGTCAATAAAAGTGAAAAAAAATAAAAAAAATGATAAAATATCCTTAAAAAGGCAACCAAAAAGTACTGATAGTTTTCTTATTTCTCCATGAAAACAGATGTTACAGGTACTCATTAGAAGCGCCTTACAGAGGCACTTCTGTTGAGTACCACAACATATGTTTTCATGCAGAAATAAGAAAAAAATATTTCTGAGATACACACATCCTGTAGTAATGATAGAGTGCTGTTTACATTGATGCAGCTTATTTTACAGAATGTCCCTTTAAAATTTTATTATTACAAAATTTTCAGCTTGTGAATTTATATCCTTGAAAGTAGTATTATTTGGCTTATGCAAATGTGGAAAGAAAAATCCAACTTTTTTTTTTATACCATCTTAGTCATACATTTCCCGGGTTTTAATACAACTAAATTGAGTCGTATAAAAAGGACCTTAATATATATTTATCTATCTTAGATTTAGATTGACTAACACATTTGTGTGTTTTTTCCAGGGTCTGTGCTGTTTTCTTTTATATTGTTTATTTCTTAATAAATAGTGTGGGTCCTACTGGGATTGAACAGTTGTAAAAAGGCCACAGACTGGTCTAAGGCTATACTGGACACATATACCCTTAGGGCCTTCATAATTTGTTGTCACCCAATTAATATTCTAGTCACAGTTTCGTAATAAAGCTAGAGAACTAGCGACATTCAACTTTACAAATGGCGTAAATTATCTCATGATTAATGACAGCCTATTGAAATTCATCGCAGGCTCGTAACCGACTGGTTCAGTGTTTTAATCCACGTTTTGATATAGTTTAGTATGCAAGAGCATATCTCGACGTCCTATTATGCAGATTTCGTGTGCTTAAACGCCCCTGTAAAGTGTTTCACTTAAACCACAACAAAAGGAGAAGGAAAAGAGTATTTTGTTAAAGATGTTTTATTAGTTATATCACGAGAATAATTGGGGATCGCTAGAGGAAAACCGACATTTTCTGTTAGCTCTAGACATAATGCTTTTTTTAACCAAAAGTATTGCTATTTTACTTATTTCTTCACAAAAAGCATATGTTGTGGGTACTCATTAGAAGTGCCTCAGGGAGGCACTTCTAATGAGTACCCACAACACATGATTTTATGGAGAAACAAATAAAATATTTACCCGGATTTGGCTCTGATCTAGAGCTATGCATAAGTACATTATGAGAAAGCATTTAATTTAGGTTTGGGCAAGCATGTGCTTCTGTGCAATATGGCCATGATTTTTATTCTAAATTAAGACTTAAAATGCTGGGTAAAAATTTCACCAGACAGCATTGAAAACAGAAAAATTCTGACTTTTTTTTTTTCCAAAATAAAAAATAGATTTAGATTTCAAGCAGACTGACTCCTGCATGAATTACCAAACCCTACTTTCTTGGAAAAATAAGGGAACAAAATATGGTCAATTTGTGGTCTGCTGAATTACTTGTATAGGTGCACAGCTGGTTTGAGCCTTTGTTAATGTCATGTGGAAAAGAATTTGTATTCCCATAAGGCACCTCATTTTCTCGCCAAATTTAAATGACAAAAATAGGTTTTGATCATATGCACATCTAATGTATTCTGATTTGCATCTGATTAACCTTACCCTTGACCTGCTGAATTTAAATATGAACAGATGACATAACAAAATGGAATGCAGGATCTGGTCAGGTTTTACACTGATTGCCACTCATCTAGCACTTTTTTGTACACATGGCATAATAGAATTTGCAACTCCTCCTACAGTTTTCAAGATAATGATTACAAACTTGCAGTATAGTAAGAATATAGACTGGGCATGTGCATAAAAGTTACAGAACTCTGATCAAATTTTTATTGCTAGAGTTATGTACCCTTGATTTACTTTTAAATGTGGCCTTGTACACATGGCACAGTAGGTTCTTATCTCCACAACTCCTACAATTTTCAAGACAATGATTAGAAATTTGCAGCAAAGTAATAATATAGGCTGTGCATATGCATAAAGGTTACAGAACTCTGATCAAATTTTTATTGTTAGAGTTATATACCCTTGATTTACTTTGAATATGGCCTTGTACACATGACAAAGTAGGGTTCGTGTCTCCGCAACTCCTACAATTTTCAAGATCATGATTAGAATCTTGCAGCAAAGTTAGAATGTAGGCTGGGCAGTGTTACATGCCCTGGATTTACTTTTTGCCTCATACACATCATATATCATACACATCATATATCATTATCATACACATGGCAATTTAGTAGGGCTGTGTCTCAGCAACTTCTATAGTTTTCAAGTTAATGTTTTGAAGCTTGCAGCAAAGTAAGTACAGTCGAACCTCGTTATCTCGAACTCGCTTATTTCAAATAACCGCTTATCTCGAGGTGAAAATCTGGTCCCTGTTTTAACATGAAACTATGATAACAGGTAACAAAATAATGTGCAAAAGAGGAGAAATTGCTCCTAAGGAGCAATTTCTCCTCTTTTCCACGTTATTTTATATATATATTTCTAACTTCAGGAGTCAAATTACATATCCATTTGTTAAATATGGCTGTTGAATTTATTGTTTTCCTCACTCTCTCAACTCTGATATGTCGAGGTAGGGATATCTCGAAGTGTTTCAGTGAGTCCCTTGGAATTCAAGGTAACGAGAGTAGACTGTATATATATATATATATAAACAGGGCATGCGCATGAAGTCTGACTGTCACAGAAGTCTGATCAAATTTTCATTGCTTGAGTTACATACCCGTGATTTACGTAAAAATGTTAATAAAGTTGCTCTTCTTTTGCTTTTTGTTCAGAATAATAAGTCTACAAAGCCAAACTGGCATTAATTCCCTTTTGGGATCCTCTAGTGTTATTTTGTTTTTAGGTTTAAGAAAGAGCCTACCCGACAATTTTAGCGTCTCCGGAAAAACATAATTTGCATTTCAATTTTTATTTCTAATTTATGTCCCTACCCTTCTTTAGGGCTGAAATATTGCATTTGTACATGCATTTTTGTCAGAAAATGATTTTATTATCGACCCAAACTTTTTCATATTTTTTTTTTTTTATTTTTCCAACCTCCCAACTGCAACTTTTTAAAAAAATTCCCACAAACCTATAGATAAGAAATTCTGGCCTTACCAACCCTGTGGACAAATTCAACAGACAACAAACTGATGATATTTTTCTAATTTTTCCCCAGAAAACAGGCTTTGACATTTCATGCAAATTGCTTCCATTTGAGACAATTTTCATGAAATGTCAAAACCTGTTTTCTGGGAAAATTAAGAATACGTGTGTTTTAATATTTCCGTCTGTTGAAAACTTTTACCCGACATATTAAGAGTTAATAGCGTTATGCCTGTTAAAAGTGATGATAATTAAGAGAAAGTAATTAAAATTGCTGCTGGATGTTAATTACTTGTAATTTGAATTTTAAAAGATCAAAATAAATTTTGTTTTGCTTGTAATAATTGTCATAACAAAATAGTACAAAGGTATGAATTCGTTATAAACACAGGGAAGCATTCTTAATGCTCAGCATGCCGGATAAAAATTCCAGGAGAGAACAACTTGAAATAATTTCCTTAGTTTTCTCAGAAAATTGGCATTGACATTTCATGCAGTCTGTCTCCACTAGAGACATCTCATCTGGATCTACACTCTTTGCCATTCTGTTCTTGATTTACAACTGTCACCCTTTTGGCAGCAATGGATGTGTCCAAATGCAGTGATGGAAGAGTCTGTTTCAGATGCTTTTGTTTGGAAGGGTTAACTCTGCATGCATGATTTTGTCATTCGTGGATTTTTAAGGAACACCATCATTGTGTTAAACAGTTTGGATCCAGATCAGGCCTGACATTTCTCGGGTCTAAACTGATTGCAAAGGTTATCAGCAGATGACAAAAGTCGCCACTAGCGGGGAAAAAGTTAAATATTTTTTATAAAGTGCCCCATGAAAACTATATATTTCTCATCACGAAAACACGCCTATATAATTTTGACCCTCGTAAACCCCACCTTTATGTAGTAAAACTGGGGTTTACAGGGGAATACATTATTTTTCTTATTTCTGTTCAAAATATAGATTGTGGGTACTCGTTAGAACAGCCTCACCGAGGCCATTCTAACGAGTACCCACAATCTATGTTTTGAGCAGATATATGAAAAAATATCAGAGTTTTTTATCTGAAAATTTTCAGTTTTTGGAGGTGAAATTTTCTGTATATTTGTATAGGCGTGTTTTCGTAATGTGACCTGGCAGGATCTTTGACTGTTCCCTTTTCATGTGCTCTGAATGTATCCCTGAGGTCATGACATCAGAACAGTTATGTACAGCTTCCTGAGAAAGTCATGACTCTGAAACTTATCATCTGCTTTCTACTTGAGGAGAGTGACATAAGTTTTACCCTTGGCCTGCTGAATTTAAATATCAGTAGATCAAATTTTAAAATATTTTAAAATATTTCTTTTTTATCAAATAGGGCTACTGAGATCTGGCCCAGAAAACGCTACACTTTGGCATGATCAATATTGTTGTTTTCAGTTTTGTGAGTGAGTTCATTGCTCTCAAGGGTCATTCTTGTTAGAATCTTTGCTAATTCAATCATTTCTCAAGGAGATGAAAAAGGATCTGCTGTTTCTTTTCTCTTTTTATACTAGAAAAAGGACCCGCGCTTGTTTGATTCATCGAATAGATTTCAGTCTGAAAAAAAAAAGTTCAAAGGTTATTATTTTTTAATTTTTATTTAATTCTATCTGTGTTCAACGTCACGATCTTTTAGTCATATCGCGACGATGTCTTTATATGACAGGGAGCTCAATATTCACCTTTAGAGTGCTGCCTCACTAAAATATCCCGCGCCAGACGTAACATTCCATCCAGTCACGTCATACCAGGCCGACCAGTTCTGTTTTCTCAATGCTGAGCGCCAAGCGAAAGAACAGCTACAGTAATATCATGTTCGAATTCCTTGGTATGGCTTGACCGGGGATCGAGCACACAACCTCCCGAATGCAAGGCGGACATTCTAGCAACTTAGCCACTGCGCCGGTAGATTCGTAGGTAATCGGCCTGCTGATTTGGGACGGTTTAACCATATGAGCCAGCGCATGACAAACCTAACAAAATGACTTGGCGCCCAGGGGAGAGTCAGGTCAACATGGATATTGGCTGTTTGATCAGTCTGGCTGCACACTCGATGGGCTGCTAAGGGTAAAGGTTTCTACATGCAGACAGTGAAGACAGATCAGACTTGACAGCACAGGTCACTGCGCATGGTGCACAGGTCATTCTGTTGATTTTGCCATGCGACGGCTCATATATGCAGAGTTGCCGCTAGGACCATTTACAGTCGAACCTCAATAGTTCGAACCCGATGGTGGTCAGATTGGGTTCGGACTGACCCAGCGGTGTTTGAGATGGTTCGAAGAGTGAGTACGACATAGCTTGCTTATACAACAATTCACCTGTATTGACCACAGAGGAAAGTAATAACTGACCAAAATTAAAATATTTATTGGGTAGATTTTTCAATGCAGTTTGAAATCAATGAATTTTCCCGAAAAAAAAAAATCTTAATACATATGCCATTACGCTCTCGTACTTTGTTCTTTCATTTGGTTCACACCTTTGTCGTTTACAGAAGCATCGCTGCAATGTATAAATTGCCCATTATGCCACAAGGGGAATACCGAACGTTCAGTCATATAAATACACACCCGTCTTTGCTTGGATGACGTCCAGTTTATTTGGAATGTGTACGTAATCTATTTATATGAAGCTACTTTTGGAGAATTTGAATAAAAAGTATTGTCTATTTCCGAACGAAAAACTGGAAAATTGAATAAAACTCCGGAAATTAAATATAAAATTTATCTATAAGAACAATATCGTTATTAATTTAAACCAACCAACTGCAGCAGGTTTTTACCGTTTTCTAGTTTTTGAGGCTAATTCGTTCTTTTAGTGGTATAGATATATAAAAACAAGCCCTTTTCCAGGGAAAAAAAGAGAAGAACATAGCACACAGTGATCAGCTGCAAATTCACCATCAGTATACTACTGTATATACCATAAGTTTTTCCAAGACCTGTTTACATCCTTACCAGACTTGCTGTAAAATTTGAACAAGTCCGTTTTATTGCACTTTTTGATGTGTCTAAAATCCTCTGGATGAGTGGCAAACACAATAGACCAAGATCAGGTTTGAAAACATACCATATTTACCCTAAGTATTCTACAGACTGGCCTGAGCAAACAGTATAGACCTAGATTATATGCTGCAGAATGGTTTCATTCTGCAGCATATGATCTTGCTCTACACTGTTTACTCAGGTCAGTCTGTTGAAAACGCAGGGTAAATATGGTAAGCTTTTAAAAACCAGCTGAGATATGGAAATATGCATTTTATGGTTTCACATATAACTGGAGTCAAAAGGTTATGTACTAAAAATAAACACAAAACAAACCAACCCAGAAAAAACACCACTTCCAGGGGAATTCATGATATTGCATATTTATAAACAATTAATTAAGCTCTATTTGAAGTTTAACGCTTAGCACTCTGGGTAAAATTTTCAGCAGACGACATTTTGAAATATTTTTCTTATTTTTCTCAGAAAACAGGATATGACATTTCATGCAAATTGTCTCCTAAGGAGACAATTTGCATGAAATGTCAAATCCTGTTTTCTGGGAAAAATAAGAAAAATATCAATCTGTCGTCTGCTGAAAATGCCCAGAGAGTGGTAAAGGTTAAAGCTTGAAGCAAAATTTCAATATTATAGGGTAATATTCCCCTTTGATACTGACAGGTATTTTTGGTTAACATTGGGAAAACCAACCTTATTCCTTAACCTTGCAATATTTTAAAATATGGTAAATTTGCTAAAATTTTGAACTTTTTATTCATACGTTTTGGCCTAAATTTTGTTTTTATGCAGCTGTTTCTACTGAATCATAAGACTTTCCCATATACGATATATTGGTCCAATTTCAATTTTAGGTACGTCCGGCTATGAGATTTACATATTCCTAGAGAAAAATGGCTATACTATTTGCAAACAGTGGAGACCCTGATCAGACGCCGTAGAACACGGCATCTGATCTGGGTCTACACTGTTTGCCAAGTACCCTTTACGGGTCTCCCGACTACAATGGGTTAAATTACTTAGTGGATTATGAACAGTGTAGAATTCAGATCAGACTGTTCCTGAAGGAGCAGTCTGATCTGGGTCTACACTGTTTGTACATGCCATTTTGTCGGAAGCTATGATGTGTGAAATTTTAGGTCATTTACATAACCATATTTACCCTAAGTGTTGGGACACCTAACTCCATAACGATGTTTATCCTAATTTTTAACAAATCCAATTTGCTACCAATAGATATGATTCATAGCTCTTGATAAGGTGCTTTTTTTCAACCAAAAAGTATCTATATTTTTCTTATTTCTCAATGAAAACATATATTGTGGGTACTCATTAGAAGCACCTCAATACGGCACTTCTAATGAGTACCCACAACATATGTTTACGTCAAGAAATAAGAAAACTGTTTACCTGATACCCACTCTTATCTATAGACCTATGAGATTTGTCAAAAAATAAACTGGATGGGTGGCAAGCAGTGTAGACCCTCATCAGATGCCACATTCTGCAGCTTCTGATTAGAGTCGTCATTGTTTGCTGTCTTAATACTCAGGGCAAAAATGGTACGGTATACGTCCTAAAATTCCTAACACTTTATTTCATACTTTTTAGGCCTAAATTTAGCTTTTCATGCAGTTATTTCTTAAACTACTTAGTGGAATGGCAAACAGTGTAGACCCTGATCATACTGCTCCTTCAGGAGCAGTCTGATCTGGGACTGTACTGTTTGCATATGCCATTTTGTCAGACACTTTGGTGTAGGAAATTTTGGACATTTACCTTATTTATATTTTTTTCCAGAAAATAGGTATTGATATTTGATGTACTGGTCTGAGTGGTTCAGTTTTTAAAGTGGTCATTTTCACTCAGTATAGATACATGTACTTTGATTCGCTTGCTATTTATATTTCTTATGATTAAAATCCCGGAAGGAATATATCTGGACTATGAACTAAATCATAAGGTAACTGGATAACCTATTGGTATGTTTTCTGCCATTTTTTAGACGGGAGATAACTTTGTGACTTCCCATGTGCTGTCATATCAACCTCCCCCCGCCCCCACCCCGCCCCCCCTCCCCCGTCCCCTTCCCCTTCCCTATGCTTCATGATTGTGGCATTTCCTAGCATGACATTCGCCAGGCGACTACTAAAAATAAATGCCTGGTATGAAATTTACTAAGCAGTGTATTGTTAGTATTGAAATTCCCACGGCTGACGTAAAGCATTCTATATTTAACTCAGTATTAATGGCCTTGAAGATAAGCAGATGCATGCTGACAGATACAAAGATTAACAGAATCTACAAAAATATTTTAGATCTACTTTCTATTTCGGTGTTGCTAAACATGCATAAAGATGCTAATGTAATTACTTATTCGAATTAGTTTAACTATTTTAAAGAGGTCACAGAAAAAAAGCTGTACCATTGTCCTAAAGATTCATATTCCCTTATATAATTCACAATTTATTTATCAATTAATGCAATATATATGTATTTGCAGTACCACTTCTAAACATTTCTTTAAAACAAGACTTGAAGGGCAACATACTTAAACAAATGTCAATTATATCTGTTTGTTTATTTTATATGTCACTGATCTCACTCGAGTCCTGTCTGCAGTGCAGAGTATTTATAGATGAGGTATTTTCTCTGTAGTGTTTACCCTCCTGTATTGTAACCAGTAACCAGTCTACCAGACAGAAAAGTGTCTGATAAATCCGGGAACTAACGCTTGACGCTGCTATCGAGCTGCGCAAGGAACTGGACTAGGCATTTCCTTGCTATCTTCACTTATGTTTTTGATTGGTGGAACAAGATCAGTTATTTTCTCGAATCTCATATTAACCCAGTGCATATAGCAGACAAAATTTGAGACCAGTAGCTGTTGCAGCATGTCTTTGCATTTTGTTTCTGCTAAATGTCACATCTTCTATGCACCTTAATAATCCTAACTATTGGGACAGACACAAGCCTGAGCAAACTGTAGATATTTTGTGGCATCTGATCAGGGTCTACACTGTTTGCCATTCATCGGGGCAGCAGCTTTCTTAAACACATTACAGTTGAACCTCAATAGCTTGAACACCGATGGCTCGTTAACCATGGCTAATTCAAACTAATTTTTGAGTCCCTACAAAATTTTTCCGATAGCTCAAGAAAACAAATATATAGGGAAATTTTCTTATTTTATCATGAAGTTGTATGTTTTGTGCACTCATTAGAATCACCTCATCAGGGTGATTCTAATGAGCACATTCATTTTTGTGTAGGAGATTGAAAAGATTTCCCTAAATTATCACCATTTGCTTCCTGACCTGGCGCCATGATCAACCCTCAGTGGCTCAAACTATCCATATCTCAAACAAATTTCCATGGTCCCAAAGATATTCAACTGTAACAGGTAGTAAAATGGAATTGTTGAAATGTAGGACAAACATGTTAAGGAATTAAAAATGTCCCAGTATTTAGTAAGGCTGGCTATTCAGAGCTGAAAAGATAATTGATTATCGGTCCTGCCATTGCGATCGATAATCGATTAGTAATCACTGAAGATTTGGTCATAATTTTACCTGTCTGTTTGAGCATGACTGTTACCATATGTTGTACTTTACCGTATATATTTGATCAGACAGGCCTGAGCAAACAATGTAGACCCAGATGAGACGTCCCAAATGCGATGTCTCATCAGGGTCTACTCCGTTTGGCACTCATCCAGCTATTTTAGACACAAAATTGGGTAGTAATGTGTACTTGTCCAAATTTTAGATTAAGTTTGGTAAGGAGTTGAGGTGTCTGAATACTAATGGTAAATACGATAAAGTAAGAGACACAGAAATTAAATGATCGATTATTAGCAAATCTGTAACAGTCATTTTTGTGGAATTTATCAATCCATTAATTGATTATCCAGTTAATTGTGCCAGTCTTAGTATTTAGGGTTGATATGGTAGCCCCTATCTTGTTGTGCATGCAAGTATCATATATTTAATCTATTTAACCATCAAAGCAACAGCCACATTAACAGCAAGCGTGACATGTCTTGGGAATTGTCTGGTAGCATGTCAGTTATCATGAAACTTCAGACCTTATTTTCTCAGAGCAATATAGACACACCTTGAAATTTCTATGATGAAACTAGTAGCTGTAAAGGAATATTACTAATATTTTTTTTAGACACAATGCAGTAAACCCCCAATGGCTTGAATATCTTTGGGACCATCGAAATTTATTAAAGACATTATAGTTTAAGCCAGTCTGAGGGTTAACTGTTGTGCCAGGTCAGCAAGCAAATGGTGAAAATTTAGGGAAGTCTTTTCGATCTTCTATACAATAATGGTATGTTGAATGTACTCATTAGAATTGCCTCAATGAGGCAATTCTAATGAGCACACAACATACAATTTCTTGATAAAATAAGAAAATTCCCTAAAGATTTGTTTTCTTGAGCTATCAGAAGAATTTGGTGGGACTGAAAAACAAGTTTGAATTGGCCATTATTCGAGCCATCAGTGTTCGATCTATCAAAGATTGACTGTTACGATCTAGAACGGGTAGTAAAATGGACTTAAAGTTTAGAAGTATGGTAAGGAGTTAAGGTGTACACATACTTTGGGCAAATGTGGTAGTCAAAAAGAAAGAGTTATACTGTTACAGTTTGTTAAGGATTTTTGTTAGAACATTCTACAGTACTTTAGCCCATTGTAGTTGGGAAACCCGTAAAAGGGTAATTGGCAAACAGTGCAGACCCAGATCAGACGCTGCAGAATGCAGATAGTTTACAAATACTGTTTGCAAATAGTTTAGCATTTTTCTCTAGGAATATGTAAATCTCATAGCCAGACATACTTAAAATTAAAATTGAACTCTTCCAGTATATAGTGTGGGAGAGTCTATTCAGTCTACAATGGGTTAAGGGAATTGATGCACTTTCAAGTTGTACTCTATGTTTTAGTTCACCATGCATTCTTGCACTTAAATTTTAACATAACAAATTTGCATGTCTATAAAAATAACCATCCTTGATCCAAATTAGTCTAGGAATAAATCACAGTGATAATGTCTTTGATTTTAGAAAGCAGGAAGGTTCAAGAGTTTAAAATTAATTTGTTGTTGACAGATCCAATATAGAAAGTGAACACAGTCTTCTTCGAAGTATTTTGGTATTAAAGTTTTTATTACCCATTCCTTAAGCAGAGCTGATTTTCAGCAAACAAGTCAGTTTTTTCTGATGTCATGAGGTTTAAAGTCACACTGAAACATTTTCAGTACTAATTAATATAACAATGATTATTTTGTTGACATTATATAATGTACTTTGTTATTTTTATACCACAGCAATGTTTGATGCATGATACCAGTATAATTTTCTGACTGTAACCCCTTTGGAATTATGACTCCAAGTTCCTTGTTAGCATGTCCTGTGTTGGGTGTGAATTATGGTAAATGTTCTAAAAATTCCTTCAGAAAGAAAGTAACTTGGAGAAATCTTTGAGAGAAGTTACTGATTTTGCAAAAGGAGGCAAAATTGGTTACTTCCTTTCATTTCCTTGGTGAGAGGCTAGAATAAATTTAGGAAAAGTAATTATTTCTTTTGTCTAAATTTTAGAGCATAATGTTGGTGCATATTGTCCTGTCTCTTTGACCCCTCATTTGAATAATTATTAGTTGGCATTGTCAATTTCACGAAAAGGATGCATTGTATGCACAATTTTGTATGTTGAAAATCTTGATTTAGCACGACATGCATTACAATATCCTAAGACTCGTCTGCAGATTAATTCAGCCGTCAGAGCAACGGTCGGGCGTTTTCGGATCAGAAGGTTAAGGGTTAGCCATGTCATACCTCAGAATTTCTGAAATTGGTACCAATTGCTCTTTGTTTTGACGTTCAGCATTAGATAATAATTCGAGGGTTGAGCGCAAGACTATAGTAACTCAAACATATTTTTGAAACCCTTGTTTAGGGGCAACTTGGACCCCTTTGTAAACAATGCAAATTTAGGTGCCATTGCTCATACGAGCAATGGCACCTAAATTTTCATTGTTTACAGAAAGAAATGTTGTAATCTTCATAATGCCTTCATGGTGAGGAGATTAGGTTTGGGGAAAAACAACCATCTGACTTACGCTAGTCTTGCGCTCAACCCTCGAATTATAAGAGCTAGAACTGGTCACACCGGTGACAGTATAATATGGCTGGTGGTAGTATCATCAATGTGGCGGGGGTTTGATACTGCAATGGTTTGTTTCTGTAAACGGGGCTGAGTTCTCATACTGTCATGACAGGACTGAAAGTCTGTTGACAATGGCGTTTAACGCTTAGCACTCTGGGTAAAATTTGCAGCAGACGACATTTTAAAATATTTTTCTTATTTTTCCCAGAAAACAGGATTTGACATTTCATGCAAATTGTCTCCCAAGGAGACAATTTGCATGAAATGTCAGATCCAGTTTTCTGGGAAAAATAAGAAAAATATCATCAATTTGTCGTCTGCTGAAAATGCCCAGAGAGTGGTAAAGGTTAAACTCATCTCAAACAAACAAACACCTATGAGTACAATTGCCACATGACTGTATTGCCTGTGGACTTCAAGAAACTTATTCAGCAGGGCAAGCTGTCTTTTAGTTCTTTGATCATGTAAATATGACTCATTCATTCTTAACCAAAGTATAACTGTTTTCCAACTTAGTTTACCTTTTTTTTTTGCCATGAATTATTCTGATATGCATATTCACGGACCCAGGTCAAAAAGACAGGTCAATATGCATCAGCTGTACTTTACTGTTGTTCAATACTAATTTATTGAATAGTAAAGGGAGGAAACTGCAGATACCAAAGTGTTTTGGCAAACATAGTTATGGTTCTTAAAATTTCGTACCATTTTTGCTATTTAGAGCATATATACCAGATAAGGCACTGTTTAGAACCCAATAGTATTGATATTTTTCTTATTTCTCCACAAAACATATGTTATTGGTACTCATTAGAAGTGCCTCAATATTTATCTTATTTCTCCACAAAAACATTTGTTCTGAAGCACTTCGTCTAGACACTTCTAATGAGTATCAACAACATATGTTTAAATTTGTGGAGAAATAAGAAAAATGTTTACCTGATATCCCTCTTATCTAGACAATTCACATGAATAGCCAGTTTTATTTTGTCTTATTTTCCCTGAAAATTAATAATAAAAAGAATGATTTTTTTATATGCTATGTAAAATTGTAGTACATGACATCCAGGGCCCAGTTGTTCAAAGCGTCGTTAGCTTAATGAGCTCGTTAAGGGTCATTTCGTTAACTGTTTTAGCAGATTCAATATACAATATTCTAATATTTTTTGCTGAAAAAATGTGAGTAGCTTTTGCACAGCAAAAGCTACACAAAAGCTACTCACATTTTTTCAGCAAAAAATTTCAGCATATTTGCATATCACTCAATGTAAATTTTAACGAATCATTAACTAACGACATCGTTAGCTTTGAACAACTGGGCCCAGAATATTCTGTGCTACAATTTTACATAGTGCTTTAAGGGTTAAAATTGTGTTGGAAAAACAGTTCAAGTTTCTCCAAGATGATAGATTAAAAAGCAAATTATACAGAATAAATCTGTACAACGTCTCAGCTGAATAATATTTCAGTCTATATTTCCTGAATAAAAAAATAAAAATGACATATCATTCATTATTTTTCCCCAAGAGAATGCTAAATGTTGTTTAAGATTTCAACAATTCCTTGTTAGCATAGCAGTTGGAGATCTAGACACATTTATTGACCGAGAAGTATTATTGATGTGTTCATAATTTGTAGTTCTGTTACAGAATCTTATATTTTCCTTCTAGGATCAACACATTTTAAGCTCTCATATGCATCTGCCAGTTGCTCTCACATGCATCTGCAATGCTCTCACATGCATCTGCAAGTTGTTCCGGTTCTTATCACTTCACATGCTGAGTAAAAATTTCAGCAGATGACATTTTTGAAATATTTTCCTTATTTTTCCTAGAAAATAGTATTTGACATTTCATGCAAATTAGGAGACAATTTGCATGAAGTGTCAGCTCCTATTTTTAGGAAAAATAAGAAAAATATTGTCAGCTTGCGTAGGCTGATTTTGCTCAAAGCATGTTAACCCTTAAAGCGCCAAGAAAAACTGCATCTGAAAATGTCATCTGTTTATGTCGTCTGCTGAATATTCTTGCAAACTTCTCAAAGCTATTTTCCGGCAAACAGTGTGGACCCAGATCAGACTGCTCCTAAAGGAGCAGTCTGATCTGGATCCACACTGTTTGCAGAAATGACTTTTAAAATCACAAGCAGAAGACAAAGCAGATGACAATTGTTGTGATTGGCGCTTTAAGGGTTAATGCTGCAGCAGATTTAACTTTAACCACTCTCTGTGCTAATTCAGCAGATGCCAAATTAATGATATTTTTCTTATTTTCCCCAGAAAACAGGATTTGACATTTCATGCAAATTGTCTCCAATAGAGTCAATTTGCATGAAATGTCAAATCCTGTTTTCTGGGAAAAATAAGAAAAAATATTTCAAAATGTCGTCTGCTGAAAATTTTACCCGGAGGGCTAAGTGTTTATCCTTTGGCATGCTCCAGATAAGACGCTTTCTTCAACCAAAAATTGTTGATATTTTCATTTTTACATGAAAAGATATGTTGACTGATCTGAGTACTCATTAGAAATGTCTTGCTGAGGTGCTTATGAATACCCACAACATCTTTTATTTAAATGGAGAAATAATAAAAATATCAATACTTCTTGGCTGAAAAAGTTCCTTATCAGTAGCTATGCACTGTGGTGCAAAATCAACAGTTAACAAACAAGTAATATTTCCCATATTTTCTGAAAAAACAGACCTTGGTAATTTTAATCTGAGATGATCAGAAAGAAATGCCAGTATTTTTTTCCTGGGAAATTTAGACTGATTTATGTGGTGTAAAGTGTTTTACGTCAGCAGCCTTAGCATGCTGGGTAAAAATTTGAACAGATGACATTTTGAAATAAGATTTGACGAATCATAAAATGTCAAACCCTATTTTTGAAGAAGACAATTAGTATGAAATATAAAATGCTATTTTCTTAAGAAAAAAAAAATCAATTTGTCATTTGCTGATATCATGAATTGCCCAGAGGGTGCTAAATATTAATGTCAACTCACTGTTTGCGAAGCAAATTTAGCAGATGACATCTTGGCAAAATTTGCTTATGACATTTTCACAGCAAATAGGACTTGATATTTCATGTAAATCATCTCCTGAGTAAGATGGTCCACATGAAATGTCAAGTTCTGTTTCCAGACAAAAGAAGAAAATATTGTAAGTTGTCGTCTGCTGATATGTAGTTGGGTAAATGTTAAAGATTGAATTATGGCATTTTGTGTCGACTGCTGTTAGTTTTGTCACATAGCACTAGCTTCTGCT
Source organism: Anodontia alba (assembly GCA_964016985.1). Classification (NCBI taxonomy): domain Eukaryota; kingdom Metazoa; phylum Mollusca; class Bivalvia; order Lucinida; family Lucinidae; genus Anodontia; species Anodontia alba. The sequence goes on from OZ024823.1 coordinate 32,945,390, forward strand.
TGGCAAAATACACTTTTTTTTCTGATCTGTCCAGAAGACAGTACAACATATGGTCTCAGAATGGTTTCCTAGAATTACAGGCAACTCTAGAAATAAATAAATAAGTAAATAAATAAATAAATAAAAAGTAGAAATAAAAATACCAACTCATTTTAGACTGGAAAACCCCAAAAAGGGTAATTGGCAAACAGTGCAGACCCAGATCAGATGCCACAGAATGTGAGGTCTGATCAGGATCTACCCTGTTTGCAAATAGTTTAGCCATTTTTATTTAGGAATATATAAATTGCATAGCCTGACATACTTAAAATTGAAATTGGACTCTTCCAATATGTAAAGTGAGGGAGTTTATTCAGTCTAAAACAGGTTGATTTAATCTGAAGCATTGGATCCTCAGTTGTTTTCTCTCTTATTAAGGGCCAGAGTGGATTCAATAAGGGGAGATACATCAGACTTGCTTTTGCATCCCTTCTGAAAAGGGGTCTACTCTAAAAGGAAAGAATTTGCTCACTTTGGGGAGCAAATTCTTTGCTTTTAGAGTAGACTCATTTTAAGGGAGCGTACTGATTTTGCTCTTTTACTCCCTTTGCAGGTGCAAACCCTTTGTTTTTACCTTTCAGTGGAGCAAATTCTTTGCTTTTAAAGTAGTAAATGGATACACTTTGAAGGGAGACCCATCACAATGTTTTTACAGCACTTCTGAAAAGGGGTCTAGGAAATAATCTGCTCAGAAGAGTTGTCTCCCTTGAGAATTTTTTCTGGTATATTCATTTACCCTACTAATACTAGAATTTTAATCTCTATTTGACTATACCAGACAATACGTCAAATACACATAAATTTTCACAAATACTTAATAGTTGTGAATACGTATTTTCAGGAATTGCCAGAGAAAGGTCCAACAAGTCCTTACAAGTCTTTGCCAAACCTATCGCTGTCTCAGTTCAATGCACCCCTACCCCCTGGATTCAAGGATGCTGAGAATATTCTCAAACAGGTGCAGAAGAACCGGGGGTACCTCGAGTCAAACATGGCATCAGTACTGCGTGCTCGCCAGGAGGTGGAGGTTTTCAGTCTCCTTGAAGCTGTCTACCATGACAGGTAGGTATATATAATCTACAATACATATTACACCTAAACCTCTTTATAACATGGTTCGTTATAACATGGTTTTGGATATAACACGGTTCAAAGATCGATCCCAAAATGTATAGATTATATTGAAAAATGACCATAAATGGTCATTTTTCAATATAATCTATACATTTTTTTGGTTTGGATATAACACGGTTGTTTAACTAACACGGTTTATGCTATGGACCCCAACAATAGTGTTATAAAGAGGTTGTGGTGTATTTTAACTTTTACCATGCTCTTCGAAAATTCAGCAGATGAGGATTTGATGATATATTTTTTTATTTTTCACAAAATATTTGACATTTTGCATGAAATGCATACATGCCATACCTCACACTGTGAGACAAAATCTCACAGAATTTTGGCCCTTCTGGATCCCATTTCCCATAAGATTTTCAAATTTCATAGAATTTTCAAACCATTTAATAAGCTATTTTTTGAAGAACTAGAAATAAATGACACATTAGCATGGCTATTCCAACCTTAATTCCTTAAAATAATGGCTTTTAACTTACTTATGTAAGCTTGGAAGTGATTTTCATAAAAATCTCATAGAATTTCATCAAATCTCCCCTAAAAATTTGCAAAATCTCACAGATTTCTGTCAACAGCTAATGGCATGTATGGAAATGTCAAGTCCATTTTTCTGGAAAAATGAGAAAAAAATTATTTCAGAATGTCATCTGCTGAAATTTTTACCCAGTATGCTGAGCGTGAATTACAAAAAAGCATGGAAAAGGGTTTTATCTGAACGGCTAGATTTTAAGTCTGTTGTATGAACTGTGGGGCTATACCATGCCAGTTTCATGCTGCACCTAGGGGCACCGATCTGGTAGAGTTCCCACTCCCACCCACGTTTTACAAGGGCAGTTACTTTTGTGATTTCTTGTTTTCTTCCCACAGAAAAAGTCCGTTCTGAAAAGATGTCTACATTTGGGAGCAAATTCTTTTGTTTTAGAGAAGACACCATTTCAGAAGTAAACAAATTTGACAGAGTTGCCTCCCTTGCTAGAGTATCCGTTTCCTTCCATGCTTAATTAACACATTTACCACAGCAGAAGACAAATTGTGGCTATTTTTTCTTATTTTTCCTCGAAAATGGGATCTGACACTTGATGCAAATTTTCTCCTTAGGAGACAATTTGCATGAAGTGTCAATCCTATTTTCGAGGAAAAAAAAGAAAAAAAATATGTTAAAACATCGTCTGCTGAAATTTTTATCCAGCATGCAAAGTGCTAAGTACTTGATAATTTTGTATTATTAAAATAATTTAGGAAGTTTTAATTTCTCTGATAAATAATGAAATATAATTCAAAATGTACAGGGTGGCCACACACTCTGGAAAACAGGGAAAATGGTGAAAAAAATTCCCTGCAGGGAAAAATCAGGGAATTTGAAATTTTGCTGAAAATCAGGGAAAAATCAGGGAATTTCAAAAAATCTTATCTTTATAAGATCAAAATATTCAAATTTTATAGCTGTTCAGATGTGGCTACTGGTGGTTTCTTTCTGCCATATGCTTAAAATACCTGCAGATCTAATCTTACTTAAAGGTGGAGTACTTGTTAGGTGGAGTACTTGTTTGCTGTATATTCTGTTTTTTCTTTTTCTCATTCCGAAGTGGACATTTTATTGCAAACCCAATGTTGAACACCTGAATAGGTAATTGCAAACAAGCAATTTTTAAAAATGGCCTTAGACAGTCTACCATGTAACCAAAAAAAAAACAAGAACAAAAAACCCCTACTGTTTTAATAAATTGGAGGTGAAGGTGTGGCTTCAAGGGGAGGTTGGAGGCCATATATTTTACCAATTTTGATATTGACTACCATGAAAGTAAATTAGCACATGTACATCATATTTTAGATAAATTTTCATTTAATTAAGAATATTGTGACAGCATTGTGTATAAACATGTCACTTGACAGCATTTGAATCAGTATATGACTTCTAAAAGTAGGGGCCATTGCGATAATATTAAGGTTTTTAATCAGGGAAAATCAAACCAAATCAGGGAAAAATCAGGGAATTTGATTGCTAAAAATGTGTGGCCACCCTGATGTAGTCTGCTGCAGTTGTTATTGACTTTAAACATTCATACACACATAGTTTCTGGCAAAAGAATGTGTACAATACTGGTTAACCCTTTAGAGGACTAAGCCTGCCCAGTAAAAGTGTAGTTTTGGCAAACTGACAGTGCTCGACTAGACCCCATTGGATTGACTGGGCAGTAAACCTCAACTTAAACAAAATCATACATGCATGAGCATGAAATGCCCAGATTATCCTGTGCTTCTAAATGCCCTTTAATATCTGTTTGCTTAAAAGTTACTAGCTTCCTTAATAGTTAATGGCACATGGCAAGGGACATGATAATCATAAGTATTTGGACTGGCCTTGCCTAGGTTATAGGTCTTAGTTATACCATGGTTCGTGCACATGTACGATGTGATAATGATAACCTTTTCATGCATGTAGATCACCTACATCAGGAGATATTTCATGCTGAATATTGGGAATTTAGACCACTATGTGATAATTATCCCTATCTCATAAGTATCTGCAACATAAAGAAAATGCTAAGTCTTATTTACTCTGAAAAATACAATAAAAAAAAACCCCATAAAATATCATCTGCCACATTTTTTTTTTTTTTAGCACTGAGGATTAGGGTAATCTCGGTATGCTCTGTAAGTAGGAACAGTGAAACTGTATGAGAAACTGGTCTGGGTCTTCACTGTGCACTTGTCATTTTGTAGATATTTGTTGCTCTTTCACTTGATAATTAATATTTCAGCTCCAACAAGGAGAAGGCTAGAATACAGAAACTGGTAGATGCGAGTATAGCAAAACTGAGGAGAGAAGTTGAGGTAATAATGTAAATACTATGTCAGGGTTTGTATAAAGAACAAAATTTATTTGCCTTGGGATTATTTTGCCTATTCTGGTATGCTGGAAAATGAAGTTCTGCTTAATCCATTGTAGACTGAATGAACTTGCCCACGCTCTGTATTGGAGGATTCTAATTTCAATTTTAGGTATGTCAGGCAATGTGATTCAGATATTCCGAGAGAAAAATGGTTGAACTATTTGCAAACAGTGGAGACCCTGATCAGATGCCCCATTCTGCAGCATCTGATCTGGTTCTGCAGTTTGCCAGTTACCCTTTAGGGGTCTCCAGACTACAATGGGTTAAGCTGATCCTTAGGGGACATATGCTGCCTTGCTATCATATAATGAGTCAATAAATTGGGTACTCTGATTTTCATTTCTTGATTGTGTTGTGGTCTTTGTTTCTAAGGGCAATCTGTATAGATTTTATTTGTTGAAACGTTGAAAAACATTCACAAATTCCATAATGTTGGACCAGTTTACATGCAACCTTTACTGCTTGTCATAATATTTTGTGTCTGAGAAATTTTTTGTCTTATTTTCCTGGACAATGTAGGCTACATTAGACTTGATAAAGTATATTTTTTCAACCAAAATGTGTTGGCATTTTTCTTATTTTTCCCCATTCTCCAAAAAAAAACATGTTTTGCGTACCCATTGAAAACACCTCACCTCTGATGAGTAACCACTAAATATACATGTATTTTAATGGAGAATAAGAATACTATTGATCTGAATACCCCACTAATTTAGAGGTGCCATGATGTTTGTTACTGGGGAAAACTATGACAAAAATGAATAATGTTGTTTTTTTTTGCTTAAGAACCTGGTCTATACAGATTATTGCATTTATCACTAGTTTTCAAAATTGTAGTGATGATTCTTGCAAGATGCTTGAACTTCCCTGTTTACAAAACTCATGCAACATTAATCAAATTATAAGTGCCTACCCTATATACTCTAAGTTTTGGGACATTTCATCAATATATCAGCAGGCTTCAGTGGCTCAGTTGGATGCTCGTCCGACTGGTGATCAGGAGGTTGTGGGTTGGACCCCAGCCAGGTCCTCAACATTCTTTCAGTGAGATTGGATCATGAAATATTTTCTGCAATCGTCCTCTCCCTTCCACTGATTCAAGAAGGGCAGTTGTCAGTTTCTGCCATTAGAATGTCACAATACTGGTTAACCCTTAGAAGACTACACCTGCTCAGTTAAAGTGTGGTTAGATAAACTGACCACGCACAGCTTGACCCCATTGGGTTGACTGGGCTGTAAAACCTCAACACAAACAAACCAATCTCTGTACCATACCTGGCCTTATTCTTTAAACAAGTCCATTTGACTTCCTGTTGATGTGTCTAAAACTACAGGATGAGTGGCAAACAGTGTAGACCCTGATTAGACATTGCATTATACAGCATTGATTTGGTCTGAACTGATTGCTCAGGCATACCGGTAGCTGTCCCAAAATTCAGGGTTATTATGGTAATAATGATTTGAATCATATTTCAATACTCAGGGCAGACAGATCACATGTGCAGACATATATGCATTTGTTGTTACAATCTATTAATCTTCCTTGTTTGATCAAATTGTATTTGGCAAAATCAAGTAAAACATAAGTGAAAACTATAAGCTTCCCTTGCCATGCTGAATGAATTAACCCTTGTCCTGCTGAGCCCGGATATACACTGCCTTTGCAAACACTGCACTGTTTGTCATTCAGAATGTGAATTTATATCAACATCCTGGATCAAGAAATCTGATTGGCTGAAAATTGGAAGTGGGGGTGGCATCTTAATTTATTCAGCATGGCAAGGGTTAAGATGCCACACCCATTTCTAGATGTCAGACAATCAGATTACTAAATCCAGATTGTTGATATAAGTTCACATACTGAATGACAAACAATGCAGATCCAGTTCTTTAGATGGAGACAATTTGCATGAAATGTCGAATCCTGTTTTCTGGGAAAAAATAAGAAAAAAATATTTCAAAATGTTATCTGCTGAAAATTTTACCTGGAGTGCTAAGTATTAAGGAATTTTTCTACTTGACTGCTTAATTTTTGTTGTTACAGAGAGAAGTGACAGATGATATGATACTTGCTGAAATGAGGAAGCAGAAAGAAACAGCTGTTCCAGGGGCTGTAAAGGTTCCCGCCCCTGCCCCTGTTAAACCAGCTCCCAAATACGGGTATAGAGGCAGGCTGGCAGAACCAAAACCTGAACCTAAAAAGCCAGCTATGAAAAGGGCTGGGACAGCTGGGAAAGAAAATCTACCTCAGAGATCTAAACCAGTGGCAAAGGTATAGTTTAACCCTTGTCATGCTGAATAAATTAAGATGCCACGCCCACTTCTAATTTCCAGCCAATCAGATTACTTGATCCGGGTTTTTGATAGAAATTCACATATTTAATGACAAACAGTGCAGATCCAGATCAGTTGGCTTTTTCAGAAGCCAACTGATCTGGATCTACACTGTTTGCTAAGACAGGGCATGTTGTGTTCAGCAAAAGAAGGGTTAAATTAAGTATTATAGCTGTCATTACTTTCAAATTTACACCAAATTAAAGCAGGACTTGAGTTTATCATTTGTCTCAGCACTGGTAAAAATTCCACAAATTCAGAAGCAATGTCTTCTTTGCACGAGTTTCATTACCATTCCTTCATTGTCTGACTAGAAAGTTGCTTATCATTACGAAAACACGCCTATTCAAACATACTGAAAATTTTGCCACCAAAACTGAAAGTTTTCAGATAAAAATTCTGATATTTTTCATATTTCTGCTAAAAACATAGATGGTGGGTACTCGTTAGAACAGCCTCGCCAAGGCAGTTCTAATGAGTACCCACAATCTATGTTTTTGAGCAGAAATAAGAAAAATAATGTATACCTCTGTAAACCCTAGTTTTACTATATGAAAGTGGAGTTTAAGGGGGTCAGAATTATATAGGTATGATTTCGTGATGTTCCCAGACTAGTTTTTAGTTCGCCTGTATGAAAGTACAGGTAGGGCTGTAGCAGTCCCTATGGCATTGGCATTGGTTAAAGTTTTTGGTTAAAGTTTTTAAAAGGCTTTATTTTCAGGATGGAAGTAGTTCATACTATCCATGATGTTAGATACTGGTCTGAATTTCTATGCTGTACTATCCCGACCCACATGAATTAGAAAAAAAATTGTATTAATGTTTTTGGCTAAAGTTTTTAGAGGCAAAGCACAATTCAGGTGAGCTATGCTGTCCTGCAACAGCTCTTTATGTTTTTATAACTGCTTACTTCAAGCATGGCAGTTCACCAGTGTCCATCATTGATTTCTACTCTATGAGCAGGTATTGTAAACAAATGCAACAAAACGTATTACACAAAATGCAATTATCTGAATAGATTAAAATCGTTTAAGGGAATTAGGTACACTCGGCAGATTATCCACCATTTTTTACAATGAGACAACTTTGTAATTTCCTGTTGTATTCCTGCATTCCAATCCCACTCCAGTTCCCTTCTGAAAAGGGGTCTGCTCTAAAAAGACAGAATTTGCTTTCAGTGGAAAATTCTTTCAAGAGTAGACTCCTTTTCAGAAAGGAGCAAAAACAACTTTGATAGAGTTGCCTCCCATAAAAGCATATCTGTTCCCCTGAAATAAAATATGTCTCTTCGTTATTGGACTTTTGCGCCAGCTGCAAGCTTGAAATTAAAACAAAAATCCATTAATATATTTTGTAGTTAAAATTGTATTGTTAAAGTTGATATTTAATTGAATAATTTTAAACAAAATGATATATATTAGTTATCCTAAGTATTGGGACAGACAAGTCTGAGTAAACAGTGCAGATCCAGATCAGATGCCACAAAATGTGGCTTCTGATCAAGGTCTTCACTGTTTGTCGCTTATCCAGCAGTTTTTAGACAAATCAGAAGCTAGCAAAATGGACTAGGACAAATTTGGTGTGGAGTTAACATGTCCAAATAGTTAGGGTAAATGAGGTATTAGATGGAAGTGAGTGCTGATTGCAGAACCTATTTGTCATTGATATCTCACTAACAATAAATCCATATAAAAGGAGATTCAATATATTTTTTTTTATTTCTCCTAAAAAATATGTTCTGGGTACTCATTAGAAGTGCCTTGGCAGGGCGCTTCTAATGAGTACCCACAACATATGTCTTGTGAAGGCACTTCTTATGAGTACAGTGAACCCTTGTTACAATGACAGTATTTGTTCCCAAAGACGTTGCCATTAAAATGAATTTGCTGTTGTACAGAATATTTAATGAGCAGATGGATATTTAAGAAAGGTCTTGTTTTGTTCTTATTTCCTAATAGAACGTGTTTTGGATATTTGTTAGAATTGCCTCACTGAGGCAATTCTAACAAATATCCAAAACATATGTTACTTTAAAGTATTAAATACAATATTCTTTAATAATTTATGACTAATTTTTACCTCTTAAGCGAAAGTTTCATGACAGTCAAATTGTCATTATAACGAATTTTGTCGCTGTATCGAGTGTCAGTATAAAGAGGGTTGTCTGTACCTACAACATGTTTTTTTGGTGAAAAAATAAAATCACTATAAATTGTTTTGAAAAAAGAACCTTACAGGGAGCTATGATGTAATATACTTATATTTCAGAAAGCAAAGTCTGTGTTTGAAGATGAAGACTACATGACTAAGGTGTATGGCAAAGCTTCCTACCAGAAGGGGAGAACTACAGTCAAGGACCCATACCTTCACTTCCAAAATGTACCAAAACATAAGGCTGAAAGACCTGCTGGTGTTGTTGAAGCTAAAGGTAAGTTTATGCTAATTAACTATTTTCACCAGGTTATGTCACAGTGTCCAGACAGAGGGATACATTGTTAAAACCCAATACAAATCAGGATTGAACTCCCCAGACAGCACAAAAATAAAATAAACAAATTAAAAAAAGATGAGGAAAAAAGTGAAACTGACCATCCGATCCCAACCCTATATGTTTTGGTAAGGAGCCAAAATACTTTTTTTTCATATCCTTACGAACATGTGTAAAATGAAGTTGTTTATCATTATTTCATTTTGACAGTAAACAGTGCTCACATAAAATATCATATTTACCCTAAATACTGGAACCCTTAATACTTACCATACTTTTAAAAGTTGAACAATTCCATTTAACTGCCTGTCGGTGTGTCTAAAATTAGCTGGATGAGTAGCATATAGTGTTGATTGTAGTGTAGTCTGTAAGGCTGGCATGATTAATCGGATAATTGATTGATTGATCGATAAATTCCACAAAAATGATTATCCTTACAGATTTGCTAATAATCAATCATTTGATATCGGTGTCTGTTAGTTTACCGTATTGACCCTTAGTATTCAGACACCTAAACTCCTTACCATACTTTATCTAAAATTTGAACAAGTACAGTTTACTAACCAATTTTGTGTCTAAAAATAGCTAGATTGATGGCAAACAGTGTAGCCCTTGATGAGATGCCGCATTTGCGGCGTCTCATCTGGGTATACACTGTTCGCTCAGGCATGTCTGACCAAATACATACAGTAAAGTATAAAATATGGTAAGAGTCATGCTGAGACAGACAGGTAAAATTATGACCAAATCTTAGTGATTACTAATCGATTATCGATCACAATAGCAGGACTGATAATCAATTATCTTTTCAGCTCTGATTAGCCAGCCTAAGTAGTCTGGCCCATAATACTAGGCACTTTAGCTATTGCAATTTCTGTGTATGTACTCTTTGATGTCAAGGGTCAATACTTTTAGAATGTAATCAGATGCTACATTCTAAGACATCTGATCTGGGTGAACACAGTTTGCTCAGGCCTGTCTGTACCAATAGTTAGGGTATTACAGTATAAGCAGAATTTTTTACAACTGCCATATATGTGTAAAGAGCAATATTAAGATTGAATATTTCTCCTTGAAAACATAAATTGTGATACTTAGCTAGGTACGTTTATTGAGTACCCACAGCATATGTTTTCTTAGAGAAATAGAAAATGCACCAGGGCCCAGTTGTTCAAAACTAACGATGTCATAAGTTAGCGTATTGTTAAAACTTTGATCATTAAATATGGCATAAGTGCTAATATTTTTGCTGAAAAAAATGTGAGTAGCTTTTGCATTTGCAAAACCTACTCTCATTTTTTCAGCAAAAATACCTGTGAATTAGATACTTGAATTAGATACTTACTAGAACAGTTAACATTTTGACCATTAACAAGCACGTTAAGCTAACAGTGCTTTGAACAACTGGGCCCAGTATTTTTATGCTTAAAAAAGGTGCCTTTTCTACAGATATGAATTATATGTACTCTTGATTAAAAAATATATTTCTGTTTAGGTAACATTGTCCTCTGTGGAAAGCTTCTCCTAATGACAGACAGTATTCACTTTGATCATGTAAAAATAAAATATGCAGGAACCTCATTATTACACTATTTATTATAGCCCATTTGCTACTCATTTGTTTTATGTTCATGTTAGGAAAGGAAAAGATGTCATCAAAGACCCAGACTGCAGGAGGTGTTAAACAGTTCTACTTCAATCCGTCCACAGGAACATACATTCCAGTAGCTGCCACAACATCAGGTATGATTCATATTTCTAGGCCTAATATTTCAGAACAATTGTGGCTAACAAAGTCCCTAAACATTATCATTCTGGACAAATTCAACAGAATGATGGTATGTTTTCCCATAAAATAGGTTTTGACATTTCATGCAAACTGTCTCCTTGGGAGACAGTTTGCATGAAATGTCAAAACCTATTTTCTGGGAAAAATAAAATAAAACATTCAAAATGTTGCTGCTGAAATATTTACCCTGCATGCTAAACATTTAACCACCATTGATCTTTAATACATTACATAAAAAATTAAATATACTGATTTTTTTTTTTCCCAGGAAAAATTAGGAGTAGTTGTTACTATGCTCAATTTTCAAACAGAAAATAACACTCAGTTTTTGCTGCTAATTTTCACTGGCCTGTAGCAGAAGGCTGCAAATCATGATATTGGATTCATAGTACAATGTATAAGAATATACACCTACAAAAGACTTTGATCAGCTGCACGCTTCGTATGGTAAATACCCTAAAATTTCGAACACTTTATTCCATACTCTTTTGCTTTTTATGCAGTTGTTTCTTAAAGTACTTAGTGGAATGGTAAACAGTGTAGACCCTGATCAGACTGCTCCAGTCTGATCTGTGTCTGGACTGTTTGCCTGTGCCATTTTGTTAGGAATTTTGGTGTACAAAATAAATTTTAAGACATTTACGTAGTCTCACAAGGGCAGTTATTGTGCAGATTTTTAATGCTACCAGGCACCTGTGGCACATAGAGGCAGCGGCATCTCACAAGGGCATTCCCAATTCATTATTATATACGCCAATTCATTATTATATACGCCAATTCATTATTATATACGCCAGTATCCAGTGGTTCTGATAATATAACTCCAGATCAGAGGGGTATCCAGATAAATATTTTCCTTTTTTCTCCACACAAAAACATATGTTGTGGGTACTCATTAGAAGTGTAGAGCAGTGAAAAAATATCAGTCCATTTTTGGGTTGGAAAAACATTCTTATATAAGCTTTAGGTCTTGGCTCTTCACAGCTTATGAATTACATAGTACGTTTCTGATTTATGTTGTTTGTTTGTTTTTTTTTGTGTGTGTGTTTTTTTTTTTTTTTTTTTGTTTGTTTGTTTTTTGTCGCACCAGTGTTAGCATGGGCAACCTAGACTGGTCCATTTGTTCATTTCTCCACATACTTACGTCAACCCAAGCATCAACCCTAGCATCAGTCCTGGCGTCCATCCCAAATGAAGTCTACAAACTGTGAAACTTTACAGTTAATTTCAGTTCACTGATTGTTTTATGTTAATGAGCTAAACAAGAATGACATCTCTCACTCTTCTGCTGCTTGTTTTCACATTTTTATACACCGGTGGGACATAAACTTCAATGAAGGTCTTTATATTTTTTTGCAAACATTTTGAGGGTTGAGCGCAAGACTGGCGTAAGTCAGATGGTTGTTCTTCCCCAAACCTAATCTCCTCACCATGAAGGCGTTATGAAGATTACAACATTTCTTTCTGTAAACAATGAAAATTTAGGTGCCATTGCTCGTATGAGCAATGGCACCTAAATTTGCATTGTTTACAATGGGGTCCAAGTCGCCCCTAAACAAAGGTTTCAAAAATATGTTTGAGTTACTATAGTCTTGCGCTCAACCCTCTATTTGTAATACCGGTAATTCTTTTTAACTTTTTTCTCATTCCAGCCCCTATTCCTGGCCATTTGATTCCCATGGCTGTGCCACTTGGTGGCCCCAGAATGGATCCAGGTCTTACCACCCCAGTTTCTCTGACACAAGCCCCTGACTCTGTGACCTTTGATCCATCTAAACAGACTCCACAGATCACAGCTGCCAAGAATGTTGCTATGGTAACCATTCCAACTGAGGAAGATGAGCAGAAATATTCTCCTGAACTTGGCAAACAGGTAAAGTAGCATTTTATGGTAAAATCTCAATACAGTTAAAAGAAGTAATAAGCAAACAATATTGTGCAGTGTATTTATGCCTCTAGTTTCAAAGAAGTTGGAGGGGCACATCTTTTTTGGGCCATTTGTCTGTCTCATCATGTACTCATTTGCTCTTCACCCTTATCTTGTCAGCAAGATATAGTCAAACTTCAATTGCTCAAACATCTTTGGGACCATGGAAATTTGTTCAAGATATGAGTAGTTGGAGCCACTGAGGATTAATCATGGTGCCAGGTTAGGAAGCAAATGGCAATAATTTAGGGAAATCTTTTCAATTTTCTACACAATAATTGTACATTGAGTGTACTCATTAGAATCACCTTGATGAGGCAGTTCTAAAGGGCACACACAACATACAATTTCATAATAAAATAAGAATATTTCCCTAAATATTTGTTTTTTTGAGCTATCAGAAGAATTTTGTAGGGACTCAAAAACTAGTTTGAATTAGCCATGGTAAATAAGTCATCCGTGTTTGAGCTATTGAGGTTTGTATATCAAAATGTATCTTAGCTAGAACCTTGAAATTTGGTAGGCTCATTGGGAATGATGAGTTGATTACCTGATTAATTTTTTAACAAATTCCAGAAAAAAAAGTTGTCAGAGTTACGGCCTTTGAAGGGACAAGCACATAGTTGTGGGCATAGTGTTTTATCAACACACATTTCTAGCTCGTATTTTTGTCATGTGTATGTGAAGTTTTGGTTTCACAGCGGATGGTATTTACTTTTATCTCACTTTCTGTGCTAAGCAACATGATTCCCATTTAGTCAATAATTTGTAATTTTGTAAACATATCTTCTGTATATACCCTAAATATTGGGACAGACAGGCTGAGCAAACAGTATAGACCCTGATCAGATGACACAGCAGCATCTGATTGGGGTCTACTCTGATTTCCATTCATCCAGACATTTTTAGGTAGATCAGCAGCTAGTACAAATGAACTTGTCCAAATTTTAGGACAAATATTGGAAAGAGTTAATGTATCCTTATATTTAAGCTAAATACAGTAATTTCATAAACATACAGTCAACCTCGTTTATCTCGAATAACTGCTTATCTCGAAGAGATAATCTGGTCCCTGTTTTAACATGGAAATCTAACTCCAGGTAGCAAAATATTGTGGAAAAGCGGAGAAATTGCTCCTAAGTTCTCCCCTTTTCCACAATATTTTCAATATATCTGTATCTTCAGGAGTCAAATTACATATTCATTTGTGAAATGTGGTTGTTTGATTTATTTTTTCCACAGTTTTGCAAATCTGATATGTTGAGGTTCGGATATCTCGAAATATTTCAGAGAGTCCCTTGGACTTGAGATTTTGTTTGTTTGTGTTGAGGTTTTACGGCCCAGTCAACCCAATGGGGTCATGTCGAGCGCAGTCAGTTTACCTAACCACACATTTACTGGGCAGGCTTAGTCCTCTAATTGTGCACATTCTTTCGTCAGAAACTGACAACTGCCCTTCTTGAATCAGCGGAAGGGAGAGACCGTAGAAAATATTTCATGATCAATCTCCACGGAAGAATGTTGCCAACCTTGGTGGGGGTTGAACCTGCAACCTCCTGGTCTCCAGTGGGACGGCGCATCCAACTGAGCCACCGAGGCCGGCATTGGACTTGAGATAACGAGAGTCGACTGTATCTAATTTTTTTTTTGTCCCCCGCCTTTTCGAAGAAAAGTGGAGGGACACTGTTTTTGGTTTTCCGTGGGGCGTGGTGCGTGGTGCGTGGCGCGTGGCGCGTGGTGCGTGGTGCGTGGTGCGTGGCGCGTGGTGCGTGGTGCGTGGTTCCGAGTTTTTAGTGGGTACTTTGTCCCCTTAACTCCTCCCACAGTTTCTGTCCAATCCTTTTGAAACTTTACAGGTGTTTTAAGGATGGTATGAAGATATGCATATGGTTTTTTCAGAATCCTGAAATAATTTTTTATCACTTTTTCTGCATTTTTAACTTAGACATTTTTTGAGTTCTAATATTACAGAAGTCTATAGGGAGTAGGTACCTTGTCCCCTTAACTCCTCCCACAGTTTTTGGCCGATCGTTTTGAAACTTTACATGGGCTTTTAGGATGGCCTGAAGATATGCATGTGGTTTTTTCAGAATCCTGAAATAATTTTTTATCACTTTTTCCGCATTTTTAACTTAGACATTTTTTGAGTTCTAATACTACAGAAATGTATAGGGAGTAGGTACCTTGTCCCCTTAACTCCTCCCACAGTTTTTGGCCGATCCTTTTGAAACTTAACATGGGCTTTCAGGATGGCCTGAAGATATGCATGTGGTTTTTTCAGAATCCTGAAATAATTTTTTATTACTTTTTCCGCATTTTTAACTTAGACTTTTTTTGAGTTCTAATACTACAGAAGTCTATAGGGAGTAGGTACCTTGTCCCCTTAACTCCTCCCACAGTTTTTGGCCGATTCTTTTGAAACTTTACAGGTGTTTTAAGGATAGCCTGAAGATATGCATGTGGTTTTTTCAGAATCCTGAAATAATTTTTTATTACTTTTTCCGCATTTTTAACTTAGTCATTTTTCGATTTCTAATACTACAGAAGTGTATAGGGAGTAGGTACCTTGTCCCCTTAACTCCTCCCACAGTTTTTGGCCGATCCTTTTGAAACTTTACATGGGCTTTCAGGATGGCCTGAAGATATGCATGTGATTTTTTCAGAATCCTGAAATAATTTTTTATTACTTTTTCCGCATTTTTAACTTAGACATTTTTTGAGTTCTAATACTACAGGAGTATATAGGGAGCAGGTACCTTGTCCCCTTAACTCCTCCCACAGTTTTTGGCCGATCCTTTTGAAACTGTACAGGTGCTTTAAGGATGGTCTGAAGATATGCATGTGGTTTATTCAGAATCCTGAAATTATTTTTTATCACTTTTTACACATTTTGAACTTAGACATTTTTTGAGTTCTAATTTTACAGAAGTCTATAGGGAGTAGGTACCTTGTCCCCTTAACTCCTCCCACAGTTTTTGGCCGATCCTTTTGAAACTTTACCTGGGCTTTTAGGATGGCCTGAAAATATGCAGGTGGATTTTTCAGAATCCTGAAATAATTTTTTATTACTTTTTTTGCATTTTTAACTTAGTCATTTTTCGATTTCTAATACTACAGAAGTGTATAGGGAGTAGGTACCTTGTCCCCGTAACTCCTCCCACAGTTTTTGGCCGATCCTTTTGAAACTTTACATGGGCTTTCAGGATGGCCTGAAGATATGCATGTGGTTTTTTCAGAATCCTGAAATAATTTTTTATTACTTTTTCCGCATTTTTTACTTAGACTTTTTTTGAGTTCTAATACTACAGGAGTATATAGGGAGCAGGTACCTTGTCCCCTTAACTCCTCCCACAGTTTTTGGCCGATCCTTTTGAAACTGTACAGGTGCTTTAAGGATGGTCTGAAGATATGCATGTGGTTTATTCAGAATCCTGAAATTATTTTTTATCACTTTTTACACGTTTTGAACTTAGACATTTTTTGAGTTCTAATTTTACAGAAGTCTATAGGGAGTAGGTACCTTGTCCCCTTAACTCCTCCCACAGTTTTTGGCCGATCCTTTTGAAACTTTACCTGGGCTTTTAGGATGGCCTGAAAATATGCAGGTGGATTTTTCAGAATCCTGAAATATTTTTTTATTACTTTTTCTGCATTTTTAACTTAGACATTTTTTGAGTTCTAATATTGCAGAAGTATATAGGGTGCAGGCACCTTGTCCCCTTTACTCCTCCCACAGTTTTTGTCCGATCCTTTTGAAACTTTACAAGGGCTTTTAGGATGGCCTGAAGATATGCATGTGGTTTTTTTCAGAATCCTGAAATAATATTTTACCACTTTTTCTGCATTTTTAACTTAGACATTTTTTGAGTTCTAATACTACAGAAGCGTATAGGGAGTAGGTACCTTGACCCCATAACTCCTACCACAGTTTTAAGCCGATCCTTTGAAACTTTACAGGTGCTTTAAGGATGGTCTGAAGATATGCATGTGGTTTTTTTCAGAATCTTGACATTATTTTTTATCACTGGTTTCCTGCTTCAATACTTAGGTATTTGATACAGGACCAGTGGTCCTCTGGTTAACTTTACCATTTTTAACACCTCAAATAAAAATTAGGCGGGGGACATAAATTCCCCATGGAATTTGCTTGTTTTTTTTTAATATCTTTTGAGAAAAATAAGGAAAGGTAAGCAGCAGTGTGAGATAATATACCTCCAGACATGGTGTGCCCAGTGAAAATCAGCCTTCTGATCAGTCTTCTTTAACCCATTTATGCCAAGTGGACTCTTCAACCATCACTCTTCTGGCCAGTCCATTTCCAAAGAAAGAGTAGCTGGTTAGTTTTTATTAATGCCATATTTTATAGAGATACCTGTATTAAATGCAAACTGTATAGACCCTGATCAGATGCCCCATTATGCAACGTCTGATCTTGGTCTACACTATTTAATGGGACGCCAGGCATAAATGGATTAAGCTCTGTGTTAGCCTTAGATCCTAGGCTAACCACAGAGTGCCCAGTGAAGACACTGATCAAACTAATTGATTTCTGATTTTATTTCACAGGCATAAATGGATTAAGCTCTGTGTTAGCCTTAGATCCTAGGCTAACCACAGAGTGCCCTGTGAAGACACTGATCAAACTAATTGATTTCTGATTTTATTTCACAGGTCTTGCCAGCAGTAGATATTGACACTGACCTGTCGGAAATATCTGAGATAAGAGAAGAGCCTGCACAAGTGGTGAGAGAGGTGAAGGAGAAGAAACGGGTTCACATACAGTCACCAGATAGAAGTCTGAATAAAACTCCATCCAGGTCTCCAGGCAAAGCACATTTTGAAGTGGTTTACCATGAGGTGATTATAATATATGTCTTTTTACGGGCCTAGATTTTTAATAAGCAGTTACTGTTACTTAGAAAACTTAATAAGTTTATAAGAATATTCCATAGCATCAGATAAGAGAGGGTATCAAGTAATTTGGTTAGCTTAACGAGCTCGTTAAGGGTCATTTCGTTAACTGTTTTAGCGGATTCAATATACGATATTTTGATATTTTTTGCTGAAAAAATGTGAGTAGCTTTTGCACTGCAAAAGCTACTCACATTTTTTCAGCAAAAAATTTCAGCATATTTGCGTATCACTCGATTAAAATTTTAACGAATCGTTAACTAACGACATCGTTAGCTTTGAACAACTGGGCCCTGATTTCTCCAGAAAAACATATGTTGTGAGTACTCAAGAGAAATAAGAAAAATATTGATACCTTTCTGTTGAAGAAAGTATCTGGAGCTATGATTGTCTAGTTGTCACTGATTGTATTTGCAATTTCATCACTATTCATTTTATATTCATTTATTGTGGAATCTCTTGTATTTGAAAAAAAAAAATCCTAGATGCTAAAGAAAAGGACAAAAAAAAAAAAAAAACAGACATAGTATTTCACATGTATTGCACCTTATCTATCAAGATCTCTGCATTTTCATGAAGAAATGAGATAATAACTAAAACTTTTTTATAAAACAGGGCCCAGTTGTTCAAAGCTAACGATGTTGTTAGTTAACGTATTGTTAAAACTTTGATCATTGAATATGGCATTTTTCGGCAAAAATACCTGTGAATTAGATATGTACTTACTGGAGCAGTTAACATTTTGACCACTTACAAGCTCGTTAAGCTTTGAACAACTGGGCCCAGGTCGTATTTACCAGGAATGATGAACACTGTGCTGTCATTGCCCAGTCTTTCATTTGGTACAAATGTTCAAAATTGCTTTTTATACCCCGCCACACAATAGTGGCGGGGTATTATGGTTTCACGTTGGTCGTCCGTGAGTCCATCCATCGTACGTCCATCCGTCCATCCGTTTTTCATTTCCGGATGATAACTTGAGTAAACATCAATGGATTTTCACCAAACTTGGTATGTGCATTGATATTGTGGAGTTCTGGTTTGGATTGCTAATGGGCAAGTTTCGTCAATTTTTTACGGAGTTATCTGCCCAAGACACGCCCATATTTTCGTTTCCGGACTATAACTTGAGAAAATAACAAGGGATTTTCACCAAATTTGCTATATGCATTGACATTAAGGAGATCTGGTTTGGGATTGCTAATGGGCAAATTTCGTCAAATTTTTACGGAGTTATCTGCCCGAGACACGCCCATATTTTCGTTTCCAGATGATAACTTGAGTAAATAACAATGGATTTTCATCAAACTTGCTATATGCATTGACATTAAGGAGATCTGGTTTTGGATTGCTAATGGGCAAATTTTGTTAAATTTTTACGGAGTTATTTGCCCGAGACACGCCCATATTTTCGTTTCCGGATGATAACTTTAGTAAATAACAACGGATTTTAACCAAACTTGCTATATGTGTTGACAGTAAGGAGATCACGTTTGGAATTGCTAATGGGCAAATTTCATAAAATTTTTACGGAGTTATCTGCCCGAGACACGTACATATTTTCATTTCTGGATGATAACGAGTAAATAACAAGGCCTTTTAACCAAACTTGCTATATGCATTCATATTATCAAGATCTGCTTTAGGATTGTTATCTGTCCATTGATATTATCAAGATCTGGTTTAGGATTGTTATCTGTCCCTCCGTCATTTTCTTTCCAGGCATTTTCGCAATGATAACTTTAATACATAAACAAATAATTGCTATGGTGGGGTATTATGCTTGCGGTGCTTTTATTTACATTGACAGTGAAGAAAGAGGTGACCAATTTTATATGCCTGTATGAGACTGGCACAAGTAGGGTTTCTATGTATTTACCTTAAGTATTGGGATACCTTATCTACTTACAGTACTTTTTGTAAAATCTTAATTAACCCTTGTCCTGCTGAACCCGGATCTACATTGCCTTTGCAAAAAGAAGCCAGCTGATCTGGATCTGCACTGTTTGCCATTAAGTATGTGAATTAATAGCAACTATCCGGATCAAGTAATCTGATTGGCTGAAAATTAGAAGTAGGTGTGGCATCTTAATTTATTCAGCAGGATAAGGGTTAAATAGTCCATTCTACTACCTGTTGATCTGTCTTAAATTAAATATTGCTGTATGTATGGTTAACAGTGTAGACCCTGATCAGATGCTGCATTCTGGGGTGTCTGATCTGGTTCTACACTGTTTACAAAGGCCTGCCTGTCCCAAATACTTTAGGGTTATTATGTACATGTATTTCAGCATTATAGCAGTTTTTCAAGTAATAAAACATTTTGGGATTGTAATGAAACATAAATCCTGTGTATGTCTGTCTCATATAAGCACATAAAATTTGTCATCTCTTCCTTCTTTGATAAAATAGATTAAAAAAAGTTGTAAAATCTTCCTTAGCTTTCAGAAGAATTCAGATTTACAAATGTATTCCAAACATTTATACCATCTAAATAAAAATACAGGGTTATATAGAGTGACATAGACATACAAAACAAACATAGAGGGTGTCTTGTTTTTAAAATATCGCTTCCATAACTTTTGAATGAATCTAATTCTGTGTTTACACAAAATATTAGGGCAGCTTACCTTCTTACCATACTTGTCATATCACTTTAAACAAGTCTGACTTCCTGTTGGCAGGTCTAAAACATCTGAGCCCAGTTGTTCAAAACTAATGATGTCGTTAGAAAACGTATCGTTAAAACTTTGATCATTAAATATGTCATATACGCCAATATTTTTTCAGCAAAAAAAACTCCTGTGAATTAGATATTGTACTTACTAGAACAGTTAACATTTTGACCACTAACAAACTCGTTAAGCTAACAATGCTTTGAAAAACTGGGCCCTGGATGAGTGACAAACAGTGTAGAGCCTGAACAGATGCAGCATCTGATCTAGGTTAACACTGTTTGCTCAGGCCTGTCTGTTCCAGTACTTAGGATTACTATGGTAGTCTAGCTTCATCATTTCATTCGTCATGTTTACTTAGAAATATAAAAAGAGCATAACAAACTTTGTCACTGTATGGTACTGAGATATACAGCTGCTTATATAGGATTCAAAGGAAGAAGAGAAAGTAGAAGAAATAGAAGAAAAGAAGGGAGAAGACAGTAATAGTAGTGCATCCATCACTCATTCTTCTCTCACTCAGGCCAAAGTTTCTCATATCATCCATGTAAGACTGTGTTCAAGCTTCATGTTAATCACTTAGTTTCATAGTCATTGCATTTTGGGTTTTGTTTGGGTTTGAAGCTAGCTGTAAGGAGACCAGTATTTTCTGCAGATGTGAGCAGCAAAGACCAGGCCATCCTGTGCTTCCGCACAGGCTGGCCTGTGTCTTTGCTGCTCAGTGTACAGATTTTAGAAAGTTCAGATAATGTTTAACCTTTAACCTCCTTGATTTAAATAGCAGCAGAGGACATTCTAAAAAATTTTCTACATTCTCCCTAGAAAGCAAGGCTTTGTGAAAGGGGTCTTTGGTAGATGTGCAGACAGCAAAGAACCAGCTTATCTAAACAGCTGTATAATCTGATCTGTAATTCTAGATAAGAAGAGTGTCTATATAATCATTTCTCTTATTTCTTCACAGAAACATATGCTGTAGGTACTCATTAGAAGCGCTCAGCAAGGTGCTTCTAATGAGTACCTACAATGTATGTTTTCATGGAGAAATAGGAAATATATTGACACTTTTATAGAAAAAAAATGTTCAGCCAGCCTAGAGCTATATCATATCAGCGCCTTTGCTCCAAGATGAAAAAACAGCAAATGCCCAGAATGGATATTGAGGAAGCACCAGGCAGAACTGGACCATTGCTGTTAACTTTATATCCCCCAAGCCCTTTATTACACAGAACCTTGTGTGGCAAAATGCTGGTTTTCCCCACAGTAAGCGTCATTTTATGTTTAGCTTGCCTAGAAGAATGTGTTGCAGAGCTTATGGTATACCCTGGGATCATCATCATCATCTGTTATCTGTTGTTAACAGAATTAAGGCACTGCTATTTTAAGACCTGCTATGGTGATGGAACTTTAACCTGTTGTTATTGTGTCAGACCAGTTTTTCCTTCTGACCGCAGATCATGAGGTTCTGGGTATGAATCCCACTAGAGGCAGAATTCAGCTCATGACAGTATTGTGCTTCATTGCACAGAACTATTCATTATCACACCTTCATCATCGCGATATGACTTAGTAATGTTGACAGATGCATAAAAGAAAATCGTCGTTATCGATATAACTCATTGTGATAGTCTGTTGATGGAAATGATCCTTGACATTTGATGCATCCTTAAAGTCTTTACAGATCATCATTATTAATGCATTGTGCTTAGCATCCCAAAAAATGTAACATCTGATTGGGGTCTGTAGTGCTTGCCATGGCATTAGAGATTTACAATAATGGAATCAATTAAGGTACCTGACTGTAAGACTGACAAGCCCTGACAGATGTAACATTTCCTTCCATAGACTCCTTGCATATCAATGAAACAGCATGCATTGCAGTCGTTGTCTCCATTTAAAAGATTAATTTCCTGTGACTATAGACATATTGAGTTACATTTCTTTTCAGTATTGCAAAACTGCTTTAAGCTTTAGTCTTTTTTCATAACAACTTACTTGTCAAGGTCTTTGCAAGTTCATAGGTCATTGCAATCCATTATTATACAAATATAAATCATGTAAGGAGGTCGCGGGTTCAACCCCCGCCGAGGTCGGCAACATTCTTTCATGGAGATTGATCATGAAATATTTTCTACGGTCATTCTCTCCCTTCCGCTGATTTAAAGAAGGGCAGTTGTCAGTTTCTGGCGAAAGAATGTGCACAATACTGGTTAACCGCTCAGAGGACTAAGCCTGCCCAGTAAATGTGTGGTTAGGTAAACTGACCGCGCTCGACATGACCCCATTGGGTTGACTGGGCCGTAAAACCTCAACACAAAGGCCGCGTTCACACTAGAGACTTGATCCGGATCAATTTGATTTGAATAAAGTTGATCCGGATCAAATTGCATTCACATTAGAAAGTCGATCCGGATCATGTTGATCCATTTCAAGTTGCATTCACACTATGGACTAAATTGATACAGATTAATTTGATCTGCATCAAATTTGTGTTCACACTGTTATAGTGTTCACATTGCAGCAACTTAAATTTGATCCACATCAACTTGTTCCAGATCAACTTGATCTGGATCAAGTTGGCCCATTGTGTGAACACAATTTGATGTGGATCATCTTGATCTGCATCAAATTAGTCGTAATGTGAATTTGATCCGCATCAACTTTATCCGTATCAAGTTGATCTGGATTAAGTATGTAGTGTGAATGCGGCCTAAATAATGGCCTACAAGTGGGAACAGTACTTGTTTGATTTGTTCATTGTTACAGATGGACTGATAGAATAATAACATAGCTCCAGATAAGACCAGTTTTTTCTTATTTGTCTACGATAATATGTTGTAGGTACTCATTAGAAGTGCCTCACCAAGTCACTTTTAATAAACACCCACATCAATGAAAATTTATCTTGTGAATACTTATTAAAAAGCCTTGCCGAGGCATTTCTAGTACCTACAGCATATGTTTTCATGGAGAAATAAGAAAAATTTATATCTGGACATTCCACTTAATTGGAGCTATGTGAAAACCTTAGATTGTGGGAGCTAATCTTTGTTATGAAAAAGAAAATCATCTAATCTTGAACCATCGTTGGCTGTGTTAAAGGTGGATTCTTGTTTTCTTCCAGTTGCTTTCAGGTTGTGTTCTGTTGGTTTAAATTTTCATGTTACATTTATGCGTGAAAATCAATACCTTTCAATATACATGTAAATAACATGTCTTGGAAACTATTTGATTTTATTTGAATTATATTATTAAAACTCATTTATTTCAGTGTGAATTACTTAAAAAGAAAATTTGTGCATTTCATTGTAAATTACATCATAGATAGTATTCCATTTTGTTGTGGCTTTCTGCATGAAAATTGAGACATTTTATTATGATTGTGAGCATAAATCTCATAAGAATTATTACATTCCAAAGTTTGTTTCATATATATTTTTTTTTTTTTTTTTTGATATTTCATGGTAATAAAGTGAATGAAAATTCACAGATTTCATTGGAAATTACATGTCATGAGAACTCTTTCATTTGATTAAATCAGAATTAGGGGAATGTATTGGGATAGATAGACCTGAAGAAGCAGTGTAGACACAGATAAGACACCACAAAATATGACTGTTTACCATTTATCCTGTGCCGGCCTTGGTGGCTCAGTTGGATGCTCCTCGGACTGGTGATCAGGAGGTGTGGGTTTGACCCTGCCAGGTCAGCAATATTCTTGGTGATTTGATCATGAAATATTTTCTATGGTCATTCTCTCCCTTCTGCTGATTCAAGAAGGACAGTTGTCAGTTTCTGGCAAAAGAATGTGCACAATACTGGTTAACCGCTTAGAGGATTAACCTGTCCAGTAAAAATGTGGTTAGGTAAACTGACTGTGCTCAACATGACCCCATTGGGGTGATTGGGCCATAAAACCTCAACTCAGACAAACAAACCATTCCCAGCAGTTGTGAAACTACAACAGGTATACAATGGACTTGTTCAAATTTAAATATAGAATAAAAAGATACTGGTCTCATCCAATATATATTCCTGATGTTATGTTTTTTGCAGTGCACACAGCTCTGACAGGACACTATTTAGTGCATTTTACCTAAACCCTTGCCATGCTGTATAACTAAACTTGCCACTTCTAATTGTCAGCCAATCAGATTTTTTTATCTATATTGTTGATACAAATTCATACACTTAATGACAAACAGTGCAGATTCAGATCTGATCTGGATCTACACTGTTTGCAAAGGCGGAGCATTTCCGCACTCAGCAGGACCAGTGTGAAACATTAGGACACTTTTACTCCTTAAATGAACAAGTCTGTTTATTATGCATTGATGTATCCAAAACTGCCAAATGAATAGCAAATAGTGCAGTGGATCTGGGTCTACACTGTTTTGTCAGGCCTGTCTATCCCACAGTATTTCAAAAGCTTATTTTAAAAGTTTCATTAATTCTAATTCTGTATTCTACTGAGTAAACGGGACAGATGTGTAAAATCAGCTAGAATGGTACATTTATTCAAGTATCTTTGTTATATTGTTTTGGCAGCATTAGTTTGGTATAACATAGCTTGGGAAAAGAGAGGTATCCAGATAAATATCTTTTTCTTACCGTATTCGCCCTAATTACCGCACTTGTGCTCTTAAATATCATCAGTTTTCTTTTTAAAAAGTCAATTGAAAAGCTTGTAGTAAAATATCCACAGGTACACTTTAAAGAAAGATCAGCAGAGAATTTCATGAGGATTGTATTTAATGATACTTAAGCAATATTTTCTGACTTTCTCTATAAAAACATATGTTGTTGGTATTCATTTGAATTGCCTCAACTTGTTGAGGCAATTCAAATGAGTACCAACAAAATATGCTTTTATAAAGAAGTAAATACATTGACTGTAATCTGAGGACTACAAAATTGTTCGACTGTGTGCTTATGTGCGTATGTGCGGTAATTGGATTGAATACAGTATTTCTCCTCAAAAATATTTGTGGGGCACTTCTAATGAGTAAGAAAATATCAACAGTTATTGTTTTTTAAAAAGTACCTTGTCTGGAGCTATGTTTTTATACAAACAACAAATTAGTAGATTTTGGTTGGTTTGGAGTTTAATGGCCCAGCCAATACTATTAAGGTCATGTAGAGCCGGTCAGTTTACCTAACCACACTTTGCCTGGGCAGGGTTAGTCCTCTAAGCAGATAACCAGTACATGTACTTGCATACATTCTTTAGCCGGAAACTGACAGCTGCCCTTCTTGAATCAGAAGAAGGGAGAAAACTACTAGAACACCACTGAGTCTTCACCTTGCTCATTGTGCACATAAAATGGAGTTAAAGCAGATAAAAAACTTCAAGAAAGGTATGAGTGAATAGGGAAAATCCTGTCTATATCCATGCATACTGATAAGGGCCTATACTGTCTGTGCGCACATATGTTTGCTTGGACTAGAAACTAAATGCTCTGAGCATACTGCAGCTGCCTATTTTGTAAGTTTTGATTAATGTGTACTTGTGCAAATTGGTACAAGGGTGTCTCAGTGTTTACGGTATACATAGTACTTAACATTTTATGTTCAAATTTTGCCAGTGCAGGGCAGTGCAGGTCGTGCTCACATATATTAACATACCGTATTCGACCTAATTACCACAATACCGAAAACTTGTGGTAAAATATGCACCTACCTCTTACTAATGGTACTCTTAAAAAATAAGATCAGCGAAGGATGCTTATGTGTGTGTGTGTGTGTGTGTGTGTGTGTGTGTGTGTGTGTGTGTGTGTATGTGTGTGTGTGTGTGTGTGTTTCTGATTTTCTTATAAAAGTATATGTTTTGGGTACTCATTTGAATTGCATTGACAAGTCAATGCAATTCAAATGGATACCCACAACATATGCCTTAAGAAAGAAGTAGACAAAAAGTACACTGGCTGTAATCAGAAGACTACGGAAGTGCTTGACTGTGCGCTTATAGTGGGGGATGTGTGCGGTAATTAGGTCGAATACAGTATATCACATGCATTTGTTAAAAGAAAGTTATACATGCTGCTGTATGTGTGTGCATAAATTGCTTTGTTGCACAATATGCTATATATAACTTAAAAACAAAAGAAGAGTTTTGTCATATTTGATCATTTTCTTTAGCAATATAAACTGTTACATAAATGCCATATATACATTACTTAGAATTAAGTTATTGTACATGTATAGGAGGAACCAGCAGAAGATGAAGAGAAAGTAGAAGAAATGAAAGAAGAACAATATAGTAGTAGCACCACCACTCGTTCTTCTCTCACTCAGAATAAACTGTCACCCTTGAGTAATGTAAGATTGTGTCCTGGTTTGCCCTTCATGTAGATTTTATAATCTTTGCATTTGGGTTGTGTTTGTTTTAACCATAAAATGTTATAGAGTTCATGTATGAAGATATGTCTGAAATTCAAATTATCACACTAAAATAACACACAAAAAATTTCAGACAGATCTGTTGTATCAGTTACTTCCCAGTCAGCATTCTACGTAAATCTATATCGGGCCGTCATCGGCCCGTCAGGGTAGCTGACGGGCCGATGACGGTCCGATGTAGATTTACGTAGAATGCCAGCTGGGTTTATTTGTATTATCTGTTTTTCTACTGTGACAGATGAAAAGTTACAAAACATATACAGCCTTTTCGTTAAGTTTGGAAGTAGGAGGCTGAACTCAAAAAGTAGCAGGCCATGTACTGGAGATTTACAAAAGTTTCATTTAACACTTAGCGTGGTGGGTAAAACATTCAGCAGATAACATTGTGTAATATTAGTCTTATATTCCTTAGAAAATAGGCTTTGACATTACATACAAGTGAGATGTTGGAAGCCTATTTCCTGGGAAAGAATAAGAAAAATACCATCAATTTGTAGTCAGCTGAATTAGCCCAGAGAGAGATAGGAGTTAAAATGCTTAAAAGTACAAGGCTATGCTGGAAGAGTAGAAGACAATTACAGTCGAGTCCGGTAACATTGCGCGGCCGCTAACATTGCGCACCCAGCATCCACAGCCTCTCCAACAGCATCACTAAAAATCAGTTTCATTGTTCTCAACACATGGGCATAACGTTTTATTTGCCTTATAGGAAATAACCATGCACATGCAGATGTGTCCGTTTCGTGGAATTTTCCCGTTTAATGCAATATAGAAAAACCCAAAGATTTCCGAATTCAATAGTGAGTTTACCCCAGCCTATGGTGTAAATTCTTTTGACCAAAACTTACTGCGTCAAACAATGATTGCAGAGGGTCAAACTCAACAGCTTTTAGTATGTAATCTCGTGCTTTATTACATGAAAACCCTTATCGTGCGCAATGTTGGGCGACCAAAATAAAAGTCTAGTTCCAAGGGGGTATCTGTATTCAAATTAATATTGTCGTGAATAAGATCATTCTCAATGGCATTTTATCATCAGAATTAATTTTCAAAGAAGTGTTGGAGCATGTTTGATTGTGCCTTTTGTGTGATGACATGGACAAAGTAACGAACGACCACCAAAGTTTAATGTGCGCAATGTTACCGGACTGCACCGTAAGCCTCATGCTTCCTGCTAAAGAAAAAAGCTGCATATACAGCCTCTTTATAAGATAGTTCTTTATAAGATAGCTCTTTATAAGATAGCTCTTTATAAGATAGTTTAAAGATGGACCCTCAGAGTGTTGTATCCAAACAAAAATGTATAGATTATGTAGAAAAATGACCATCAATAGTCATTTTTCTACTTAATCTATACATTTTTGTTTGGATACAACAAAGTTGTTTAACTAACAAGTGTTTGCTTTGGATCCGAGGAATAGTGTAATAAAGAGGTTGTGGTGTACAGATTATTCAGACAAGCATGCAGGAGCAGTGTAGACCCAGATCATAACTGGTTAAGGAGCAGTCTGACTGGAATGTACACTTCTACTCTGTTTACTTTTCAACTAGCACAATTACAGTAACTTTCCATTGTTACAGCATAATTTAATACTTTATCTGTTAGCAGAACTCCAGTTAAGAGGGGTATCCAGGAAAAAAAAACAACAAAAAACATTTGAGCTGTGTTTCATGTCACATGTTTCAATCTTTGGCTGAAGTTTCGCCTTGATCTGCTGCTAAAGTTAGCAAACAGCATAGGTTCTAGTGAAACTGGATGCACAGGCTCACCTGAATCTGTGCTGTTTGCATATGCTGTAATGGTCCTTTTCCTAGGCTGCAGTTCATTTGAGCAGTATTACAAAAACATGCCTATTCAAATATAATGAAATTTTTACCACCAAAAAAATGAAAATTTTTAGATAGAAATTCTGATACTTTTCATATTTCTGCTGTAACCATAAATTGTGTGTACTCATTAGAACTGCCTTGATGAGGCAGCTCTAAGGAGTACCCACAATCTATGTTTTTGAGCAGAGATAAGAAAAATAATGTTTACCCCTGTAAATCCCAGTTTTACTACATAAAAGTTGAGTTTAAGGGGAGTCAAAATTATATAGGCATGTTTTCGTGATGAGCGCCATGTGTAAGTATGCCATTGAAACATACCTTGACAGATCAGTCTGCATATCTGGGCAGTCTGCACATCTGGGCAGGTCCTTTAATTTAACAGAATCATTGGATACAAAAGAATGTATTGGTGTAATATATAGCAAAAAGCCCCAAACAAATTGCATGGTTTGCCACCAGATTTGATTACTGTTTGCATAACCACCAAGATTACCTCTTTGGCATGGTGTGGCTCATTTTTCATATTGTTTCACAAAAACATGTCATGAGTGCTCTGCATTAGAGTCCCTTCTGGAATAGGTTGATTGAAAAAAGTTCTACCTGGAGACCTGAAATTATTGTTTAACAGACTTTTAGAATCAGATAATAACTAGTATCAGCGACATTCAACTGGAAACCATTTGCTTAACTTATCACATATGACTTGTTATTGCTCACACATTTGCTCGACTGTGTAGAATCCATACAGTTAATTATGAGATAAAATAGACCCAGATGGTTTCCACAAATAATTGGGTCAGCCTGGGTTTCTCATACAAATATGTGATAGTTGTGTTTTTTGTTGTTAACCATTTCTGTCTTGTCTTTAAGATTTGTCAGTATATGTACATTGAGTCAATTTGAGTGATGTCCTTAATAACTACCGGTACTCACTGAGTGAACTCTAAATATAACAATATAAAATACTAAACTTAAAAATCACATAATTTCACAACCAAATAACAGAGGAAAACTATTTTGTTCCTTTGGGTTCTGATCTATTTTAATTGTTTAAATTTTCTGATTTTTTTTTTTCAAGGATTCAGTGAATATTGTTTAGCTTTTTGACATTTTCAACTGTTTTAGGGTTAGTATGAAATTTAGTAACAAATAACAATATGGTGTAAGTTAAATACAGTAAAGTCTGATAAATGCTCATGATCTTATAAATGCCTACCCCTTTCTTGGATGTGTAA
Organism: Anodontia alba; assembly: GCA_964016985.1. Lineage (NCBI taxonomy): Eukaryota > Metazoa > Mollusca > Bivalvia > Lucinida > Lucinidae > Anodontia > Anodontia alba. The sequence continues at coordinate 32,975,042 of OZ024823.1, forward strand.
AACGACTGTTTTGATCCAGTTTTGTGATAAAAAAACAAACAAACAAAAAACAACAACAACAAACAAACAGAAAACTGCCTCTATTAAACACATATAGAGAACTTTGAAAAAAAAATCAGTTCTCCTTTAGGCAACAAAATTTCAAATCTGTTTTTTAATTAATGCCTACACCCACCACTCCCTCCACCCCCACACACATTCTCTTTCCCCCCAACCCCCACCCCCATCTCCTCCATCCCCCTCCCACTTACTTTTTAATTGCTTAGTCTGAATAAATGATTTTAAAATTGAAGTGGTAGCCAGACTATGGGAAACAAGCAGAACTGAAGTCTCACAAGGTTTACATAAAAGTCATATTTTTCTACACTTTCCATTTGATGAATGACTATTTTATCATACCATATTTACTGTTTACCATAAGTATTTAGACAGATATTTCTGAGAAAACTGTAGACAGCGATCAGACGCCACATTCTATTATGTCTGATTAGGATCTACACTATTTTGCACTCATCCAGCAGTTTTTCAGACGTAGCAACAGTAGTAAAAAGGTCTTGTTAATATTTAGGATGCTTGGTAAGGAGTTAACCCTAGTCCTGCTGGTCCTGGGTATGCCCTGCCTTTGCAAACAGTGTAGATCCAGATCAGTTGTAGAAGCCAGCTAATCTGGATCTGCGCTGTTTGGTATCCAGTACATGATTTGTATCAACAACCTGGATGAAGAAATCTGCTTGCATCACGAAAACACGCCTATATAGTTTTGACCCCCTTAAACCCCACTTTTATATAGTAAAACTGGGGTTTACAGGGGTATACATTAATTTTCTTATTTCTGCTCAGAAACACAGATTGTGGGTACTCGTTAGAACTGCCTCGACGAGGTGGTTCTAACAAGTACCCACAATCTATGTTTTGAGCAGAAATATGAAAAATATCAGAAACTTTTATCTAAAAATTTTCATTTTTTGGTGGGAAAATTTTCAATATATTTGAATAGGCGTGTTTTCGTGATGGGCTGACAAATAGAAGTGGGAATGGCATCTTAATTTTTCAGCATGACAAGGGGTTAGGTATATGAATTTTATGATATATATAGCACCATATTTTCTTTTTTTATATATACCTGACCGTAGGTGGAAAACAAAGTCCTGAGTTTTTCCTTGGATGTATGCTTACAGAAGCTTCATGATACTTCCTGTTCATTATACATTTAAACCTTCAGCAGTCTGTTAGCTAATTCAGCAGATAACAAATTAAGCTGTATTTTTTTTTATTTCTAAAAGAGGCAGTCAAAATCAAATGTCAAGCCTTATTTCTATTTAAAATAACAATTTAAAAAATTCAAAAGGGTCACACCATGCAAAAATATGTCTTCTGGCATATGCAGACAGCAAAGGCCCAGATCAGCCTGCACATCCGTGCAGGCTGATCTGGGCCTTCGCTGTCTGCTAACAGAATCATTTGACACAATAGAATGTATCAATGACAAGCAAATTTTGTGCATGTTCAAAGACATCTTTTTGCTTCATATGGCCCATTTTCATGCAGCAGATTAAAGGTTAATAGCCCAATGGGCTGCTTTCATTTTCTGTCATACTGTGATTTGTTAGTGCTTAGTTAGGCTTCACCCCTTTTCAGCTTGTGGTCTGATTAAATAAAAAAAAGTACTTTGCAAACAAAAAATAAAATAAAATAAACAAGAAAAACAAAAATAAAATATAAAAAAAAAAAAAATTTAGGCAAACAAATTATGCCATAAGATGGTTGCAATTTAAGAACATTTACTGTAAGCGCCTGATTTGGAAATGGGTAATATACACAGTTTTCTTGAATCAGCCTGTAATTTTTAAACTGTTTATTTTCGCTGTTACAGGATGTAAGTTTCTCAGATGAGGATGCAGATATTGAGTCAGCAACTGGGCTACAGATTCCTGGATACCAGCCTGTGGAACCCCCTGCACAGCCATATAATGGACCCATTTTCCCACCAAAACAGCCATCAAGTGACAGACAGCTGACCTCTGACCTTATTGCAGAAGACATTAAACGAAGAGATGTTCTGCAGAATAAAGCAACTGAATGGTAAGAGTTTAACCTTTTAGTCTTAGATAGGAAGTATTTACCACTCTGTGGACAGATTCAGCAGATGACAAATTGATGAAATGTTTCTTTTTTTTTTCCAGAAAGTAGGCTTCAGCATTTCATGCATATTCCTAAGGAGACAATTCACATGCAGTGTCAAAGTCTGTTTTCTGGGAAAAAGAAGAAAATTATTTCAAATGTCATCTGCTGAAATTTTTACCTTGCATGTTTAGCATTAAAATAAAAAATTCTGTCTGTGAAGTCAAACATCCATTATATTATTTCAGAAACAGGTACAACCAAAAGTCACGAAGAGGATATCTACTGATAAAATGGCATCTTGCAAGCTGCCTGATTTGGAGCTAATTGGCAAAATATTATTGTGGGCACTTATGTCTAAAATAGTTAACCCTGACTGATTGTGTGATATGGGTCACCTTGTTGGGTCATGTGATGCTACTGTCAGAAATTTTAACTGAGGTCATTTGAATATGTAGTAAAGTCACAAAGTTTGAGAGCTGTTGATTAGTTCAGAGCAAAATATTCCTTAGCAGATGGTTTGAAGGAAATGTTAAGCCTTATTTTCTGAGAAGAAAAGAAAAATCTTCAGATATCATCTGCTGTATAACAGCTTCAGGATACCCCTTGAAGTGCTAATTTTAAATATTTTCAGATGACATTTTAAATATTTTTCTGATTTTTTTATACATTACAAAAACATGCCTATTCAAATATACTGTAAATTTTACCACCAAAAATGAAAATTTTTAGATAAAAAATTCTGATATTTGCTCAAAACATCGATTGTGTATTCTAGTTAGAACTGCCTAGTGGAGGCAGTTCTAAAGAGTACCCACAATCTATGTTTTTGAGCAGAAATATGAAAAATAATATATATCCCTGTAAACCCCAGTTTTACTATATAAAAGTGGAGTTTAAGGGGGTCAAACTTATATAGGTATGTTTTTGTGATGGAGAAGATAGGAGATAATTCACATGAAATGTCAAATCCCATTTTCTCATAAAAAAAAAAAAAAGCACAAATTTTGTATTCTGCTTATTTCATGATAAACATTCTTAAGGTTAATATTTTGTCATCCATGTATTTACAGGTTGGAGCAGGAACTAATGGCCCGTATAATCACAGAAATATATCCTATACCAGAGAGAGAGGAACCAGCTGATGTCAGCCATATTGTATCAGAAGGTTCTGAAGAAAGTTTTGCTGAGGATAAGGAGCAGTCCATGTTTGGTTAGTGTTCCTTTTATCACAAATTGATTTGTTTAATTTTTTCGTGGTCATTAGCATTTGCTTTATTTGTTAATTGAATGATACAGTGGAACCTCCACAAACCATCACCTTTCATCAACTGTCATTTTCATATCATAGCTAGTCCCCATCAGCATTCCTTTTTAACCCATTTATGTCGAGTGGACTCTTCTACCACAACTCTTTGGACCAGTCTGTTTCCAGTAGCAGGGTGTCAGCCTAGTATTTATTACTACTATGTTTTATAGAAATTTCTGTATTTCATGCAAACAGTATAAACCCTGATCAGACACCGTGTTCTGTGGCATCTAATCTTGGTCAGCACTGTTTGCCATTTACCCTTTTTAGGTTTCCTGCCTAAAATGGGTTGAAATGTTTAAAAAGTAAAAATTAATGATGTTGTTTCTTATCCCTCCACACCAATGAAACAAAGGGAAGTTAATAAGTTTGTAAAAGGAGAAAATTTACTTGCTTCAGTATGCAAAGTAAGTTTCTTCCCTTGAACAATCGTCATGTCATTCTCAATGAAATTATGTTTGGATTATGTGTACATTTTTCTTCTTGTACAAGGGAGACAATGTGTTTCTGTAACAAGGCAGACAACTTTTTTATGACTTTCACACAGCAAGCCCTTTCTGAAAGGTATCTGCCTTTAAACGAAAGAATTTGCTCCCAAGGGGAACAATATTTTTGTTTTTAGAGTATACCCTTTTTCAGAAGAGTGGTAAAACCAGTTTTGACAGAGTTGCTTCCCCTGAAAGTGCACTCATTCCTCTTGACACTTTCAACCCTGTAGACCAGTACAGATATGCAAACAATGTAGATCCAGATGAGCCATCTCATGAGGATCAGGATCTACACTGCTTGCCATCTGGTTAATAATCATTGCCTAAACCCCGTGTTTGCAAAGAATGGACATGTCCAAATTCAAAGATGGAAGAGTACATTTCAGAAAATCAGGGATGAAAGAGTTACAATTTTATTCCTTTTCAGTAATGGATAGAATTGGTCGACAAGGCCTACAATTGTTTGTTGATGCTGGCTGCCCTGTTGATAATGATCTGGTCAGTGAACTCACAAAACAAGTTCTTCTTGAAAAGATTCAGACTATGTTGGGTCAGCGACCAGAACAGGATATCCCACAACTATCCACAGGGGCCACAACTGTGTTACAACAGCAGCAGGAGGAGGAGATAGAAGAGGAATTACCAGATCAGGTAAATCATGGAGTAATTTGAAAATTGAGCAATGTTTTTCTTATTTTTCCTGACTTTTCATCAGATTGTCTCCTATAGCTAAGGGGCCAATTGAAATGAAATACCAAGCCTGTATTCAGAGGAGAATAAAAAAGTGTTTAGATGCTCAGCATTCTGGGTAAAAATTTTAGCAGAAGACTTCTGAAATACTTTTCTTGTTTTCCCCTGAAAACAGAATGTGACATTCCATGCAAATTGTCTCCCCTGGAGACAATTTGCATAAAATGTCATATCTTGTTTTCTGGGAAAAATAAAACAAATATGACTTTATCATCTGCTGAATAAGTCCATAGTGTGGTAAAGGTTGAAATAATATCTTCTGAAAAAAAAATGCTTTGCTAGTTCTAATTTCTAAATGTTAAGCAATATAGATTTATAATGATCATACAAAGCATTAAGATAGCCTGTGTTTACTTTTAAATGTAATTTTCTTTGGAGACCAAGAGGTCATGGGTTCAACCCCCGCCGAGGTCCGCAACATTCTTTCGTGGAGATTGATCATTGAAATATTTTTTACGGTCATTCTCTTTATTCTGCTGATTCAAGATGGGCAGTTGTCAGTTTCTGGCAAAAGAATGTGCACAATATTGGTTAACGGCTTAGAGGACTAAGCCTGCCCAGTAAACGTGTGGTTAGGTAAACTGACCGCGCGCAACATGGCCCCATTGGGTAGACCGGGCTGTAAAACCTCAACACAAACAAACAAACAAGTTGAAATATAAATCAGCATGTTTAAAAAAAATGACAGTACAGTTGCTAATGCAAGATTTCTTTTCCTTTTCACCATTTTACAGATTCAGCCAAGACACGGCCCCGTGAGAACCCCTGAACCTACACCCAAGGCCAGCCCAGCTTCCTCACCTCCTCGAAGGAGGTCTCCAACCACCACACCCCAGGCTTCTCCACCTCCAGGCTCTCCTAGACTGATTCAGCAAGTCTTTGAACCTCCACAACCGATGGTCTTGCCAGCACCAGTTGTTGAACCGGAGTCAGAGCCAGAGAGCTCAGCTTCATTAGATATACAAGAAGAACTGAAGAGATTAGCAGGTACCATGTTTACCCTGCATTATGGGACAGACATAATTTTGTAAACAGTGTAGATCCAGATCAAACTCTCTAAATAAGTAGTCTGATCAGAGCCAACATTAAAAACCCAAATCAAGCTGATCCTACAGTGCATTGATCACGTCTACACTGTCTACAATTCAGCCAGTATATGTTTGACACATCACCATGAGTCAAATGGTATTGTGGTTGTTCAATTTTAGGATAAGTATAGTAAAGGTTAACAGGACTGGATACACTTAACCCTTGCCTTGCTGAATAAATTAAGATGCCATGCCCACTTCTAATTTCCAGCCAATCAGATTACTTGATCTGGGTTTTTGATAGAAATTCACATATTTAATGACAAACAGTGCAGATCCAGATCATTTGGCTTCTTCAGAAGCCAACTGATCTGGATCTACACTGTTTGCTAAGACAGGGCATGTACAAGACCTGTAGATCTGGATCTACACTATTTGCTAAGACAGGGCATGCCATGTTTAGCAAGAAAAGGGTTAAAATATCTTCACCATTTTCGACAGTGGAGACAACATTTATGTCTTCCTTGTTTTCCTGCAACAAAAATTCTTCTGAAAAGCATCTGCTGTTACATGAAAGAATTTCTCCCAAGGGTAGCCAAGTTTATCTATTCCTCTAAATATCTTAGTTTTAAACACTTGGAAAATTGATTGTTTTGAAATGTTTAGTTGATATTTAAGTTGCCACAAATGCATGTATTATTTCATAGTTCTGCATGGAGTTTATTTCTCAGTAACTCTTTGTAAGAGTCACCAGTTATGTTACTTATGAATGTTTTTTTTTTTTGATTCCTAAATGTAAAATACTAGTAACTGTGTTTCAGCTCAACTGAAACCAGAAGTAGACACTACGGCAAGTTTACAGACATTACATGATGTACCTACACCACCAGAGTCTCCTAAACCTGAGCTAGAAGTTGAAGAGGTTTATAGACCATTGACTCCTCCAGAACTATCACCGAGACCTGTTGTTGAGGAGGACATGATGGTGAGTCTCTGTACAACTTGTAACATTACCATATGGGCTATCTCAAGAGAAAAGTGCCTTCAAACATATGCATATGCACAGATTCAGATCATCATGTTCAAAGTATCATCCTGGCCTTTGCTCTCCATTCATATATTCTGTAGTGTCCAATTATTCTGTTTGCGGACAGTATGGGCCTGATCAAATTATACAGGGCCCAGTTGTTCAAAGCCTTGTTAGCTTAACGAGCTCGTTAGTGGTCAAAATGTTAACTATTCTAGTAAGTACAATATTTAATTCACAGGTATTTTTGCTGAAAAAATGTGAGTAGCTTTTGCAAATGCAAAAGCTACTCACATTTTTTCAGCAAAAAATATTAGTGTATGTGCCATATTTGATGATCAAAGATTTAACAATAGGTTAACTAATGACATCATTAGTTTTGAGCAACTGGGCCCAGATGAGCTGTCCACATTTGTGTGTACATGTGCCGCCCATATTAACTCGAATTATTTGGACAGACAGGCTGAGCATATAGTATAGACCCAGATCAAACTACGCCTTGGTGTCTTAAATGTTTTGATGGATGGCAAACAGTGAAGACCCAGATCAAACTGCACCTAAAAGAGCAGATTGATCAGGGTCTACACTGTTTACAATACTATCAAAACATTTAGAGACATCTCATCAAGTTGTCAAATGGACTTTTTAGCTCACCTGAGCAAAAGCTCAGGGTGAGCTATTGTCATCACCCTATGTCCATCATCCGTCATTCGTCGTCAACAATTAGTTTGTTAACACTCAAGAGGTCACAGCTTTGACCCAATCTTGATGAAACTAGGTCAGAATGTTTGCCTCTATGAAATCTAGGTCAAGTTCGATACTGGGTTACTTGGGGTCAAAAACTAGGTCACCAGGTCAAATCAAAGGAAAAACTTGTTAACACTCTAGAGGTCATAGTTTTGACCCAATCTTGATGAAACTTGCTCAAAATGTTTGCCTCTATTAAATCTAGGTCAAGTTCAAAACTGGGTCACTTGGGGTCAAAAACTAGGTCACCGGGCCAGATCAGCAGAAAACCTTGTTAACACTCTAGCGGTCACATTTTTGAAGCAATCATCATGAATCTTGCTCAATGTGTATGTCTTGATGATTTCTAGGTCAAGTTCGAAACTGGGTCACTTGGGGTCAAAAACTAGGTCACAGGGCCAAATCAGCAGAAAACCTTGTTAACACTCTAGCGGTCACATTTTTGAAGCAATCATCATGAATCTTGCTCAAAATGTTTGTCTTGATGATTTCTAGGTCAAGTTCGAAACTGGGTCACTTGGAGTCAAAAACTAGGTGACCTGGCCAAATCAGCAGAAAACCTTGATAACACTCTAGCGGTCACATTTTTCAAGCAATCATCATGAATCTTGCACAAAATGTTTGTCTTGATGATTTCTAGGTCAAGTTTGAAACTGGGTCACTTGGAGTCAAAAACTAGGTCACCGGGCCAAATAAGCAGAAAACCTTGTTAACACTCTAGCGGTCACATTTTTCAAGCAGTCATCATGAATCTTGCTCAAACCGTTGTCTTGATGATTTCTAGGTCAAGTTTGAAACTGGGTCTCGTGGTGTCAAAAACTAGGTCACCAGGCCAAACCAGCAGAAAACCTTGTTAACACTCTAGGGGTCACATTTTTCAAGCAATAATCACGAATCTTGCTCAAAATGTTTGTTTTGATGAGTTCTAGGATATATTTGAAACTGGGTCACGTGGGGTCAAAAACTAGGTCACCGGGCCAAATCAGCAGAAAACCTTGTTAACACTCTAGCGGTCACATTTTTGAAGCAATCATCATGAATCTGGCTCAAAATGTTTGTCTTGATGATTTCTAGGTCAAGTTCGAAACTGGAACTTCTGGGGTCAAAAAGTAGGTCACCTGGCAAAATCAGCATAAAATCTTATCACTCTAGCGGTCACATTTTTCAAGCAATCATCATGAATCTTGCTCAAAATGTTTGTCTTGATGAGTTCTAGGTCGAGTTCAAAACTGGGTCACTTGGAGTCAAAAACTAGGTCACCGGGCCATATCAGCAGAAAACTTTGTTAACACTCTAGCGGTCACATTTTTGAAGCAATCATCATGAATCTTGCTCAAAATGTTTGTCTTGATGATTTTTAGGTCAGGTTCAAAACTGGGTCATCTGGGGTCAAAAACTAGGTCACCTGGCCAGATCAGCAGAAAACCTTGTTAACACTCTAGTGGTCACATTTTTCAAGCAATCATCATGAATCTTGCTCAGCTTGTTTGTCTTGATGATTTCTAGGTCAAGTTTGAAACTGGGTCACTTGGGGTCAAAAACTAGGTCACCTGGCCAGATCAGCAGAAAACCTTGTTAACACTCTAGCGGTCACATTTTTGAAGCAATCATTATGAATCTTGCTCAAAATGTTCGTCTTGATGATTTCTAGGTCAAGTTTGAAACTGGGTCACATGGGGTAAAAAACTAGGTGACCTGGCCAAATCAGCAGAAAACTGTTAACACTCCAGAGGTCACATTTTTGAAATAATCATCATAAATATTGCTCAAAATGTTTGTCTTGATGATTTCTGTGACAGTTTAAAACTGGGTCACTTGATATCAAAAACTAGTTCACCTGGCCAAATCAAAGGAAAACCTTGTTGATGCTCTAGAGGTCACATTTTTGAAGTGATCATCATGAATCTTGCTCAAAATGTTTGTCTTGATGATTTCAAGGTGATGTATAGTTTTCTGTCCAGTGACTCTCATAAGTTTTTTTCCATTTAGGTCAGTTTCTCAGTAATTATTGGTCCTACAGAGTGATATTTGGTACTTGTGAAGTGTTTGTGTTTAGGTCAGTTTCTCAGTAACTATTGCTCCTACAGCCAATGATACTTAGTACATGCATACATCTTAGCATGGCCTCTTGAGTGCAGTCATCCATATTTGACCTTGACCTTTATTTCACAATCCATTAGACATGCTACATTGTCTTACTTGTTAATATAATCATTTTGAACTTTGATCAGAATGTTTGCCTTGATCAGTTCTAGATCAGGTTCTCAAAGTGCTATGTTGCTCAGGTGAGCATTACAGGGCCATCATGGCCCTCTTGTTCAACTGTTAGGACAAGTCTGGTACGAAGGTATTGTATCAAAGTATGGTAACTGTCCTAAAAACTTGTTACCAAACTTTCTAATAAAATGGCATATGCAACTAGTGCAAACTCAAGTTAGAAAGGAGCAGTCTGATCAGGGTCTACACTATTTACCATTCCACTAAATATTTAAAAATAAATAATAACTACATAAAAAGCAACATTTAGGAAAAGAATCTATGGAATAAAGTGTTCCAAATTTTAGGACATTTATGGTACTTGGGGTAAATGTTGTAAGCTGGGGACAGACATGTTGTTATTTTGCTTTCCTTCTCCCCAATTTTTGTGACATCTTATTTGCAATGAGTTTCTTGTAAGATATCACAACATATGGGCTGTGCCATGCAAAAATGTATTTTTTGGCATATGCAGACAGCAGATGATATTTTGAAATAATCATTTTATTTTTCCCAGAAAATTGGATTTGACTTTTCATGCAGATTGTCTCCTTCAGAAACAGTCGAATCCTATTTTCTGGGACTAAGGAGACAATTTACATGAAATATCAAGTCCTATTTTCTGGAAAAAAAATAAGAAAACATATCCTGAAGTTGCCAAATGCTGAATCTGCCCCATAGCTTGCTAAGTGTTAACAGAAAACCCAGTTGTCATGCTGTCATCTAATTCTTTGATGTTTCAGAAGTTTCCAAAAGCTCATTTTCGAAGCCCGCGAACAAAGGTGAACTGCTTCACACAGAAGCATTAGTATTAGTATTAGAAGTAGCATGCACATGCAAGTAACAAAGTTTAAAAATCAAACTGCCCTGAGAAATACTATGTTATTTCAGTTTTGGCATTTAACAGTTCTTTAATTGATGCATAGGAGGTGGTCGGGTGTGGCAAAGGTGTCATGTATCTTACGTCACCAGGGCATCCAACTGATATTGGCTTACAGTTGGGCAAGGCCTGCTATCCTTGTAGCAGATTAGGGTAAAGAGGGAATGTTTTATTTCTTCTGTTTCTTTGCTTTCATTCCTGTTCCTTTTTCTTTCCTGTCTCTCTCTTTCATCTCCTCTACTGTCTGTTTTCTCCCTTTCTCTGGGAGACGACACAAAATGACCCAGAAGGGTTGATGTGTTGTTAAACCCAAACACAATCAATAATTGATGCCTGTTCAGATTATTTACATTAAAATGATCCAAAACTGGTAAATTGAGAAGCACCCAAATGTAAGAGAAGGGATGTACAAACAAAACATACTGCACTAAAATAGTTCATTTAACCTTAGATGATTTGTACTAATGTTATGTTGCTTTCTTTATTGTATATTATTGTAGTTTAGGTATACCATTACGAAAATATGCCTATTCAAATATACTGAAAATTTTACCACCATAAAAATGAAAATTTTCAGATAAAAATTCTGATATTTTTTCTTATTTCTGCTCAAAACATAGATTGTGGGTACTTGTTAGAACCGCCTCGACGAGGCGGTTCTAACAAGTACCCACAATCTATGGTTTTGAGCAGAAATAAGAAAAATAATGTATACCCCTGTAAACCCCAGTTTTACTACATTGTATATTAAAGTGGGGTTTAAGGGGGTCAAAATTATATAGGTATGTTTTCGTGATGAAACTATTTTGAGCATCTTACCTAATAGTCAGTCTTTGGCCACTCCCATCAACTAGAGATGATTTCATAAATTAATAGTCAAATTTCAACTATCTCCCTCAACAAGAGGTGATTTGATCAGTTAATAGTCAGTCTTTAGCTCATTCCATCAACCAAACATGATTTGATCAATTAACAGTCAGTCTTCAGTCACTTCCATCAGCCAGAAGTAGTTTATAAATTAATAGTCATAAACCAAAGGTAATTTGATCAATTAAATTATGCATGTAAGGATTGGTCAAGTGTACCATCATAGGCATGCATATGTTTTTATATGGCAAAATATGAAAAGAAGAAAACAAAGAAATACCCTATAGGGATGATTGGCATGAAACTCTTCAGGCAAAAGAAACACTAGAAAGTTATGAAATCTGCCATTTTGTGTCATGCAATTGAGGTAATAACCTTGGTTTTCTTCGCCTACAGTAATCAAATTATAGCTGAAATATTTAAAAGAATATGTTTAGAGTCATTAAATCCTAATAATGAGCATAAGAACAGCTTAGTCCCTCCTACCAAACCAATTGCTTTTTAAATATCTTTACAATTTTTCAAGTTTTGTCAGATGATAAATGATTAATCTATAATGATAAAAACAGAGGAAGGTACATCCATGGAGTGAAAGCAGTGGCGGCTGTGACGCCAGCCTGTTCGTCCTTATTGTTTTGGAACAGGAGAGACCAGGACCTCCGTGCACGTCCATACATTCTGATTTGACCACATTTTTTCATATTTATTGCAGGGCTGGGTGCAGGATTTCAGGAATGGGTGTTGTATTTGGGCAGTTTTTGGCAAAAATTACACAATTGTCTCGAAGTTTAACAGATTTATTATGAAAAAATGCTTCCTCTAGGTTTGCCTGTGACCCCTTGTACCCCTCTGGATCTGTTCTTGCTTTGATAATTTCAGATAATGTGATATTCAAGCATTTTCAGCACTGCCTTCATGCACTTGACTTGCCTGGTAGCATTATTTAAAAATTTAGTGATAGTATAAAATCATTCAGACAGCATACCAATACTGTAATAAGATTCAATACAATTGCTTCACTGATTTGAGGATGCTCTTTTTTGCTGGCCTCAGTGACTTAGTAAGATGGGCCTCTAACTAGTGATCAGGAGGTTGGGGTTCGACCCCTGCCGGGTCGACAAAATTCTTACCTGGAGATGGATCATGAAATATTTTCTATGGTTATTCTCTCCCTTCCGCTGATTCAAGAAGGACATTTGTCAGTTTCTGGCTAAAAAATGTGCTCAGTACTGGTTAATGGCTTAGAGGACTAAGCCTGCCCAGTAAAAGTGTGGTAGGTAAAGTGACTGCGCTCGACATGACCCAAAGGGTTGACTGGGCCATAAAACCTCAACACAAACCAAATGCCCTTTTTCATAATTTATTAGAATGCTTGCTTGTTATATTATAAGTATCTCTCCTTTAACATTTGATTGTTACTACCTGTATTCACTAATTAACCCTTGTGCTGCTGAAAAAGGATACGCACTGCCTTCACAAACAGTGTAGGTCCAGATCTGAAGAAGCCAACTGATCTGGATCTGCACTGTTTCTCAATATGTGAATTTGTTCAAAAACTTGGATCAAGTAATCAGATTGGCTGAAAATTAGATGTGGGCATGGCATCTTAATTTATTCAACATGGCAAGGATTAATGCTAGGATGTATTCCGTTCATTCTTCCTCATGCAGGTTTGAAAAGTCCATTGCCTGTTTAGTGGGGTACAAAATAGAAGTTGCCTGAACTCGTAAAATGCCATGCAGAATTGAAGTAGACAACAGTCTTTTTTTTTTTTTTCTCAGAGAAAGTAAAGCTCAACTTGACCTTGATCAGATGTCACATTTTGTGTATGCATTAATTGTGTAGGATGTGATTTATGCCTTCAAGGGAGATCACTTTGACCTGAACAAATTTGCCTTCTTTCCCAATTAGGACTTCTCCTGAAGGTAATAATTTGCTTTCAGGGAGGTTGGGGATTGGGTTGGAAATTCTGTTATTTAATGGTAGCCCTCTTTAGAATGGACTGATATACCAGAGGAGCAAATTCTCTCCTACTGGAGAAGCACCCAAGTGGCCAAGTGGTTAGCACTCCTGACTTCAGAGCCCACAGGCCCCGAGGTTATAAAACATTTTTCATGCTCAACTTTTTCATGGAGATTGATCATGAAATATTTTCTACAGTCATTCTCTCCTTTCTGCTGATTCAAGAGGGGCAGTTGTCAGTTTCTGGCGAAAGAATGTGCACAATACTGGTTAACTGCTAAGAGGACTAAGCCTGCCCAGTAAACGTGTGAGTAGGTAAACTGACCGTGCTAGACATGACCCCATTGGGTTGACTGGGCCATAAAACCTAAACACAAACAATTCATGCTCGAAAATGCCAACTAAAGTTGGCATTTTCATATTTATTGGCAGAGAAAATTTCATGCTCAGCTGAGTTGAGCATGAAAAAAGTTTTATAACCTGGGAGCCAGGAGGCAGAATTCAGGTCATGTCTGTACAGTGCTTCATTGCACAGAGCTTGTCATTATCATCTTTCCATTCTCTCTATATAACTGTCGCAAGGGATGTAAAAACCAAATCATCTTCTGCTGGAGCAGCCTCCACTTTTAGTTTAGAGCACTGTATCTTTGGATTATGTCTATTTTCACTATTATTCAGGTTCTGGTGGACACTGACAAGCTTATGTGTGTACAAAATATATTTTCATACCAACCTACCGTATTCGACCTAATTACCGCACTGTGCGCTTAGGTTTTTCAGAATTACAGGGAACACTCAGTTGTGGTAAAATATGAATCTACCTACTAAGGGTACACTATAAAAAATCAGAATAGGATTTATTTGATGATTATAATACGATTTTTTTCTGATTTTCTTTATAAAGGCATATGTTGTGAGTACTCATTTGAATTGCATTGACAAGTCGATGCAATTCAAATGAGTACCCACAACAAAGGCATATGTTGTGAGTACTCATTTGAATTGCATCGACAAGTCGATGCAATTCAAATGAGTACCCACAACATATGCCTTTATAAAGAAGTAAAGAAAAAGTACATTGGCTGTAATCTGAAGACTACGGAATTTCTTGACTGTGCGCTTATAGGGGTATGTGCGGTAATTAGATCGAATACGGTAGTAATTTATAAGAATATAAATATATAGAAACACCTTCATGATGTACCGGTATATTATTTTTTTAATACTGACTTCCCTCTTTAAGTTGGATTTCTTACTTCCTTCTGTAAGTATATGTCTTCCTATTCAGACTGTATACCAGTTTATTTCTTCTCATTTAAGAAATGGTCTGAGAGGAAAACCAGAGCTTGCTTTAACTCTTTCCCCCCTAGTGGCGACTTTTGTCATCTGCTGATAACCTTTGCAAACAGTTTGAACCCAGATTAGGCCTGACAAAATGTCGGGCCTGATCTGGATCCAAACTGTCTGATGCTCTGATGGTATTCCTAAAAGAGTTTTTGAAAAAGTTAATTTAAAAAAAAATCCACAGACAACAAAAAAGCATGCAAAATCACCCAGCATGCAAAGAGTTAAAGCACCAGTCAAAACAGCAGCAGATGACATGCTAAATTTGCTTTTGGTCATTTATTCTAAAAAAATAAGGTATGAAATGTCACATGAACCATCTACCTATCTCTTTTTTTTTTGTCATTTTATGAGAAAATAAGGCTTGGAATTTATGTAGCAGATGATTCACATGAAATTTCTTGCATTATTTTTTCAGAAAAATGTCCAAAATTTTTTTTAGAATGCTCTCTGCTATGGTTTTGAAGGAAGCTTTAAGGGCTGAAACTTAAATATAAGTTTGATCAATTTCAGGCCTCCAAGATAGCAGTGCAAGCAGCAGTTAGAAAACCACCATCTCCAGAACCTGTGATTGTTGCCCCTGAACCAGAGGAGGAAGAAGAAATAATGGAACAGCCCAAACCTGTGTATGTTATTATCATAAAACAGAATTTGGCAGTCATTCATTACTTACTATGGCAGAGGTCAGGTGTTTCTGCCATTTGGTAATCACTTCTTTTCAAAACTTTGTTCTTAATCATCAGCTAAGCTCAGGCTGTCAGATCTTTCTTGAATAATACATAAGATTGCCTTCTGATACTTTGTACAGGGAGATTTGATACTTCTGCAGTTTTGCTCAACACCGATTGCTACTTGTTTCAAAAAAAGTTTTTATAAACATTTCAAACCTAGAAAGGTAAAAGGTGACCATTAGTTTGCAACTATTTTATTTCATTGTCTGCTGTATAACCTAGAGTGTTAAATGTCTGGGTGGCCAAATGGTTAATGCTGTCAGTTTTGGATCACAAGATCCTGGGTTCGAATCCAGCTGGAGGCAGAATTCTGCCTATTACTGTATGATGCTACATTGCACAGAGTCTTTCATTATTACCCATTACGAAAACATGCCTATTCAAATATATTGAAAATTTTACCACCAAAAAATGAAAATTTTCAGATAAAAAATTCTGATATTTTTCAAATTTCTGCTCAAAACATAGATTGTGGGTACTCGTTAGAACCGCCTCGACGAGGCGGTTCTAACGAGTACCCGCAATCTATGTTTTAGGCAGAAATAAGAAAAATAAGGTATACCCCTGTAAATCCCAGTTTTACTATATACAAGTGGGGTTTAAGGGGGTCAAAATTATATAGGCATGTTTTTGTGATGCTTCAGTTGTCTTGATATAACTTAAATAATGTTGAATGGGACATAAAACACCAAACCATCAACATGATCAAGACGGTGCTAAGTATTATTAACTGATTCCCTTTTCCAGAGTGTTTACTGTTGCTGGGACCCAGACTGATCAGGAAGCTGAGAAAAAGGTTCAAGTACCATCTCCAGAACCAAAGCCAAGAAGTAGGACTCCCTCGGAGTCAAGTTACACAGAATCATCTTCGATATCGGACACTTTCAATGAGTGTGTATCTGAGGGACAGTGGCTGATCAGCAAAAGTGATGGGGAGGTGGCAGACTTCCCTATTGATGAAGGTACAGTGTTTTAAAGGGATGGATACATCAGGGGTGGCAACTCCATCAAAACAGTTTTTGCCTCCTTCTGAAAATGGGGCTTTCTCTAAAATGAAAGAATTTGCTCCCTGTAGGAGCAAATTCTTAACTTTTAGAGTAGGTCCTTTCTCAGAAGGGGCTTGGTATGCAAGAAAGCAAAATGGAAGTGACAGAAGTTGTTTCCCTTGTAAAAATAAACTGGAAAAAAAAGCTACCAAATGTATCGGATCCCTGTAACTTGAAACTAATCATTAGTTAGCTTGTTCTGTTTTAGACTATTTATGTGGTAAATACAAATGAGGTGAACTAAATAATTTTTCCATTTTTGATCAAATCATGTTTGTAACTTATTGATATTATATTTATTAATATTTATTAATCTTGGGAAATAAACTGCACATAAAATAATTCATAAACTAGTTATCATTGTTGCATTGTTGTAGTATTAATGTTTCTAAAAGCAATAAAAATGACAAAAAAAGAATATATCGTTAATTAATATTTAATTTATTGGATATGCATCACTCAGGAAGAGACTTAACAAGTTACCTCAAAAGCCTCATTATACATGTACATGTTCAGATTGATCATTCATTTTACCCCTTGCCAGTAGCGTTACTCGAGGGTAAACTTTAAGGCATCTTTGTCACATCTACTTCAAATCTCCAAAAGTAAAACCATATTTATATGCATTAAGGCAAGTGAATACCCTTGAAAGTTTTTACTACCATTTTGCAAAGGAACACAACTTTTATGGATTATGGACAGGAAGTTGCCTTCTTAGTATTTGAAATCTTTCAGAAATGGGGGCCACTCTTAAAGGAAAGAATTTGCTCCCAGAGGGAGCAAATTCTTTCCTTTAAGAGAAGCCCCCATCAAGAATGAAGGCCAATATTTCCTTCTCAGTTCATTTGGCAGTGTATCTATTTCCTAACATGTTGCTTGATGTTGCTGATTTCACCAATATCCTCTTATAAATGTGGTAGCGTCAAGGTGTGTCTGCCAGAGATTTGTACTGTACAATAATGTAAAAAATGGTGATAATTTCTATTTCTAGATGCAGTTCGTCAGAGGATGTTGAGAGCCTCTCACAAGAAGGTTGATGTTAGTTCAGCAAGCACCTGGAAAGACATTGATGATGTTGATTTGGTAAGGATCACATATGGGAGTTAGAATATTATGTAACCCTTTTAAAGGGGAAGTGAGGGGTGGGGTTTGGAAACAGTTTTTTCATGTTGTCTGCTAATATGTTATGGCTTCACAAATAGTGACTAACACCTTAAGTGTGGGTGGGTAGGGGTGGGGGTGGGGGTGGGGTGTGGGGAGGGAAGGGCTCAAATTTGATACATTTTCAAGAGAGGCAACTTTGTCGAAATTGTTTTATCTCCCTTCTGAAAGGGATCTACTCTATAAAGATAGCTAATTCTTGTCTTTTAGAGTATATCCCCTTTTCAGAAGGGGCTTTGTGTGCAGGAAACAAGCAGGAATTCACAAAAGATGTCTTCTTTATGAAATGTGGTTGAAAATGTACCAAGTGTATCCAGTCCTTTTGTATGGTCTTACAGTGTCCATCTACAGCTTTGGTATTTGGGCTGATGATGTGTAAAAACAGGCCCTTTCATATTAACCATAGTCCTGCTGAACCCAGATATACCCTGCCTTTGCAAATAGTGTAGATCCAGATCTGGATCTGCACTGTTTGCCATTAAGTATGTGAATTTTTATCAACAATCTGGATCAAGTAATCTGATTGGCTGAAAATTAGAAATGGGCATGGCATCTTAATTTATTCAGCAGGACAAGGGTCAACTTGAGCCACCTCTGCATGACATTAGGATCAAGGTCACTTGCTTAATATGCACTATATTTTGTGATTAGTGTTTGGTTGAAGTCCCATGTTTTGTTATTTTGTTTAACACTTTCCATGCTGGGCTAAAATTTCAGCAGACAACATTTTGAAATGTTTTTATTTTTTCCTAGAAATAGGATTTGACATTTTATGCAAATTGTCGCCTTAGGAGACAATTTGCATGAAGTGTCAGATCCTATTTTCTATGGAAAATTAAGAAAACATATCATCAATTTGTTGTCTGTTGAATCTGCCCATGCCTTGGTAAATGTTAAATACTTTCTACTATAGCTTTGTATTTGCCATTGTGGTTTGTAGCATTGCTGACTTTGATTTTACACATCCTCCAAGTAATTTCTTTTATTCTTGGTTTTCTTGTGGCATTGTGGACTTTGATTCTGTACAGCATCCACCTACTCATGACTTCAGGGTCAAGGGCACATGCTAAAAATAGTCGCACTGAATTTTGTATTGAGTATTTGGTTAAAATCAGGTCTTACACTATTTTCTATGTGTTGTAGCAGCTATAGCCTTTATGTTAGAGCCTGATGGTTAGTAGCATTGGAGACTTTGGTGCCATAACCACTCATTTAGTAAAGACGTCAATGTGAAGGTCACTTGTTTGCTTAAAATGTTTGCATTAAATTAAGCACTTGGCTAAAGACCCTTTCATGTTTGTTCTGGAGGGTTTATGGTTTGTAGCTGGGTAGACTTTTACTCTGCCTAAGTCTCTGGGCCCATGTTTCAGTATCTACTGACTTCAAGCATGTGACAGAATTTTTTCTAAGGGAACCAGTGTACTTTGAATACATCTTTTGTAAAATTTAGTGGATTAATTTTTAGCACTCTCTGGACAGATTCAGGAGATGAAAACAGGATGATATTTTCCTGTTTTTCCCAGACAATGTGCATGAAAAGTCAAATCCTATTTTATGGGGAAAATAAGAAAAAATATTTTAAAATGTTTGCTGTATGATCCTTTACATTTCAGAGCTCTGTTACAGTGAAAATAATTGTTATGATCCCCACCTAGGGGGAGGGGGACATATTGTTTTTGGTGCAGATTCCATTCAATTTGGTGTTGGCATCTGCTTGATGCTTTCTTGTCTGATTAATAGCTTGTGAACCAGTGCTTGGATTCTTACCAAATTTTCATGGATATATTATTGGGACATTACAGAAAACTGACTAGATTTGCCCTTGACCTGATTTTTAAGGTAACAGCAGTAGAAAAACTGAAAATTCCAAGAGGAACATCTGTGTTTCTCTGAAAACACTGTTCTTGTTTTAACACTTGTGCCTATGTGAAAAACACAAATGTTATTTTAGGATGATATGACAGATCTATCAAAGAGTGAAGGAGAATTCTTGTACAAGACACCTCTGCCTCCAGAAAAAGATCCTGTTCTTGACCTTCTCGCTAGACTGCAGAGTTCATCTGCACAGTATGGCATACATCAGATGTCATCAAAACAGGTACATGAACTGTCGCATGATTTGATAGAAGCATTAATATTACATACAGATATTGGGAGGGTCTGGTTTGGGACTGTGTAAATTCCAGTGTTTTTTATCAGTCATTATTTTAATTGATTTAAATAGGTTTTTCTTTTTTTGATACAAAGTAATGCAACGGTTTAGTGTCAAAAAAGTAGTTTTTGAGAGATAGATTCCCAATGTCTGTATATAGTGGTTTCAGATGCATTTACTCTTACCAAACATATAATAAGGCCCATTTAGAAAGCATCCATATTCATTAATACTGTGTGTAATCCATGGTGCATTTGTAAAGTGACGCACATTTCGGCCATTAATTTTACCAACATTAAAGTTTTAAACCTTCTAGTAAATCTAACAGTTTTTCAGTGCAAATTTGGTTCCCTTCATAATGTATATGGTACAGTTTTGGTTGTAAGTACTTAACAAATGTTTTTATGCCCCGCCATTTGCAATGTGGGGGCCACATAATATCACTGCTGTCCGTACGTACGTCCGTCCCGTTCGTAACACTTTTGGTTTCCGTGCGATATCTTTTGAAAGGATTGGTGTATTGGATTGAAATTTTATACACAGGTATATAATCATAAAATGTAGGCCAAGTTCGATTTAGGGTAAAATCCACCAATTATTTTGGGAGTTAAAGCCCTTTTCAACTTTGAAAAATTTTCAACTTTTAAAAATGGTTTCTGTGTGATATCTTTTGAAAGGATTGGTATATTGGATTGAAATTTTGTACACAGGTATATAATCATAAAATGTAGGTCAAGTTCGATTTAGAGTAAAATCCATCTATTATTTTTGGAATAATGGCCCTTTTTCAACTTTGAAAAATGGTTTCCGTTCCATAACTTTTGGAAAGATTAGTGTATTGGATTCATATTTTATACATAAGCATATAATTATAAAATATAGGTCAAGTTTGATTGAGGGTAAAATCCACAAATTACTTTTGGAGTTACGGCCCTCTATCAGTGTTGAAAAATAGTTGAAAAATGGTTTCTGTTCGATATCTTTTGAAAAGATCAGTGTATTGGATTCAAATTTTATACACAGGTATATAATCATAAAATGTAGATCAAGTTTGATTTAGGGTAAAATCTACCAATTATTTTTGGAGTTATGGCCCTTTTTCAACTTTGAAAAATGGTTTCCGTTCCATAACATTTGAAAAGATTAGTGAATTGGATTCATATTTTATACACAAGCATATAATTATAAAATATGGGTAAGTTTGATTCAGGGTAAAATCCATCAATCATTTTGGAGTTATGGCCCTTTGTCAGTGTTGAAAAATAGTTGAAAAATGGTTTCAGTTTGATACCTTTTGAAAAGATTAGTTTATTGGATTCAAATTTTGTAGACAGGTATATAATCATAAAATGTAGGTCAAGTTCGATTTAGGGTAAAATCCACCAATTATTTTTGGAGTTATGGCCCTTTTTCAACTTTGAAAAATGGTTTCCATTCCATAACTTTTGAAAAGATTAGTGAATTGGATTCATATTTCATACACAAGCATATAATTATAAAATATAGGTCAAGTTTGATTTAGGGTAAAATCCACCAATTATATTTGGAGTTACAGCCCTTTTTCAACGTTGAAAAAATTTCAGTTTGATATCTTTTGAAAACATCAGTGTATTGAATTCAAATTTAACACACAGGTATATAATCATAAAATAGAGGTCAAGTTCCAAGTAGGGTAAAATCAACCCATTATTATGGGAGTTATGGCCCATTTTCACCTTCAAAAGATGTTTTCCTTCATATATTTTCTTTAAAAAAGATTGATTTGTGTATTGGATTTATATTTTATACCCAGGTATATAATCATAAAATATGGTCAGGTTCGATTTAGGGTAAAATCTGCCAATTATTATGAGAGTTATGGCCCTTTTTTCAACTTCATTTTTTGCAAAATACCTGCGTGTGGTTGAGGATGGCCCTGAGCGGGGGCATCTGTATCATACTGACGCATTTCTAGTTAATTCAGAAACTGGCACTGTATTGATATGTTAAATTATAGTAAGGTTAAAGTGATTGACAGATGCTTATTTTTTGTAGATTTGCATCACAAATAAACATGGTCACACATATTTTCAGGTATTCAGAGAAAAGTACAGTTGAAATTTGATACTGTTATTTTTTACACTCAGGAACAGTGTTCAGGCATGGCTCCAGATTAACATCACGAAAACAGGCTGTATAATTTTGATCCCATTAAACCCCATTTTTATATAATAAAACTTGGGTTTACAGAGGTATACATTTATTTTTCTTATTTTACTAAGAAACATAGATTATGGGTACTCATTAAAACTACCTCACTGAGGAGGCTCTAAAGAGTACCCACAGTCTATGTTTTGAGCAGGAATATGAAAAATACGAGAATTTTTTATCGGAAAAATTTCCTTTTATGGTTGTAAAATTTTCAATATATTTGAATAGGCATGTTTTCGTAATGAGAAGGGATATCCACATATTATTTTTCTTATTTCTCTGTGAAAACATATGTTTTGGTACTCATTGGAAGCACCTTCCTTGGGCACTTCTTATAAGTACCACAACATATGTTTTCATCGAGGAATAAGAAAAAATACCGGCCCTTTTCATTTGAAAAAGATGCTTGTCTGGAGCTATGATGCTGTTAATTTCTATCATTTCTAGGTCACTAACATTCTGAATACATCTGGAAAGAGTGTAGGTGAGATAACTCCATACGGTACTGCGAAGAGTGAAGGGGAGGTAATTCAGACAGCACAGCCAAAGAGAAGTGTGAGGGAAGTAAATGCTGCCTTCCAGTCTCAGCCCCAGAGACAGAGACCGAGGCCAGTCTCACCAGAGAAGAGGCCACAGTCTCCTACAAGAGTCTCATTTGAAGGTTTGTTTTGTCTGATTAATGGTTTGCATGTTTGGAAAAAATTTTGGTAGGAGGCATTTCATTATCTCGACTTTTCTTATCTCGAATAACGGCTTATCTCGAAGTGAAAATCTGGTCCCTGCTTTAACATGGAAATCTAAGAACAGGAAACAAAAATATTGCGGAAAAGAGGAGAAATTGCTCCTAAGGAGCAATTTCTCCTCTTTTCCACAATATTTTCAATCTGTCTCTAACTTAAGAGTCAAATTACATATTCATTTGTGAAATGTG
Source organism: Anodontia alba (assembly GCA_964016985.1). Taxonomy (NCBI): domain Eukaryota; kingdom Metazoa; phylum Mollusca; class Bivalvia; order Lucinida; family Lucinidae; genus Anodontia; species Anodontia alba. The sequence continues at coordinate 32,998,032 of OZ024823.1, forward strand.
GTTGTTTGATTTATTTAGCCTTGATTCTGCAAATCTGATATGTCGAGGTAAGGATAATTTGACATGGATATCTTGAAATACTTCAGAGATTCCCTTGGTGTTTGAGATAACAAGAGTCGACTTTATTTTGTTTTCTTATTTTTCACAAAAAAAAAACAACAACAAAAAAAACAGACTTTGACATTCCATGCAAATTGTCTCCTGTGTTAAATTTTGTCAGAAAACATAAATCAGACCCAAGACTGGAACAAGTGGTTGTCAAACTTGATGACATTTCTAGGTCCAGCTTAACCATTGTCCTGCTGAACTCAGATATGCCCTGCCTTTGCAAATAGTGTAGATCCAGATCAGTTGGCTTCTTTAGAAGCCAACTGATCTGGATCTGTACTGTTTGTCATTAAGTATGTGAATTTGTATCAACAACTTGGATCAAGTAATCTGATTTGACTGAAAATTAGAAGTGGGCAGAGCATCTTAATTCATTCAGCTTGACAAGGGTTAAGAATTCTTCGATAAAGAATGTTTGACTGTCATGCTGACTTGATGAGAAAATATTTAATAAAACTGACTTCACTGGCGTTTTTATGCTTTTCTGTCCACGTTTGTATTCTCATGATAATATAGGAAAATTCCTTATCAGTTATATATATTCATATCTCCAAGGTGAAAATTGCAGTGATAATTTTTAGACCCAAACAGATCTTTTTGGTACTTGTTGGAAATGTCTCATTGTGAATGCAAAGTTGTTTCCCTTTGAAAAAGAATACAAAAGCTTTCAGCATAGAATGCTCTTTCTTTGAGGTGTAGTCTTCACCTTAATGTGATTTTATGATTTCAGAAAGAAGGCATTCCCCTAGCCCAAGACAGAGTCCCAGTCCAACGAGAGGTATTCTGAAACAACAAAGTTCAGGGATGACTGACAGTGGCCAGTACTATGAGGCAGAGAGAGAGGTACCTGTTCGAGATACTACAGGACGGGCACAGAGCCCTGCTGGACGGGCAAAGAGCCCTGCTGGACGAACACAGAGCCCTGCTGGTAGACTGACCCCAGGGGGAAGGGTGTCCCAGGGTAGGGGACCAACAGTCAGTGCTGGTGGTAGAGCTTCACCAAGTAAGCCAATCTTATGTATAAGGGCATTCACAGCTCCAGATAATGTGCTTTTTTTTATTTCATTAAAAAATATTGATATTTTTCTTTTTGCTCTTTGAAAGCATTTCTTGTGGGTCATTAGAAGTGCCTCAGTTTTTTTTCCTAGATATGTTGTAGGTACTTTTTAGAAGTGCCTCACTGAGACACATTCAACAAGTAACTATAACATAAGTTTTTTATGGAGAAATCAGAAAAAAGATTTTTCTGAATACATGTATTCCTCTTATCTGAAACAGTGAGCCCTATTATAAATATTTACTTTCAGAAAGTACACAAATTCCTATAAATATGTGTACACTAATTTCTTATTGGAAAAATTCCAAAATACGAACAAAGCCACTTGTCTAGTTGGTGTCATGTCCAAAATATAAAAATTTCCGGTGGAATGGCAAACAGTGCAGAAGCTGATCAAACATCAGTCAACACAACTTTATCAAGCATGTTTATCAGAATATTTAGAGTAAATAAATTCTTTAAAGAGGGATCCTTTGGAAAAAAAAAATAAAGAAATAAAAAACACATCTAATTAACAAAATAGCAGATTTGGTTATATTAACCCTTTCATAACTCCCAATACAAATGATGAGACGGCTTATAATGAGCTGTCTCATTAGGATGTACACTATTTGCCATACTGTTACTGATTTTTGACTGAAACCCCTATTTGCTACAATGGATGTGTGCAGAGTCAGAGATGGAAGAGTCCATTTCACTTATAACACTTATCACACCTCCTAGCCCACTGCAATATTCGAGTCCACATAAGGGAGATAGAACATGCCATGTAAAATGATAGGTGTTACAAGTAATACGAAATAGAGCTATTAAAAAACTAGGATTGATGTAAAAAATTGCAAAAGTTGTTAGACCTTGAAAAATAATTTATCATATGATGTCGCTGTTATTCAGTGGATAATGTTGTGTCATAAAAATTGTATGACCACACGTTACATAACACTTTGGCGGGAACAAGTAACGTCATGACGACGTCCATGTCAACCAGGCATTTTCTGTTAAAAAAATGTCAACTTCAAAGGCAATAAAACCCAATTTAAAAAATATGATAAACAGAATCTTACACTCGTGGTCATTTAATACGAAATTTATGAAACTCGCCAAAGGCTCGTTTCATAAATTTCATATGAAATGACCACTCGTATAAGATCCTCAATATATAGTCATAGAATGAGGGAACATTGTTTGAGTTCTGTTAGGGAAAAGGTGTATGACAGGTATGTTTATTGTAGATGTAATAGATATTCAGAAACAGGCTTGAACCCAAGTGTGAATGCAAATGTTGATGGATGGATAAACAAACAGAAGGAAAAATGGACACATATATTGTGTCATAAACAGGTTTGACAAAAACATTCTGAATACTCTATTTGTCTGAAGCTACATTTGTTAGCTGCTATTTTTAACCCTGGTCCTTCTCAGCCCAGATATGCCCAGATATGCCCTGCATTTACAAACAGTGTAGATCCAGATCAGTTGGCTTCTGAAGAAGCCAACTGATCTTGATCTGCACTGTTTGTCATTAAGTATGTGTATTTGCATCAACAATCTGAATCACATAATCTGATTGGCTGAAAATTAGAAGAGGGCATGGCATCTAAATTTTTCAGCATGGCAAGGATAAATATGTATAATTTTATTTCAGTGAAATCAGCAATGCGTAAACCACCACAGGTGATAAAGTCATCAACTCTACCTGACAGCTATGGGTCTGGGGCCAGAGTAAAAACTCGCAAGAGCTCAGAAGAGTTCAGAGACTCAACAGAAAGGGCAGGAGGTAATGTTTTGAAGTCCTGTAAAGTCTTAAATTTTTCATATTACATATTCCAGCCTTTGTACATTTTAAGCTTTATCACTCTATAGGCTATATGAGCAGATGAAAATTTGATAGTGTCATTTTATGAAACATAAGGCTTGACATTTAATTCAAATTGGCAATGCTAATTTAAGAATTGAGGCAAAGACAATTTTGATTTCTTTCCATGTTTTAAGGTGAAGTTCTTTTTTCCAAGCCTGTCATGCAAATTGCTCAACATAAAGCACTTTTCTTTTTTTCAACCAAATAGTTTTGTTGAATATTTTCATTTATTTCAAAACGTGTTATGGGTACTCATTAGAAGGGTTGCAGTGAGATGCTTCTAATGAAAAACCAGGGCCCAGTTGTTCAAAGCGTCGTTAGCTTAACAAGCTCATTAAGGGTCATTTCGTTAACTGTTTCGCGGATTCAGTACACAATATTCTGAAATTTTTTGCTGAAAAAATGTGAGTAGCTTTTGCACTGCAAAAGCTACTCACATTTTTTTCAGCAAAAAATTTCAGCATATTTGCGTATCACTCGATGTAAATTTTAACGAATCATTAACTAACCACATCGTTAGCTTTGAACAACTGGGCCCAGATGTTTTCATGGAGAGATAAGAAAATATTTATCTGGATACACTTCTTTTTTCATGTGGAGCTAACAATAGCTTAAAATTAATTTTTCACGTATGGTATAGCTTCAGGTTACTATGGCAGTGACATGGGAACCAGGACCATGACACCAGACCAAATGAATGTTGAAGCTCTCATCCAATCAGGATACTTGTCTCAAAGCTTCAGCCAATCAGATCATGGAAGACCATCAGCAGATCCAAGAAGGTCATATGGTGCAGAGTCATCCCTAAGAAGCTCTGGGGAATTGCGAGAAAGCAGAACATCAGCTGGAGGGAGGTCACTGGGGTATTCCTATGGCACAGAAGGTTCCATGACAGAGTCTGAGCTTCAGAGGTTGGCTACAGGCAGTGGAGTTCTGAAGATGTCTCTGACTATACCAGGGACAGGGGAGTTTGAAGAAGCAAGTGATTTGTCTGAGATAGATATAACTGATGGTGGAACTACTCATTAACTCTGGATTCATTGAAGTTAAATATTAGCAGAGAACATACTACATAGTTCTAGATAATGAGATGGAGTGACAGTTTACAGAGAAGTAGTTGAGGAGGTTTTTAATGATAATTCTGGGAACATTTGTCTGATTTCTCCATGAAAACATATGTTGTGGATATTCATCACAAGTGCCACGGTGAGGCACTTCCAATGAGAGTCCACATCATATGTTTTTATGGAGAACTGGAGAAAATGCTCAGATTTAGCACGAAATTCTCCTTAACAAGTATCCTGATTTAGGATAACTTCTTTTTGCACTAAAACATAATTTAAGGTAGTTTAGTAGAATCAGCTAGCCAAGCCTATTCCAGTGGATACCCTCAAGATATGTTTGGGTGGAAAAATAACAGAAAATTATCCTCTTAATACTCAGTTTGTCTGGGCTTATGATATGTGATTTTGTTCTTAAATTAATTTGAAATTACACTGTAACATTCCATGCGATTCATCTCCTAATAAGCTGTTTTCATGTCTCATGTACATTATGAAAACATGTCTATTCAAATATACGGAAAATTTTACCACCAAAAAATAAAAAAATTCAGATAAAAAAATCTGATATATTTCATATTTCTGCTCAAAACATAGATTGTGGGTACTCATTAGAACTGCCTCAGTGAGGTGGTTCTAACGAGTACTCACAATCTGTGTTTTGGGCAGAAATAAGAAAACTAATTTATACCCCTGTAAACCCCAGTTTTACTATATAAAAGTGGGGTTTAAGGGAGTTAGAATTATATAGGCATGTTTTCGTGATGTTAATCCTTAGACCAACGTGCAAAATTGGAGTAAATGTCAGGGTTTTTTTTGTTCTGTTTTTTCGAAAGAAGTGTCTTGACATTTCAAGTGAATTGTCTGCATAGCAGGTGATTCTGATGAAATTTGAAGCCTTATTTTCTCTCTTAAAAAACAAAAACAGAATGTTATCTGCTGCAGTTATGATTGGAAAGCCAAGGGTTTAAATACATTTAATGCTTTTCTTTTAGAATGATGTAGTCATGTTTGTTACTCTTAAAGAAATAGGTTTAGGTATAATAATTTATAGGTTTTAGGAAATTTTGACTGTTATAATTTGTAGATTTTAGATTACAGGAAAAATTCTGCTGTGCAGTAGTATTAAAATACAAGTGACCATCCTTTCAAAAAAAATTTTTTTTTCACTTTTGAAGATTATTTTAAAGAGCATGGGATGCACCAAAGTTTACAGAAAAATGTTAATTTGTTTAGAGTTTTGAAGCTAGGAGGTGTCCACTTTATGACAAAAGTCGAGATACAAATAATTATACAAGTTGTATTTAGTCTAAATTTATAGACACCTTACCATACTTAACCAAAAACTTGAATATGTGTAGTTTCCTATCTGTCTAAAAACTGATAGATGAATGGCAAACTGTGTAAATACTGGTGTAGTTTCCTATCTGTCTAAAAACTGATAGATGAATGGCAAACTGTAAATACTGATCAGCTGTTCTGCAGTTTGTGATCTGGGTCTGCAGTTTGCTCAGTCCCTTCCATCCAAATATTTGGGATAAATGTGATATCCATTAACTGATCCTGCAGGTATTCATGTCCTCAAAACACCTGACAAATCTCATAATACTTGTTTGCCAAATGTTTGCTAAATCACTCTGATCTTAACCCTTACCATTCTGTGAGATAATTCAGCAGAAGACAATTTGATTTTTTTCTTAATTTACCCAGAGGAGACAATTTGACAGACATGCCAAAGCCTGTTTTCTGGGAAAAGTAATAAAAAATAGACATATCATACAATTTTGTCTCCTTAGGACAAAGCCTATTTTATGGAAAAAATAAGAAAAATATCAGGGCCCAGTTGTTCAAAGCTAACGACGTCGTTAGTTAACGATTCGTTAAAATTTACATTGAGTGATACGCAAATATGCTGAAATTTTTTGCTGAAAAAATGTGAGTAGCTCTTGCAAAAGCTACTCACATTTTTTCAGCAAAAAATATCAGAATATTGTATATTGAATCCGCTAAAACAGCTACCGAAATGACCCTTAACGAGCTCGTTAAGCTAACGACGCTTTGAACAACTGGGCCCTGTTTGCCATATGCTGTGTTAGCCCAGAGATTGGTAAAGTTTAATATTTGTAGATTTTGTGTGATTATTCCGTCCATTTGTAAATTATTTTCAAAATATAAATGAACCACTTAACGCGTTTTAGGTGCAAATGTGGACAGTAAAGGCCCAGCTTTGCCTGCACACTTAGATCAGGGTTTTTACTGTCTGAATACAGAATTATTGTGTACTATAGAATATGGGCCACGTAATGGGAAAAAGCCCATTAACCCTTCTCTTGCTGTACACGACATGCCCTGTCTTAGCAAACAGTGTAGATGCAGATCAGTTGGCTTCTGAAGAAGCCAACTGATCTGGATCTGCACTGTCATTAAATATATGAACTTCTATCAAAAACCCGGAGCATTTAATCTGATTGGCTGGAAATTAGAAGTGGGCGTGGCATCTTAATTTATTATCGCACCTGCTTGTAGCAGGGTGCGATATAGGCGTCCGATTTTCTGTCCGTCCGTCTGTCAACATTTATGTCGACGTTCTACATTTATGTCAAAGTTAGTATTCTAATCAACTACAAGACTAAACAACCATCAAACCTTGCATGAAACATCTCCCTGACCTCCTGACTTTGCAACATAGGCGTCCGCTTTTCCGTATGTCTGTCCATTCGTCCGTCCATCTGTCAACATTTATGTCGAAGTTCGACATTTATGTCAAAGTTAGTATTTTAATCAACTACAAGACTAAACAACCATCAAACCTTGCATGAAACATCTCCCTGACCTCCCGACTTTGCGACATAGGTGCCCACTTTTCCATTCATCTGTCTGTTCGTCTGTCCGTCTCTAAAACAGTTCTGTTATGTCGAAGTTCGACATTTACGTCAAAGTTAGTATTCTAATCAACTACAGTTCTACAACAACCATCATACCTTGCATGATACATCTCCCTGACCTCCTGACTTGGCAGATATGTTGACCCAGTGACCTTGACCTATATTTTGCGCTCCATTGACTTTGACACAATTTACGTTGACGTTCCAGATCTTCTCAACTATAAGGCGTACAACTACCAAACCTTGCATAGTGCTTCTCCTCAATGTACTGACTTAGCAGATTCCTTGACCTGGTGACCTTGACCTATATTTTGGCTGCAGTGACTTTGACATAATTTACGTCAACGTTCCAGATCTCCTCAAGTGTAAGACCTCTAGCCACCAAACCTTGCATAGTGCTTCTCCTATATGTACTGACTTGGCAGGTATCTTGACCCGGTGACCTTGACCTATATTTTGCGCTCAAGTGCCTTTTACACATTTTACGTCAACATTCAATATCTCCTCAACTATAAGGCCTACAATCATCAAACCCTGCATAGGGCTTCTCCTCAATATACGGACTGCAGGTACCTTGACTGGGTGACCTTGACCTATATTTCACGCTCCATTGACTTTTACACCGTTTACATCACCCTTCCATATGTCCTCAACTGTAAGGCCTTCAACCACCAAACCTTATATAGCACTTCTCCTCGATGTACTGACTCGACAGGTACCTTGACCTGGTGACCTTGACCTATATTGTGCACTCCAGTGACTTTGACACATTTTATATTGATGTTCGGTATCTCCTCAAATATAAGACCTACAACCACTAAACCTTGCATAGTGCTTCACCTCATTGCACTGGCTTGGCAGGTACCTTGACCCAGTGACCTTGACCTATATTTGACACATTTTACGTTGATGTTTGATAACTCCTCAACTATAAGGCCTACAACCACCATACCTTGCATTGTGCTTCTCATTGATGTACTGAATTAGCAGGTACCTTGACCTGTGACCTTGACCTATATTTCATGCTCCAGTGACTTTTACACATTTTACGTCAACGTTCCATTATCATTGGGCTGTATGATACGAAAAGTCAGTGCTGAAGATATAGCCATTAGAGGGAATGGGACTGGCCTGGAATATATGTGCCCCACTAGGCACTTTGTCTACATTTTTTTCAACCCAGTTTTCCAAGTAAGCACTGCTAATAATGAAATAAACTTATTTAATAACCACATTCTGATTGTGGCTCCTGTGACTTTTGTGCCAGCAGGTGTGATGACGCCTTCCGCGGAATTCTTGTTCAGCAAGGCAGGGGTTAAAACATATGCAAACAGCAATGGTTCAGGGGAGCTTACACATTGGTGCAATCTCACCAGAACTTGTTCTCTTTGCTTGTGAAAGTGGTAGGCTAAGGGGAAACTCCAACGAAAGAACTAGACATGTGGATTTGCTAAGAGACCAGGGCCCAGTTGTTCAAAGCGTCGTTAGCTTAACGAGCTCGTTAAGGGTCATTTCGTTAACTATTTTAGCGGATTCAATATACAATAATCTGATATTTTTTGCTGAAAAAATGTGAGTAGCTTTTGCACTGCAAAAGCTACTCACATTTTTTCAGCAAAAAATTTCAGCATATTTGGGTATCACTCGATGTAAATTTTAACGAATCGTTAACTAACGACGTCGTTAGCTTTGAACAACTGGGCCCAGGTATGTGCAGTGAAAGATTGATTTGATGGAAAGCCCAAAGAGCCTTTTTCTCACAACAGAGCTTATATGATGATGTATAGCAAAGTCTCTGATCAAACTGAAAGGGTTGGCTGGTTGATGTGGATCAGAGCTGTTTTCATATGCCTTGAAGAGACCTTTTCTCATGGTATGGCTCGAAAGATTCAGGTCAGCCAGCCAAATTATCATAGCTCTAGAGAAGAGAAGTAGCCAGATAGATATTCTTTTTTAAACTTGTTACCCACACTTAACTATTTCTTGTAAGCCTGCTCATATGCTGTCTTTTACTGCCAATTTTGTTGCCCGTTTTGCATATGCTTGAAGATGCATTTTTGCATGAAGTGGTTCACATATTTCTAGCCAGTTTTAGCTCAATAAAGTTGTAGCCATTTTGCATACTGGTATGTTTGAAGCTGCAGTTTTCACATAATGTGGTCCAATGTCCGCACATTGTTGGCCTTTTTGAGCGTTTAGTAAAAAAAAGTTTGTAGCCGTCCGTAAGTTTAGCAAAGATTTTTGTATTATAATGGATTGCTTTGTGAATAAAATTATTTAAAAATATTTATTTATGTAATTATGATGAATTGATAGATAGTGAGAAGTATGTGTGTGTTAGTTAACAGAAGAATTTTCTTTTAGAATTGAAATAGGATAAAATAGCTGTTTTAACCCTTTCAGTCTTGTAGATCAAAACAGATATTTGTGCAAATAGCGTAGATCTGAATGAGATGGCTGATAACAAGTCAGTGCATTAGAACTACAATGTTTGCCATTCAACTGTAAAAAATGACTGACACCCCTATTTGCAACAATGGTTTTGTCCAAATCCAAAATATGGAAGATTCCACTTCAGGAACTTTGGGGTGAAAGGTTAACCCTTGTCCTGCTGAACCCGGATATACTCTGTTTTGCAAACAGTGTAGATCCAGATCAGTTGGCTTCTGGATCTGCACTGTTTGTCATTAAGTTTATGAATTTAGAGCAATTAATTGGATCAAGTAATCTGACTGGCTGAAAATTAGAAGTGGGCATGGCATCTTAATTTATTCAGCAGGACAAGGGTTAATACCATAAAAACAACTGAGACTAGATTAAATTAACCCATTTATGCCAGGTGGACTCTTCTGCATAAACCAGTTCATTTCAGTATAAGGGGTGTCTGGTTAGTTTTATTTGTGTTACCACCTTTTATAGCAATTCCTGTTCTAAACGCAAACAGTGTAGACCCGTGGCATCTGATCTGGGTCTACACTGTTTGCCAGTGTCAGTTTGTTGCTGCATAAATGGGTTAACCTGAGCTTTCTACATTGCCTAGTGGAAGGCAACAAGTATAGGTCTAAATAATCTGCATATTCATGAAGCACAATAATCTGAAATATTTTGACACTACCAAATTTACCCTAAAGTATTCAGATGCATTAAAACTTCTATGACTCAACACAGATAACTCATTTAGAGTGGTTAATGCAAACTTGTTTTTGAGTCCCTAGGACCTCTTCCGATACTTAGAGGTATTTTTGGGAAATTTTATTTTGAAAATGTTTGTTGTGTATGCTCACTAGAATCACCTCAGAGGTAATTCTAATGAGTACTCTCAACATATTATTATTTTATAGATGGTTGAATGGACAGAGCTCCAGCTAGCCCAATATAGAGGGGAGGGCTGCCCTTCTTGCCTTCTCCTGCTGCCCCTCTGCCCTTTTCAGTCTTATTATAATTCTAGACATAAAACACTACATTTTGGTGAAAATTTCATGAAAATCGGACCAAAATTAAAACAGTTATCAATGTTTAAAGGTCAATTTTATGTGTATTGTAGTTTGAGGCATTTATTTTAGAATGGGATTATATTTATAACATGACTTCATAATAAGCACTTCACATGGCACATGATGCCCTCATTCTTGTATGACTGTACAAAAAGTGCCCTATCCCATTACGAAAACACGCCTATTCAAATACATTGAAAATTTCACCTCCAAAAACTGAAAGTTTTCAGATAAAAATTCTGATATTTTTCATATTTCTGCTCAAAACATAGATTGTGGGTACTCGTTAGAACCGCCTCGCAGAGGCGGTTCTAACGAGTACTCACAATCTATGTTTATGAGCAGAAATACGAAAGATTATGTATACCCCTGTAAACCCCAGTTTTACTATATAAAAGTGGGGTTTAAGGGGGTCAAAATTATATAGGCATGTTTTCGTGATGGGCATCTCTCTGCCCTCAAATCCTAGCTGGAGCACTGATAGACATTCCTAAATTATGCTCATTTGCCTTTTGACCTGCTACTAAGATTAATCCTAATTGGCTCAAACTACCTGTATCAGAGCAAATTTTCATAGTCTCAAAGATGTTTGAACCATTGAAGTTCAACTGTACTTTTAACTCCTTACCATACCATACCTGGCCTAATCTTTGTACAAGTCCATTGTGTTGGGGTTTAACGACACGTCAACCCTTGGGGTCATTTTGTGTCGTCTCCCAGAGAAAGGGAGAAAAGAGATAGAAGAGAGAGTAGAGGAGATGAAAGAGAGGGACAGGGAAGAAAGAGGAACAGGAATGAAAGTGAAGAAACAGAAGAAATAAAAACATTCCCCCTCTACCCTTACCCACTACAAGGATAGCAGGCCTTGCCCAACTGTAAGCCAATATCAGTTGGACGCCACGGTGATCTAAGATACACAGCACCTTCGCACCACCCGACCACCCCCGTACAAGTCCATTCTGTGGCTGAATGTGGCATCTTTGTTTGCCACTTTTCCAGTAGTTTAGACACATTCACAGGTAGTAAAATGGAATTGTTAAACTTTAAGGAGATGTATAAGGTAGTCAGGTGAGTAAATATTTATAGTAAATATGATATCAAAAATTTTCCATTTTATACAAAATTTCATATGAAAATGAAATTTTGAATCAAAGTGGGGGTTCATTTGAAACTTGAACCCCTCAAGCTCTGTCTGGATCTGCCCCTGAGAAAAGTATTGTCTTCACAAAACGTCAGTGTAGATGCTTACTAGAATTTTCTCTGTTGACACAGCTGTACAGGGTTGTGGAATTATTAAATTTTTTAATACTTGTCCTAAGATAAATAAATGGCAATATTTACAATTGAATTGTCCTACCAAGACTTACTTTCCCCAAAAATTAAAATTTTTCTAATTTCTCTAAGAAAACATATTAGAAGAGGTGAGGTGCTTCTAATGAGTACCTACAACATGTTTTCTTCGAGAAATAAGAAAAATACATATCTCTCATAATCTGGATACTCTTCTTAGCTAGAGCTATAAAGTCCTTGTCCCAGGACAAGTAAATTAAAATTTCTCATCCTCGGGGGGAAAAATTGGGACAAGTCGGACAAGTCGGGCATGGTATTTCCACAGCCCTGCAGTTGTAATGAAAACCAGTAATGTATATGTTCTGGAGAAAAGCAGCACAATATTAAACTTGATCAAAATACTGCAATTATCAGATTCTATGCTAAGTTTTGACTGATTTTATAAGCCAGCAGGTGGTATGTTGTGAAGATAGAAAATAAATTATACATGTACAATAAAATTCTTTGTTTTATTTATTTCAGGCACTGTAGTGCTGCATTTAAGGGAACTGGATACACTTGGTAGATTTTACACCTTTTCTGCCAGGGGAGACAACTTTTGTTGCTTCCTGTTTACTTTACTGTACACCAAACTCCTTCGGAAAGGGGTCCACTCTATAAGGAAAGAATTTGCTCCCTCTGGGAGCAAATTCTTTCTTTATAGAGTGGACCCCTTTTCAGAAGGGGACAAAAACAATGTTGATAGAGTTTGTCTCCCCTGAAGTCTTATATTTAACATTCAAGAATGGCATTTTCCTGACAAAAGTCCTTTATCCATCCAAAACTTTTTGCAAAGAACAAACATTTATAAATATACTTTATTCAAGAATATTTTATTGGCAAACCTTTGTCATTCTTAGTTTAAATTACATGTAATGATTTACTTTAGTTTATTTTTGACATCACTGTGATACCTTTATTACGTTCAGACATACCAAGCTCCATAGCACAGTCCCACAAATAACTTCCATGGTGATAAATCATTTTTACTGGTCGGGGTGGAGTGGGGATATATATATGTGTGTGTGTGTGTGTGTGTGTGTGTGTGAACTTTTGATTTGAACCTTGTGTTTTTATTTTTAAGAAAGTATAATAAACTGTCAGAACTGTGTGTAAGGTCTAAAAAACCTTTAGAATCAGTCAAAACTTGTGTTGATATATATATATGAGCACTGCTCCAGGAAAACCGGGCTTAATGACGCTCTTGATGACATTAGAAAAACAGCGATTTAATGACGTCATGTAATTCGTCTGACGTTTGCCGCGGTTTGTAAACACGGAAGTAAATTGTATTTAGATCTACACGAAATGTTTGCACAAAACATTTATATTACAAAGAGGCAGGTGTCATGCCAGAAGATGGAGATGTAGAGGTAATTTCAACATTTGTACAATAAAATATAAAATATTTGAGTTTGTTTGCTTTTGATTCATTATCACTCTATCGAGGGCTTGAAGTTCACCGTTAAACCAAAATTATCCGATCGATTTTGAGTCTGTCATTAGATTTACCCTGGTTTTTGATATTTATTTCCTAACCGGGTTTTGATACTGTAACTTATACAAAACTAAAACTATTGGTCTCACGGGATTGGTATTGCAAATTTTATGCCAATGCATATTCTGCTGCTCCGCACCCGCTACTATTTGAACCTTTAATTTGCAGACGTTATATTTGTGTTTTATAAAAACATATATGTTTTAAGTTGTAGCGGGTTTACAAATTTCTATTTAGCTTGACTTTATATAGATAAATTTTGTTTTAGAAATAGCCATACACGAATGCATATAAATACATTTAAAACAAGCGCCAGTCACTGCAACAGATCCGATGGCCAAGTGATTAGGGTTCCGTGTTAAGAATCTCCCGATTCGAGTTCAATACCGGGTAAAAGCAATATTATTTTTTGTTTTTTTTATCTATTTGTCTAATCTGCAAAAAGCTATTCATTTTTATCATTTAATTTTGAACACATGTTGAGTGATACAAGTTTTCAAAATATTAATTAACTTTCAATTGAATGTTGTATTTATACAATTGATTTTCCCTTCTGTGTGTGTGTGTGTGAGCTCTTATTGTGTAATACTAGTGATCATATTCTTTGTGTTGTACCTCACAACAGTCTAAGTATTAAGACAGTATATCAATAAATAGTGACTTAAGCTTTACCACTCTGGGCCAATTCAGCAGAAGTCACTTCTCTTATTTTTCCCTGAAAATTGTCTTCCAATAGAAATATTCATATATTTTAAACGGTTTAGCATTTAAGTTTGTCATAAGAAATGTGTCAAATCATGTAACCAAATTATTTTAGCCAGTATATCCCTCCGATTAACTCTGAACTCTGTAGACCAAACAGTTGCCTATGCAAACAGTGAAGATCAAGATGAGATGGCTCGTAACCAGGGTTTTCCCTTCGAAATTTATTTAAGGGGACATATGTCTCTTTTGTCCCATATTTTAGGGGACATATGGGGTAATTTTAAGGATTGATCGCTTCAATTTTACAGAAAATATTACAGATTTTAGGGGACATCCAATGTCTCTCTAAGATAAAGGTTTAGAGGACATCAGAGTCAAAAAGGGACCAAGTCTCGCGTTTCTGAGTGACAAGGAAAACTCTGGTCGTAACAAGCCGACACCAGAGCCTACTACGCAATTCCGTTTTATTTATTTATTTTTTATTTTTTTTTTTTTTTTCGATGGCACCCTCATTTGCAGCAATGGGTATGTCCAAATTCAAAGACAGAAGAGTCCGCCAGAACCTCAGGGGAGAAAAGGTTACAGTTTGCATCCAAAGTCATTATCATCAAATAACCCTTATTGATGTTGTCAAATCTAAATGTTAATATGTATGTTTATGTGTTTACTTGTCGAAAAGTGTATATACAGATTAATCTACCAAGAAGATTGATCTGAACGCACAGAGTACCACTGCATTCAGGATGGTTTACATGGAGCGGTTTTAGCATTAATACTCGCTGTAACCATGGTTATTTACCGTACGCCCTGTTTTCATAAAATACTAGTTTTTCGGATGATCTCCGCAAACCCAGCAGTTATGCACGTCAAATGAGATAGCGATGCAGCTCGTAATGTCCTGCCACACGTTATTCAGCCGAACGGATTATCAAGACGACAGGATTATTTATAATGGACTGTCCGTCCGTTCGATAGGCCCTTTTACCAAACTTTTTGTGTTGTGTGTGTGTGTCCGGCTTTACCTAACCAGTAGTGTGGTTTTATTGATTGCTTGAATGTGAACAATGAAGTCTCTCTCTGGTTCTAGTATCAAGGTGGTGGGGTAGTGGGAGGGGGAGGGGAGGAAATCTACTTCATACAAAAGAGTGAAAAAGATTAGATTTTCACAAAAAGGTAATTGCACGTGGGAGTTCTCAACGATGCCGACAATACAGTTATGCATCCAGTTTGCCAACATGAATATCTGGTTTCTTGCTAGAATCTACTTATGTTGAGACTTTCCTGTCTTTTTTTTGTTTTTTTTTTGTCAGAACGACAAAATGGAAAACAACATATTACCGATTTGAACGATTCCTTTTCGCAACAATCCCGGGTCATTTCCACTGTTTCACATGGTATAGCCACTCCCCGCCATTTCCACTGTTTCAAATGGTATAGCCACCCCCACCCCCCCACCCCCGCTTCCCCCAACCATCCACATACACACTGCACCCCTTGAGTATAAACACTTTGTAGCTTTTGTTATTGTTGAATAACACGCTTTTTGTTTAGTTATGTGACGTTTTACATTATCTGATTAAAATCTGACGTGATGATGACGTCAAAGCATTAAAGTTGTGTAAATTACTACCTCTATCAATCAAACGGCTGTAGAATTAAAGATAAGAGAAATATCGTGAAACGGTTTTCACTTAAAGACTAAGAATTGGAAGGGGAATAAGATTTTACAAAAAACTACATATTGAAAAATTTGTCATTAAGCCCGGTTTTCCTGGAGCGGTGCCCATATGTATAGGGTTTGAAATGAAGAACTACAAGTGGATGTATTTTTTGTATTTTATTTATGTAACTTATCAACAATTTGGTTGGATTTCTTGTAGAGATAGAATTGTTTAAGACAAAATTTATTTGCGTAAGAGGCTAATCACAAATTCGACAAAGAAGGCACCTGGCCAACACTAATAGAGCAATTTTAAAATATAAAGATCACATTTTTTTCACTTTTTACATGCTCTCCAGGCCTGGAGAAATATTCTATATAATAGTTTTCCTGAAAATATGTCCTGGATGTATCATTTCAAACATCTCCATGGACAAACTAAATAAACTTAAATTGCCAAGCAAAACTGTAACAAACAGCATTCTATTTATTTCTATTATTTTTATTTATTTTTTATCATTATTCTTTTAATATATTTCAGAAAATAAAAACCGTTAAACTATAATACCCCGCCATTATCATGTCGTGGGCAGATAACTGTAAAAATTTAACGAAATTTGCCCATTAGCAATCCCAAACCAGATCTCCACAATATTAATGCACATACCAAGTTTGGTGAAAATCCATTGATGTTTACTCAAGTTATCATCCGGAAACGAAAAACGGACGGACAGACAGACACACAGATGTCCAATATGAAACCATAATACTCCGTCACTATCGTGTGGCGGGGTATAAAAAATGTTTGACATTTCATGTGAATTCTGGGCAGAAAAATCTCACCTTATTTTCTCTGAAAAAAAAAAAAAAATAACAAAAGGTCATCTGTGCAGTTGTGATTGGCACTGTAAGAGTTAAACACATATTTATCTCTGGGCCCAGTTGTTCAAAGCGTCGTTAGCTTAACGAGCTCGTTAAGGGTCATTTCGTTTACTGTTTTAGCAGATTCAATATACAATATTCTGATATTTTTTGCTGAAAAAATGTGAGTAGCTTTTGCACTGCAAAAGCTACTCACATTTTTTCAGCAAAAAATTTCAGCACATTTGCGTATCACTTGATGTAAATTTTAACGAATCCTTAACTAACGACATCGTTAGCTTTGAACAACTGGGCCCTGCAATTTTTTTTTTTTTTTGGAAGGCAAATCATAATACAGTAGATTCTTGTTATCTCAAACACTGATAACTGAAACTATTACTTAAGATAAACTAAATAAAGGTCAATATGGTTCAATTTGCTCTATGTTCCTTATTTCACACTACTGTTATCTCAAACCAAAAATTACAGTCCATTGGAGTTTGAGATGTCAGGTGTATGCCGTTTTTTTTTAAACTATCTGCCACACAGAGAAAAATACAGAACTTTAGAATTCCAAACTCATTAATTAATATACTAATAAATGTTGAACTAATAAAGTTCTAATAGCACAGGCTTGGAATACTTTTACATTGTTTCAGATAAGCTGCTTTTTTCACTACAAAAACATGTTTTGGCTACTCATTAGATGCACCTTGGTGAGGCGCTTCTAATGAGTACCCACAACATGTTTTAGTGGAGAAATAAGAAAAATGTATACCTGCTACCCCCATACCCTCCCCCCACCCCTCCCTGCCCCTCTTATCTAGAATAATGTTTTCACACTCTGTCATCTTCATAGATCATCACACTCTGTCATCTTCATAGATCAATCAAGAAATAGTATTTTGCGTAAAATATTGATTCAAATACATGAATGCATAGCAAGTTATATTGGTCACTAATTAATGTCATGCATGCGTCACAGACAGAATTTCCTATCACATTCAATAATAAACCCTTAACCCTGCTGAAAGGAGAAAATTAGCAGATCTTTTAAAATACCATATTCAACCTATTTATCACATTGTGCTGTTTGACTTTTCAAAATTTCAGTTCATAGCTCCAGATAAGGCCTTTTTTAAAACAAAAAAAGTATTGGTTTTTTTGTTGTTTTTTTTCATGAAAATGAGTTATGGGTAGTCATAAGTGCCTAGCCAAGGCACTTCTATTGAGTATGATAAATGTCCTAAAAT
Organism: Anodontia alba; assembly: GCA_964016985.1. Classification (NCBI taxonomy): domain Eukaryota; kingdom Metazoa; phylum Mollusca; class Bivalvia; order Lucinida; family Lucinidae; genus Anodontia; species Anodontia alba. The sequence continues at coordinate 33,015,801 of OZ024823.1, forward strand.
TTCAAACACTTCATTCCATACACTTATGGCCTAAATACTGCTTCTTATGCATTTACTTCTTAAAACTTTTAGTGAAATGGCAAACAGAGTAAACCCTGATCAGACTGGTCCTGATCTGGGTCTACACTGTTTGCATATGCCATTTTGTCAGACCATTTGGTGTTCGTAATTTTAGGACATTTACCGTACACATTTTGGGGGAGAAAGGAGAAAAGACGTGGATACTCCTCTTTTCTGGAGTTATGATTTACTGAAAAACACCATAAAATGTCCACTAAATAAGTGCACACCTCAGGGGAATGGACATATAAAGTTTTCAAGGGAGGCAACTGTCAAAAATGTTTGTGTTCCCTCTGAAAAGGAGTGTACTCTGAAAGGGAATAATTAGCTCCCAGGGAGCAAATTGTTTCCTTTTATTGTAGCAGTCCTTTCCAGAAGGAACTTAATGCCCATGGAAACAAACAAGTCACAAAAAGTTGTCCCCCTTGTACAAAATGGTAATCTCCCAAGTGTAACCAGTCCCTTAAAAGAACTTAAGGAAACTGAGAACATATCTACCATTGACCACTGATTGACTCCAGCAGCACATAAGCATATACATGTATGGAACTGCCAGTGAAAGCTGAAAGATTTAAAACAAAAGGAAGGGAGATCACTTTTAAAACCTTATGCACCTGTTGAAATTACAGGCTAATTATGATACGCAAACTCCTAACTGTGCCCTTACAGGGGAATGTACAATAATTAGATCAAATACAGTACCTTTATTTTCCTTTATCATTATATCTAGATTTGAAAGGCAATCCTTAATTTGGGAGAAAAATATCAACTGTCTGCTAATGGTGACCTGTAGCAGGGTAAAAGTTAATAAGAATTGGGGACATCTTTTTTTCTTTTTTTTTTTTTTTTGAAAATCACCTTTTCTGCTAGAACTATGTGAAACTGCATCTCTTTCACCATATGCAAAATGTGCAGTCATATCAGAGCTCCAGAAAAAGTGACAATTTAACAATACAGTAAACCTGTGTACGAGAGCCACCTTCAAGACTGACTTTAAATAGTGGTTGATGTGGGAAAAGTTGTCGGTCTTATAAAGGTACATGTCATGTAATTTTGCTAGCAAAATTACATGACATGTACCTTTATAAGACAACCACCTTTCCACATCAACCACTATGGTCAATTTCAAAGGTGGCTGTATTACACAGGTTTTACTGTATTTGCACCAAAACATACACTGTGGCTACTCCTTAGAAAAGCCACTTCAATTCTAAAGATTACACAAACTGTATGTGCTTTGGTGCAAAACAAACAACAAAAATTACCTCATCTGATCAATATGCACGTATTTCATTCATCATTAAAGGTGCCAGTGCAAGACGAAACCTACAATAGTGAAACCAGCGAATACTCAGATCAGCCTGCACATCCCTGCAGTCTGATCAGAGTTTTCACTGATTACATGTGCCTTCTACAGCCTCCAGACTATCCAAAGAGGAATGAATGAGAACCCTTGCTATACTGGGTGGATGTACAGGCTGATCTGAGTCTTTGCTGGTTCAATATGTCTTATTGCAAGTTTTGACCTGGGCTGGCTAAAATGGTATATTTCAGACATACTTCTATTGGATGCACTCTATGATTTTATGTATGAGACATGGGCTGTATTATGACAAATTCTACCTTGTACTATCATATTAACCCTTGCCATACTGAATAAATTAAGATGTTACATCCACTTCTGATTTTTCAGCCAATCACATTACTTGATCCAGTTACCCACTTCTAATTTTTTCAGCCAATCACATTACTTGATCCAGGTACCCACTTCTAATTTTTCAGCCAATCACATTACTTGATCCAGGCTGTTGGTACAAAGTCGTACACTTAATGATAACAGTGTGGATCCAGATAGTTGGCTGAAGAAGCCAACTGATCTGGATCTACACTGTTTGCAAAGGCAGGGCATATCTGGGTTCAGCAGGACCAAGCTTAATCCTAAACATAGGGACAGCTTAGCTCCTTACCATACTTGTCCTAAGGGCAGTTGTCAGTTTCTGGCGGAAGAATGTGCACAATACTGGTTAACCGCTTAGAGGACTAAGCCTGCCCAGTAAACGTGTGGTTAGGTAAACTGACCACGCTAGACATGACCCATTGGGTTGACTGGGCCGTAAAACCTCAACACAAACAAACAAATACTTGTCCTAAACTATGAACAAGTCCAGCTTACTAAAGAGTATGCAAAAGCAACGGGTCAGTCCATGATTAAAATGTACATTTTTTTTTTTGCCAGACCAAACAGATTCATGCCCAACATGTCTGGCAGTCCAACAGATTTTGATGCTACCAATTGATGTGTATTAAAATGTTGGATGAGTGGCAAACAGTTTAGACCCGGATCGGATGCTGCTTATGCAGCATCCGATCTGGGTCTACACTGTTTGCTCAGGACTGTCTGTTCCAATACTTAGGTCAACTACAGTAAATGAGAAAGATATGAGCTATATTATGACAAATCCTCCCTTCATCTACATGACACACATATCGAGGCAAGGGCTATTATGGCAAATGTGAAAAACCAAGACCTCAGATCAGCCTGCTCATCTTTGCAATCTGAACATGTTTGTGTTGAGGTTTTACGGCCCAGTCAACCCAATGGGGTCATGTCGAGCGTGGTCAGTTTGCCTAACCACTCTTTTACTGGGCAGGCTTAGTCCTCTATGCAGTTAACCAGTATTGTACACATTCTTTTGCAATTCTGTAAGCAGGCAAAAAAAAGCTCTGAACAGATTGCACCAAAGTACAGGATAACCTGAGCCTCTGCTGCTGGCTTAAAGCCTTTTTCCCATGTTGCATATTGCGTATAAAATGTATTGATATAGTAAATCCTCTCTTAAAATATGCATAAATGACGAAAGGCAAAGAGGATAATCTCGATCTTCACTATTAACTATTTGCATTCTTTAACCTGAAAGATTTAATTAGCAGCAGACACCTTGATGAAATATTTTTGTTGTTTTTTTTTTTCCCAGAAAATATGGCCTGGCATTTCATGCAAAATGCCTTCTGAAGAGACAAGTTGCATTTAATGGCAAGCCCTAAAAAAAGTATCACTAATTTGTTGCCTGCTTATTTTGCCTAAATAGAACTAACGGTTAAAGTTCAAATACTATGTGCCAAAGGCCAATGGCCCAGATCAGACCATGCATACATAGACAAGTCTCCGACCAGACATCCTCTATTCACTTTCAACAGAGAAACTTTCACATGGTTGCATGTCTTGGCAAGTTTTGTCATAATCAAGTCTTATTTAAATAAATATATTATGAATATATGATGAACATAAGCAATATACAATGAAAAATGTAAATCCATATACAATGCGCAAAAATGTGTATACCAATGATTTTAACATGAGATGTATTAAGAATTGAAGAAAATAGATTAAATATTGCACTATTGCAGTATACAACCTAATGTTACAGTTGAGTACACATCACGAAATCATGCCTACATAATGTTGACCCCCTTAAACCCCAACTTTTATATAATAAAACTGGGGTTTACATGGGTATACATTATTTTTCTTATTTCTGCTCAAATACATAGATTGTGGGTACTCGTTAGAACCGCCTCTATGTTTTGAGCAGAAATATGAAAAATATCAGATTTTTTTATCTGAAAATTTTCAGTTTTTGTTGGTAAAATTTTCAGTATATCTGTATAGGCATGTTTTCGTAATGATTTGCAAAATAACAAACAATACATATATTGTACTTGAGCAAAACAAAAATGTTTCATGGATCCAAATAAGATGCTTTTTTTTTTTTTTCAAACAAAAAATAATATATTTCTTATTTCTCCACCAAAAAATTTATTGTGGATTCGCATTCAAAGCACCTTGCAGTGGTGTTTCTTGTGAGAAACCATGACATGTTTTCATAGACAAATAAGAACAATGTTCTGGATACTTCTTATTTACATATAATTTTATCACACGAAGAATTTCTTTTGGCAAAATCAAAATCTGGAGGTTAACTACACAACAAATGCCCAAGCAGAACAAAATCACAGAAGGTAATATAAAATTAATCATTTAAAGATATATCATGCACAACACACGAACAGGGCCTTTATATAAATTACGGACAACACAGGCCCTGATCAGCCTGCGCATAAGCGCAGGCTGATCTGGGCCTTTGTTGTCCGCTTATAGAATCAGTAGATACTGTAGTATATGTCGACAAACAGAAAATGCCCAGATTAGACTGCACAGATGTGCATGCTGATCTGGACCTACGTTGTCTTCAAATTGCATTAAGGCCCTTTTCATGTATTGCGCATAATATGGCTCTAGATAAATACAGTATTAAAACATCAATTTTTGCACGAAATCATATTTTGTTGGTATTAATTGGCTATCCACCAATAACTATCCACCAGATATATTCTTGAGCACAGGTCTAGTGAGGGAAGTTACACAGAAGATAAATTTTGTTTAAAAAAAAAAAAAAAAAAAAAAGTATCTTGTAGGTGCTCACTGGAATCGCCCTGGCATTTTTGGTCAAAACATTTAGGAAGATATTTTAAGGTGTGTGTATATATATACTTTCAGGGGAGGTAACTGTCAAGAGTTTTTGCCATTCTAAAAAGGGATCTGCTCTTAAAGGAAAGGATTTGCTTTACACTCTTTAGAGCAGACCCTTTTTCAGATGAGATCTGCAAACAGGATGTCACAAAAATCGTCTCCCTTGGCAGAAATGGCCTAAAACCTACCAAGTATATCCAGTGCCCGTAAATTATTGCCACAATTATTGCCTTATCTGGATCTATCTATGGCCCAGGTTTATATTTCATCAAAGCAATATGAATAAGTAAACAGTAGCAAACTTTACATCTATCCTCAAGGGCAACAAACCTATGTATCTTATTTCCTCTCAGTATTTCTACACTTTAACTCCTTACCAAACTTGTTTTAAAATTTGGAAGAAGTCCATGCTGTGGGTACTCATTAGAAGCGCCTCGGCAAGGCGCTTCTTATGAGTACCCACAACATGTTTTCGTTGAGAAATAAGAAAAATATGTGGATACCCCCTCTTATCTGTAGCTATGTGAATGAGTGGCAAACATTGCAGACACTGATCAGATGCAACATTCTGTGGCATCTGATCTAGGTCTACAATGTTCAGTCTGACCAGTCTGTTGAAATACTAAGCGTTATTATGCAAGAGTTAACCATTTACCATTATCTCACTGAAATCAGCAGGCAACAAATCCTGATTCTGTAGAAATTGTCAAGCCCAGTTTTCTGGGTCATATTATCCTCTTAGCTGTAGATATGGTAAATGCCATTAAATTTCATACACCATTTTTTCTGACAAAACAGCAAATGCAAACAGTGTAGACCCAGATCAGGTGCAGTCTGACCAGGGTCTACACTGTTTGTCATTCCACTAAGCATTTAAAGAAACAATTGCATAGAAAGCAAAATCTAGGCCAAAAAACATTTAAGCGAAAAAAAACAAAAAAAAACAACAGAATTCTTAGGACAGTTACCATAATGCCTTTTCCAATGAACAATTTTTTTATTTCTCACATACAAAAGACATGTTATGGGTAATGATCACAATTTCCGCAATTCTAATGACAACCCACAGCAAAATTTCTTGGTGTTATTGCCAGGCTTTAAACCCAAGCTATGCAAGCTCCGACCAATGTGGTGACATCGCCCAGCAATGCAACTTCCATCATCTTTACCAATTGTGCTACTGAGACAACCTGAAAAAAGGCTGTTCAAACAGCACTTACAAAGCTGACTGAAGATGCAGTACACTTGGTATTTAGAAGCTTCATACTTTTAATTTACATTCGACTCTGGTTACCTCGAATTCCAAGGGACTTTCTGGAACACTTCGAGATATCCATACCTCGACATAACAGATTTTCAGAATTGAGGAAAAAATAATTCGAACAACCACATTTAACTTATATGTAATTGGACTCTTGACATTAGAGATATATCAAAAATATTGTAGAAAAGAGGAGAAATTGCTCCTTAGGGGCAATTTCTCCTCTCTTCCACAATATTTTTTATTTGTTGTTAGATTTTCATGTTTAGGCAGGGACAAGATTTTCACTTCGAGATAAGCGGTTATTCGAGATAAGCGAGTTCGAGATAACGAGCGTCAACTGTACTTGCATTTTGGAAGTATGGACAAGTTTTAGTGGAAAAAAGAAAAATATCAGAATACCAACTGTCTCTAGGACTGTGAATTCACTCTGTTATGCTGATGTAGACTCGTCTTGTAATTAAAGACATCTAAGTTTTACAAGGCTACACTGTCATTAACCCCTAACAGTCGAGGAAACCCCAAAAAGTGTAATTGGCAAAGACTGCAGACCCAGCTCACTTGCCACAGAATGTAGCATCTGATCAGGGTTTACACTGTTTGCTAACTAGACACCCTGTTATTAGAAACATACTGGTCCAAAGAGTTGTTGTAGAGGAATCCAATTGACATAAATGGGTTAAATAAAAATGTCTGTGGCAAGACAGTCACACATTAACTGAAAGACATTCATACAGACTGATTATCTTTTTTTTTAAACATTTTTCAACTATAATCCGACAAAACTTTTAACTCTAAATAAGAGGGATATCAGATAAATATTACTTTCTTATGTCTCCTTGAAAATGTACTAAGTAGAAACATCTCAGTGAAATTTTTAGTGATATTCTTAGTTCTCAACAAAAACATAATGTGGGTACTCATTAGAAGCACCTCCCTGAGGTGCTTCTAATGAGTACCCACAATATGTTTTAGTGAAGAACTAAGAAAAATATCAATACTTTTTGGCAAAAAAAAAAAGTGCTTTCTCTGGAGTTACGCTGACATCCATAATCATAATCCTGACAAATGTGAGAAAATGTGCATCCACTATAGATTTGGATCAACCAGTGCATCTATGCATTCTGATCAATCATCACTGTGGGCTCCCTGAATAGCCACAGATACAAGGTTTCTTCAAGGAAGCCAGGAAAGACTGATGTCTGGATAGACACACAAGGCTTATCAGAAATCCTGCTGGGAGTGCATGTCCAAAGTACAGTTCATGTTGTTGCACATATATCCCTTTAGGTACTCAAGAAGATAATGTCAATCAAGTCTAGAAGATGATTCTTTCAACAACTAAAATACTGACATTTTTCTCTTCTTTTTCTCCAAGAAAATGCATGTTCTGGGAACTCACTGGAATTGCTCCATGAGGCAATTCCAAATAGAACCTATATGTTTTAATGGAAAAATAAGATATTTGTCTAGATTCTCCTCTTAAATAAAGCTATGTCTTTAGCATCATATTTTTCACCATCTGTCTCTCTTTCACAAATTTTCAAGCACATTGTGAACACTAACAATCACAAATGACTAAAGATACTTGATGGACAGTAAATATTACATAGCATACATCCATTCAAAATAATGATTTTACATACTGCAGTGATATACATGTATGTCTATACAGAAATATACACTATTCAAAAAGGCTTCGAAAAGCAAAAACTATCAGAAAATATGGAGAAGTAACTGAAGACTGGCACTAAATTATTAAGAAGAAATGGACAATGATAAACAGAACATGACATGAATGAACCTTATCAAATCATAAAAGTACTTTACTCCACCAGGTACTCATTGGAATCACTGCACCAAGGTGATTCTAATGAGTAACATGTTTTCATGGAGAAATAAAACAAATATTTGAATTGCTAAAGCTGTGAATCACCCCTACCAAGTAGTCAACTTGCTTGAACAGGCAGCTTCTAAGAATCAATGACTTTACTCACTGAATAATTTCTTCAGGTTTAACTCACATACTAGACTCATTTTTCATTATTAGTCTCATTTTTCATTACAGCTGTCTTATATCATAACATTTACCATTTATGAGAGTTTCAATCCTCACTGTGAACACTGAGGATGCCAAATGAAAACTTATCTGGATGTTAATTCTTACCACAGTAGGTCACAGTAACCGTGGTTTTGTGGTGGGTAAGCTGGTGCACTGATCATGTTTGATGTCACTAGCATCTACAGAAGCCAAAATAAAAGTTTTATAAAATTGGATTCAGAGTTGTCAAGGAGAAGAATTTGATGATAATGCTGAAATAATTTTCTCAGTTCTCCATTAAAACATATGTTTTGGATTCTCATTAAAGTCACCTTAGTTACATGACCATTTCTAATGAAAACTCACAACTTATATTTTTATTATGAAAATTATCCCAGAATTTTCAACAAATACACCGTTTAACAATTCGTCTGTCAGGATGGATGGACAAACCTGACATTTATGTCATGCTTGCATTCTAAAGAAAGTATGACAAAAATTATCCTAAACTGTCACAACAATTATTACTTTATCTGGAGATACGGTAAAATATAAAATACAGTAAACTCTCGTTACCTGGAATACGGTAGATTTCCTATTAGTTCGAACAGGTAAAAAATAAATATTGATCCCAATGTTCAAATTATTAGAAAATCAGTTTCAGAAAAAAAGCACCGTTCCAACTATTTGAAATTTCAGAAAATCTCAGATAAGGACCCTCTAAATGAGACATGATCCTTCCTAAATGCTGTCTGTTGTAATTTTTCTCAGAGTGCTAAATATTAAATGCTTTCTTTAGTCTTATTTCCTTGCCAGTTTTACCTAATGGACCAGTCCAAAAAGTCTGTTTAATTATTTTCGAAATTCTGGTGTACATTGTAAGGAAAAAAACGTCTTTTCAATAATATTTATGTTTTAGTGTTGAATCTTTGGGGATGGATATTTTGGAATCTATTATGATTTTATTAGTATGTATTAGTAAATTTCTGTCAAGGGAACGGGGGAAGTTTCTGAGGTAAACATTATTATAGCGTTCTCCTGGTTTGATGATCGGTATTTTCCGTGACTATGTGGCACCACCAGACTTTGCCAAAAATACCGATATAGCCCAAGACTTTCTTTATAAGATGGGTCTGAATTTTCTGAGACATTTTTTTGTGTAAAAAATCCCTGTCTCAGTAGCAGATTTTAACGATATACATGTACAGTTTACGAACCACAAGAAAGAGAGTGGGTGAACCGATTTATTAAATATATTAATGGATTAATTAACATTAAATTTTCACATGTTCAAACTATTTAAAAATCAGTTTTAAAAAAAAAAGGGACTGTTCGAACTAATAGAGCAGTTTTCGGGATGTGATTCCAAAACAATAAGGGGTGTTCGAATTATTAGAGTGTTCGAACTAATAGGAAATCTACCGTAACCTCTTATCTCGAATTGTGAATGCGAATGTTCGATTTACTTTTTCCTCAATTTTGCAAATCTAAAATGTCAAGATATGGATATCTCAACGTATTTCAGAGAGTCCCTTGGACTTCGAGGTAACAAGAGTCGACTGTATATGGACAGATTCTGAAATGATGGACCTTCAGGAAGCACCCAATAATGCTGAACAATTACACAGCTCTAGATGAACAGTATCCAGACACATTATTCTTATTTCTCCACAAAAACATATGTTGTGGGAACTCATTAGAAGAGCACTGATTAGGCACTTCAAATGAGTACCAGAATATATATTTTCATTGAGAAAGAAGGTAAAATATCACGAAAACATACCTATATAATTTTGACCCCCTTAAACCCCACTTTTATATAGTAAAACTGGGTTTTACAGGGGCTTTACACTATTTTTCTTATTTCTGCTCAAAAACATAGACTGTGGGTACTCGTTAGAACCGCCTCGCAGAGGCAGTACTAACGAGTATCCACAATCTATGTTTTGGGCAGAAATATGAAAAATATCAGAGTTTTTTTATCTGAAAAGTTTCAGTTTTTGGAGGTGAAATTTTCTATATATTTGAATAGGCGTGTTTTCTTAATGTATCAATACATTTTGGTTGAAAAAAGTGCCTTATCCAGAGCTATCAGTTGATTTGTCACTGAACTGGTTATTAGTATACACCCTGATCAAACATTTCTTTAGGAGCAATTTGAACGGAGTTTATTCTGTTTGCTCTAGCAATTCTATTGAAATATTCAGGGTACTATATATTTACCCTAAAACTTGGACCGGGGAAGTAGTTATCGGAATATTTAGGGTCAATTATGGTAATTATGACACTGTTTTGTTCATACAGATCAATACAAATATAATAAGAAATTATTGCCAGTAGCTCTCCAGTTTTCTGATACTGGAATGTTTGTCTTTATTAACCCTTTCAACCCCAACAGACCCAACTGCAAACCTCCACAACCAGTGCAACTCCTGATGAATTGCCTCGTAACTAGCCATTTCATCAGGATCACCACTAAGTAAAATTCTGGCTTTGATTTTTTGCTGAACATCTCATACCTCAAGATATGATACCTGTTTTTCAACAGAAAAAGTATTGACATTTTTCTCACTTCTCCATGAAAACATACGCTGAAGTACTCATTTGAAACACCTTCCTGCGGCACTTCTAACGGGTACCTACAACATACATATTCATGGATAAATACCAAAAATATTTTGCTAATCTAGAGCCACAAACTGTTCCCCCTTTCCAAAACATGGAAGATGGAAGAATCCATTAATGATATGTAGGAGTGAAAGGGTCGAATGTCAATGGGCAATGGAATGTTTTATTCTTTAAGGGGAAGGCAATACACTCGATGGATTTTTCACCATTTTTAACAAGGGAGATATATTTATTGTAACTTATTTGGCTTCCTGCTTACCAAATCCCTTCTCAAAACCATTCTACTCTAAAAGGAAAGAATTTGCTCTCCTTGGGAGCAAATTCTTTTCTTTTAAAGTAGAAGCCTTGCAGAAGGGATTGGTGCACCAGAAAGCAAACAACAAGTCACCAAAGTTGTCTCCCATGTACAGAATGGCAGAAACTCCATTCCCCTTCGGATGTCCGTAAAGATCATCTTCTTTAAGAAGTCTTTGAAGATTGTCTTCTTTCAGAAGTCAATAAAGATCTATAACAATATCACAATTATTTTCAACCAAACATCTCCTGTGATGCATATGTCATATACATAAAGCCATCTTCGTCTTTCTCGTCTCGGTACACCTCTGCTAACGTCATGGACATACTTGATATGCTCTTGTTGTTGATAATTAAGTAAAAGGCCTGGTTGGCATTTAAAGACATACGATTTCTGAAAGGAAACAAAAACAATATATGTTCACCGCATTTACCTTAATGCTTAGCATGATGGGTAATAGTTTCAGTACATGACATTCAGAATTCTTATGCCCCACGCCATTCGAAGAATGGTGGAAAAGGCATAATGTCCATCCGTCTCCATCAGCGTCCGGCATTAGCAATTTGCATTTGAGTTTTTCAGGTGGGGGCATCCGTGTCTGGACATATTTCTTTTTTTTTTTTTTTTTTTTTCTTTTTTTTTCCTAGAAAACAGGATACAATAGGAGACAATTTGCATGAAGTGTCAGATCTTATTTACTAGGAAAAAATGTGAAAAATATCATCGCAGTTTGTCATCTGCTGAATTTGCCCATAGCATGGTAAGTGTCAAGAGAACTAGAAAAATGCCTAACAGCATTATGGACGGGTTTTTCCACTGAAGAATAAGTGTAGCATACCGGTACACCTTTACCCATCAAGAAGAAAGTTTTCTTATATTTTCCTAGACAACAGACCATAATACGTTGTGTGAACTGACCAATCACATGAACTTCCTTATAATTTTCCGCCCCTATGACTACCCCTGTTTTACTATGTAAAATAGAGAATTGGGGAGCTGTCTGTAGTCTGTATATGAAGCATTTCTTTATATAGCTGTCTTTAAAAGCAAACGATAATTGTCCTTAAATTTCAAACACTTTATTCAATACTTTTTGGGTTTAAATTTTGCTTTTTATGCAGTTGTCTTAAGATACTTTGTGACTTTTGTGGCAAATAGTGTAGACCCTGATCAGACTGCTCCTTAAGGAGCAGTCTGATCAGGGTCTGCACTGTTTGCATTTGCCATTCTGTCAGAAATTTTGGTGTATGAAATTTTCAGACATTTACCATAATACCATATTTATCCTAAGTATTAGGGCACCATACCTCCTTACCATCCTTGTCCTAAAATTTGAATAGATCAATTTGCTATCTACTGATGTGTGTAAAATTACTGCTGGATGAGTGGCAAACACTGAGTGTAGACCCTTATCAGTCTACACTGTTTGCTCATGCTTGTCTGTCTCCATACTCAGGGTAATTACGGTAAATAAGTTTTGAAACATTTTTGTTTATCAAAATAAGACTTGAAACTAAAGGAGAGTTTATATAAAATGTCATCTTATTTTCAGTGAAAAACATGAAAAATATCACTAACTTTCATCCGACGCTTTAACACAGTGTGCTAAAGCTCAAATTGTATATGAGGCAGAATATGCAATGACCTTAAAAGACAATGAAGCATTACTGTTTAAGAAAAACACAGTAAACCCTATTCAGCTGTCATTTTCTATTTCTATTCTGTGTTCTAACAGTTTAAAAGTACACTCTATTGTGGCAATGTTACGGGGTTGTTTGTAAAAAGTATTAATTATAAAAATATTCACCTGTATTTCCTTAATCTATATTTCAAGAAGCTTTACAACATATGTTACCAGTTCCCACTGTTTTCAAATCCATATTTTTCATACAGCTATCAATATCATAACTACCTTCAGGGGAAATGATACACTTTTCAAGGGAGGCTACTCTGTCAAAATTGATTTTACTCCCTTCCAGAAAGGGGTCTACTCTAAAAGAAAAGAATTTGCTCCCCTTGGGAGCAAATTCTTTTCTTTGAGAGTAGACCCCTTTTTAGAAGGGACTTGGTGTGTGGAAAAGCAAACAGGAAGCCACAGAAGTTGTCTCCCTTGTACAAAAGGGCAGATAATCTACCAAATGTATCCAGTCCCCTTAAGTACTCGAACAGACAGACCTAAGCACTACAAAACAATTTTCCTCTAAGCAGGGTCTACATGGTTTGCCACACATCGATCAGTTTCCAGGCACATCAACAGGTAGTAAAAATGGACTTATTCAAATTTTTGGTTTGTTTGTTTTATTCGGGGCTTAGGTTGTTTTCTACAATCTTTCAGTCATATTGCGATGGTATACGGATGTGAAATGGAGCTCAATACTCACTTATAGAGTGCTGCCGCCTCATTGAAATATCATGCCCCAGAGTCTCAGACAAATGACATGACATTCCATCCAGCTACAGTATACTGATACTAAGCTGACCTGTTCTGATTCCTAGATCTACTTTCTTAACCCTTGTCCTGCTGAACCCGGATATACCCTGCCTTTGCAAACAGTGTAGAGCCAGATCAGTTGGCTTCTGAAGAAGCCAACTGATCTGGACCTGCACTGTTTGCCATTAAATATGTGAATTTATATTAACAATTCGAATCAAGTAATCTGATTGGCTGAAAACTAGAAGTGGGTGAGGCATCTTAATTTATTCAGCAGGACAAGGGTTAATGCTGAGTGCCAAACAAAAAAGCAGCCAGTAGCATTTTAAAGTCTTTGGTATGACTTGGTCAGGGATCAAACCACAACCTCTTGGTCACAAAGCAGACACTCTACCAACTGAGCCACTGCGCCAAAATTTAGAACTAGTATGGTAGAGATCATATGTCTGAAAGTTAGGGCAAATAAGGTATAATTTGCTAGACTGTCAGCTGCTACAATATTTAGTATGCTGCAGAAGGCAATTAACTGATTTTTTTTTTCTTCTGTATTATCAATAAGTCTAAAGCTAACTATAAGTCTTACAAAATTTGTAATCTTCTATTTTTAAATGATCAACATTTTAATCTTCTATCCATTTTTTAAAAAGGTTAGTTATTCATTTAGCCCTAATTCAATTTCAGCAGAGTACACACCAGCTGCATGCTAAAGGTGATTTCAGAAGCCTACAATAATATTTTATGAATGATATTTTTATTTTTCACAGTAAAGAGAGTCTGACATTTCAATGCAACCTTCCAGTCTTTGCAAGTTGAATGAAACCTAAGAAATGGTCATCAGACTGCACGATGCCTTGGCTGAAACACTTAATTTAATTTTTAATTTCTCCAGGAATAAAAGCAAATTTATTTGATTTTAATGCTTGCTCATGTGTGGATATATCAGAGCTCTAGATCGCAACCAGAAGTACCAATATTTTTCTTATATCTCCATGAAAATATACACATTTTAGGTACTCATTAAATGTATATGCTGTGTGTAGAAGTGCCTTGCCAAGCAAGGCACTTCTACACACAGCAAATGTTTTCATGAAGAAGTAGGAAAAATATTTGTCTAGATACCCTCTTATCTAGAGCCCTGTACATGCTGTTTAATTTAATCTCTTCTACAAACAAGTCCTTAAGAATATTCTCTTGTCACATAACTCCACATAAAAGGGGTACCAAGAAAATAGTTCGGGGTATCAGGAAAAGAGTCATCTTATTATATTATCAACAATTTTTGGTTAAAAAAAATAACCTTTTATGCAACTATGTGTCAGCCGTTACAACAATTCACATTTCTGCCTAAAAATTATGGACAGGAGATCTAAAGCGACAACTAGGAAAGAGTTGGTAGTTGGTACCTACAATTTTATTTGCCATTTCAACAACCATTACAAAAGTATGTCGTACAGATTTAACATAATACTATATAATAATTGTTAAATCATGCCGAGGAAAAACAGTACTCACTGGGCAAATTCATGATAATTTTCTTATCATCACGAAAACTTATCTATATAATTTTCACTTTTATATATAGTAAAACTGGGGTTTACAGGGGTATACACTATTTTTCTTATTTCTGCCCAAAAACATAGATTGTGGGTACTCATTAGAACTGCCTCGCCAAGGTGGTTCTAACCAGTACCCACAATCTATGTTTTGAGCAGAAACATAAAAAATATCAGACTTTTTTTATCTGAAAATTTTCCTTTTTTATTTGTAAAATTTTCAATATATTTGAACAGGCGTGTTTTTGTAATGAGCTTCCCATGAAAATAAGGTTTAACATTTCATGCAGATTGTCTCTGTATGAAGGATGATGGTTTAGTGTTTTACATCCCTTTCAACATTATTTAAATCATATCAAGATGACAAAAAGGTGATCATGAAAGGCTCTGGGCAATAAAGCACCATACAATCATGAGCTGAATTCAACCTCCAGCAAGATTCAAACCCTGTACCTCATGATCAGGAGTGCTTACCATTCGGCCATGCAGACACTTCACAATCTGAATGAAATGTCAAACCCTATTTACTGGAAAAAATATGAAAAAAAAAAAAAAAAAAAAAAGTATTTCAATATGTCATTTTGCTGAGCTGTTAACCCATTGGTGTGGGGAGACCCGTAAAACAGTAATTGGCAAACAGTGCAGACCCAGATCAACGGTAATTGGCAAACAGTGCAGACCCAGATCAGGGTCTCCACTGTGCAAATAGTTTAGCCATTTTTCTCAAGGAAAATATAAATCTCATAACCAGACATACCTAAAATTGAAATTGGACTCTTCCAATATATAGTGTGGGAGAGTCTATTCAGTCTACAATGGGTTAAAGGGGTGATAATGAAGGTTCTGTACAATGACACACTGTACAGTCATGAGTTGAACTCAGCCTCTAGTGGGATTCAAACTCAGAACATTGTGATCCAAAGTCTGGAGCCATAACCACTTGGCATTACGAAAACACGCCTATTCAAATATATTGAAAATTTCACCTCCAAAAACTGAAAATTTTCAGATTAAAAAAAACTGATATTTTTCTTATTTCTGCTCAAAACACAGATTGCGGGTACTTGTTAGGAACGCCTCGGTGAGGCGGTTCTAACGAGTACCCACAATCTATGTTTTTGAGCAGAAATAAGAAAAATAATGTATACCCTGTATACCCCAGTTTTGCTATATAAAAGTGGGGTTTAAGGGGGTCAAAATTATATAGGTATGTTTTCCTGATGGCCAAATAGATGCTTTATGGCAAATTGTGAGATAGTGGTACAGCTCAACTTATCTAATGATTGTGACCAACTATGACATGGTGGCACTGCTAAAGTACCTTAGACTAATGATTGAAGCAAACTGATATGGTAAGAGTAACTTACCTAATAATTGTGGCAAACTGTGACATTGTAAGTTCTTGTGGCACCAGAAACTTAGTTTTGTCTAAGATTGGTAACTGTGTTTCTTTGTAGTATCTCTCTACTATCACCTGAAATTACACAAAATGACATATTTACCCAAAGTATAGTGGGGCTTTTACCATGACTTGGTGGCTGCTGTGCAGGTCTTTTAGCTTGGTAGAAGAAACCGCAATTGTACAGTCAAACCTGTCGTAAAGGCCACTTGTATTAAGCAATCACTTGCCTTTAAAGGCCACTATTTCAGATCCCATTAAAGGCAAAGAAGTAAAAATTGACCTGTATTAAGCAAGCACCTGTCTTAAGCAACCAGTTTTTGTCTTTCCCATAAGTGCTTGCTTAACACAGGTTTGACTGTACTCCTATTCCCCACTGACGGTGCGGCTGGGTACACTTTTTCTCTACTAGCTAAAAAAACAGTCTATTTCACATACAACACAGCTTCCAGTACCACAACTTTTCAACAAAAGAGTATAGATATTTTTTTTTCTTATTTCTCCATGGAAATATATATTGGGGATACTCATTAGAAGTGCCTTGGTGATGTGCTTCTAATAAGTACCCACAATATATGTTTTCATGGAGAAATAGGAGTAAATTAATTCTCTGGATTTTGTTTGTGTTGAGGTTTTACGGCCCAGTCAACCCAATGGGGTCAAGTCGAGCGCGGTCAGTTTACCTAACCACACATTTACTGGGCAGGCTTAGTCCTCTAAGCAGTTAACCAGTATTATGCACATTCTTTTCGCCAGAAACTGACAACTGCCCTTCTTGAATCAGCTGAAGGGAGAGAATGACCGTAGAAAATATTTCATGATCAATCTCCACGAAAGAATGTTGCCGACCTCGGCGAGGGTTGAACCCGCGACCTCCTGGTCTCGAGTCGGACGGCGCATCCAACTGAGCCACCGAGGCCGACTAATTCTCTGGATTATCTTCTTGTCTGGAGCTATGGAAATAAAGCAAACTCTGCAAAACAACATATGCACACTGTGAATAAAGGAACAGACAAGCATGCACAGGTTGCAGTTTTAGTCAGTATGAACCCTTAAACTGCCAATCACTACAATTGCCGTCTGCTTTGTCATCTGTTTGTGATTTTAAAAGTCATTTCTGCAAACAGTGTGGACCCAGATCAGACTGCTCCTCTAGGAGCAGTCTGATCTGGGTCCACACTGTTTGCCGGTATGCAAAAACAGGTTTGAAAAGTTTGCAAGAATATTCAGCAGACGACATAAACAGAAGACATTTTCAGATGCAGGTTTTCTTGGCCTATTATAATAAGGGTTAAGAGTCAAGAAGCTTTACTTTTACAATTCTCTGGGCTAATTCAGTGGATGGCAACTTAACACTATTTTTCCATAAAAACAATATACATGACATTGTATAGTAGAACCTCAATAATTCAAACTCCAATAATTCAAAATTCTCAATAATTCAAAATCATTTTGAAGTCCCAACTGAAGTATATGTATGCACTTTAACCCTCAATTATTCAAAGTCTCAATAATTCAAACAAAACTGATTGGTCCCTTGGACTTTGAATTATGGAGGTTCCATTGTATATTTCAAAATGTCCTCTGTTGAATTTTTTACCCAGCATGCTAAGTGTTAATTGACCTCTTCCGTAAATATTGCCATTAACCTTTCATTTGTATGAAAATCAACAGTGCCAAGTGTGTAGTCATCAAGTACATTATATAAAGTATATTTGACAGAGTCAAGGACTTTTATTAGCAGCTGAAACCTGTCAGTACAGGTTGAAGCAGAATCAGTTCAGTCTTTACTTCAGGGCAATGGATGAACCTTAACCCTTATCCTGCTGAATAATTTAATTAGCCACACCCATTTCTGACTATCAGCCAATCAGAGACCAGTCTGCAACTTTGATCGATCATGTTTATTCAAACACCCATTCTAATATTCTGATGACTACAGTACCTCACATAATAATAATAATAATAATCGACTTTATTTATAGAGGGTAACACATTTAGTAATCTAGTACTAATCTTCCATGTGGCCCTCTTTTTTCCTGGATAGAAACCAGTACTAGGCCTGAGTGATCATTTTCCCATTTTCATTAGTAGAAAAACAAATGGATCATGCAGTTTCAAGAATACCCACTACACAATATCATACATGTCTTTCAAAAACTTTGATGAAAATAAATTCATTAATGATTTGCAATCAGCCCCATGGGATGTGATAAAAATATTTGATGATGTGAATGATATTGTTGAAACATGGTCAACTCTATTTTGTGATATTGTTGACAAGCATCTGCCCTTGCGTAAACATCGTGTTAAGCGTAAACAGCAACCAAAATGGCTCACTGCAGATATAATTGATGCTTTTAAAATAAGAGATAGATTCAAATCTGTAAATAATGAAGAACAATATCAAGTCTGGAGAAATAAAGTTAATAAAATGATTAAAATATCAAAGAAGAGACAGTACTCTGAAATTATTAATGAAAATAGTAACAATGCAGCCAGTGTGTGGAAACTTTTTAAAGAACTAGGAGCAAGTAAACGCAATATTGGTAATAGTATACTGTCATTAAAAATTGATGGCAAAATCATTGAAAATCCCTCTGAAATTTCATCTGAATTCAACAAATTCTTTATATCTGTAGCCTCAAAAATAAAAGAACCAGTTGTTCCCTCTAATTTTGATAGACTTCAAATGTTTTGTGATGAAAAGTTAATGGATAACACACACTTTTCTATTCCTGTCATTGAATATGAAAAAGTTGAAAAGTACCTAAAAAATATTGACATTACCAAGGCTACTGGAGCTGACAATATTGGGACAAGATTATTAAAATTGGCAGCACCATACATATCTGAAAGCCTTACTTTCATTTGTAATCAAAGTATCATGAATTCAACATTTCCTGAAAAATGGAAGGAAGGTAAAGTGACTCCACTTCACAAAAATGGACCTAAAGATGACACAAACAATTACAGGCCTATTTCAGTTCTACCTGTCCTTTCTAAATTATTAGAAAAACATGTGCATGATTCTTTAATGTTCTATTTAGCTTCAAATAATCTGCTTCATTCAACTCAGTCTGGTTTCAGGCCAAATCACTCCTGTGAGACTGCATTATTACAAATGACCAGTAAATGCTTAGATGCCATAAATAACAGCCACATGATTGGGATGGTAATGATAGATTTTAGGAAGGCATTTGACCTGGTAGACCATAAGCTATTGCTTAAAAAACTCAAATACTATAAAATTTCTGAAGAAACTATCAGCTGGTTTTCTTCCTACTTGCTAGAGAGGAAGCAAAAAGTGTTTGTAAACAACACATTTTCAGATTCTGGAGACATCTTATGTGGAGTTCCTCAGGGGTCCATATTAGGTCCATTACTATTTTTAATATTTATAAATGACCTCCCATTACATATTGATAATGTACTTACAGACTTATATGCTGATGATACTACCCTTTACTGTACAGGCAGATCACAAGCTTGTATTGAACAGCAGCTGCAAGCCGCATTGCATAAACTTTCAAACTGGTGCAAACAAAATGGAATGTTAATAAACACTGCTAAAACAAAAGTAATGCTGCTTACAACTCCACAAAAACACATTCATTTAAATGAAAATACCCTTAAGTTGACTTTAAACAATGAGATATTAACTGTAGTAACAAGTGATAAAATTTTAGGGGTACACATTAACAACAATTTAACATGGACCGACCATATTAATGCTGTTGCAAAAAAAATGGTTTCAAATTTATGGTTGCTCTCTAGAATCAAGGCATACTTATCCACTGATCAGAGAGTTCAGTTTTACAAGGCCTACATTCAACCCCATATTGATTATTGCAATTCAGTCTGGGGAGGTACATCACAAAGAAATCTAGGTAGGATATACAGATTACAAAACAGAGCATGTAAAATCATTTTAGATTATCAATATGAAAATATAGCCAGTAGCATGGAAGAGCTAAAAATTCTGAACATTTATGAAAGAATTTATCTTAAAAAAGCCAAATTTATGTATAAAATTTCTCATTCTTTGACACCTAAATACATCAATGAAATGTTTCAATTGCGACCTTTAAATGATACCCTCCAGTCCTTAAGATCATCAGGAACCATAAATTATGTGTTGCCAAAGCCTAACAAAGAACTGTTAAAACAGAGTTTGATTTACTCTGGTCCATTGATCTGGAATAATTTGCCTGATAAACTGAAACATTTAGAAACTATTAACAGTTTTCACAAAAATTGTATAAAATGGATAAAAGGAACTCAGATATAAGATTTAAATGTACTGTATACATATTTTAAAAAGTTTGTAACACAGTTGTACACACAAGCCTCTGTGTGTGTGTGTGTGTGTGTGTGTGTGTGTGTGTGTGTGTGTGTGTGTGTGTGTGTGTGTGTGTGTCATTTCATTAGACTGTAAAGCCTAATTTCTGATCTTGTGTTTCGTTTCAGCAAGTCAGTTTGTGGCTTTATGTACTTTCATTAGTTATCCATTGCACAACTGGTGTTAGTAACTGATCTTGTTTATTAACCCTTATCTTGCCTTTCGCGACAATAGTCGCGCTGGGGGGGTCTGCCAGCTCAAAAGCCCGTCATACTTACAATATACCACATGCAACCATTCAGAGCAAGTGTTCTCATACAGGAGTGAACCTACTTTCATACAAACACGCCACTTTTCATTAGATAGTCAGGTGCTGGATTTTACCCACACTAAAAAAGACCGAGAATACCAAATTTCTAGCTGCCATTAATTTCAGCACTCACTTCAACAGATTGATCAGGCTTTTCTGGAAAAAAAGCCCATAACACCTGAATCATTTCCAGTGAGGAATAAGTAGGAATAACAGTAGAACCTATGTATGTCACTCGTTTCATTCACAATAGTACACAGTAGGCGCTGGGCTCTTGTAATTATTTTTTTTTTTTTTTTTTTCAAGTGTCTTAAACGGTTCCCGGTTTACACATGACTGTCACGTGACTTTCTAGTCACGTGACCATTCTTTCTCCGATAAAATGGCCACCTAGGATCGGCAAATTATATGTGAAAATTTCATGAAAATCGAGGTAAAATTCAGGGGGTAATGACTTCTCAAGTAGAGGTACCCCCTCTTACAGGCCTGATTCATTTTAATTCCGGCAAGAGAAGGGTTAACAGAAAGCTGGACAAAAAATTAAAACCCAAAAAGTTAGCCCGAATTTGACGTTTTGGGGTTGTATTCGACACAAAAAATGCAAAACCACATTTTATATTTTTTTCTAGTTAACCATTATCTTGCCTTTTGCGACAATAGTCGCGCTGGGGGGGGTCTGCCAGCTCAAAAGCCCGTCATACTTACAATATACCACATGCAACCATTCAGAGCAAGTGTTCTCATACAGGAGTGAACCTACTTTCATACAAACACGCCACTTTTCATTAGATAGTCAGGTGCTGGATTTTACCCACACTAAAAAAGACCGAGAATACCAAATTTCAAGCTGCCATTAATTTCAGCACTCACTTCAACAGATTGATCAGGCTTTTCTGGAAAAAAAGCCCATAACACCTGAATCATTTCCAGTGAGGAATAAGTAGGAATAACAGTAGAACCTATGTATGTCACTCGTTTCATTCACAATAGTACACAGTAGGCGCTGGGCTCTTGTAATTATTTTTTTTTTTTTTTTTTTTTTTTAAGTGTCTTAAATGGTTCCCGGTTTACACATGACTGTCACGTGACTTTCTAGTCACGTGACCATTCTTTCTCCGGTAAAATGGCCACCTAGGATCGGCAAATTATACGTGAAAATTTCATGAAAATCGAGGTAAAATTCAGGGGGTAATGACTTCTCAAGTAGAGGTACCCCCTCTTACAGGCCTGATTCATTTTAATTCCGGCAAGAGAAGGGTTAACAGAAAGCCGGACAAAAAATTAAAACCCAAAAAGTTAGCCCGAATTTGACGTTTTGGGGTTGTATTCGACACAAAAAATGCAAAACCACATTTTATATTTTTTTCTAGTTAACCCTTATCTTGCCTTTCGCGACAATAGTCGCGCTGGGGGGTCTGCCAGCTCAAAAGCCCGTCATACTTACAATATACCACATGCAACCATTCAGAGCAAGTGTTCTCATACAGGAGTGAACCTACTTTCATACAAACACGCCACTTTTCATTAGATAGTCAGGTGCTGGATTTTACCCACACTAAAAAAGACCGAGAATACCAAATTTCTAGCTGCCATTAATTTCAGCACTCTCTTCAACAGATTGATCAGGCTTTTCTGGAAAAAAAGCCCATAACACCTGAATCATTTCCAGTGAGGAATAAGTAGGAATAACAGTAGAACCTATGTATGTCACTCGTTTCATTCACAATAGTACACAGTAGGCGCTGGGCTCTTGTAATTATTTTTTTTTTTTTTTTTTTTAAGTGTCTTAAACGGTTCCCGGTTTACACATGACTGTCACGTGACTTTCTAGTCACGTGACCATTCTTTCTCCGGTAAAATGGCCACCTAGGATCGGCAAATTATACGTGAAAATTCCATGAAAATCGAGGTAAAATTCAGGGGGTAATGACTTCTCAAGTAGAGGTACCCCCTCTTACAGGCCTGATTCATTTTAATTCCGGCAAGAGAAGGGTTAAGGTCAATGTTGCACAAGTTGTGTTTCAACCTGTACATATTCTAAGAGATTTCATTGTTTCCTTTTTCGTGTGTATGTAATTGTGTGTGTGTGTGTGTGTGTGTGTGTGTGTGTGTGTGTGTGTGTGTGTGTGTGTGTGTGTGTGTGTGTGTGTGTGTAGTTTTGTTTTGTTTTATGCTTTGCTTGCAAATAATGTACATTTGCCTCATGGAAGATTAGCTTGTATTGCTAAATGTGTCACCTTCTAAAAATAAAGTCTATTATTATTATTATTATTATTATTATTATCATCATATAATGTTTTCCTTCAAATTCACAAACTGAATGACAAACAGTGTAGATCCTGATCAGATGGCTTCTGAAGAAGCCATCTGATCTGGATCTACACTGTTTGCAAAGGTAGGGGTTGTCGTGAGCAGCAGGATAAGGGATAAAGACAAACAAACAAAAAAAAAAATAAGCATGGCTTATTAGATACCCTTCCCTCTACCCCCTCACAAGGTAAAGTAGTGCAATTGGCTTTAAATTTTGTGCACAGAGTTTTTGACAAAATGACATGCAAGCAGTGCAGACAGAGACAGACCGCTCCTGAAAGAGAGTCTGATCAGGGTCTACACTGTTTGCCATTCCTCCAAGTAATTTGTAAAACAAATGCATAAATAACAGAATTAAGACCAAAAAAAATATTTCAAGAGAAAAAATGTCAGGTCTTTCTTGTCTCTAACAAAATCAAGTTTAGAATGATGGTTTGTTTTCCACGTCCATTTCAACATAAAGTCATATCAAGATGACGAAACAGTGATAATGAAAGGCTGTGTGCAATGAAGCGCCGTACAGTCATGAGCTGAATTCTGCCTATATGACTTGCGGTATTCGAACCGGGGACCTCATGATACTAGGGCTAACAAATCCGGACACTTCTATCAATTTTAGAAATATTGTCGGCTACAATTTGTCTGCTGCAATTTTGCTTAGCACATACCCTTGTCCTGCTGAATAAATTAAAATGCCATGCCTACTTCTAATTCTCAGCCAATCAGATCACTTGATCTAGATTGTTGATATAAATTCACATACTTAATGGCAAACAGTGCAGATCAGATCAGTTCAGAAGCCAACTGATCTGGATCTACACTGTTTGCAGAGGCAGGGTATATCCAGGTTCAGCAGGACAAGGGTTAAGAGCAAACAAATGTTCCCCTTATATAAAATGCAATGTCTCTGGGGCATTTATTATATAAATATGGTTAATAAATACAGTATAACCAGAGTAGAGTGAATCCCTACAGACGTTCAAAATAGGTCATGGTTGTAAACACTGAATGTGCCAAATGTCACCTAATCTTTGTTTACATAGACCATTAACACTTACCATAATATGGGCAGATTCAGCGGGCAACAAATTGATATTTTTCTTATTTTCTTGGAAAACAGGATCTGATACTTCATGCAAATCCCAGTACGAAACATGAAAATCCTTTTTTTTCTGGGGAAAATTAAGGAAAATATTTCAAAACATTGTCTGCTGCTATTTTTACCCAGCATGCTAATTTTAAGTGTTTATGTTGTAGCTCTAGATAATGGACATATTCAGATACCAAAAAATGTATATATAAGCGTATCTACTGGACATAATGAAAACATGTCTATTCAAATATACTGAAAATAGTACCACTAAAAATTGAGTGGTAAAATTTTCAGATAAAAAATTCTGATATTTTTCATATTTCTTCTAAAAACATAGATTGTGGGTACTTGTTAGAACTGCCTCAACAAGGCGGTTCTAATGAGTACCCACAATCTATCTTTTTTAGCAGAAATAAGAAAAATAAAGTAAACCCTTGTAAAGCCCGTTATACTATATAAAAGTGGGGTTTAAGGGGGTCAAAATTATATAGGCATGTTTTCGTTATGGTTTTTGCAAGGAAATAGTTTTCTTCTGAATACACCAGAAAAAATGTTTTGGTAAAAAATATCCAGAGGACTTGTTAATTAGGAGTATTGGATGATAATTCTGGAATAAACATAAAATATATTATGGGTACTCACTTCTAATGAGTACACATTTGATTCTGTGAAATAAGAACAAGAGGGCCATGATGGCCCTGTAACCCTCACCTGAGCAACATAGCACTTTGAGAACCTGGCCTAGAACTGATCAAGGCAAACATTCTGATCAAAGTTCAAAATGATTATATTAACAAGTAAGACAATGTAGCATGTCTAATGGACTGTGAAATAAAAGTCAAGGTCAAATATGGATGACTGCACTCAAGAGGCCATGCTATGATGTATGCATGTACTAAGTATCACTGGCTGTAGGAGCAATAGTTACTGAGAAACTGACCTAAACACAAAAACTTCACAAGAACCAAATATCACTCTGTAGGACCAATAATTACTGAGAAACTGACCTAAACGGAAAAACTTAAGAGTCACTGGACAGAAAACTATACATTACCTTGAAATCATCAAGACAAACATTTTGAGCAAGATTAATGATGATCACTTCAAAAAATGTTACCTCTAGAGTATCAACAAGGTTTTCCTTTGATTTGGCCAGGTGAACTAGTTTCTGATATCAAGTGACCCAGTTTTAAACTAGACCTAGAAATCATCAAGACAAACATTTTGAGCAATATTTATGATGATTATTTAAAAAATGTGACCGCTAGAGTGTTAAAAAGGTTTTCTGCTGATTTGGCCAGGTGACCTAGTTTTTGACCCAGAGTGACCCAGTTTCAAACATGACCTAGAAATCACCAAGACAAACATGTTGAGCAAGATTCATGATGATTGCTTGAAAAATGTGACCACTAGAGTGTTAACAAGGTTTTCCGCTTATCTCACCAGGTGACCTAGTTTTTGACCCCAAGTGACCCAGTTTCGAACCTGACCTAAAAATCATCAAGGCAAACATTTTGAGCAAGATTCATGATGATTGCTTAAAAAATGTGACCGCCAGGGTGTTAACATAGTTTTCTGCTGATTTGGCCCGGTGACCTAGTTTCTGACCCCAAGTGACCCAGTTTAGAACTTCACCTAATCCAGATCAGTTGGCTTCTTCAGAAGCCAACTGATCTGGATCTACACTGTTTGCAAAGGCAGGGTATATCTGGGTTCAGCAGGACAAGGGTTAACAAGGTTTTCTGCTGATTTGGCCCGCTGACCTAGTTTTTGACCCCACATGACCCAGTTTCAAACATATCCTAAAAACTCATCAAGACAAATATTTTGAGCAAGATTCATGATGATTGCTTCAAAAATGTGACCGCTAGTGTGTTAACAAGGTTTTCTGCTGGTTTTGCCTGGTGACCCAGTTTCAAACTTGACCTAGAAATCATCAAGACAAACATTTTGAGCAAGATTCATGATGATTAGTTGAAAAATGCTACCGCTAGAGTGTTAACAAGGTTTTCTGCTGATTTGGCCCGTTGACCTAGTTTTTGACCCTAAGTGATCCAGTTTCAAACCTGACCTAGAAATCATCAAGACAAGCATTTTGAGCAAGATTCATGATGACTGCTGCAAAAATGCGACCACTAGAGTGTTAACAAGGTTTTCTGCTGATTAGTCCCGATGACCTAGTTTTTGACTCCAAGTGACCAAGTTTCGAAAATGACCTAGAAATCATCAAGACAATTTTGAGCAAGATTCATGATGATTGCTTCAAAAATGTGACCATTAGAGTGTTAACAAGGTTTTCTGCTGATTTGGCCCTGTGACCTAGTTTTTGATCCCAAGTGACCCAGTTTCGAACTTGATCTAGAAATCATCAAAACAAACATATTTAGCAAGATTCATGATGATTGCTTCAAAAATGTGACCGCTAGAGTGTTAACAAGGTTTTCTGCTTATCTGGCCCGGTGACCTAGTTTTTGATCCCAAGTGACTCAGTTTCAAGCTTGATCTAGATTTAATAGAGGCAAACATTTTGAGCAAGTTTCATCGAGATTGGATCAAAACTATGACCTCTAGAGTGTTAACAAGTTTTTCCTTTGATTTGACCTGGTGACTTAGTTTTTGACCCCAAGTAGCCCAGTATTGAACTTGACCTAGATTTTATACTGGCAAACATTCTGACCAAGTTTCATCAAGATTGGGTCAAAACTGTGACCTCTAGAGTGTTAACAAACTAATTGTTGATGACGAACGACGACGGACGACGGACAGAGGGTGATGACAATAGCTCACCCTGAGCTTTTGCTCAGGTGAGCTTAAAATGATCCTAGAATTATCCTGAATACTCCTAATTAAGAAGTCCTCCGATATCACAACAATGAACACAGCATCTGATCAGGGTCTACATTGCTTGTCACACCTAACAATTATTAGACACATCAACAGATAGTAAAAGGGCTTTTTAAAATTTAGGAAAATATGGTTAGCAGTTGAGGCATCCCAACATTTAAGGTAAATAAAGTGTTTAATTTCTGGCAGCAATCTGAATTCAAGACCATTTTAATTAACTAGAAAAGGTTTTTTAAAAAACAACGATAAATGTCTCCCCCACAATCCCGCCAGAGTTGTCATTCTTGCATGCAACACATCATCTCATCCTGTTCTACATTTGTACCAAGCATCATCAAAATATTCTGTAGGGTATTCATGTTACAGAGCAGAGACAAGAAATAAAATTCAAACACAAGAAGGGGAGATAACTCAAAAAGCAAAAAAGCCGAAGTTGTCATTCTTGCATGTAACATGTCATCTGGTCATGTTCTTCATTACTACCAAGTATCATCAAAATATTCCAAAGAGTGTTCGACTTACATAGCGGACACTAAATCAATGCATAATCAGTGTCAAATATAACAAAGGGAGATAACAGCAAAAGTAAGGAAGGCAGAGTTGTCATTCTTGTAAGGAACATGTCGTCTTGTCCTATTCTACAGTTTTACTAGGTACATGTACCATCAAAATATTCTGAAGAGAATCCAGTTACAGAGCTGACGAGAAATCTATTTCAAACAAAACAAAGGGAGATAACTCCAAAAGTAAGAAAGCCAGAGTTGTCATTCTTGTACAGACACGTCTTCTGGTCCTGTTCTACATTTCTACCAAGTATCATAAAATATTCCAAAGGGTCTTTGACTTACAGAGCAGACACAAAATCAATGGATAAGGCCAAAACAAAATATATGTGTGGTTCCGGTCGCCCGACCATGCCCAATTTTGACGCCCGACCCTAAACATTTTTGCTTGTATCGAATTCAGAATTTTTTTTTTTTTTTACATTTCGGAACGTCCCACTTTTTTTTCCGGTAGTCCCGGATTTTATCTGACACGACAATACAGTATTTCCCAGTACCAATTCGGTAAACAAAAATGGCGGAGCTCATACGACCACATTGTTTACTGTCTTGCAAAGTAAAAAAATGTGATCACAACCCAGAGGAAACAAAGTCATTCATCTCGGTGGCGACGAATGACACGGTCAGCGATGTTTTCCACAGATGTCATCAGTCAGCTGACGCTAACTACGAAAAGAGAACTTTACCGTTTCACCGCCGAATGCAGCTTGGGGTTGAATGCTTCGGACAAGCAATTTCAAGTAGGTCAGGAAAACCTGTCTCGATATACGATGTTACGAGATGCATTTGATATATAGAGTTCCAGGCCCAACAAATACAGCGAGTTCCTGACCGACATATAATTAGAGATATTGTTTAAATATTGCATGCAAGTTACCCCAACCCTATTCCTGTATACAAAGGGTTTTGTTTTTGTATGGGAAGGGGTGAAAGTATCTCACCAGCGCCTAAGGGGAACCAGGCCTGCTCATTTTTTTTTAGTGTTGACTTAGTTTTTTTTTGTTTTTTTTGGGGGGTGGGGGTGGGGGGGGGGAGGGGGGATGAGCGCAGGAATTTTGGGAGTGGGGTGAGGGAAGAATATACAAACATATTTGTTTAACTATTGTAGGGGGTCAACATATCTGGCCAGTGCCTCTTGGGAACCTCTGCTCAATTCTTTTTAGTGGGGTGGGGATGAGCAGGCATTTTTCTGGGATGGGGGGATGGAAGAATATACAAACATACTTTTGTTTATATATGAGTAGGGGGTGAACATACCTCTGCTCATTTTTTTTTTTTTTTTTTTTTTTTTTTTATGTTTACTTAGTTTTTTAGGGGGATTGGACCAGGATAAGTCCCTATCATGAAAGATTAACATGTATTTGAAACCTGTTGAATGCGGTGTTACTATTTAAATTCAATGCCTCACCCATAGACACTCTAACCGAATATGAGCCTCTGACTAGAAAAGATGTCTTTATGGTTTCTGACCAGGTTGTACTCAAACTGGCCTACTCAGCCACATAAGATAGAGAGAGTAGAGGTATACTATGAAGGAAGCTAATTACAGGTAAAAAAACAAAAACATGCAGATGGAAGGCAAAAAGTGTAGACCGTGATCAGGCTGCAAGAGCAATCTGATCTGAGTCTTCACTGTTAACTAAGGCTTATCTCTTCTTCCAATTTTTTAAGTTTTTTATTTTTTTAACAGTATACTGAGTCTCTTTTTATGACTGCTGGCCAATAAATGTGCAAGAGCGGTCTGATCTGGGTCTTCACTGTCTGCTAAATCCTTAAAAACTGTCCAATCTCAAGAGGTTTTACAGTATATTTAGTCCATCTGTTACGTCTGATTGCTGACCAAGGAATATGCAAGAGTGGTTTGATCTGGATGTTTCTATTAAATACATTTGAGAACTTTCTGTTGGCATAGTAAAAAAAATGCACGAAAATGTGTGTGATAATCTTTCTGCTGCTGTTCAGATTCTTTCATTTTTCGGACTATATGAAATTGGACTGAACACCAAATTTACAGTTTCTTGCAGTTTCTCCCTATTTTGGCTTTATGAACTTTTGAATTTAAACTAGTAGTTAATACTTGTCCTTTCAATAACAGTTCTCGAAAGCATGTAATAGGAACCTCGTATATATTTTGTTCTGGCCTAGTATAAGTCCTTGACATACTCTTCATGCATGCACCATGACCCGGTTTGCTTCACCTACATTGCATACAGTAGTCATTTCATCAAATGCAGGTGCGATATCGCCCTCCGTGGAGTTCTTGACTTACTTGTTTCTATACATGCTGGCTTGAGTCTTACATATGCAGAGATGGACACTATCAGTTTAGACAACATGCTATTAAATACAGTTGGGCCCCAGCAAGGTATAGAAAATAAAACGTAAAACATGAAGGTGCAACATTTTATTCAGATTTTATCAATAGTTTTCACATAACAAATATGTAAATTGTTAGGAAACAGTGGTATTACAAAATACAAGCCATAATTCTTGATCAAAAAGAAAAAAAAAATAATTTAAAAAAATAAAATGTTTTTTCTACCTACCTACCGTATTTTTCAAAACCATGTAATAGGTGCCACACATATATTTTGTTTTGGCCTAATCACTGTCAGACATAACAAAGGGAGATAACTCCAAAAGTAAGAAAGGCAGGGTTGTCATTCTTGTATGCAACGTCATCTGGTCATGTTCTACAATTCTACCAAGTATCATAATAATATTCCAAAGGGTCTTTGACTTACAGAACGGACACGAAATCAATGGATTATCACTGTCAAATATAACAAAGGGAGATATCGCCAAAAGTAAGAAAGGCAGAGTTGTCATTCTTGTACGTGACATGTCGTCTGGTCCTGTTCTACATTTCTCCCAAGTACCATTGCAATATTCCAGAGGGTATTCCAGTTACAGAGCAGACGAGAAATCTATTTCAAACAAACAAAGGGAGACAACTCCAAAAGTAAGAAAGGCAGAGTTGTCATTCTTGTACACAACACGTCACCTGGTCCTGTTCTACATTTCTACTAAGTATCATAAAAATATTTCTAAAGGGTCTTTGACTTACAGAGCGGACACGAAATCAATGGATAATCACTGTCAGACATAACAAAGGGAGATAAATCCAAAAATAAGAAAGGCAAAGTTGTCATTTTTGTATGCAACATGTCATCTGGTCCTGTTCTACATTTCTACCAAGTATAATAAAATTATTCCAAAGGGTTGTTGACTTAAAGCGCGGACACGAATCAATGAATTATCACTGTCAGATACAACAAAGGGAGATAATGCCAAAAGTAAGAAAGGCAGAGTTGTCATTCTTCTATGCGACACGTTATCTGGTCCTGTTCTACATTACTGCCAAGTACCATCGAAATATTCAAAAGGGTATTCGAGTTACAGAGCGGACATAAAAATCCTTTTCAAATAAAACAAAGGGTGATAACTCCAAAAGTAAGAAAGGAAGAGTTGTCAATCCTGTACGCGACATGTTGTCTGGTCCTGATCTACATTTCTACCAAGTATCATCAAAATATTCCAAAGGATATTCAAGTTACAGAGCGGACAAGAAGTTTTACACTGATGCCGATGGGATCCAGTCCCCGAAAATAATATTATTATGTCCCCCACCCCACCTTTGATGGGTGGGTGGGGAGGGGGGCATAATACCACCAGTGAAACATGTTTTCATGGAAAAAATCAGGAAATTATTTATCTGACTACCTCTCTTCTCTGGAGTTATTATTCACTTTTCAAATGAGCTGCAACATTAGAAAATTATCGTCTGACAGAATCTGCGCCCAGTGAAGACTTCAATCAGCCTACACATCCAAGCAGTCTGATCAGAGTTCTTGTCTACATGAAGAAACTTCACATCCTTGGATACTCAAAATGTATCCAAGGAAGAAGATTCTGATCAGACTGTGCGAATGCGCAGGCTGATCTGAATCTTCACTGGGTGCACATGTCCAAAGGTACGTTTTCTGCCATTCCGGCTCAAATGTTTACATTTTCATCCATATGGTGTGTATCTTATGAATACTGAAGTTAGATATGCTCCAGTTACTTAGATGTAATTACATCTTAGCAACTTTATCCGTAACTTCCCCTTTTTCAAGCTAAACATGCTCTTCAGTAATGAAATATACTGTAATATGATAGATGTCATGTATTTTAAACAGATAAGATACACTTTTAGGGCAGGTAACTCTGTAAAAAGGGTTTTACCTCCCAAATGAAAAGCAGTCTACTCTAAAAGGAAAGAATTTGCTCCCACTGGGAGCAAATTCTTTCCTTTTAGGGAAGATCCCTTTTCAGATAGGGGCTGGTGTGCCGGAAAGCAAGCAGCAGGTCATGAAAGTTGTCTCCCTTGTAAATAATGGCTAAAAATCTACTAAGTGTATCCAGTCTCCTTAAGAAAACAGTACCAATCAGTCTCAATCTGACCAAAAGTCATAATACTGTCATACCATCGACAAGATTTTTTTTTTCTTTTCTTTTTGTTGCTGTTTTTGTTTTTTTGTTTTTTTTTGGGGGGGTGGGGGGGGGGGGGTGCGTTGTGCGTGTTTTTTATTTCTCTTTCTCTCTCTTTTTGTGTGTGTGGTATAATGTCCCATGAACAGTGTTTCTGTCATTTTGGGATGAGGAGACTAGTGTTGACACTTTTACTCCTGACCATAATATGTCCTAAAATTTCAATAACTCCATTTAACTACCTGTTGATGTGTCTAAAACCTGCTTGGATGCATAGCAAAAAATGCAGACCCTGATCAGAAGCCATATTCTGTGTCACCCAATCTAGGTCTAGGCCTAGTGCTCAGAGTTGTCCATCCCAATACTTAGGGTGGATAAGGTATAAATGTCTGCCTTAAAAGCCTCTTAACTTAACCTCTTAACTTAAACCTCTTAACTATCAAGAGAATCAAGCACGCCGCGGCTCTTCATAAGGGGGGTATCAGAAAAAATGTTTTTCTTATTTCTCCAAGAAAACATATCTTGTGTACTCATTAGAAGCTCCTGGTAGACTGGAAAAAGTGCCTCATCTGGAGCTATGAGCAAGCAATATGTGACTTTGCTGTCCATGTAAGAATTTAGTGACAAAGAAAAATTGCCTAAGGGCATTATGGATGGGTTTTTCAAAAAGGTTAACCAAAAGGTAAACCTCCGACAACGGCCAATGCCTGACTTCCGCCTATGGCCATTTTAAAGGATGGATTTTTGAAAAACCTGTCAAAAATAAGTTTTGGCTACACAAGCTTTTGGCTTCAGGGGAGATAAGTACATAGCAAAGATAGTCAGAGTTGTCTCTCTTGCATGTGACATGCCTACTGGTCCTTATCTATGCCTCTACCAAATATTCTCAAAATATTTCAAACCATTTAACTAGAAAAAAGACCAAATCAATTGTCCTTCTTGCATGTGACACTTTTACTTGACCTGATATATGTTCCTACCAAATATTATCAAATTATCTCAAACAGACTGTGGGTATTATGGCCTGCGCATGCACAAGATTTCTGTTTCAGGGGAGATAAGTACATAACGAAGAAAGTGAGAATTGTCTCTCTTGCATACGACACCTCTTCTGGTCCTTTATTATCTACAGCTCTACCAAATATTATCAAATAAGTGCATAAGACTTTGGTTTAGAAATTTGTTCAGAAGAGATAACTAGAGAAAATAACGAAGCAAGAGTTGTCCTTTTTCCATGCAACACTCCTTCTTGAACCGATATATGTCCCTACCAAATATCATCAAATTATCTCAAACAGTAAGGGAGTTATAGCCTGCACAAGATTTTGGCTTCAGGGAAGATAAGAACAAAATGAGGAAGTGAGTGAAAGTTGTCTCTCTTGCATGTGGCACGCCTACTGGTGCTCCGCTTTATCCCTACCAAATATAAAAGCAATCCACTGAAGAATAAAGGTAACATATAACTTTGAAAACCACAAGGTAAACCTATGGTAACGCCCAACGCCCCCCCGCCCGCCCAACTCTACTTTAAAGGACTGATTTTTTTTAAAAACCTGTCCAAAAAGGACACATATACAAGAGAAATAACTCTGCTATGAAAATATATATTCACTTAATTGATGATTGAATCTCTTTTAAAAATTCAAAATCTCACTTAAAACTTCATCAATCTCTTAGACAGCAGTCCAAATCCCATATTTACCCTAAATATTGGGACACCTTAATTCCTTACCATATTTATCCTCAAAATTTGAACAACTCCATTTTACCACCTGTCACTGTGTCTAAAACACACTGGATCAGCGGTAAACAGTGCAGACCCTAATCAGACAACTCAGAATGTGGTGTTTGATCTAGGTCTATACTATTTGCACAGGCCAAATACTTAGGGTAATTACCATATCATAAATGTCAACTGATCCAATTTTCTTTTTTCAGTTTATAAGTTCACCATGTAAAAAATGAAGAAATTGATTTACAGCCCACACATTCTGGGAACAGTATGGAAGAGTACAATCTGTCTTTCCATGCACATGATCAAATACATATCACTTGTCACTAGGTGTGCCATGTCCTGGGAAAATAGGCCTTATATATCAATAATCAACACAGCTCTTGATAAGGATCATCTAGAGAATTTTCTGAATTCTCCTTGTAAACTTGAGATGCTTCTAATAAGTACCCATAAACAGGGTTAAACCATTTAACCCTTGTCCTGCTGAATAAATTAAGATGCCATGCCCACTTCCAATTTTCAGCCAATCAGATTACTTGATCCAGATTGTTGCTATAAATTCACATACTTAATGGCAAACAGTGCAGATCCAGATCATTTGGCTTCCTCAGAAGCCAACTGATCTGGATCTACACTGTTTGCAAAGGCAGGGTATATCCGGGTTCAGCAGGACAAGGGTTAATCCATTGTAGTCTGGAGACCCCTAAAAGGGTAATTGGCATCTGATCAGGGTCTCCACTGTTTGCAAATAGTTCAACAATTTTTCTCTAGGAATAACTAAATATCACAGCCTGACATACCTAAAACCAAAATTAGACTCTTCCAATATATAGTGTGGGGAGTTCATTCAGTCTACAATGGGTTAATTGCTTAGATCACAACTGCAGCAGCTGACACTTAATTGAAATTTTTGTTCATTTATTTTTTTTCTGAGAAAAAGAAGGCTTGACATTTCATGTGAATCACCTGCACACAAATTCAAGTATTATTTTCTCTGAAAAATAACAAAATCAACTTGAAATCTGCTATAAATTTGCCAAAGAGGAGAAATAGGAAAATTTGACAGTTTTAGAAGGCTGAAAATAAGGCTTAATATTTTTAACCCATTGTAGACTGAATGGACTCACCCACACTATATACTGGAATAATCCAATTTCAATTTTAGGTAGGTGACAGGCTATTAAATTTAGATATTCCTAGAGAAAAATGGCTAAACTATTTGCAAACAGTGACGACCCTGATCAGACGTGGTATTCTGCGGCATCTGATCTGGGTCTTCACTGTTTGCCAATTACCCTTTTAGGAGTCTGCCGACTACAAAGGATTAACATATTATGAGTCTACCCAGCAGACAAATCACATAAAATGTCCTCATTTTCCTTGAAAAATAAAAAAAAAACAATAATTTTAAAATGTTGTCTACTATAAATCTGCTTAGCACTTTAGGCGTTCAGGAAAATATGAATAAATTTAAGCACACTGATTTGTACAGTCTTGTTAAACGCTTTCCTTTACTAGATTATAAAGAGAGCCTTTTATTGTAGGTTTTTGGCCCAGATAAGGCCCAGAACATGCTGGCCTTGGTCCTTACTTTCTAAATAGGCCCTATTTTACCAGTTCAGGTACACCATACGAATAATGACGTAAATATAAATGATTTGTAAGAATTCTTATTCACGCTTATTGATATTTCTCGTTAAATATCAAATTATTTCTACAAAAACATGGCAACAGTTGTCTATTTCTGGACAAAACTGAGAAAAAAAGAACCCTAGATCAGCTGAAACACTGGAGAACATGGCTCCAAGTAAGCCACTTTTTCAAACAAAAAATATTGATATTTTTCTCATGTCTTCACAAAAACATATTTTTGGGGTACTCATTTATTAAGAAGAGCCTTAGCAAGGTGCTTCTAATGAATATCCACAATATATGTTTTTTGAGGAGCAATAAAAAAGAATTCATTTATATCCCATTATCTGGCTCTGAGAAAATGGTCCAATCAACACTGTTAAGGTCATATGTCAAGCCAGTCAGTTTACCTACAAATTACCCTTCAAGAATCGGGAGAATTAGGGTCTGTGAGAATGACAACAGAAACAATTTCATAACTGATCATTCTTCCTGGAAGTTACATGTATGTGGCTGAACTGGGATTCAAACTTGTGACCCTGACTATGCAATCAGAGGTGCTGCAAACTGCGCTATGGAACTCTGCACAAACTGCATGAATATCATGTTTGTGTGGGGAAGTAAGAAAACTGTAGATCTATCATGCCAAGTACTCAACTTCATGTTTGATTGCATCATACATGTAAATACATGAGCACAGACCTCACAAACAGTTAAAGAGTAAAGGGAAAAGCTTCATTGTTTGCACAAACATTTCAAAAAGCATTTGATTACCCATTCAAGTGCAAATTCTCATCAGCTGATCAACTGCTGAATTAGTCCATGGAGTGGTAAAGGTTAAGGCTGCAGCTGTCACCCCTATTATTATGTGAATGCCCTATTGGTCCATCACTCAATATGTTGACAAGTACACCTTTAAATGTTGCTTTCAATGATTAAGCTCAACAAAGGTTAAGGTCAAAGATAACCATACAAAATCATGATGCTGACAAAAAATAATTATCTACAGTAAATGGTCATAATGCATTTACCGGTTTATCCTTTTCACCCTGTTTAGCACATTGTAGACTGATTGATCTCTCCCACACTACATATTGGAAGATACTAATTTCGATTTTAGGTATGTCAGGCTATGTGATTTAGATATTCCAACAGTGGAGACCCTAATCAGAGGCTGCATTCTGCGGCAGCTGATCTGGGTCTGCACTGTTTGCCAAGAACCCTTCTAGGGGTCACAAGACTACATTGGGTTAGACAGATAGACCTGAGCCAAGTGATCGAAGACCAAAGTGCACCTGACTTAGTGTGTCTGCCACCTGATACTGGGGTCACATTATTAGTTCGAACACCAGCTCGGCCACATAATTTTCGTGGAGATTGATCATGATTGGTCATTTCTTCTATAGTTACTGATTGCCCCTTCCCCTGATTCAAGAAGGGCAGTTGTCAGTTACTTGTGAAAGTTCAGTCCAACCTGCATTAAGCAAACGCCTATAGGATCATCAAAATGTGCCTGCTAAAGCCAGGTGCTTGCTCAATACAGGTTGCCTTTTTCAGGAACAGAAGGCAGGCTTGCTTAAAACAGGTTGCTTGCTTAATAGAGGTGGCCATTATGACAGGTTCTGCTGTATAAGCACATGCACTGGTTGACCGCTTAGATGACTAAGCCTGCCCAGGAAAAGAGAGGTTAACTGACCGGCTTAACATGACCTCAACAGTGCTGACTGACAAACAAACCGTGAAGACCCAGACCAGATGCTGAAGAATGTGTCATCTAATCATGCAGGTCTACACATCTGCCACTCATCCAGACACTTTTAACATATTGTAGTCTGGAGACCCCTAAAAGGGTAATTGGCAAACAGTGCAGACCCAGATCAGACGCCGCAGAATGCGGCGTCTGATCAGGGTCTCCAAAGTTTGCAAAGAGTTCAACCATTCTTCTCTAGGAATATCTGAATCACATAGCTTATCATACCTAAAACTGAAGTTAGAATCTTCCAATATATGTATGGAGGAGTCTATTCAGTCTACAATGGGTTAAACACATCAATAGGTGTAACATGGAGGCATTATGAACAGCGCCGAGGTCGGCAACATTCTTACGTGGAGATTGATCATGAAATATTTTCTACGGTCATTCTCTCCCTTCGGCTGATTCAAGAAGGGCAGTTGTCAGTTTCTGGCGAAAGAATGTGCACAATACTGGTTAACCGCTTAGAGGACTTATCCTGCCCAGTAAACGTGTGGTTAGGTAAACTGACCGCGCTCGACATGACCCCACTGGGTTGACTGGGCCGTAAAACCTCAACACAAACTTAAACAATCAGTCTTTCATGTTCAACTTCATTTTCCCACCCTTGTAACTATGTTCTAAATCAAATACATGTACTGCATCGACTCTTAGAAGTACATGTAGGACAGACATACATGAGCAAACAGTGTAGACCTATATCAGATGCCACATTCTTGGTGTCTGCTAATCATCCAGCTGTTTTTAGGTATATCAACTGGGCCCAGTTGTTCAAAACTAACGATGTTGTTAGTTAACGATTCGTTAAAATTTACATCGAGTGATACGCAAATATGCTGAAATTTTTTGCTGAAAAAATGTGAGTAGCTTTTGCAATGCAAAAGCTACTCACATTTTTTCAGCAAAAAATATCAGAATTTTGTATATTGAATCCGCTGAAACAGTTAACGAAATGACCCTTAACAAGCTCGTTAAGCTAACGATGCTTTGAACAACAGGGCCCTGGCTGTTAAATGGACTGCTTCAAATTTTAGTACAAATTTGGTCTGGAGTTAACCTTTACCACTCTCTGGGCTAATTCAGCAGGCAACAAATTGGTGATATCTTTCTTATTTTTCCCAGAAAACAGGATTTGATATTTCATGCAAATTGTCTCCAATGGAGACAACTTGCATGAAATGTCAAATTCTGTTTCTGGGAAAAATAAGAAAAAGTATTTCAAAATGTTATCTTCTGAAAATTTTACCCACAGTGCTACATGTAAATGTTAAAGCTGAATCAATATTTAGGGTAAATACATTAATCATAAACTATGGTATACAATGCTGTTCTTAAGGTTTTACAGCCCATTCATCAATACTTCAGTTATATCAGGCAAGAGATATGTGTTACTTTTCTGTCCTTTATCAAGTACCATCCAATCCGTTTCTCACCGCTGTGGTTCGAGCCTCGCTCGGGTCATATGTGGGAAAGCCAAGTTCTGCTTACGGATGGTCAGGTGGTTTTTCTCCGGGTTCTCCAGTTTTCGCCCACCTTCGATGAACGATCGGCTCGATATAAGTGAAATATTCTTGAAAGGGCCGTAAAACCCAAATCAAAAACCATCCAATCCACTTTATTATCACATGCAGTACTAACTAGTAGGGATACATTATTCTAATCAGTACTATGCCTAAGCCCAATTGCTTGGGGGACACAGCTGACCTGTATGCCATTTCTCAAAGGACCATTTTAAATTTTAAAGTGGTTTTAGTACATAATAATAAGCATGTATAAGCAATGTTTGATTTTTTAGGGTCACCTGGGCCTCATTAATTGGCTGAAAGGGTCATTAATGACTTTAGGCACAGACCCCTCTCACTTCAATACTGCTATTGAATGAAAAAGTTCTACAATGTTATCTGGGTCTGAACCAATTATATATGATACTCCATTCAGAAGCTACACAGGCTACCTAAACCTGCCGTTACAAGACAACTTGTTTTATTTTTTTATTTGCATCATGAAATAATGCAACGCAATAAAAGCACAGAGCTCTAGATTATAAGGGATATCCAGATGTTAATATTTTTTGAAAAAGAACTTGATCTCTGATGCATTTATGGTAATAGGGTTTATTTTGTTTCGGGGTTACTGCATGATCTCTGTTTAAATACAATTGTACATGTATGTGCAAGGCTATTTTAAAAGAACATAAGAAAACATACCTTTGAACATGCAAAGCTCCAGAAAAGGCACTTCTTTTCAACCAAAAATTAATGATTTTATTTCTCCAAGAACATATGCAGAGTTCTCATTAACTCCAGATTTGGAGTAAGTTACTCCAACTTTTCATTTCTGACTCCAACTTTTTGGAAAGTCTCAATAGAAAAGTATGGTAAAACTCCAACTTTTTCTGGATGACAGCATTTTACTCCAATTTTCAAAATCCTAGCGAGAACCCTGATATGTAGTGGGTACTCATTAGATTTGCCTTGACAACTATGCTATGGTACTCAT
Organism: Anodontia alba; assembly: GCA_964016985.1. Taxonomy (NCBI): domain Eukaryota; kingdom Metazoa; phylum Mollusca; class Bivalvia; order Lucinida; family Lucinidae; genus Anodontia; species Anodontia alba. Next base: position 33,055,554 of record OZ024823.1, read on the forward strand.
TAGAAGTGCTTCATTAAGGTGCTTCTAAACAGTATATATCGACAACATATTTTCATGAAAAAATAAGAAAAATAGTTTCCTGACACCTGTTATTATCTGGAGCTATGAACATTTTTGCCCAATGAAGAATCGGATCAAACTGACTCATCCATGCAGTCTGATCATCTGTGCACCATAGGGTACCCTAAATCACTGCCTATCCAACAGGCATCGAAATTCTGATCAAACTCCATGGATGCATAGGCTTATCTGGGCACAGTACATGTTCGAAGGTATTTTTTCTCATTTAATAGCAGCTCACTTGATTTTCAATCATCGGCCATGTCCAGGAGACCAGTAGTTTCAAAGTCCATGCAAACTGTAAGCACAGTCCTACTCTATTTATTCTACATATTAACCCTAGTCCTGCTGAACCCAGATATACCCTGCCTTTGCAAACAGTGTAGATCCAGATCAGTTGGCTTCTGCTTCTGAAGAAGCCAACTGATCTGGATCTGCACTGTTTGCCATTCAGTATGTGACTTTATAGCAACAATAAGTATCAAGCAATCTGATTGGCTGAAAATTGGAAGTGGGCGTAGCATCATAATTTATTCAGCATGACAAGGTTCAATGATAAGAGTGGTACAAAGGCAAATATTTTTCTTATATCTCCACCAAAACATATATTGTGGGTACACAGAAGTCCTTCCAAAGGGGTATTTTAACCCTGTCATGCTGAATAAATTAAGATGTCATACCCAGTCTTCGCAAAATCTTTTCTACTGATGCAGGACAGCTGTCAGACAGACTGTAATCTTTTGCAGGACAGAATTCGAGGGTTGAGCGCAAAACTATTGTAACTCAAACATATTTTTGAAACCCTTGTTTAGGGGCAACTTGGACCCCTTTGTAAACAATGCAAATTTAGGTGCCATTGCTCATACGAGCAATGGCACCTAAATTTTCATTGTTTACAGAAAGAAATGTTGTAATCTTCATAACGCCTTCATGGTGAGGAGATTAGGTTTGGGGAAAAACAACCATCTGACTTACGCTAGTCTTGCGCTCAACCCTCGAGATAAGTATCTGTGGGACTCACTCACAGAAGGTAGAATATTATTTTCTTTGCTACGATTCACAGGACCTTTGTCAGACAGACTAAAAGTTTTTGCAGGACAAAATGAAAAAAATGCCAGTTTTGTCAGGCAGTCCTGCACTTTTCACAAAGACTGCACACCCACTTCTAATTATCAGCCAATCAGATTCCTTGATCTAGATTGTTGATCATAAATTCATATACAAAACGGCAGACAGTGCAGATCCAGATCAGTTGGCTTCTTCACACTATTTGCTTAGGTAGGATATATCTGGGTTCAGCAGGACAAGGGTTAATGACTGACTTACAAGATATGTTTTCATGGAAAAAAATGAAAACTATCAACAGCTTTTGGCTGGAAGAAGAATGTTATCAGGACCTATGACTGGAACAGACAGGTCTGAGCAAACTGTAAACCCAGATAGACCCCATAGAATGTGCCATCTGACCAGGATCAACACTGTTTGCTAGTCTCATCCAACAGATTTTAGACACATCAAACTGCTCCTATAGGATCTTTGTCTACATTGTTTGCTCATACATACTTGTCTGAATATTTAGTATAAATATTTTATCCCAGTAACACCTTTTTTTTTTTTTTTTTTTAAGAAAACATGAAAAAAATTGCTAGGTTTCACCTGGAAAATTAGGTAGGGTAGGGTTACTCTAAATACACATATTTTTTATATGGCCAATACTTATATGGAGGGTGTAGTTTTGTAATCACTTATTAACAGAACTTAATACTGGCTTATTTCCTAAAATAAAATCCTTAATGAAGCTGATCCTGTTTTGGGCGATTTTTATATCCAGATAAGGAACTTTTTCAGCCAAAAAGTATTGATATTTCTCTGATTTCTCCAAGAAGATTTGATATTGATACTCATTAGAATTGCCTCACAACTTCAAATGAGAACCGGCAATGTTTTTGTGGAGAAATACTGTTTGACTTGTTTCAACATCATTTTCTACATAAAACTAAGTACTATAATAATCTTAACCCTTGTCCTGCTGAACCTGGATATACCCTGCCTTAGCAAACAGTGTAGATCCAGATCAGTAAATGGCTTCTGAAGAAGCCAACTGATCTGGATCTGCACTGTTTGCCATTAAGTATGTGAATTTTATAGCAAAAATCCAGATCAAGTAATCTGATTGGCTGAAAATTAGAAGTGGGCGTGGCATCTTAATTTAATCAGCAGGACACGGGTTAAGTATTGGGACTGACAGGCCTAAGAAAACACGAAAACATGCCTATATAATTTTGACCCTCCTAAACCCCACTTTTATATACATGTAGTAAAACTGGGGTTTACAGGGGTATAAATTATTTTTCTTATTTCTGCTCAAAAAACATACACTGTGGGTACTCTTTAGAACTCATTTGAGGTGGTTCTAACGAGTACCTACAATCTATGTTTTAAGCAGAAATATGAAAAATACTGTATCAGAATTTTTTATCTGAAAATTTTCATTTTCTGGTGGTAAAATTTTCATTACATTTGCATAGGCACGTTTTCGTAATGAGTGTAGTGACAATTGATCAAGGTCAACACTGTTTGCCACTCATCCAGCAATTTTTATATACCCGGTTTGTTTGTTTGTCTGATTTGGGCTTAATGTCGCTTTCAACAATCTTTCGGTCATATCGCGACAGTGTCTAGATGTGGCAGGGAGCTCAATGCTCACTTTTAGGGTGCTGCCTCATTATATACCCGGTCCATCAATATTTCTTTTTTAAAGTTATTTAAAAAAAAAAAAGAATTCTTCAAATTTTAGGACCAGTATGGTATGCAGTTAAGGACTGTCTCGATATTTAAACATTACGAAAACAAGCCTATTCAAATATACTGAAAATTTCACCACCCAAAAAATGAAAGTTTTCAGATAAAAATTCTAATATTTTTTCATATTTCTGCTCAAAACATAGATTGTGGGTACTCATTAGAACCGCCTCGGCGAGGCGGTTCTAACAAGTACCCACAATCTATGTTTTTGAGCAGAAATAAGAAAAATAATGTATACCCCTGTAAACCCCAGTTTTACTATATAAAAATGGGGTTTAAGGGGGTCAATAGTATATAGGTATGTTTTCGTGATGTATAGTAACTTGTAAGTAATTGCATGTAGTGGTTCATGCAATTAACAATTAAGATTTTGCAATTTATCACGAACTTGGTTGTTTATCCTAGCTGATATCAGATTACTATAATGTACTTATCATAAGGACAAATACCTAAATGAGTGTTTATTACCAGTAAATAAGTATAGGTCAACTATATTAACTCTTAATTTGCAGGCTGTTAAATTTAAACCTTTAAAGCACTAATCACAACTGCACCAGAACACATTTTTATTTTTTCTTATTTAATTTTTTTTTTGAGATGGGTGGGGGGGGGGGGGGGGGGGTTATTTTTTCCTGAGAAAATAAGACTTGCCAATTCATGACAGTGAATCATCTACATAGCTGATGATTCACATGAAATGCCAAGTCTTATTTTCTCTGAAATATAAAACAATTTGGAATGTTGTCCACTACAATTTGCTTAACCTTAAAGCACCAATCACAACAATTGTCGTCTGCTTTGTCTTCTGCTTGTGATTTTAAAAGTCATTTCTGCAAACAGTGTGGACCCAGATCAGACTGCTCATTCAGGAGCAGTCTGATCTGGGTCCACACTGTTTGCCAGTATGCAAAAAAATAGCTTTGAGAAGTTTGCAAGAATATTCAGCAGACGACATTTTCAGATGCAGTTTTTCTTGGCGCTTTAAGGGTTAGATATCAAGCACTTTAAGGTTAAATAGTTTAACCTCATTTCAGTTTGGAAACACCAAAAGGGTAATTGGCAACTAGAAAAGGTTTCTTGAAAAAAAAAAAACAACAAGCAAATGTCCACCCTCCCCGCCCTGATCCCGCCACAGTTGTCATTCTTAATGCAACATGTCATCTCATCCTGTTCTACATTTGTACCAGCAACATCAAAATAAACCGTAGGGTATTCGTATTACAGAGCAGAGACAAGAAATCAAATTCAAACATAAGAACGGGAGATAAGTCCAAAAGTAATAAGCCAAAGTTGTCATTCTTGTATGTGACAGGTCGTCTGGTCCTGTTCTTCATTACTACCAAGTATCATCAAAATATTCCAAAGAGTGTTCGACTTACAAAGCAGGCACTAAATCAATGCATAATCAGTGTCAAATATAACAAAGGGAGATAACAGCAAAAGTATGGAAGGCAGAGGTGTCATTCTTGTAAGGAACACGTCGTCTTGTCCTATTCTACAGTTCTAAAAGGTACCATCAAAATATTCTGAAGGGTATTCCAGTTACAGAGCAGATGAGAAATCTGTTTCAAACAAAACAAAGGGAGACAACTCCAAAAGTAAGCAAGCCAAAGTTGTCATTCTTGTATGCGACACATCATCTGGTCCTGTTCTACATTTCTACCAAATACCATAAAGTAACAAAGGGTTTCTGACTTACAGTGCGGACATGAAATCAATGGATAATAATTGTCAGACATAAGAAAGGAGAAAAAGCCAAAAGTAAAAAAGGCAGAGTTGTCATTTTGTACATGATAGGTTGTCTGGTCCTGTTCTACATTTCTACCACGTACCATAAAAATATCCCAAAGGTCTTTGACTTACAGAGCAGACAGGAAATCAATAGATAATCACTGTCAGACATAACAAAGGGAGATAACACAAAAAGTAAGAAAGGCAGAGTTGTCATTCTTGTATGCAACATGTTGTCTGGTCCTGTTCTACATTTCTACAAGGTATCATAAAAATATTCGAAAGGGTCTTTGACTTACAGAGAGGACACGAAATCAATGGATTATCTCTGTCAAATATAACAAAGGGGGATAACCCAAAAAGTAAGAAAGGCAGAGTTGTCATTCTTGTACGCGACACGTCATCTGGTCCTGTTCTACATTTCTGCCAAGTACCATCAAAATATTCCACAGGGTATTCGAGTTACAAAGCAGACGAGAAATCTATTTCAAACAAAACAAAGGGAGATAACTCCAAAAGTAAGAAAGGCAGAGTTGTCATTCTTGTACACGACACATTATCTGGTCCTGTTCTACATTTCTACCCAGTATCATAAAAATATTCCAAAGGGTCTTTGACTTACAGAGCCGACACAATATCAATGGATAATCTCTAACAAAGGGAGATAACACCAGAAGTAAGAAAGGCGTGTTGTCATTCTTGTATGTGACATGTTGTCTTGTCCTGTTCTACATCTCTACCAAGTATCATAAAAATATTCCAAAGGGTCTGACTTACAGAGTGGACACGAAATCAATGGATAATCACTGTCAGACATAACAAAGGGAGATAACACCAAAAGTAAGAAAGGCAGAGGTGTCATTCTTGTACGCTACATGTCGTCTGATTCTATTCTACATTCCCACCAAGTATCATAAAAAAATTCCATAGGGTCTTTGACTAGCAGAGCGGACATGAAATCAATGGATTATCACTGTCAAATATAACAAAGGGAGATAACGCCAAAAGTAAGAAAGGCAGAATTGTCATTCTTGTACGCGACATGTCGCCTGGTCCTGTTCTACATTTCTACCAAGTATCATAAAAATATTCCAAAGGGTCTTTGACTTACAGAGTGGAAACGAAATCAATGGATAATCACTGTCAGACATAACAAAGGGAGATAATGCCAAAAGTAAGAAAGGCAGAGTTGTCATTCTTGTATGCGACATGTCGTCTGGTCCTGTTCTACATTTCTACCAAGTATCATAAAAATATTCCAAAGGGTCTTTGACTTACAGAGCGGACACGAAATCAATGAATTATCACTGTCAAATATAACAAAGGGAGATATAACACCAAAAGTAAGAAAGGCAGAGTTTTCATTCTTGTACGTGACATGTCATCTTGTCCTGTTCTACATTTCTGCCAAGTACCACCGAAATATTCCAAAGGCTATTTGAGTTACAGAGCTGACACGAAATCTTTTTCAAAAAAAACAAAGGGTGATAACTTCAAAAGTAAGAAAGGCAGAGTTGTCATCCTTGTACAAAACACATCGTCTGGTCCTGTTCTACATTTCTACCAAGTATCATCAAAATATCCAATGGGTATTCAAGTTACAGAGCGGACAAGAAGTTTTATACCAAAGCAATCCATCCAAAAACAATATGATATGTAACCCCCCACCCCCCACTCCGTTGGTAGTGGGGGACAAAAGAAATGCAGACCCAGATGCTGCAGAATGTGGCATCTGATCTGGATTTGCAATGTTTGCCTTAAATACAGCATTTCTATAAACATTGTAATTATAGCTAGAAATGTGTCAATACGAAACAGATGCACCCACCCAGGGACCATCCTCACACTTAAACAAGCATTTTGCAAAAAAAGAAATTGAAAAAGGGTCATATTAAGTCCCATAATAATTGGTGATTTTACCCCTAAATTGAACTTGCCCTATATTTTATAATTATATACCTGTGTAATCGAACTTGACCTATTTATTACAATTATATACCTGTGCATAAAATATGAATACAATACACTTAATCTTTTCAATACTGAATGCAAACCATTTTTTTTTTTTTACAGGATGTAGGAACGGACAGCGGTGATACCATATGCACCCCCACTGAAAATGGTTGGGGAATAAAAACTAACCAGATACCATGCTATTAGAAATAGAGTTATGACAGAAGAGTTCACTCGATATAAATGGGTTAAGGATGTAGTAAACAGAAAAAGAGTTAAACCCTGGCAGTCTATCTTGGCATTAGGGCTGACTATCATCCCAAATTCTGACTATCATGATACTATCACTATCAGAAAAATCCCTATAATGATGCTACCACTATCAAGGGTCTAATATCATGACGCACGATACTATGACCCTCTCCAAATCACACAGTAAATTAATAATTCTAATGCACTTGCGTATGTAACGCGACGTCTGATTGGGTAACGTCAAAAATTTGCGACGGTATATTCTGCGATATACTGTCGGAAATCCGACGTCATCACGTAACGTCGCTTCTCATTGGCTGGCACTTGGTTATACTGCAGCTCACAGCACTTGTCGCTTCGTGCAAATAGTACAATTTTTTAACAGAAAAATGAATAAATGCATTAGAATGGGGATAACTGCATTCAAATTTGTCATTTGGGGAGGTAAATCGGCGGTTTTACGGTCGCAAATTACGTTTTACGGCTCCGCTGACGCGTCGCCGTAAAACAAAATTTCCGACCGTAAAACCGCCGATTTACCTCCCCAAATGACAAATTTGAATACAGTTATCCCCTAAATTTAGTCAATTATATAAAGATCGGACTACATGCAAAGATATCTAACATTACTGCCCTCTCAAATATCAGCTTTAGCAATATTTTAAGTTTTTAACAAACATTTTTGCAAAGCAGAAGCCCTTTCTGTTCTCATACTTTGTTAATTTAGACAAAAAAAGCTTCTGAATGGTATTATCTAACTAAAGAAGAAAAAAAATCTGCAGGGACAAAAACTATCAAATCTATCCCTAGTTGAAGAGACTATCATTGATAGTTTATATCAATAGTTGAAAACACTATCACGAAAGCACTATCATAGCAGTCACTATCATGATGCATCAATGTATCAATGTCATTACACCCCAAAAATTACCAGATATAAAATGCACCTTTACCTACCAAAAAGTATTTCTACTTTACCTATAACAGGTATTTCGCCACTAATGAGGCACTTCTATGGACTTACCTGTAATATTTTTTGAAGAGAAATAAGAGTTATGTACAGTAAATAGCCATAGTCATATAAACTGGTGGGTCTTGCTGACACACAAAAAGTTGTCAAAAGTTTATCAGACTATTATTTTCAATAACATGATAACACAACACTTATCACCTTTCTGTATCAGGCTATCAGATTCATTATCAAGATCTGCGGGTTCAATAGCATGACCTGTGGCTATTCTACAGCATGCTCAAATCAATTACTTCAAAACTCAGACAAGGGTTGTTTTTTTTCCAAAAATACTTAAGTACTGATGTGTTTCTTATTTCATCAAAAAAACATATGATGTTTCATTAGAAGTGCCTCACTGTCCAGGGGTCAAGCTACAGGGCGATTGGGGCGAAATAGTCGCCCTAGAGGGCTCTAAGTCGCCCTGGGAAGCCCAGAGGGCGACAAAAACTTCGCCCTCCGTTTTTGCAACTTTTGAAAAAGCTAGTACTTGTGCAAAACGAACTTTTTGTTTGGAGAAATCCAGTAAAAATTGAGCAAACGTGCAAAGGTAACATTCTGTTGAAAGAAGTTGTAAGATGTATCAGAAATGCTGCTGAATAAAAGTCTGATGTGATTAAACAAGTTTTGGAAGAAAACTGTTTGCCTATTAAATGACCAAAAGATCGTTTTCATCAATGTCATTAGTTTTCGTGGGTGTCCGTTTTTCATAAATGAACCATTTACATGCTGAAAATTGGTCAGAAACAGCATTAAAAGTGTTAAAAACTAACTTTAGAAGTTGACAGACACTTTAGTTAACAAGTTTCTTTTTATCATTGTGTTTATAGCTTATTTATCAAGCCACAGATCTTGATGTTTTGACTGGATCTTCTGAAAAGGATTGTCAGTTTCAAAAAAAAAAAAAATATGAATGAACTTATGTGTCCAGATATAATGCATTTGCCTACTTATATCTTTGTTACTTTGCATCATTTAATTGGTTTAGAAGTAAGAATGAACAGGTCTACAGTAAAATTTGTTTCCTTCTTTGTTAATTCCCCAAGACAATGCGGTAAAGTGGGTTGAGAGTCCTGAATGTAGCGCTTTCAGTAAGGTGATAGGTAAACCGAGTCTTGACTTCTCCCTCATCCTATAAAACTTCTCCCTGTTTTGTCTTGAGGGAGAAGTCACTTCTCCCTAAATTTCTGAGCCAGCTTGAACCCTGCTGTCAGAGATCTAGTACTACATATAAAACAGAAACCAACATGTGGTACAATTCTGTTTGCTTTATGGCCCAGTCAACCCATTAGGGTCATGTCAAGCGCGGTACAATTCTGTGACAATGCAATATCACACCTACCGTAATAAACGTAAATACCCAGATCAGACATCGCAGAACTTGGCATCTGATTAGGGTCTACACTTTTAGCCACTCATTAGGCAATTTTTTAGAGACATCAATATAGGGATCAAACATGGTTTTTCATGCATCAACATTCACCAGGTCCCGTGGGAGGTGTTGAAAACCGAGGCCGGTTTTCAACACCTCCCAAGGGACCTGGCAAATGTTAATGCATTGAAAAACCATGTTTGATCACTATTATTGCATAAAAACTGAAAAAACATTTCCTATATTTTGCGTTATTTTGTTTCGCCTTTTCACAGATGTCTCGCGTACGTAATTTCTACGGACTAAGCTCGTTCTAGGGCCGGGCAGTACACCTCGTAACAGCAGCAAATCTGTGGCCCCGGTATGATCATATTGAAAGTTGTGCAGCCGTGCATTAACAGCGTGTGAACTGCCTTGTTAATACATGGCTTTTTGTGGGTTAATGCACGGCTGTTAATAATGTGCGACACTGCTTTTTATGCAATAACAGGTAGTAAACTGGACGTGCTCAAATTTTAGGACAAAAGAGGTAAGTATTTAAGGTGCCCCAATATTTAGGGTAAATACTGTACATATGCCATATTTACATGCACGGCGCGTGAACTGCCTTGTTAATACATGGCTTTTCGCTGTTAATGCACGGCTGTTAATAACGTGTGACACTGCTTTTTATGCAATAATAGGTAGTAAAATGCTCAAATTTTAGGACAAAAGAGTTAAGGATTTAAGGTGCCCCAATAATGGGGGTATATACTGTACATATGCTATATTTACCCTAATTACTGGGTAAGACAGACCTAAGACCCTAAGCAAATCATGTATACTAAAACCAGATGGAGCAGATTGTAAGGCTGGCATGATTAATCGGATAATCGATTAATTGATCGATAAACTCCACAGAAATGATTATCGTTACAGATTTGCTAATAATCATCATTTGATTTCTGTGTCTGTTTCTCTACCGTATTTAACCTTAGTATTCAGACACCTCAACTCCTTACCAAACTTTTTCTAAAATTTGAACAAGTACAAGTTACTACCCAATGTTATGTCTAAAAATAGCTGGATGAGTAGCAAACAGTGTAGAACCTGATGACATGCCACATTTGCGGCGTCTCATCTGGGTCTAAACTGTTTGCTCAGGCCTGTTAGATCAAATACATACAGTATGGTAAGTCATGCTCAGACAGACACTGAGACAGGTAAAAATATGACTAAATATTCAGTGATTACTGGTCGATTATCAATCGCAATGGCAGGACTGATAATCGATTATCTTTTCAGCTCTGATTAGCCAGTCTTAGCAGATTGTGGCATCTGATCAGGGTCTACACTGTAATAGTTTGCCAATCAACTAGCAGTTTGTAGGCACATCAACATGTCACATCAAATTTCTCTTTGGGAACTTGAAAATTGGAGTCCCAAAGCTGAGTTCTCCAAAAAGAAGTCCCACTATATAATTTTGCTGAATCTGTCTGAAAAACAAGTGTCCTAGTAAACAAAATAGCAGTCTAAGATGCCATATTTAGAGTTACATGTAATGAGAATCCAGAGTTAATGGAGATGTTCAAATTTATGAAAAGGAGTTAAGGTGTCCCAATATTTTGGGTAAATTGTTACCTAGGACAAGTCTGTGAGTATGGTACTGCAGTTTAACATACACCCATGTATAACATACCCTGCGTTTACTTCACTTTATATGGTGCCCTTTGAAGTGAAGGGTACATCCTGCAGGTACTATTTACCTGAAATGGGTAAAAACTACAAATATAACCCTAATCTGACTTAGGTCCTGTTTTGTATGATTCACAGACAAATGTATACACACAAAGTGTTGGGTAATGAGAGGTATACTTACAGGAACTTTGGTTGGAAACTTGGCTCTAATTCCAGCTACCTCTTCTTTTCTTGTTGCTGTAATGAAAACCATTAACATACTACATAGCATGGGATAAACTTGGTGCCTAAAAATGTTTTTTTTCTTATTTCGTCATGAAAAAATGTGGTGGGTATTCATTTAAATCATCTCATTTGGGCAATTCCAATATTAACTACATGTTTTCATGGAGAAATAAGAAAAGCATCAACACTTTTTGGATGAGGATGATGATTTGGTCTTTTTCATCTCTTTCAACAATATTTTAAAAGTCATATAAGGATGAAGGGGTGATAATGAAAGACTCAGTGCAATGAAGCCACATACAGTTAGGAGCTGAAGGCTGCCTCTACTGGATTTTGAAACAGGGACCTTGTGATTCATCAGGAGTGCAAACAGACCCAAACGGATGCTTCTCAATACTTTATGGTTGAAAATAAAAGCAATTTACCTAGAGTTTTTATTTCACCTGCCAATCAGCACAGATTGTAACTGAATAATTAAATTGTTCATATTATAAATGTAAACATAACAATCATTTGTTATAACAAATGTATTCCACAAGTCATTCATTGTAAATCTATTAAACCATGGCTATCATAGAAAGGTCTATACATACAAGAGTATCAGATAAGTATTTTTTCTTATTTCTCCTTGAAAACAAATGTTGTAGCTACTCATCAGAAGCACCTCCCTGAGGTGCTTCCAATGAGTACCACAAATTATATTTTTGTGGTGAATCAGAAAACTACCAATACTTTTTCAGGGGACTTAATCAGGAGGAGTATTTGATGATAATTCTGGGATAATTTTCTCCAGTTCTCCATAAAAACACATGTTGTGGGTACTCATCAGCCAAGCACCTCAGGAAGGCACTTCTAATGAGTACCCACAACATATGTTTTTATGAAGAAATAAGAATTATCCCAGAATTATCAACTGATACTCGTCCTTAACAAGTCCTCTGCTTTTTGTTTGAAAAAAAGGGCCTTATCTAAGGTTATAATGTAAAAAAGAGCTTCCATCAGTGGACTATTAACTAAATATTTCAATGAAAAGTGCAGGTAATAAAGCAATTAGAAAATAGTCTGGGAGACTGACTCATTGTGTATGTGTTTACAGTATAGATGACTTGGACATAAGACGTAATGTTTAAATCTAGTTAATCCAATATCTGGTTGTAAATGGCTATAGGGTTAGCAGGGCACCTAGGCCTAAGTTCTGGGAACTCCTCCCCTGTTGTAGCATCACTGATATACAGTCTAGGTTGGTAGAAGATTCCATTCTTGGATGGTCCTTGGAAGGAACAATTTCTTGTACCCAGACTTAGTAGCAGCTGGCTGGAAGTGTTTGTTTGACCTCTGGGTATCAGGCTGGGACTAAAACACGAGCGTCCACATAGACCAAACCCCACTGTGATTAAGCAGAGCCGTGGGTATCTAACTTTCTTCTATATAGCAGCTGTTCCATCCAAGGTCATTGAACATCTTTTTGAGATGCAACCTGGAGTCATATCATACAACATTTACTCAAGTATTCGGACAAACAGGCCTCTGAAAACAGTGTAGACCCAGATCAGATGTCAAGTTCTGTCAGATGCCAAAGAATGTGGCATCTGATCAGGGTCAACACTGTTTGCCACTAATCCAATAATTTTCAGACATATTAATGACTTGTTCAAATTGCAGATCAAGTACAATCCAAAAACATAACTTAAGAGTAAATATGGTAGGAATAATCATATACTTGATCATCACAAATATCATATAACCTGACACACGACCAGTATTAGCAATTAGAGCTATTTTCTAGGACAGAATACGAACAGTTTAATAAACTGACACACTTTTAAAAACCAAATGATATGTCCCCACACATCATCAATCTCCAGCAGGCGGGAACCCCAGAGTGCCCAGACACAGCACCACAGGATAATACCAATTATCACTGAAACTAGAGTAGAAATTCAACAGACTCACAAGTGTTAACAACTCCAATGTATTCAGAAGAGTCTCACTATCTGGAAACCCAGTGACAAATCTCCACAACTAGCAGAGCCTCTAGGGTTTCAAGGTAATTTTAATACCGGATAAATTTGTCGCGGATATTTTACCTGTACACCGATAAATTGTCAACATATTCCTCAGACTTTGTCATCAAACAGAAAGCCACTGAAATTCAACATTCTCATGTTTAAATAATGCAAAACCAAACAATTATCCAAATCTAATTCCAAATATCTACAATGATCTGGACGAAACTGCTGACGCGTACCAACTTGAAATGAAACCCACACATTTTCCTCGATACCATATTTCAGGTGTCAGTGTTATTTACATAACTCACCAAAACTTTTCCTCTGTTTGAAAGTTTTTGCTGTATTATCCTTGTTTTCAGGCATTTTGTCAGTTTACTAGAGATTCAGTTTAATAGTCTATAGACAAGCTTTTTCACTTTGACACTTCGCTCGTAAACCTGACACTTTTGTACATATGGCGCACTCGGATGACGTCAAACTCACATGCTCGTGTGATTGGACACAAATTCGTGTACAGTGATATGCCAGAAGAAGTTTCTAAAATAGTAAAACTGAAAATTAGGCGATGTTATTAGGGTGTGTATGCGTGTCCACGTGGAAAGTGAGTGCGAGAGTATTTTTTTTTTCCCTGCTACACGGAGGCACAAATTGTTCAACCCCACTCAGCAATTACCAAAGTTTCCTTTGGACCCTCATTAAAGCCAAAAAGAATTGTGAAAATGACAGAAACCCGCACAAAAAAAAATAATTTAGGGCCAATAATAAGAATAAAATTTGATATGTATTTTTAATCAGATCATGACGGGTACTCTAGACAGCTGATATGTTACTGCTGTACATAGCACCCCCCGCCTCCCCCCACCCCACTCCCCCACCCCCCACACATGGCAACGAAGAATTACAGATAAAATCTGTCATTAAAAACCAATGTTCTACTGAGAGTGCTGATGGTGGCGGTTGCCTGAACTTCTATAGGCCTCTAGAACTGATTGGAATGTACATTTAGAGGGGGTGGGAGGGGCGGAAGCCACATATAAACAATATACAGAGATCTTTTTCCATCGAAAATGACTGAAAAGAAGATAACAAACAGATTTTATCAGAGTTACGGCCAAGATAACAATGAAATGTTACCCATTTCAAACTCCCATGAATATGTTCCCGCAAGGAGTTCAAATGATAATTCGGACCTAATACAGGCCCGGATCCAGGGGTGGGCAAAAGGGGCACATGCTCCCCCCCCCCACCCCCCCCCCCCCCCCCGCCCCCGAAGCGACCGCTAGTCATACCTTGCCCCCGGTATTTTTCGATATTACACTCTTATGCATAAGCTACCTAGATACCTGTGATCTCCAGAAAATGGAGTTCACAAATGATAATGAAAGAGCCATTAGTAAATGGCATGCTGTGATTTGTCAACAACTTGTTAATATTGCCCTGCTGATAGGTAGCATATGGTCATTTACACAGGCTTCTGTCACTTATAAATACATGATTTCACATTTTACATCTTCTTTTTATCTAGATAATGTACATAAAAAAAATTAAAAGAATGCTAAAACCGTTTCTACTCATACATCTAGATAATGTACATGTATGAGTAGAAACGGTTTTAGCATTCTTTTAATTTTTTTTTTCGAGGAGATTTTAATCCTAACCACCCTCTCTGCTAATTCAGCAGTCGACAAATTGGTGACATTTGTCTTAATTTGCCCTTTAAACAGGATTTGACATTTCAAGCAAATTGTCTCCTGTTTTCTGAGAAATTAGTAATAAAAAATATTTCAAAATGTTGTCTGCTAAAAAAGTTACCCATAGAGCTAAGTGTTAATTTATTTATTTAGCCTCAGAGAAAACACTGTCTTTGGAGTTACAACCAGGTATGAAATAGATCAGATTGCGCAGCTTCAGAGAAAAACTAGAGTCTTGAAAAACTGGATACGTTATACCATCTAAACAGTGAACAGGAAATGAAGGCGCTGATCAGACTATGCAGATGCAACAAGCTGATCTGCGCCTTTGATTTTCGCAAAGGTATAAAACAGGTTTTCTTATGGGGGGGGGGGGGGGGGGGGGGTGGGGGCATGGGAATTTGTCACCCCCTTACCCCTACCCCACCCAATCCATATATATTTGTATGGGTGTGGTGACTGACGGGACAGGCAGGTTATCCAGGATTCTGCATGGCTAGCACTGGTAATCAAAGCAGCCGGAATTATTTTTGCAGCTTACAAATTGCCTGCATATAAGGCGGAAGGTTTTATTTGTTTTGGAGTTTTACGGCCCAGTCAACACTATTTATGTTATTTTTGAGCCAGTCAATTTACATAACCGCACTTCCTGGGCAGGCTTATACATAAGTAGTTAACCAGTACAGTACACATCCTTTTGCCAGAAACTGACAACTGCCCTTCTTGAATTAAGTGGGAGGGAGAGCATGATCCCACAAAAGAATGTTGCCCCAGCGGTTTTCGAACCCGCGACTTCCTGAAATTGTCAGAAAAAAAAAATCAGACTGCAAGACTAATGAAAATGACTTGAAAATAGCATGGAAATGCACTCTCAGGCAATCCAGTTTTAAAAATTTCCCGGGGAGGTCCCCGGACCCCCTTATAAGAGGAGAAACCCCTCTCATACTCTCCCCCTCTCGCGGCTTACGTCGCACGATACATGCCTTCGGCAGTCAATGCCCCCCCCCCCCCCCCCCCCCCCCGTCTTCAGACCTTCTGGGTCCAGCCCTGTAATAATACCATATTGGGTCCAGATGATACAAAGTGATACTGAACCGGGCCGAAATGGGAATATCAGGTACCGAGAAAAAAGATTCTTTTTTTTTTTTGTTTTTATATGAACAAGATTATATGAATAGATTTTATATCAGTAATTCACATTTGTTCAATATTTCTTATTAATTAATGTTGATGCTACCATTTTCGCTACTGTAGATCCCCTTTTCGATGTAAAAATATTCTTTTCAGCGTCAAGAGTGATATGTATAACTTGAATTGTAAATATGATATTCATGCGAGTCCTTTTCGATGACCGATAGCCCTGTTCCGGTCCTTCTGTGAAAAATCTTCCTTTCCGATGTTTAGTAGGACCGCGGCTCGAGTTACTCTTTATACCCAACGCTGTACATAGATTTGGCGCATTTTATTGGAGTATGCATGTTCGTCCCAATATGAATAAATCTTATTTCTTCATTTTGAAGTTTTCTTTTGTTTCTGTTTATTTATCCATGTTTGAATGCAGAATTTAGCGTTATCAGCGTTCAGGGAACTATTTGTTAGGTCGTTATTAGGTTGGTAGTAACAGGAAAACAGACTGACAGTAAATCATTGTCGAAATGTGGCATGTTAAATCTGGTGGCGGTTTGGCAACCGCTCCCAAACACCACACACTCACACACCATAACAATTGACAGGAAAGTTTCTGACCGGTTTAGAGAGCGAATATGCTGCAAGATAGTCCATGTATTTAATTAGTTGAAGACCTAGGCAGGTAGCATACGGAGGAAATATATATTTGCATTGTCATTATTTTACTTCAAGCACGTAGCCATATTCTGTTCTGTTCGTAAAGTTCCTCTGTTGACTTGTCGGAGCACCACCACGGATAGATGCAAAAGAAATGTATTCTTATACGTATAAAACTCAAAATGTACTTTTCGTAGAAAAAAAGTAGACTTGTACTGGAGGATTATATATATCATTACGAAAACATGCCTATTCAAATATAAAGAAAATTTCACCCCATAAAACTGAAAATTTTCAGATAAAAATCTCTGATATTTTTCATATTTCTGCTCAAAACATAGAGTGTGGGTACTCGTTAGAACCGCCTCGGCGAGGCGGTTCTAACGAGTACCCACAATCTATGTTTTGTGCAGAAATAAGAAAAATATTGTATACCCCTGTAAACCCCAGTTTTACTGTATAAAAGTGGGGTTTAAGGGGGTCAAAATTATATAGGCGTGTTTTCGTGATGACATGTACAGTTCCTACAAACAAACTGTCCACCAACTCAGCGAAATCTGGTTTAGCTTGGAAACTTCTTCCAGTGTATTAGGGATTTATTCTCTAGTGTGCAGCTCTAGCTGCTTCAAATTGTTCTTTTGTGATGATTCTAACAATATGATGAACGTGGCATCCAATATAAACTGGGTGAATGACTCTGGGTTCCGCATATGACATTTCACATCATCTGCAAGTTAGCTGGTCATTCTCAGTTTTCATTTTAGAGCTCTCTTTCTTGTTGGACAGCTGAGTACTCCGAACGAAAGTCAGTGTTGTCTTGTTTCCGAAGCAATCGCACCAATTTTACATGTATAGGATTCAGGGAATATTTTTTTAATACAAGGCATATTTTCCCTGAAGTATAAACTTGCCTTTTAACAGTTTACATTTTCTTTGTGCCCTTTTAATATTAGCTAGTAGAGTTATTTCTGACTTGTCCGGACTGCATGACTTTCCAATTTTCAAAGACCCTGGGCAGATATATTTCAAGGAAGATTCGTTCTCTGCTTCTGCTCTTCATGAAGCCTGAATATATCATAATTAACCATTTTTTCATTCTGTTTTCTACAGAAGATTTTCAAACAGTGTATTAATTGAGGACATATTGTTAATTTCTGGTATGGACCTTTCAAAACTAAACCAGCTTCTTTCTCTCGAATCTTTCATAGCTAACTGCCGATCTACAATTTCGTATCTAATTGGGTTGTCATTCCCTATTGTATTCATAAACAAGTTAAGTGACTTTTATAAACCCTAAACTGTATAACAGGTCATTTTAAGGTCATCAGCTATACGCGACTTGAATAAACTCCCACAAGAAACTCGGGATTTATACAATGAGTTGCCTTTAACCTTTACCACTCTCTGGGTATATTCAGCAGAAGACAAACTGATATCTTTCTTATTTTCCCCAGAAAATAGGTTTAGAAATTTCATGCAAATTGTCTCAGACAATCGGCATGAAATATCATAGCTTATTTTCTGGTAAAATATAAGAAAAATAATTCAAAATGTGGTCTGCTGAATTTTTTATCTAGATTGCTTAACATAAACTTAAAAGAGTTTGAGTAACAGAGTTGCCACCTTTTCGGAAATGCTTGCCCTCTGTTCATTTGTGGTTGTGTTATTGTATTTACCGCAAAACAATGTTCTAGAATGCCACCAATTATACATGTGCTTCGTGTAGAATTCACTTTTCATGAATTAAGTCATCTATTCCAAATAAGTGTGTAACGAATTAGGTATAAAGGTCCCTTTTACAGCTTGCCGTGGAAGCCGGCTTTTATGGCGACGTTGGTAGGTGACTGGAGCAACGTACATCGTAGTTAGTACCTGAATAGGTGTGGGTGACCGCGATGGTTGACTTCGTTGACGACCAGGTAATCGCTACACTGGTTGGCAGCTGTGGAATTAGAGATGACACCACCATCATCTCCGGATCCCGGTACAGGATAGGTGTCCCTGGCAGCGTTGTATAGGCCTATTCCTCAGGTCTGCAGGGTTGGCGATTTCGGGCTATCAAGAAAGCAGGGGGATAAATCTAAGGAATTAGGCATAAAGATCACTTCTACAGCCTTTCTGTGGAAGCCGGACTTTATGGCGATGTTGGTAGAGTGACTGGCTTCTTCATGAAGTTAAGCAACGTACATCACAATTAATACCTGGTTGGGTGACCGCGATGCTTAACTTTTTGGACGACCCGGCAAACGCTACAAACAGTTATCAGTTCGCACTCGCGAACCCAGAATTTCAATAGTTTGGGCGTTATCCGTTCATCATCTCTCTTTTTTTTTCACTTATATTTTTTAGTATATGATAGTGCAGAAGGTCCGTATACATCGGCTAGTACGCTATGTATTTGCCTGCTTTCCCTTTCAAAAACCGGTTACGAATTGCAGAAAAGGTAAGATAAAAGTCCAGGGAGTGCCACAATCACAAGCCCCAGCCCTTTCCAGACACTTAGAGGAAGAGGAAACAGACAAAACCAAACAAGCGCAAGTCGAACAAACGTACGAAAAGCACCAAGATTAGCTCTCTCTTCCCCAAGCGAGGTAATGACTGAAAAACACAAGAACAAACTAACACAAAGCAAGACTTAAAATAAATCGTCTCGTAGAATAAACCATAAAGCTATAAAGAGTAAGACTAGCACCGGGACCACCGCCTTAGAACGGTCAGTAGAATAAACCTACGTGGTGGTGGTGGTCGTTGGTGGGGAGAGGGGGGGGGGGGGGTGTCGGGGCGTGGGTAGGGGAGTTGTTAAAGCACTTTTATTCTTCATAAAGCTCTGAAATCCGGCTTAATTGAAAAGCAAGCCTTTGTATCACCACTCAGGTAAACCCGAGATCCCGATGTCGGGGGCAATATGATTTCGGAGGTAAACAATGACAGGGTCTGTATTTATCTATTTTTTACCGTATATATAAACGTTATGGGAGGAAAATACCAAACATGTAGTTTCCAAGTGAAATGATGTGAACACGGAATGTTTCTTTTTTTTTTTTTTTTTTTTTGAAGTTTGTCCGTTGGATTGAGACAATCAGCCAATTTGCATAAAATGTCAAAGTCTATTTTCTGGGGGAAATAAGAATACTATTATCAATTTGTCGTTTGCTGAATTTGCACAGAGAGTGGTAAAGGTTAAAGGCGACTCACTGTACGAGTCCCAAGCTTCTTGTGAGAGTTCATTCAAATCAGTATAGCTGATGACGTTAACCCTTGTCATGCTGAATAAATTAAGATGCCACGCCTACTTCTAATATTCAGCCAATCAGATTACTTGATCCAGATTGTTGAAATAACTTTACATACTTAATGGCAAACAGTGCAGATCCAGACCAGTTGATCCAGACCAGTTGATCTGGATCTACACTGTTTGAAAAGGCAGGACATATCCGGGTTCAGCAGGACTAGGGTTAAAATGACCAGTCATACAGTTGAGAGCTTGAATATATGGCTTGAATGCTAGTTGTATTGCAAAGTTTATATGCTATATTATTACCAACAGTAGATGGAAATAGTATTGATAGGTAACCTAGACAATCCATTTTGTATTTTGTAGGATAAAATCAGCTTATATGTCTTTATCACAGATGAAAGCTGCTCTCACCAAGTTTCACGCAAGAGATTATCAACAGAGATCAACCCAGGGGGCACAAGACGTTTATACAACGTCGCATCGACGTCGATGCAACGTCATGACGTTTATACAACGCCTCGTCAACGTCGATGCAACGTCATCGACGTCGATTCGACGGTGTATTAACGTCTTATACCTGCAGGGAATTAAGCAGCGCCTGTCACAACACGTATGGCTTCATATTGTGTTTGCTCTTATTAAACTCGTTTGCTTCGTACTGTGTATATTTGTCCCACATTACGTCAGCATATTCAAAAGGAAAAGTATATTATTTGAAGTGATTTTCTTCCAAGCTGATAATCAAGATTCCGCATCACGTTGATATTAAACCATACGATTCGATAAGCCTTTGACTTATATATGTTGTGATCATGCCATGAAAGATTTTCAGAAAAAGTGAAAAGTCGCTTCGTTAATTTGTTCAAGTTCTGATTCAACGTAAAGAGGAGAGTGGTAGGGTCTGTTAGACTTCCTTGAAAAGTATTGTGATTGGCGCGTTCAGCGCAAGAGATAGCACAGACATTGGACATCTTACACGGTAGCCGTTCAACAATATTACATGATCTTAAGGTATGCGCAAGCTAACAGCCCATTGGGTCCCCAAATCCCGTAGCGACGAGCAAATGTCCACTAAAGCACCAGTGAGCATGGGACTATTGAAGCGGTTGGGGTAAAAGAGATATAGTTTTCTTTTGCATCTTGTAACTGTATATGAGACCTGGATCCAGTATTATACATCACGAAAACATGCCTATATAATTTTGACCCCCTTAAACCCCACTTTTATATAGTAAAACTGGGGTTTACAAGGGTATAGATTATTTTTCTTATTTCTGCTCAAAAACATAGATTGTGGGTACTCGTTAGAACCGCCTCGCCGAGGCGGTTCTAACGAGTACCCACAATCTATGTTTTGAGCAGAATATGAAAAATATCAGAGTTTTTCATCCAAAATTTTGCAGTTTTTGGAGGTGAAATTTTCTATATATTTGTATAGGCGTGTTTTCATAATGAGGACATTTACCCACCCGGACAATTACCCACCGGACATTTTACCCTCGCCGCTGAACCTAAAGGAGGACAATTACCCACCCGAAAGTATCTTTTTAAAACTGTCCTTAAATGTTTTATAAGTGATCTGTAAAATTGTCATATAATATTTTTCATTCATTTTTTCCTTTTGTACTGGTAAAAAAAAGATTAGTTTAGCTGAAAATGACTGTTTCAGAGATGAAAGGATGTAATGAAAGATTTTTTTTTCTTAATTGACTGCAGTGTTTAAGTAAGTTTTCTTTGATATATACATATTTTTTTTCATATTTCACTTCCTCAACTTCGACGCCATTGTTGCTGTTGTTTGCCTGGAGTATACATGTATACAGTGGTGCGTGATCTCATTGTTCTTAATTCTTAATGTTCTGTTTGCATTGAGTAAAGAAAAACAGTCACGTAATTTAACAAAACAAACACTAATATACCTATAAACCGGCTTAAAGGTCACTTTATGATAACTTGGCTGCACAATCAGGAAGATTATGTTCACGCATGAAAGGTTTTGCAAATGAGACAGCATGTGTTTGCAAAATCGTTCATGGTGTTTGATTGTTTATACGTACATGGAATATTTTGAAACCGGCTTGGTCTAAAACCTGCATGTTTTAAATGCGGGGCATTCTGATAATGGCTAATGTTCCCATAAGGGATAATCAGGCCTTGTAATCAGACACCTGCATGACAGTTGGCTTTCTTGTTCCCGTAAGGGTTAATGACCCCGTAAGGGATAATCAGCCTCGTAAGTCATATTCGGCACAAATATTTCAGTCCCCGGAACAAATTCTTGGAAAATTTAGCACCTTATGTATTTCAACGTAGACGTAGGTTGCAGCACGTCTTATTTGATATGCTAAATAAGTATTTCATAGACCTGGTAGCAGAAAATACCTTCATTTTTCACTGGAAAAAAAGTCAAAACAGGAATATCGGACTACCCTTCTCCGGGTGAAATTAAATAAAAAAAAATTAGCTGCTTGTTTTTCCGACGCAGAAATGAAAGTTGCTGGGAATAGCATTATCCGTTTTTTTCTTCAAAATATGTCTATGAAATTGACTAAAAATCAATAAATCAGAATTCACCCGTTTATTGACATTTGGCTGTCTTGCAAGCCATGACCGGAAGTTCGCGTAAAGATTGTGGGTGCATAACCACCGGCTACCCTTTACAAGATTACCAGTTGTGCTTAATTCTGATGCAGTTCAAAATTACAAATACAGTCAAACCTCAATAACTCGAACACCGATGGCTCGATTACCATGGCTAATTCGAACTCGTTTTTGAGTCCCTATGAAATTCTTTCGATTGCTCAAGAAAATAAATATTTAATCTTATTTTATCATGAAACTGTATGTCGTGCTCAACATACCATTATTGTGTAGAAGCTCAAAAACATTTCCTAAATTATTGTCATTTGCTTCCTGACCTGGCGTCATGATTAACCCTCACTGGCTTGAACTACCCATATCTTGAACAAATTTCCATGGTCCCAAAGATGTTCGAGTTAACTATTGAGGTTCGACTGTATGTGTTTTATCCGCGTACAGCCCAGCTAGCATTCTTTATAAGTCTATAGCGGGCCGTTATCGGCCCGTCAGCTACCACGACGGGACGATAATGGCCCGCTATAGATTTATAAAGAATGCTTACTGGGAGGGTCCTCCGCCTTATCAGTGAAACATCACAATAAAACACAAATAATCACAAAAACTGCAATTAAATAAGTTAGAGGGCTCAATGACAATCTGAAACCATCCTAGTA
The DNA here is from genome assembly GCA_964016985.1 of Anodontia alba. NCBI lineage: Eukaryota > Metazoa > Mollusca > Bivalvia > Lucinida > Lucinidae > Anodontia > Anodontia alba. The sequence continues at coordinate 33,078,618 of OZ024823.1, forward strand.
AGCATTCTTTATAAATATATAACGACCCGCTATATATTTATAAAGAATGCTAGCTGGAATGCAAGTACTATGTAAACGTTTTTTTTTTGACCAAATGAGAATCGCAATCCGTAAAAACCACACAGCAAACCCTCCAACGGGGTTCTTCTTAACGCTTAGCATGTTGGCTAACATTTTCAGGCGACAAAATATTGAAATTATTTTTCACAGAAAACAGGTTTCTCGGGCTCAGTGGCTCAGTTGGATGCGCCGTCCGACTGGAGACCAGGAGGTCGCGGGTTCAACCCCCACCGAGCTCGGCAACATTCTTTCGTGGAGATTGATCATGAAATATTTTCTACGGTCATTCTTTCCCTTCCGCTGATTTAAGAAGGGCAGTTGTCATACTGGATATGCACAATACTGATTAACCGCTTAAAGAACTAAGCCTGCCCAGTAAACGTGTTGTTAGGTAAAATGACCGCGCTCGACATGACCTCATTGGGTTGAATGGGCCGTAAAACCTCAACACAAACAAACAAACAACAAACAAACAGGTTTTGACACTTCATGCAAATTAAGACAGTTTGCATGAAATGTAAAAGCCTGTTTCCTGGGAAAAATAAGAACAAATATTTGAATATGTGTCGGCTGAATTAGCCCAGAGAATGGTAAAGGTTAAGCAAAACAATGCAAGAGCCCACAACTGCAAGTTGTAGAGCGAAATACTACACCTTTTTCGTCTGATGTTTTTGAAATCTAATGATGATCTTTTGTTCCCAACCTTAAAAAAAAGATATCCATGGCCGCCATTTCGGTCCAGTGGGCCAGTCAAGGCAGCGGTTGAGGAGTGGGTACAACGGACCCCCCGTTGTTCAGTTCTGGGATGACGGTATTGTAACACAAATTTAATGTATCACGCAAGATGGTATTTATATACATAGCAAGACAAGAAATCGACCTCGAACGGAAATAAGGAAGGCAGGTTACTTATTGACTCACCCTCGTAGTTTATTCTCGGGATTTTGCCTCTAACTAATGGTTATAACCGGTCTCGGTGGCTCGGTTGGATGCGCGTCCGACTGGTGATCAGGAGGTCGCAGAGTCGACCCCCGCCGGGTCGGCAACATTCTTTCGTTGAGATCGATCATGAAATATTTTCTATTGTCATTCTCTCTTTTCCGCTGATTCAAGAAGGGCAGTTGTCAGTTTCTGGTGAAGGAGTGCGCACAGTACTGGTTAACCGCTTAGAGGACTAAGCCTGCCCAGTTAGGTAAACTGACCGCGCTCAACATGACCCCATTGAGTTGTCTGGGCCGTAAAACCTCAACACAAACAAACAATCTAATGGTTACAGTAGAACTTCAGTGGGTCGAACCCTGATGGCTCGTTTACCATGGATGAGTCAAACACGTTCTTGAGTCCGCAGGGATTTCCTCCAAATACGATATATGGATAATTTAGGGAGATTTTCTTCTTTTATCTTGTAAATGTATGCTGTGTGTACTCATTAGAATCGCCTCTAGGAGATAATTTAGGGAGATTTTCTTCTTTTATCTTGTAAATGTATGCTATGTGTACTCATTAGAATCGCCTCTAGGCGATTCTAATGTGTACACACAGCATACATTTACAAGATAAAAGAAGAAAGTCTCCCTAAATTATCACCATTGTGCCTCCTGGTGTGGCACTAATAGTAACCGTCCGAGGCTCGAACTACCGCTGTCTCGAACAAATTTTCATGGTCCCAAAGGAGTTCGAGCTATCGAAGTTCGACTGTATTTTCTTTAGAAAAGAACCCAGCAACCACACAAACTCTATTTTGTACATCTCTCCTTCTTTGGGTACCCCGGGAATGCTGTGCTTCGTGACTATGGCATTTTCTCGGTATATTCACATATTTTTCTTCTCGGTAAAAGGTGGAGACCCAGGTCAGATTGTGCGGACTAAGACCCATATTGGCGTGATATAGGTATTTAGTAAAACTTTATAGGGGAAACGTATTTCGGCTATTTACTCTACTGTGGTTCAGTGTAAATAACTTTTGCAATATTATACATTATACTTTGCCTTTCTCGAACGATTATGTCAGACAAATCGTTCATACCCGTATAAATAACATTATTTGTAACTGTGTAACTGTATTTTTTTTCTGTGACGATTATGTCGAAGAAATCGTTCAACTCCATCTTAAAGGGAAATGAATACATTTTCAGGGGAGGCAACTGCACCAAAAGTCATTTTGCCTCCCTTCTGTAAAAGAGCTTTTCTAACAGTCAAAGAATTTGCTCCCAAGCCTCCCTCCTGAAAAGGGGTCTACTATAAAATGAATTGATTTGCTTCCCATTTAAAAAAAATAGCAAGCATCCCTCTGAAAAGGATTTTTTTCCAAGCCTCCCTTCTGGGTCTACTCTAAAAGGAAAGAATTTGCTCCCACGGGGAGCAAATTCTTTCCTTTTAGAGTAACCCTTTTCAGAAGGAATTTGGTGTGCAGAAAGCAAACAAGAAGTCACAGATGTTATCTCCCTTGTAAAAGATGACAATAAATCTACCAAATGTGTTAAATCACTTAAAAAAATAAAGACTGAAAAAATAGCACAAAAAGTGCATTGTCCGTCTACCATAAAAGGAGACTAAAATGTGAAAACGAAGCGTTTTATGAAGGATCGTTAAAGGTCGCTAAACTCGAGTTATGAATGAAATAACACAATACTGAAGGGTGAACAAAATATTGGACGATAGGTTGTCTTTAAATCATAAATAATCACGCGCCAAATAAAGTAACATACTTAAACATAAATAGTTTATAAGTAAAATCTGGACCTCGTAAAGCAATCGATACATGGGTTAGTATTCGCTCTCCCTGCCGCCGAAAAAGGTGGGAATCAAGATCGGAAGGAATAACCATAGCGATTCTTTCCACACAAAATCCTAGACGTACCATAGACTTTACCATAAACTCACCCTGGTCATAGTCGTAGCCTTTTACACCTTAGCTTAAGATTAAGATCTCACACAAACAAAATCCTACCTGAAATCTCGCCATGAATTGCTTTTGATTGCGCCTCTTTACCGCGGACAGAGGAAATAAATTCTTGCATGTTTTTTTTTTTTTTCAAAACTGAAGAAAACGCTTGTCCGTATCGAGGAGGTGACAGGGACGGAGCTGGCTAGAGAATGGTGGTAATGACCGGGACAAACGAGAAGAGGATCCGGACACAATGGGACGGGAGCGATGATACAGTGGTTGGGATATAGTCATAGGAACGAAGAGAAAATAAGAATAAGAATATGTCAAACTATTAAACTATCAAACAGGATATATGTGACTTTTTTAACCAAATGTTTCAGTGTCTTCGTTTGACTGTCTGACAGCTAGTGGTCAATAATTGCTCGCATGACCTAAAAAAAAAAAAAAAAAAAAAAAAAAAAAGAACACTTTATTTCTGCAGTTTACAATAAAATTTTCAATGTATACTTAAACCCTGGAAGTTCCATTAAAATTGGAGGGGACTAAAACGTTTTGAATGTCGTGTATTAGTTTAGTTGAATCCCCACTATTAAGACCATCTTTGGTACTGCCTAAAAGTGGTCTTATTAGCGGGGTGGTCTTAATATTGAATGCAGACCGTAGCTCCACATAAGGTGCTCTTTTTCAACCAAAAAGTGTATATATGTATATTTCTTATTTCTCAATAAAAATATGTTGTGGTACTCATTAGAAGCGCCTCGCCGAGGCGCTTCTAATGAGTACCCACAACATATGTTTTCGTATAGAAAAAAAAATATTATGCGGTTACCCGCTCTTATCTGGAGCTATGTAGAATGACAAAAATAACTCTTTTGGGGCTGGCAAAAGCCGGGCTAAATAGTGGAGTGGTCTTATTTTCGAGTATAACGGAATTTTACTGTACTAGGATGCGAATGAAATCAAGTTCTTTTTGGAATATTCCTCTGTTATTAGACGAATATGTTCTCATATGTTCTGAAGGCTCATTTTCATCTGGCATGGCTCCGTTATATCTAATTGTCTCTGAAACAAAAGTTGTTAGGAAATTGTAACTGAATTGCATGGTCTGTTAACAAAATTCTTTTGAAAAGGGTTTAAAGGAAGGAACAATGTGACTAAATTGTGTCTGATTTTATCGCCATGCATGGACTCATCATGTAAGGTATGAAAAACGCAAGCATAAATGAACTTGTAATTTAAAAAGAAGGGTGAATTGGGCTGTAACTTGTAAGTGTATCTGATAACGGCATAAGGTGTTAAGTGTATCTGATAACAGCATAATTAAGGTGTCAGCTAATACGCGTACTAATAAATGTGACATTCATGTATCTACGAAACAGTTGAAAATTAAAGTCCGAATTGTGATTGATAACTACTGATTTCCTTTTTGCATTATTATATCGTAGTCATCTCCCTTCAATGATTGTCAGTTAATAGCTGCTTTTTTATGCTATCCATTTAGCCGTTGACCCAATAGACAGTCTTGTACATCGCTAGTAGAAAGAAGCTGATTGGATTCTGGCTTCAGATCGCCACTGAGCCCTTTGCTTTGTTTTGTCACAGGTTTTATGATTAAATGTGTTTCACAGTTCTGTTGCACTGATGAGGAAGAGGGCACCTATCCGGACAGAATCTATATTTGTAATTTGAGCTGCATCAGAATTAAGGGTGCAGTTTGACTCGAGTGAAGCTGGTTTAATCCATCCACCATCCTCCAAGTCGTTTATACCGCTGTCCATTCTAAGGCTTGTATTCTGATGCTGATCATCTTTGTTGTTACAGTCGAACCTCGTTATCTCGAACTCGCTTATTTCGAATTACCGTTTATCTCGAAGTGAAAATCTGGTTCCTGTTTTAACATGAAACTATGACAACAGGTAACAAAATAATGTGGAAAAGAGGAGAAATTGGTCCTAAGGGAGCAATTTCTCCTCTTTTCCACGTTATTTTATATATATATTTCTAACTTCAGGAGTCAAATTACATATTTATTTGTTAAATGTGGTTGTTCAATTTATTGTTTTCCTCACTCTCTCAACTCTGATATGTCGAGGTACGGATATATCGAAGTGTTTCAGTGAGTCCCTTGGAATTCGAGATAACGAGATTCGACTGTATTTCAAGCACTGTGGTCACCCGCTATACGGATGCCCACCCTGCTTTCTTTTTACTTGAACGTTGTGATGCTAGCATTGAAGTCATCATCTTCAACAGCTGCCTACTTTGCTTCATGTATTCTTCCTGTTTGTATCGTTCTAATGTTTGGAGCTGCATCAGAGGATAAGGGCGAGGTTTCATGCGAGTAAAACTGATTTATTGAAGCCTCCCAGTAGTTTTTTTCTACTGGTCGTTCGAAGGGGGTTTCTCTGTTGCAGTTCTTCTTTATTCGTGCGTCAGTGGTTACATAGTTGACGTTTGTTTTGTCATTATAGGGATCAAACATGTTTTTTCATGCATTAGTATTCGCAAGGTCCCGTGGGAGGTGTTGAAAACCGAGGCCGAAGGGCAGAGTAGCGGTGAGAACTTTTGCTGACATTTTTAATGTGATGACGGTAGTCGTACCGTAGACTCAATGTAGACTTAGTCCTTCCTAAACCTTGACTAGATGGTTTTTGCGTGACCTTACCTGTCTGTGGTCAGAATCAGCATTGTTTTGCTGGTGATTTTCTTTTGCTCTGACTCTCAGTCTTTGTCTAGATCTCATCTGAGTTTCTTCATAGTGTTAAAAAGATAGTTTCTATGTTTTTTTTTCTTTCTTCATCCACTGATTATTGTACCCCTACGCGAACCGAACAAGTATATGTAATTAGAACTGTGTCAGGATAAACTTGGGAGGTAGAACATCCGTAAACCCAGGTTTAAGCGGTCCTCCTCCGACAACATTTTTACTGTTGCCCGTTCAAATGTGGTACTTCTGTGGCAGCTCCTCTTCGTTTGTCCCCAGAAAGCATTCTACATAAATCTATAGCGGGCCGTTATCGGCCCGTCAGGGTAGCTGACGGGCCGATAACGGCCCGCTGTAGATTTATAAAGAATGCTAGCTGGGTCTGTTCCACACTGTAAAAATATCCCTTAGATTTTACGATATAATAACTGCCAGTGCATTTACCATTCATTTTCACGGGCGTCTTTAGTTACAGGATTCACCTCGCTAGACAGGGCATAGTAGGGTAAGACACGTAAGGTCGGGCAGAGTAGCGGTGAGAACTACCGCACCGTATCCGAAACTTACCCACCCTTACCCCTTTCTACAAGAAAATTCTTGCGAAAAATCTGTAGGTGCCTGTAAAAAGTAACTGTAAATGTATTGACAGCCAGTTGCCAGTGACTTTACTGTAAAACCTACAGTAATTATTTACAGTGTATCTTCGTTTGTTCCTTGTGTTTTTGACAAGACGCTGTTTTAGTTGGTCATTTCTTTTAATCAAAACCGACTTCCGTGCATTATGAAGGCTGTGTTTCGAGATTATGGCATTTCCTTGAGGGACATCTCCATTACTTAAGTTTTGCTGTTCGCCGGCCAATACAGAAAGAATCCCTCAGGATAAATACATATACTTCTAACTGAGACAGCACACCACAAAACCTACAATAATACCAGTGTGACCAGCAAAAACTCAGGTCAGCCTGTACCCAGTATGGCAAAGGTTCTCTTGTATCCCTCTTTGGATAACCCGGAGGCTGTGGAAGGCACATGCGATCAGCGTGGACGCACAGGCTGATCCGAGTATTATTGTAGGTTTTGTCGTACTCTAGCTCAATTCTGTAATTCATTTCAGGCATTTGTTTTGGGAGGTTTATTCAAAAACACATACGATATCATATCAGTGACTTTAGTGAGTTTTACAGGTACTTTAACCCATTTATGCCTAACGTCCCATATAAGGGACTTTGACAAACAGTGTAGATCCAGATCAGACGCCGCAGAACGCGGCGTCTGATCAGGGTCTACACTCTTTGCATTAAATACAGGATTTTCTATAAAACATGGTAATAACAAAAATTAACCGGACACCCTTTTTATTGGAAATGGACAAGTCCAGAGAATTAAGGTAGAATAGTCCATTTGGCATAAATGGGTTAAAATAAATTTGGCTTCAAGGGGCTGGATAGAGACGGTAAGATTTCTGCCATTTTGCAAAGGAGACAAATGTTTTGTGACTTCCTGTTTGCTTTCCTGTACATGAATCCCCCTTTTAATCAAAGCACTGACAGCACTGGTGGGTCGATTGTCTCTGCGTATAGGCTGGGAAAATGGTCCTGAACGGGAACTTAAAACAGTTTCATACAACCCTTAATTTGCTGTAATTTGAGCAGAACGTGGCGTCTGATCAGGGTCTGCAATGTTTGCCAATATCCAATTACTAAGCCCAGTGCAGATTTTAGAATAGAGTTCAGTTCGGAGACAACAGGTTGTGGGTTTCATATCGTGAGCTTTTGATTTCATTGGTCAATGATAATCACATGGACAACAACCTTAAGGAAATTTTGGTACATTGTATACTCTGGATAGATTGTAAACAATCGACCCAAAAAGAGAACTACTGTATGGAAATACATCCCTTTTGAGCAGACCCCTTTTCACAAGGAAGGTATACCAATTTTTATAGTTATAACCTCTGAAAGTGTATTCATTCACGTAATACCACATTTTCAAAAATATAACTAATGATACCCAAGAAGCACCTCAATCACGAAGCACATCGTTTCCGAGTCATCGAAAGAAGAATAGATGAGGAACAAACAATAACCCGTTTGACAACTTCATACGTACCTACTCAATGTTTTTTTTTTTTTTTTTTTTTCTAGGAAGTAGTTCTAAGAATGCATGTTCAAAAACTAAGCTTCCCATATAATTAGCCTCGCGTGGTATGGTCAAAACACAGCATGCACTTAAGGAAACAATGTTACTGATTTAATTGCCTTAATACGTGTAAAAGTACATCACGGTTTGCGAATCAATTTGACCACTCTGCAGCGTTTGTAAAGTGACTTCAGGGGCGGATTCAGAGGGGATTCAGTCGAACCCTCTTTTGACTCAAAATTTCATTTTCATAGGTGTTTTGGATAAATTTGGGATACCGTATATACCCTAAATATTCACACCCCTTACTCTTTACCTTATATTTCTCTTCAACAAGTCAATTTTACTTCTTATGAATGTCTTTAAAATTGCTAGATGAGTGGCAAACAGTGTAGACCCTGATCAGACGCCGCGTTCTGCGGCGTCTGATCTGGGTCTACACTGTTTGTTCAGGACTGTCTTTCCGAAAAAATAGAGTAATTACGGTAGTTTGATAAAATCTCGACACCCCCCACCCCACCCCCTTCCCCCCCACCCCCCACCCTCAGAAATCATCGTGGATTCGCTGGACTTACAGTCACGCGATTTGAATAAATCCTTTGACTTAAAGTGCTCGGCCTGCATTTAATGGAACTTCTAGTAAAACGGCGTAGTTTGTAATGGGGACATGTGCCACAAATTTTCCATACGATGATGGGACAATTGGGTTTTATGGCCTTTCAACACTATGAAGCTACTTTTAACAGTCTCAGACAGCCTATCGACGGCTGACCGGCTTCCGTGCCATGTCCGAAGCAAATCGTGCTGGTATCTTTCAGTAAGCAAAACAGTTGCTTAGATGTAGACGGTATCAGTCGTATATGAACAATCATCAAAATATTCCGGACCGTTCAAGCGTAATGGCCATTTTCTAATTTTTACTTTTTTATGCTCGCTAAAGCCTCTGTCAATGAAATCTGGCACTCGAAAGTCAATTTGCTTAGTTGGAGATGGTTTCAATTAGAATGAAAAAAAAAAAAAAAATAAATAAATAAATAAAAAAAGAAAAATCATCAAAATATTTCATTCCGTTTAAGCATTTTGGCTATTTTCTCATTTTTAAATTTTTATGCTTCAGAATGCCTCGGTTAATGAAATCTGGTACTCGGGAAGTCCATTGGCTATTATTGGTGTCTATCAGTATGCCAAAAATTATCAAAATATTCCCAATGGCAATTTTCGCTAACTGACCACAAATTTTCGCAAACTGACCATACATTTTCGCTGACTACGGACGGACGGACACACAAGGTGATTAAAGGCCACCCTTCGGATCGTGCAATAAATAAATAAATAAATAAATAAATAAATAAATAAATAAATAAATAAATAAATAAATAATGTAGCCAGAAATACAGCACGTCAGGTTATTGTTTCAGTGGGGCAGATTCAGAGGGGGTTCGTGGGTGTGTGTGTGGGGGGGGGGAGGGGTTTAATCGAACCCCACCTCCTTTAACTCAAAATTTCATTTTCATGGGAAATTTTGAATAAAAATAAATTTGGGATACTGTATTTACCCTAAATATTCACGCCCCTTATTTTTTACCTTATACTTCTCTTCAACAAGTCAATTTTATTACCTATGAATGTGTATAAAATTGTTGGATGTGTGGCAAACAGTGTAGACCCTGATCAGATGCCGCGTTATGCGGCGTCTGATCTTGGTCTACACTGTTTGCTCAAGCCTGTCTGTCCGAATACGTAAAGTAAGTATGGTAATTTGATTAAACCGAACCCCATCAGAAATCCTCCTGGATCCGCCCCTGACATACAAATGAGCCGCAATGTCAGAAAACGTACCTTCGGACATGTGCGCCCAGCGGAGATCCGACCTGCCTACGCTCTCACACAGTCTGATCAGAACCTTCACTAGGTGCATTTTAGACAGCCAATGATGATTTTTTTTACATGCGGACAACGATATCTCTGATCAGAGTTAATGCGCGTGGGGCTCACATGTCAGAAGGTACGTTTTCTCTCGTCGAGGCTCAAATAAATCTTGTCACCCACTTTCTGTTCTGTATTATATATTCTCAGGTATTGTATTGTTTCTGGTCATGAAATGATATAAGAGTTTTCAGTTTTTTACCAGTGTTATAAGTGAAATTGCTCTTCATAAAGTGCGAATATATCCGGTGACCAAAATGGCTCACACATTGTGATATGGTACCTTTTTGAGTGCGACCGTGGTTTATTGCCTTGTTTACTTGTTTGTTCAATGTCTCTGCTCCTCTGCCTAGTCTAACATTTTCCCATTAAGTGTTTAATATTTAATTTGATAGCGACTGATAGTCACCGCCTACACATAAATGAATTTATTCCGTGCTTGCGAAGAGCTACCTAATGATTCTTAAAAGAAAGATGCACTTTCTCCGCTCGAACATATCATCAGATAACATTGATCAAGCCTGCTATGCCCGAGAATTTTGTTTAGACAGTATAACTGATTAAGGAAACTGATTATATTTGGTAGATTTTCCGCCATTTTCACATGGGAGACAATTTTTGTAACTTCCTGTTTGCTCACATGCTCATCAAGTCCCTACTGAGAAGGATCAACTCTAAATGGAAGAAATTTAATTGCTCCTACAAGAAGAAATATTTTTTTCCTTTTAGACTGCATCCCTCTTCAGAAGGGAGGCAAAACCCCAGCTAACATTTTACTTAAATCTATATCGGACCGTTTTCGGCCGATAACGGTCCGATATAGATTTAAGTACAATTCTAGATGGGACGATATTGACCGAGTTGCCTCTCCTGAAAATGTATAAAAAAAAATCCCCTTAAACTATTGCGTTTTGTTATCGCAATTGCAATATTAATATTTATATAGAAATCTTATAGCATATTTCATGAGACAGGACACCAAGGATATGCAAAAAATATGGTTTCTCGCAGCAGACACTATAGCCCCAGCTAGCAGTCTACTAAATACAAATACAAATACAAAATTAATTTGTAAAACCTCCTACCACAAATAAAATTTGTATTTTTACTTAAATCTTTTTTGGACCGTTATCGATCCGCCAGGATTCCTGTTGGACCGATAACGGCCCGATCCACCCCCACCGCTCCTTGTTTTGTCCATTTACATTTTCTTAACCTTTGCTAACCTCAAAATGCTTTATATGAAATGATTACTATTTGGTGTAAAACTTTACATCAGATTTTCATCATTTTTATCACCCAAACATGTAAAAACAACACTTATTGGTAATTATCACTACATAATGTTACTTGCTCCAATGTGTCTTGCCCGAAATTCGGCCATTATGTATACATGTCGATTGTTTGTGGGAGAAGAACTATATAAGTACTTGTGCTTTCGTTCTAATCCCAATTTGTATAATGACTTGCATCATGTTGTAATGATAGTTATGCTACAATAAAATACGTTTAAACCAAGTAGAATGCTAGCTGGGGTTACAGCTTACTGGACATTGGATTACATGTAAGTAGTTGCGGTCATGGTACCTAAGCCATAATCCAAACTAAAAAATCCGTAAACGAATGACGAATCAGAATGTTCAGACCAATAGACATGGACCCCAGAACAAAGAGTGTAATCAGGCGTCCGCGGATAGTAAGCATTACTTGGTAAGCAAGCTTCGCCCACCATGCCCATAGGCCTGAACGAAGGAAATGTCGGTAGAAGCGTATGTCCGGGATTTGGGAAGTCTACTTATGGCGCGTCATTGGCAAAAACATCAGAAACAATTCTGGAAACTGCTACATTGTAGGGATTGACCAGATCGTGATGTCTCCCATAGAACTTCTTGAGTATTGCTACCAGTTTATTTTTTGATACCCCTGGCTCAGCAACTTTGTAGTGAGCACTTTCCCACGCTCCATGAAGTCCTGATAATTGAACAGGCTTTGGCATAACGGATTAATTGTGAAACGAAAACGCCGTATGCTGGTGCAGATAGGAATATTACTGCTCAGGAATGGAAAGTTAACAATGGGAAAATTGAAGTCATCCCGTTTGTCGTAAAGCCTAGTAGTAAGCTTTCCATTTTCAATGTAGAGATAACAATCCAAGTGTGAGGAGGAGGCTGCAGTCTCCGTTGTTTCCTTTATTTCAAGTTCACGTGGATAGATGAATTTCAAATACTCTGCAAATTTTGTGTTTTTCAGAGACAATACATCATCTATATATCTGTAGGTGAAATTGAATTGTTGTGCAAGGTGTTTCTTGCCTGCTTTGAGGAGACTTTGTACAAACTCCGCCTCATAAGAGTATAAAAACATGTGGCAAACAACGGTGCACAGTTAGTACCCATCGGTATGCCGATTGTTTGCTGAAATATCCGTTCGCCGAACTCCACAAAAATATTGTCAATCAGATATTCCAGCATTTTTATGACATCTGCATCTGAGTATTTTTGTGGTGCACCAGAATGATCCCGAACGAAGTATGTGTCTTTGTAGCCAATGACAACATACTGAAATCGACGGTTACCATTCTTATTGAAGAAACACTGGTTGATAATTTCCTTTAATTTAGACTTCAATTTATCATGAGGAATAGTAGTAAAATCGAAAGATTTTATACTGTTGACGGAATGAAGAGATTGTGCCTTTAGGTTTTCTAAAAGCTCTTTGGAGTTTTCAGAATTCACATCTGATTAACACCACTTCTGGCATATGCAGTGTCACAATACTTCTGAAGGCCTTTTTTTAACTGCGGTTAGGATTCGTGTTAGAATCTGAGAAAGAGGCTTGGTTGAGCACTTAGCCGAACCCGCAATATATCTCTGCTTGTACGGATTCTTGTGAAGTTTAGGAATCCGGTACAGTTTGGGAAGGTCAATATCTTCCTCTGGGAGGGAAATTCCGAATGTCAGCATCACTGAATGGTGGTTTGTAGAATTTCGTCCTTGGACATAGCAATAAGATTATATGTAGGGTTTGCAGTCATGGTACTCATACCAAGCTCTTCCATTAAGCAGTAAGTGAAATGAATTCACCGTCAGGGAAATTGACCCTGACATGAAACTATTTACCGCCCTTCTCAGTGTGGGTGCTTTTAAAGGAAACAATTTGCACCCTTTGGAATCACATTCTTTACTTCAAGAGAAGTCGGTATTGCAAGTTTTAAAATATTAGGGAAACAGCTTCCTGTCTGCAAAAGCTGTCGCCCTTTGCAAAATGGAGGCAAGTGTATACTCTCGTCTTAACCCTTGTCATGCTTAATAGATTAAGATGCCACGCCTATTTCTAACTCTAAGCCAATCAGATTACTCAATCGAGATTGTTGATATAAATTCGCATATTGAATAACAAACAGTGCAGAGCCAGATCAGTTGGCTTCTGAAGCCAACTGATCTGGATCTAATCTGTTTGCAAAGGCGGAACATATCCAGGTTCAGTAGGACACGGATTAAGTTACATTTGTCAGGGGCGGATCCAGGATTTTTTTGACCGGGAGTTTAAAATTGCAGCGTTAGGTCTAAACTGATTAGTTATTCAAAATTTTATCACCCCTTCCTCCACACCGAGATGTTTTAATGAAAACGAAAATAAGGGGCGTTCGACTGAAACCCCGACCCCTTCTGGATCCGCCACTGGGTGCTGTTTTCTTGAGACATAAATGGCAAGATTACCTGAACAATGTAATAAGAAAAAGTCCGTATCGCATATGAGCCGGGGCACAGCATGTCCTACAAGATAGCGTATCCGTAAATGCACAGGCTGATCTGAGGCATTGCTTTGCGCTCTTTGGGTGACCAAACAGCCAAGCTTTCTACAAACGGATGGCAGAAGTTCTGCTTAGAACGTGTGGATGCGAAGGCTGATTTGTCTTCTCTGGGCACGCAAATAATCTTGTAGGAAATGCTGTGCCTTGGCTCAAATATGTAAATATGTAAATATTGAAGACACAGCCCAGTCTACATATCTGAAAAGTCAAATCAGAACATTAGAAGCTCGTCGATATATAGTAAAACTTCAATGACTCATACACAGATGGCTTGTTTACCGTGGTTGATCCGAACTCGTTTTTGAGTCCCTGGAGAAATTCTTCCGATAGCTCGAGAAAACAAATGTTTAGGGACGCTTTAGGGAAATTTCGTAGTTTATCATGAAATAATGGTATGTCGTGTGTACGCATTAGAATTGCCTCATCGAGGCAATTCTATTTACACTCAACATATCATTATTTTATGAAATATTGAGAAGATATCCCTAAATTAGCCCCAGTTGCCTCATGACCTAGTGCTATGATTCACCCTCAGTGGCTCGAACTACCCATGTCTAGAACAAATTCCCATGGTCCCAAAGATATCTGAGCCATGTTCGACTGAATATTACAGTCTCCAGAAATCCAGACAGCGAACATCGAAGGTCCTATTCTGACCTAACGATAATTGCTCATTTGTGTTTACAGCGCAGAAGTTTCAGAAACGTTCTTTGAAAGTTGACATTGCACATTGCATACAGGAATGGATTGATTGTAGAGTTGATGTAACACATCCAGTACGCTGAAAATAGAAAAAGACAACATATTTATTAGAAATTATGATATAGTAATATACCGTATTCGACCTAATTACCACAGTGCTCTTAGGTTTTTCAAATTTTCTGAAAAAAAAAAAACAACAACAACAACAACAACAACAAAAAAAGACAACAATAACAACAACAACAAAAAAACTTGTACTAAATTATCCAGCAAATAAAAAAAAAGATCAGCAGAGGATTTCAGGAAACGCGTATTTACTGATGCTTATGCGATTTTTTTTCTCAATTTCTTTATAAAAGCATATGTTGCTGTACAAGGCAATTCAAATGAGTACTACAACGTATGCTTTTATAAAGGAGTAGATAAAAATACACAGGCTATTATGTGAAGACTTCGAGAGACACCGGAAAGTTCTGCCGCCCGATTTGGCAAAGGGGCCAATATTTGAGGATATAGGAAACAAGAAACAGAACAGTCAAACGAAGAGAAAGTACAACAGAAACACCGCACTGGAACGAAATCCACAAGCCTTAAAATTATAGGAGTTTTATACAAATAACTTTAAACCATAAGCTTAACTGCTTAACGAATAATCAGTGGAAATAATCATATCAGAGTTCACTGTCCGCCCATACTGTTAGTATCTGAGTACAGAATTCCAAAAACTGAATTATATAGCTTGAGAAAAGGTCAAGATCCCATAAAATTTAATCTATAACCCAGTACAGTCAATTCTCTTTATACCGACACTCGATATAACGATTAAATTCGTTAAAATGACAATTTGAATGTCACGAAACCGTCGCTCAAAAGGTGACAGTTAATGAGAAATTATGCAATGATATTGCATTAAAACTTCAAGCAACAACATATGTTTTGGATATTTGTTAGAATCACCTCACTGAGGCGATTTAATAAATATCCAAACATATGTTCTATGAGGAAATAAAAATAAAACAAGGTCTTTCTTAGATATCATTCTGCCTATTAAAGATTCTTTACAACAGCAAATTCATTTTAATGGCAATTTCTTTGAGAACAAATGCTATCGTTGTAATGAGGGTTCACTGTATACTGTGAGCATTTCGGAGATAATTAAAGATAATATTATTACTGCTCAAAAACATAGATTGTGGGTACTCGTTAGAACCGCCTCGCCGAGGCGGTTCTAACGAGTACCCACAATCCATGTTTATAGCAGAAATATGAAAAATATCAGAGTTTTTCATATGAAAGTTTTCAGTTTTTGTTGGTGAATTTTTCTATATATTTAAATAGGCTTGTTTTCATAATGTATGACTTTCATCCTATTTCAGAGAAATTTTCTTGTGAACTGCTTCCTGTTTATATTCATTCAGTGGTGTGTTTTGTAACAGCTCATTTTGTGCCTATGTCAAATGCGTTTTCACATGCTCGGAAGTAATTTGTTTTTCTTTCATGTTTAGTAATCAATTTAGCCAATGCATTGAATGAGAGACATTATTTCCGTAAAATTTGACGAATCATGTTTTTCTGAACTAGAACTTAACAAGAAACGCTTTCTTCATGATATGTTTGTGCAGTAAACATAATCGAACAAAAATTAGCCTGTCGTTTATACGTATGTTTGTTTATCTATTTTTATTTTATCAGGCGCACTTGCAAATGATTAAGGTGACGAACTGATGTCAGCAAGCAGCAAGTTGCCCCTGCCGACACATCTCATTGGTCACGTTCACACTATCAGTATGACATGACTTGTAAGACACCGGACGAGGGGATCTGCTACAGTCCGAATCCACGACTGACCAAAAGAGGTCACAGTCTGCTAAGAACTTTTCAAATGTTTATCCGCGACTTATCCAAAATAGACCAAAATAGGCCAAAACCGGCTAAGAACTTTTCAAATGTTAAAAAAAGGTACCTTTCTGTTGTTCTGTAACTATGAAATATCGTCAGTTTTACGCTACTAGGTTTATCCTAAATGATCGGATAATACGACTAAATTACAGTACCTATCCTAACATTTGAGCAAGTCCATACCCAGCTAGCATTCTATATAAATCTATAGCGGGCCGATATCGGCCCGTCAGCTACCCTCACGGGCCGATAACGGCTCGTTATAGATTTATGTAGAATGCTTACTGGGTAGGACTGTCTGATGAATTGTACAGAATACTGAAACAAAATATGTAGGAAAACTGTAGATCGTGATCGTGATTAAACTGCTTTGAGTCTACATTGTTTGCACAGGTTTATCTCTCAGAATAAACTGGATGAATTCGGTATACGGAAGGCTTACGTTTACAAAGGTTACATTATCATAGTTGTAAACGCTTCGTATGCTGGGTAAATTTTTCAACAGGTAACACACTGGTAATAATTCTAATATTTAAAAAAAAAAAAAACCCCAAAAAACCCCAACAAAAAACAAAAAACAAAAAAGACCCCCTCCCCCCCCCCCACAAAAAAAAAAAAAAAAAAAAAAAAAAAAAAAAAACACACACAAAAAACAACAACAGCAACAACAAAAAAACAACAACAGGTTTTGACATTTCAGTTGTCTCCATTGGAGACAATTTACAATGTCAAAAAGTATTTTATGGGAAAATACAAAAAAAATGTCACCACTTTGTTCTGAACTGAATTAGCCCAGAGAGTGGTAAAGGTTAAAAAGCATTCTGACACCCTTACCCCAAACTATTTACATGGTTCAGTAAGTCACCAGATCGCTTTTAGTATGCGGAGATATAGAAATGCCAAGGAAAGGTCACAATCGCGGAACACAGCAACCCCATGTATCGGATAAAGGTTTAGTGGTATGTACTGGCAAAGTAAAACATAATATCCTCGAAAAACAGAACGAGCAAACAGAAAGAAAGTGCAGTAGAAAAAAAAGTCATTTTCACTACAAAAAACCCGAGTTTGGACGAAAATTAACGACTGTTTTCCGAAGCTCAATTTATGATAACTCTATCGACCAGTCAAATGCTAGTGGAAGTTAAAATGGCGACATCCGTGAACCGCCAATAAAACAGGAATACAGTTTGATAAAATGCCATCTAACTGCATTGTTACAGGCTGCACATTACGAAAACATGCCTATTCAAATATACTGGAAATTTTACCTCTAAAAATGAAAATATTCAGATAAAAAATTCTGATATTTTTCATATTTCTGCTCAAAACATAGATTATGGGAACCCGTTAGAACCGCCTCAATGAGGCGGTTCTAACGAGTACCCACAGTCTATGTTTTTTTTAGCAGAAATAAGAAAAATAATGTATACCCCTGTAAACCCCAGTTTTACTATATAAAAGTGGGGTTTAATGGGGTCAAAATTATATAGATGGGTTTTCGTGATGAATCGTATGCAAACCTCGGTGTTGATGTGCATTTTCCATGATGGTTTTTACGTGTGTACCCAGCCCTATGTTTATGAGTACTCAGCTATTTCTACAAAAAGTGTAAATGTATAATAAATTAAAATAAACTTACTTACCTATAGCATACAGAACAGTGTTAACGCAGTCATTACAGTATACTTCGACCATTACAACTGTATAGTATGGGGCAAATGTTACAATAAGTGCCAGAAGTATTGCACTGAGGACTTTCACTATTTTCCTTTCCTGTCGCACACCTTGCCTGTTACTCAGGAGAGCTTTGTTGTTTTCTTTATTCAATGCTCTTAATGACATAGTGTCGTCACGCACATGGGTTTCCGGGCCAGAATATCCTGAATTGCTATCAAGAAACGTAGTCTCGCCTTGCACAGGCTGAATAATGTTTCGAGATCTATGTCGCTTTGAGGCAGATTTAGACTGCATTAAAATACTGTTCAAACCATTTATAGAACTCCCCTTATTTGATAATTGTCTCAGAGAGTCAGTCACCGAGTTTGACTTATTTATAGATTGTTTAGACATAGCGTCATCCCTCACATTCACATTTGAATGTTCCGTAAAATCATTATCACTTGGATGAATGGCTCCTTGTCCGTTATTGGTTCCGTTGTTATTAGATGCTTCAATAGGATGCACATACGTTTCATCTTTCTCTAGATATATGTCAGTTCTGTCTTGTTCACTTAAGTCTTCTTCTGTTGAGTATGGTTTACTTTTACCACGCGATGGCTTTGTATCAGTTATATCTGCAGATACATGTATATCACTCGGCTGGCGGTTACTTGTTTTATGTTCCGCCGGGTATGTTATACTTTTAGATCTTGGTAGGTGATTGTTTCTTTCTTCATCGGCTGGGCTACTAACTGATTTATCGCCATGTGGATATGCATTTGTATTCCTTCTATCTCGTACAACACCGTCTAAGTTTAAATGCCTGCCTATGACGTTAATTGTACGGTTGTTACGGCTTTCATCAACTGATAATGAATTTTGATACCCACTTTTGTTACTAACATTAATCCTGGAAGCCGTTACAAATATATCTTTATTGACATCATTATCTACTTTTCTATTAATTGTGACATTTTTCTCTCTGTGTCCGGAATAACCTTTACTGGCGGGTTTTGCTTTTCTCATGAGTCGCTTTTGTTTTTCTGTTTGTCTGTATATGAAAAGGTAAAGACTTGTTGTGATCGTAACGGGTATATAGAAAGTAATTAAACTTGTAACTAAAGTCATTGCTTTATTGGATTTTAGAAACTGCACATAACACGCATCACTTGGCACAACCCGTTTTCCTTCAATATAAGGCCATGCAAATATCCACGGGGGCCATAATAAGATAGCTATGATCCACGTATAACTAATCATAATTCCAATCTTCCTGGGAGTTCTACTGGCTCTGTATTTAAGTGGTCTCATCACTGATAAATATCTATCTAATGAAATGATTAAAAGGTTAGCAACGGATGCCGTGTGCATGACATAATCCACAGAAAGCCAAATGTCACATATTACGGGACCAAGCGGCCAGCATCCAAACAGCAAATACAGTGTATATAGAGGCATTGACAAAAGCCCCGTAGAAAAGTCTGAAACTGCCAGACTTACCAGACAGTAGTTACTAAGAGTTTGCAACTGTTTGTTATACTTAAAAGCGATAATAACAAGTAAATTTCCAACAACTGTCACCACAGATATTATACCTGCAATTAATGAAGCAGAAATTCTCCCTGCGTAACTGCGAATCCCATGTCCAGCATCCAAAGAACAGTTATTATCTAATTGTATATCTGACAACTGAGATTGGCCGTAGTATTCGTTTCCTGGTAACATTGAATTGCTCGAACCTTCTTGCAATGTGGAATTTACTAACAAACTGTGAATGGATTCCATTCTGTGATACTTGATACTCTTTTCCCGAAAGCGTTATATATTGTACCATTACGAAAACATGTCAATTCAAAAATACTGAAAATTCTACCACAAAAAAATGAAAATTTTCAGATAAAAATTCCTATATGTTACATTTTTCTGTTCAAAAACATAGATTGTGGGTACTCGTTTCTAACGAGTACCCACAATCTATGTTTTTGAGCAGAAATAAGAAAATTAATGTGTACCCCTGTAAACCCCAGTTTTGCTATATAAAGTGGGGTTTAAGGGGGTCAAAATTATATAGGCATGTTTTCGTGATGTCTCGTCCACTGGATCATCATATATCTCAAATATGATACATACCAATACAAATTTATCCGATATCAATACAGAAAAAAACAGCAACCTTGGAGTTTGTAGCGTTTCTCGGTTTCTGAAATGAAAATGAAGATGAGATTTATGTACGAATAAAACAGCATTGCTGACATATTCTACCAGTTTACAGGTGTGGCCTTAAACATGTTTCAACCGTGACGCATTACATGTTTCGTCTCATATACATTTTATGTATTGGCGCATTGTATGCTAAATCATCACATGAAAATTAGTGTGTGTGTGTGTGTGTGTGTGTGTGTGTGTGTGTGTGTGTGTGTGTGTGTGTGTGTGTGTTCTGACAGAAAGTAGTCAGAAATAAAGCGTGAAATCTCATTTAAATCATTATGGAGAAAAGCCTTAGTTTCTGTAAAAAAGAAGAATCATATCGTTTGAATTTTGCATTTGTTTATTTATAGTCAGCAGATTAAACTTTAAGCTTTCAACTTCGGAACCGCTCGTACAAACCTGCGCGGTTTACTAAACAGAATGGTTCCATAAATTTGCTCTTAGAATCTTCAAAAATAATATGAGCCACAGCACGACAAAACCTACAATAAGAACGGTGTGTCTAGCAAAGCCTCAGATTAGTCTGTACTTCCACAAAGTATGGCAAGAGTTCTCGTTTATCCCTCTTTGGATAGCCTTGAGGCTGTAAAAGGCACATGCGATTAGCGAAGAACTGAGCCAGCGCACGACAATACCTACAATAAAAAAGACTTGTGCGACCAGTGAAGACTCAGATCAGCCTGCGCGAAAGAGTCTTCGCTGGTTGCACAAGTCTTATCACTACCAGGAATTATCGTACAACAGGAACTGTCACTCAGGTTATCGATATTCCAATTTAGATCGGTTTCGATTAATTCCCTTTGACTGGAGGCCCGTAAGCGTCGTCTTACCTGTGTAGCTGGTGTGTAATCAACCCAGTGTCACACACCTACAGTACTACTACAATTCAGATTAAATCATGTGTGGATGCATTGCTCTTGGACCCAATATACACTGGAATAGGTCCGAGTTAGAATGAATGAATGAATGAATGAATGTCAGCAGATTATTCAGTATGATTTTCAAAAGAATATCAATTGTTTAACCTAAGAATTGATTAATAATGATAATAACAAAATATTAATTAATTGATTAAAATAAATTATTATTATTATTATTATTATTATTATTATTATTATTTCATTATTTCAAATTGAATAAAAAGTGTTGTATTTAGTTATAGATAATTCAATATGATTTTTAAACGAATTTAAATAGTTTAACCTAAGAAAACAAAAGCAATTAATAAATTAAAAAAGTGTTATATTTAATGAATGGTAATTCAGTAAGATTTTAAAATGAAGAACAATAGTTAATCTAAGAGAACAAATGAGTTGATTAATTAAGGTTGTATTTAATTACTGATGATAGTTTGGTACAATTTTTGAAAGAAAAACGATCATTTCACCTGGAGAAAACAAATGAGAAAATTTAATTAAATATAAGTAATTTGAAAAAAAAATGAATGAATGAATAAAAAAAATTACTTTATGATAACCATAAACTAAAGACAGAAAGAAAGAAAGAACTGTGGATAATAAATACGGGAGAAAGACCTATGTCATCCACTTCTTAACATCATAGGACAGTCTGCGTGCCTCCGTTATTAAGTTATCCTAAGACATTTGTTGTTACAATACGAAAGAAAGAAAGAAAGGAAGGAAGAAAGAAAGAAAGAAAGAAAGAAAGAAAGAAAGAAAGAAAGAAAGAAAGAAAGAAGCATATGGATAATGAGTACAGGGGAAAGGCCTATGTCATCCACTTTTAAACCTCAAAGGGCAGTCACCATACCTCCGTTATTAAGTTAGGTCATCCTAAGACATTTGTTAGTACAGTAATTAAAGCTACCTACTCTTTAAGGTGATCTAGGTAACCTATTTCACATCAGTACTATCACCACAGATTAAAGAAACCTATTAATCAGAATGCAATCAAGTGTGTTTAATCAATGCTCACCAGAACAATGATATGCGGCGTCTGATCTGGGTCTAAAGTTCTTATCTATTTGTCAATATCCCTTTTTTAGCATAAATGAGTAATATCAAATATTACTGTGTTTTAAGCAACCTTCAGGTATGTGCCCTTTGTGGACCAAGACCCCATTGCGCTTTCTGAGCAAGGTTATGCTCTTTGCTTAATGTGTGTTACAGATCTGATTGTTAAGATCAGTATGTGCAGATGCTTATGCTAAATAATCCTACTGGCCATTCTGTGCCTGAGCATAGTAGTAGTATTAGGGTACATACATGATTAGAAAAAAAAAAACAAAAAAAAAAACACGCAAATTTAGAGGTTTAAATTATTGGTAATTTGATAATTTAGTAGTTTGAAACCAGTCTGCAAAGCTCACACAGACCATCAGCTGGACAGAGGTGTACAAACAGGACATTTCTTTCAAGAGAGGTACATAAATAGCTTTGGGCTATTTGTTCACAGCATAAAGACAATTAGCTATTTCATAAACTTAGGACCCATTGGTGGCGCGAATTAGCATAGTACTTATCAGTTAGCACTTTGGGTAAAAGTTTTGCAGACAACATAAATATGGGACAATTTTCTCCAGTTCTCCATTAAAACATATGTTGTAGATATTAATTTGATGTACCTCGGTGAAGCAAAAACATGTTATGAGTACTCATTTGAAGAACCTTGGTGTGGCTCATCTAATGAGTACCCCCAACATATGTTTTTATGGAGAAAAAAATACAATCCCCA
Organism: Anodontia alba; assembly: GCA_964016985.1. Taxonomy (NCBI): domain Eukaryota; kingdom Metazoa; phylum Mollusca; class Bivalvia; order Lucinida; family Lucinidae; genus Anodontia; species Anodontia alba. Next base: position 33,101,313 of record OZ024823.1, read on the forward strand.
AATACTTATCCTGAACGATTTTCCTCTGTATGTTTTATTTTCAAAACAGTATTTGACATTTCATGAAAATTGTCTCCAATGAAGACTATTTGCATGAAGTGTCAAATCCTATTTTCTGGATAAACTAAGACAATAACCACTTTATCGCATGCTGAATTAGCCCAGAAAGTGATAAACGTTTAGGGATCAAATATCACCCCCACCCCAAAAAAGGAAGTGGTTTGACATTTCTTGCAAAGCATCTCCATTGCAAACAATTTGCATGAAATGTCAAATCCTATTTTCTGGGGAAAATTCAACAAATATCACCAGTTTTTGCTGCTGAAGTAGCCCAGAGAGTGGAAAAGGTTAAAGGTTAAAATTTTTACCCCTCCCCCACCCCCACAAAAAAGAAAACAACAAAAGATAAAGTTTGACAGTCCATACAAACTGTCTCTGTTGGAGACAATTCGCATGACATGTCAAAGCCTACTTTCTGGGAAAAATAAGAATATCATCATCACTTTTCCCTTGATGCATGAACGTTGTTTAACAATCATTTAAACTTAAGAAAAAAAAAATAGACAAACTGTCAAAAAACTTTCATAAGAATTAATGTAGAATATGCTATTTCTAGTTTTATCTTATCATCTCAAGAATTGCAGGACCACGTGACCTGTCTCAGATAAAGGGCTGTTGTGTCAGATTATGAAAAAAGGGAAATTATGTATTATGCAAACACTAAAGATCCAGATCAGTCTGCGCATCTGCACACTCTGATCAGGATTTTAAATCTTGATCAATATATTCTACAGTAATTAGTGTTTATTTAGTTACACGGTTAAAGATGGTGCTTTGTTTGCCCATATTCCTTGATCATAGTTATAATGGTCCTTTTCAAATGTTGATGTTCATTTGATATTTTGACCACTTTGTTTTTATTGCATGAGGTATAGATTAAGCTATTATTACATTGTCCAGTGGCCTGAGGGATCTAGTTCCCACGGGATAATAATAATAATGGTAGACAAATGGAACCAGAAAATAAACAACGTGCTGTTATTTAACTTGTATTTATATATGTTTGAACATTTTTTTTAATGCTAATATAAATGAAAGTAAAATGTTTTGTTGATCGTTTCAAGACCTTTGAGATGTCTTCAAGTAACATAAGAAACAATTATGATTGAATCTTTTTCAAAAAAAAAAAAAAAAAAAAAAATGGGCCATATGAATTATGCGATCAATGTAGACCCGATTAGTCTGTGTGTCCGCTGAAATACATTGATCAGTCTATACTGCATGTTGAATACAGCTTGCACAATCTATCAAAGAAAAATGTATGCACATGCTGATCTGGAACTACAATGGTTGCTGCTTTTATTTGGAGAGACTCGTGTTATTTTTGTGTTGGGTAATTAGCAAATATGGATAAAATGTCGTTTTCCTTGGATTATGACTGTTACTACTATCCTAGATTTTTAGACAGAGAGGTCTGTGCCAACGGTGTAGACCCAGATCAAATGTCACATTACGCATTGTGTGTTCAGGGTCTACATTATTTTACACTTACCCAGCAATGTTTAGACAAATCAGCTGGTTCTGTCATGGCATTGTTAAAAAGATAGGGCAAGTGTTGTAAAGAGTAGAACTTGATCGAATCATCTGGTATCCCAGGTTTGTTTTTGAAACAATTGTCTTTAGAGTAATGTTTGAAAAGGTGTGTACTGAACAATTTTTTGAATCTGACTGAGAAAGTGGTTTATAGTATTTAACCTCGGGATTCTGATAAACACACCATAAGAAAAGGCAGTGACCCTGATCAGACATTACATCACAGAGTATCTTAACAAAGGTCTACACTGTTTGCCACTCAGATAGCAGGTATAAGCTGTGTCAATAGGTAGCCAAACGGACTTGATCAAATTTCAGTATGATAGTAATTTAATGTGTCTAATAGGGTTTATACGGTAATTACCAATATTTTACCCCTAAATAAACATGTACGATAGTATAAACTGTCCATGTGGCTATTTTACAAATAAAACATTTCGAATATGACCAGCTTAATAATATTTATTCTTCGGAATTGTGATGTACAACATACTAATAATAATAGTAGTAGTAAATACTACTACTACTACTAATAGTAATAATAATAATAATATCATTAGTATCATTATGTTTTAATTTCCTAGATAACCATTTTATGAAACAAAATTTCTGAAAATAATATCAATTATCATTTTGTTTTAATGTATTTTGTTTTAAATATTATATTTTTTTTATTAAATATACATATTTAACACCGCATGTTGAATAGAGCTTGCACATTCTATGAGAGAAAAAAATGTATGCACATGCTGATCTGGAACTACAATGGTTGCACGTCATATTTAATGCTGCTTTTATTTGGAGAGACTCTTGTTATTCACAGATTTAGAGAACGTTTGAGAGAGAGAGAGACTCATCTCATTCATTTAGTCCTTATTTGTGTACAGGAATCTAAAATGAGCAAATCGTGTCAATTAAAGGGCTAGTTTATGCAAAAAGATCAAATATTGGATTTGATTCTGTTTGTGCAATTAAAATTGAGCATAAGCATGTATGTCAATTATGTAAAAAGTGATTTCGTTGTTTTCTTTTGTCAAGATAAGGACATAATTGGCATTCATTAGCAGTAATTGTTATTAAGAAAACATCGCAAGAGTTGCCGCGCATTTAGGTATTTTTCTTGTATCCCGACAAAGCATTTTTTTCATCATTAAACAAACAAAAAAAAAAAAAAAAACCCAAAAAACAAGTAATTAAGCAGTTTGTAGTTTTCCTATGGTCAAAAGTAATTATATCAAATTTCCATTAAAGCTTCAATAAATTGCCGAATAAAAATATAATTCGACATAAACAAAAATTAAATAAATAAGTTTATATTATCATAAATATATATCTTTGTTTTCCTTTTTGAAGCTAAATAATCTTTATAATACTATCAATGGATACCAATTCTTTTTTATTTTCCAATTCTTACAACCTCTTTTGCAATTCATGCTAGTATCATGTGTACACAAGACCTGCGTCTGTGTAATCATTACACATTTTCTCTCCGCATTTTTAAAATGTAGCTATATTCTGCAACCTGTGGGCCATTTTTAATAAAATAATTTATTCAATATTTTATTACATAACTATAGATATTAAATAGATCTATCGAATGAGAGGTTATAATGAACAGAGAAATTTTAAAAAATATGACTTTTGGGCGATTGAATCAAGGCAATTTTTCATTTTTGTTGTAAAATACAAAGACTTAATAAGGAAAAACCCTTGTAGCATTCATTACAATCTGGGCCATTTTAAAATTTATCTTATCTCAACAAATTTGGTATCAAATTGAAGCAGATACATTTTCCCATCTATTGCGAGGTTATAATAATATCTTGTATTATTGAAAATAAATGATTTTATTAGTTAAATGATGGGCTCCTATATGATTCTATACATTTCCACACTAGTACCTGTCTGAGGACTAGCGACATGCTGTGACGTCACAGAAGGGACCGATTGGTGCGGATTAGTACCTGTAGTACGAGAATTCCTGCATATGAGTAGGTTTTATCGTGCGCCGGCTCATATATAAACTTTTTGTTTATTAATTCATTCACTAAAACGCGTAGAAACTTACTTTGCGCAAACACATTAAAACGGTTCCGGAGTTGAAAGCTAAAGAGTAACGGAAATAAAAGCGACCAGCATTTTTTTTTCTTATTTTTCACAGCAAATTGATTCATTCAAATTGTTTTCTTTGCACCCAGTTTGAATGACATGTCAAGTTGTATTTTCATAAATGCATTTCAGTAAAAAAAGAGAAATCCTAAGAGCTCACACAAGTCAGTATATTAAACGTCAAAGATTTGTATAGAAGTCGGGTGGAATTACGAGACGATACCGGCGCTGTACTGCCAACTCTGACGAAAGGGACAGACAGATGTAAATTAGCATACTCCCTGTTTAAAGCGGGACTATAAGTATTTGGTATTATCACAAATGATCGGACATTTTTATTCTTGACCTGAGACTTGAGCGAGTACATTTTACTGCCTGATAACGTGGCTAAACCTATTTGATCTTGTCTACAGTGTTTGCCCAGTCTAGCATGTCTGTATTAGGGTAAATAAGGCCTTCCATAATTTTTTAACCCTTAGCACTCTGGGTAAAATTTTATAGCAGACGACCTTTTAAAATGTTTTCTTACTTTACCCCCCCCCCCCCCCCACCCCCCACCAAAATAAAAAAAAAAAAAACACAAAAAAAACAACAAGATCTGACATTTGACATCTGAAAAAAAAAAAAAAAAAAAAAAAAAGATCATCAAATTGTCGTCTGCTGAATTAGCCCAGAGAGTTTAAAACTTATATATATATAAATATGCTAAGTGAGCACTTTGAAATAGGCCGGATCGAATCCGTCGTACACACAGAACATCAAGGCGATGATGTGGTGGCAACGCCATTTTCAAAGATGTCGGCTAGTCCGTAAGGGAGGACCCGACTCTAAAGCTTATTAGCGAATTGGATGAGGGTGTAACAATTAACCAACCGAGTCTCAACCAGATGAAGTGCCATGATTGGATGACCCGAACAAGAGCCGTTAGAGGTTTGCCTCTTTTACCCTTGAGTGTCTGAACTGGACTATTCCATCTGTGTATTTGGTCATATCCATTGTTGTAAATAAGGTATTTTACTTAAAATCATTAACAGACTTGCAAATAATGTAGATCATGACGAGGCGGCTCATTACGAGCCGTTTCATCTGAATCTACAATGTTTGCATAGGTACTTGGACCGGTCCATTACGAAAACACGCCTATTCAAATATATTGAAAATTACACTACCAAAAACTGAAAGTTTTAAGATAAAAAATCTTATATTTTTCATATTTCTGCTCAGAACATAGATTGTGGGTACTCGTTAGAACCGCCTCGGCCAGGCGGTTCTAGCTAGTACCCACAATCTATGTTTTAGAGCAGAAATAAGAACTCTAATGTATACCCCTGCAAACCCCAGTTTTACTATATAAAAGTGGGGTTTAAGGGGGTCAAAATTATATAGGCACGTTTTCGTGATGGCAGTGCTTGCTGCTGGTGGATATGGAGGAGGGAGCACAGACCGGACTTTGGTTAGTGATTTCTTTGGTTTCCTTTACGTGGTCTCCCGGTCTGGGTCCTTCTTAGGGAGTGTGATATTAAACTGTGCCTTGGTAATATACACGTATGGAAGCTCTTATTTTGAATGACCTCCAAGTTCTGCAACTTATAGTCAGGTCCCTAGCATCCAGTCCATGTAAGGTTTTTCTGCTCACGAATTATGTGCAGAAGCCATTTCAAGCCAGGAACCAGGCAAAACTTACCTGAATTTCCGGCGCAGTCCAAATGTGTCTCAGGTGCCCGCCTGCGTTAAAAATCTAATTCTGTCTATCTTGAAATAAGCACCCAGACAAAACACACTGTTTACTGGCTGCCAGATTTTACGTTTCGTATACGTTGCTATTCACTATAAATCTTTTTTTTTTTTTTGATATTCATTACTTTATTTGCATTCAACATGTTTAAGTCACGCCAACGCATGAAAATATTGACTTAAGATAACCTTAGATATGGATAATAGAAATGCTTAGCACTCTGGGTAAAAATTTAGCAGACGACATTTTGAAATATTTTTCTTTTTTTTTTCCAGAAAATAGCCTTGACATTTCATGCAAAATGCTTCTTTCGAGATAATTTGCGTGAAATGTCTATTTTCTGGGAATGCTAAGAATTACTTTTTTTAAATGCCGCCTGTTGAAATGTTTACCCAGTCAGTTTAAGCTTTAAGTGAGAGAACAGGATTGGAAAATACAACAGAAGTATTATTGGTCTGAATTTTGATCAATTTTACAAAGAAAGAAATTTTCCATGAACAGACTGTCTTTTTGTTAACAGTCTGTATGGTTATTATCACATTCGAAACACACACGCGCGCACACGCACGTTTCGGAATGTTTTGCATGAACACATCACTAAACACCCAAAGTACAGTTACTATTGCAATGCCTCATGCAGTTTTTATAGACCATACATCGTAGATTTGATTTTACATAACTTTAAGGGGACTGAATACAAGTGGTAGTTTTTCTGCCATATTTTATAAGGGAGATAACTTATGTGGCTTCCTGTTTGTCTTCGCTGGATACCATAACCTTCTGAAAAGGGGTCTACTCTACAAGGACAGAATTTGGAAGCAAATTCAATCCTTGTGGAGTAGATACATTCTTTCCTTTTAGAGTAAACCCGATTTTTTTAGAGTAGACCCCTTTTCAGAAGGGAGACGGAACAAATTGATTTGCTTTCCATGAAAGATTCATTTTCTTCACGTCATCTCCCATTCTGTCTGCATTCTAAGTTTGGCTAATAGTCGTTTTTGAACACTGCTATCAAAGCGGCATCGGAAAGACAAATCTTTACCGTACCCTAGAAAGCATGACAGGATATTGTTTCAAAAAGGAATGACCATTGAGAGCAATGAACTGAAAAAACTGAAAATACAGTGAACCCTCGATACAACGACAGAATTTGTTCCCAAAGACGTTGCCATTATAATGAATTTGCTGTTGTAAAAAATCCTTAATGGACAGACTGGTATGTAAGAAAGGTATTGTTTTGTTCTTATTTCCTCACAGAACATATGTATTGGATATTTGTTAGAATCGCCTCACGGTGGCGATTCTAACAAATATCCAAAACATATGTTTATTTAAAGTATTAAATACAATATTCTTGCATGATTTGTAACTAATTGTTACCTCTAGAGCGACGGTTTGGTGACAGTGAAATTGTCATCATAATGAATTTTGTCGTTGTATCGAGTGTCGGTATGTCTTTAAGGGAAACTGTTACACTTTAAAGGAACACAACTCTATTTAATTGTTTTTCCTCCTGTCTGAAAAGGAATATACTCTAAAAGAAGTGGCTTATTGGGCAGGGAAACAAACAGGAAGTAACAAAAGTCCCCACCCTTTTTTTTTAAAAAAAATTGTATCCTGCCCACTTGAAGCTTCAGACCAGACTGTTCATCCGCTCAACTTAATCAGTGCCTGCACTGTAAGTCTGGAGATGGCAACGAAATTATAAGAATATACTGGGGAAAAGTGAAGACGCGGAACACATTACCCGTGTGAGTGAGTGAGTGAGATAATGAATAAGTAATTAAATAATAAATCAAAATGGATTATGACAACAATTAAAACAACAACAAGAATAGTAACAACAAAAATTAAAACCAAGAACAAAGAAAAGTACATTTTGCTTCCTCCATCTCGTAAATCCACCAGATCTTACTTGGACGTTTAATATCCTTACTCGTGCGCTTTCACGGCTTCTCTTCACTAAAATGTTGTTACGAAACTACCTGATCATCTTTAGAAACAGATGGCTATTTTGTTGTTTAAGAGCAGTTTCACAAGAAAAGATATCTTAACCCTAGTCCTGCTGAACCCGGATATACCCTGTCTTTACAAACAGTGTAGATCCAGATCAGTTGGCTTCTCAAGAAGCCAAATGATCTGGATCTGCACTGTTTGCCATTAAGTACGTGACTTGTATCAACAAACTGGATCAAGTAATCTGATTGGCTGAAAATTGGAAGTGGGTGTGGCATCCTCATTTGTACAGCAGGACAAAGGTTAAGGACAATGAACACACTTTCAGAGGAGGCAACTTTGTAAAAATTGTTTTTGTCTTCTTTTAAAAAAGTGGACAGCTCTAAATGACATTGCTTTCATTGGGAACATGTTTTACCTTTTAGTGTAGCCCCCATTCAGAGGAGCTTAGTATACAGAAAAGTTAACAGGAAATAAACAAAAGTCCTCTTACTTGTAAGAAATGGGCAAAATCTACCTAGTGTATCCGGTTCCTTTAAAACATATGCAAACTGCGAATCTGTATTCGCAAAGTCAGATCAGTTCCTTCGTTGTTTTTTGAGAGCGGATAAGATGTACACAGTAATCAGGCGAAGGCATGTGTTGTTCGCATGTATACAAGGGCTCTTTATGCGTGATGCGGCTCATTTAAGACAGTTATTTAAAAATTCCCGGCAACGTGATGTCACAGAAGAGTAGAGCAAACAGTAGCCTTTTTAATTGGTAGTCAAACGTGGGAACAAACAACATATACTATGTTGCCGTGCCAAATGATGAGGGCTTAAGGACAATGGATACACTGCTAGGGGAGGCAACTACATGTATCTCACATCCTTTTTGTTTCCCTTCCGAAAAGGGGTCTGCTGAAAAAAGAAAGAATTTGTTCCCATTTTTTCTTTCTAGAAAAGAGCCATTTTCAGAAGGGGATTGGTGTGCAGGAAAAAAGCGGTAGTCTTAAAATTTGTTTCCCTTGAAAAATGCCGGAGAACCTGAAAGCCTGTAACTACAATTACATTATATACTAAAGCCTGTAACTACAATTACGTTATATACTGATATAAAATGCCCTGTAAACACACAACGTCGTATTACGACGTTGTGTGTTTGCTGGGTGGGTGAGTGTGTAGCAAATGACTACAAGCCTACTGTGTAACAGACAAAGTATAAGAGATCGTCACTTAGGTGGCAGTGCCAGGTGCCGCATTACCGTATTTACCCTAAGTATTGGGAGACCTTAACTCTTACCATACTGGAAGACGGAGCTCTGAAAAAGTAGACTGATCGGAGGTGGTTCTAACGAGTACCCACAATATATGTTTTTAGCAGAAATATGAAAAAAAATATCAAAACTTTTATCTGAAAATTTTCATTTTTTGGTGGTAAAATTATCAGTATATTTGAATAGGCTTGTTTTCGTAATGACATTCCAGAATAGGAAGACCCAGATGTCGAAGTCGTCCATCATAAAATTTTTTGTACTTTTTAGCTTGATCCCTTGTCTTTGCACATTTTCTAAAATAATTTTGTCTTTTTGCATATTGGGGACCAGATTTGGGTGGCATACTCTAAATTTGGCCGTGCAATAGACTTTTGTACGTTTAGGAACATACGAGTATCTTCTCCATGAAAGTACATGTTCTTAATATTAGTCCCAGTTTTATTTGTCATGTTTACTGTCTGGGTAATGAGATATCTGAATTTTAGTTCTTTATCAGTGGTAACCCCTAGATAGTCTTTATTTTCGACAGTCTTTATAGTTATTTGGTTTTCACCTGAGCCAATTGTATACTGGTGTGGTTCTCCCTGTTCGAGGTGCATATGGTGAAATTCAGTTGTGTTAAATAACATTTCCCATATTTCAATCCAGTTTTTTGACTTTATAATATCATCTTGCAGCATGTCTTCCGTTTGTTCAGATTCTATTGCAAAGCAGATGTTGGTATCTTATACAATTTAACACTTTTATGCCCAGCATTCCTTTAAAGGAACATTAGCAAACAGTGTGGACCCAGATCAAACGCAATAGAACGCGTCTGATCAGGATCTACACGATTTGCAGAAAAACAGAAAGCTTTACGAAACATAGTCCTTATATAGGTCAGGTAATAGACTTGCCCAAAGAGTTGAGGTAGAGGAGTACATCTGGCATACATGGGTTGTTAGAATACAAAATTATAATTTTCAAAGGAAGAAAATACTCCATCCACACATATATACTATATCCATAGCTGTCCACCAATAAAATTAAAACACAAACTACACTATGATTTAATTTAAAATACACCTTAAAATGTATTCATGACAGATTTTAAGTATGTTTGTGAATTTGACCCCAATTATGGCCATATATATGTGTGTATTGTAATAAGTATAGTAATATATTCAGGACATATTTTGGTACGTTAAAATCTGTTAAGTTATACATGAAAACAAATAGTAACCATATACAGTGTCTGATTTTAGGAACTTTTCAAAGTATAGAATACCAAGTTTATTGACATCATGATAAGGTTTGTTAAGTAAACAAGTATTTTCGCGCAATTCCAAAGAATATTTGGCTCTTTTCGAGCTATTCATAAATTTCTTTCTTTCTTTTTTCGTTGGTATAAAGTATTCCTGACTCAGATAATTGATTAATTAATCCTTTCAATACTGTAGGCCAAAACAAATTTATTTGCAAAGTGTAGATCCAGATGAGATGGCTGATGATAATTTGCCATTATATTATTTTTTTTTTTGACTGATATCCGATTTGCAATAATGAACATGCAAAACTTCAAAGATGGAAGAGCCTGCTTTAGAAAATCAAGAGTGTAAGAGAGTTATAAACATTCTTAAAAATCAGATGGAAACATCACATGAACTTTCTCACAATGTCTCCCCAACACCCACATTGCTCTTTATGGTTGTAAAAATCAGGGCCCAATTGTTCAAAACTAACGATGTCGTTAGTTAACGTATCGTTAAAACTTTGATCATTAAATATGGGATATACGCTTATATTTTTGCTGAAAATATGTGAGTAGCAAAAGCTACTCACATTTTTCAGCAAAAATACATGTGAATTAAATATTTTACTTACTAGAACAGTTAACATTTTGACCACCAACAAGTTCGTTAACCCTGTCAGCATTCTACGTAAATCTATATCGGGCCGTCATCGGCCCGTCAGGGTAGCTGACGGGCCGATGACGGCCCGATGTAGATTTACGTAGAATGCTAGCTGGGAAGCTAATGATGCTTTGAACTGGGCCCAGATGTTTTTCAAACCGCCCAGGGAAAAGGCGAAGCGCCTAACATAGTGCTGACACATTACCACTGTGGTATATCTACACCGGCACTTTTGGGTTTCGTCCTTCCGCCGGTGTCATCATAAACAAACCAAATCTTAGAAGTCTGTCAAAATATGAACTAATCTGTGATTTATTTTATATTTTAGTTAATTGTGAATGAGAAATAGTACCCTTCTGTCTAGAAGACATGCAGTTTCGATATATTATTGCTCTTAAATATTTTAGAACTAAAAGCATTAATTGTACGGTTTCGTGAAAAATGGCCGGTTTCGCCATCAAATAAAGTCCATCACTGACGACACTGGACAGTTTTGACGAAACCGTACAAGTAAAGTTTTTGTTTTTATAAGACTTTAGAGCTTAAAACTATCACTGTCAAAGTTTCGTGGTTTCTGCAAATGTTTTATTCTCAACTTATTAAGAAAATACAAAAGAAATAACAACAGTAACCGTATTTCCCAAATAATCGAAGATAATGTTTTTTTTTGTTTGTTCGTTTTTTTACTGTAACATCGGTGGAAGACAAAACAAAATTTGCCGGTGTAGATAGACCACTGTGATTACAGGGTTTCTGAAGTTGAACGATTAAACTTGCTCACTATAAATAAATACAGGCACCGAGCTAAAATATTGTTCTTATTGTTTTTTACAGAAAACTAGAAAAAGGACCCGCGCTTGCGCGGGTCTTATATCAAAATTTGATTCATCGAACAGATTTTAATCTGAAAAAAAAGTTCGAAGGTTATTTTTTTTTTATTTAAATCTATCTGTGTTCAGCGTCACGATCTTTTAGTCATGTCGCGACGATGTCTTTATATGATTGGGAGCTCAATATTCACCTTTAGAGTGCTGCCTCACTAAAATATCCCGCGCCAGACGTAACATTTTATCCAGTCACGTCATACCAGGCCGACCAGTTCTGTTTTCTCAATGCTGAGCGCCAAGCGAAAGAACAGCTACAGTAATATCTTGTTTGAATTCTTTGGTATGGCTTGGCCGGGGATCGAGCACAGAACCTCCCGAACGCTAGGCGGGCGTTCTAGCAACTTAGCCACTGCGCCGGTAGATTCGTAGGTAATTGGCCTGCTGATTTCGGACGGTTTAACCATATAAGCCAGCGCATGACAAGCCTAACAAAATGACGGTGCCCAGGGGAGAGTCAGGTTAACATGGATATTCACCGTTTGATCAGTCTGGCTGCGCACTCGATTGGTTGCTAAGGGTAAAGGTTTCTACACGCGGACAGTGAAGACAGATCAGACTGGACAGATGCACAGATCACTGCGCATGGTGCACAGGTCATTTTGTTGATTTTGAAATGCGACGGCTCATATATGCAGAGTTGCCGCCAGGATCAATTACAGTCGAACCTCAACAGCTCGAACCCGATGATGTAGGTGATCAGATTGGGTTCGGACTGACCCAGCGGTGTTTGAGATGGTTCGAAGAGTGAGTACGACGTTACTTGCTTATACAACAATTCACCTGTATTGACCATAGAGGAAAGTAATAACTGACAAAAATTAAAATATTTATTGGGTAGATTTTTCAATGCAGTTTGAAATGAAAGAATTTTCCCGAAAAAAATATTCTTAATTACGTATGCCATTACGCTCTCGTACTATGTTCTTTCATTCTGTTCACACCTTTGTCGTTCATAGAAGCATCGCTGCAATGTATAAATTGCCTATTACGCCACACGGGGAATACCGAACGTTCATTCTATAAATAAGCACCCGTCTATACTTCGATGACGCCCGATTTATTTACAATGTGCGCGTAATCTAATTAATATGTAGTAAATTCGAGAAGCCACTTTGGGAGAATTTGAATAAAGTATTGTCTATTTCCGAACAATAACTGGAAATAAAACTCCGGAAATTAAATATAAAATTTATTATAAGAACAATATCGTTATTAATTTAAACCAACCAACCACAGCAGGTTTTTACCGTTTTCTAGTTTTTGAGGCTAATTCGTTCTTTTAGAAGTATAGATAAGACATGGTGTTTCATTTGCATGAAATTCCAAGCCCTTATTTTATGTGTAAACTAAGAGCAATAGCATTGACTTTCATCTAAAAGTATAGCCTACAGTTAATGACTACGTATGTGTCAGCATAAAATACATTTTTCAGAAAAGGTATTTGTGCATCACGAAAACATGCCTATATAATTTTGACCCCTTTAAACCCCACTTTTATATAGTAAAACTGGGGTTTCCAGGGGTATACATTATTTTCTTATATCTGCTCAAAAACATAGATTGTGGGTACTCGTTAGAACCGCCTCGTCGAGACGGTTCTAACGAGTACCCACATTCTATGTTTTGAGAAGAAATATGAAAAATATCAGAGTTTTTTTATCTGAAAAATTTTCAGTTTTTGGAGATGAAATTTCCCATATATTTGAATAGGCGTGTTCTCGTAATGGGACATTTGAAAAAATATGAGCTGGAAAATCCAAGGTAAGTATTGCATTTTCATCGCCTTAGGAGACTTATGGAAGATAAACCGCAACAGAAAGATTATTGGGGTAAACCTGGTAAGATTACAGCGCGTTTGTAACATAAACATAATCGATTATGCACCAGTCATTTGTAGTCCAGGCCCCTACGGGGCCGAGGAATAGCAGGCCTTTAACTTTCAGTTTTCAAAGCCTTGCTAAAGACCCTGTACTGCTGGGCCAAAGTTATGGTAAAATAACTGCGAAAAGACCCTGCCCTCACTCCCCTCCATCTGGGGGTTGACAATAATGAAAACAACAAATGAACTGGACCATTTAGATAAACTTTCTTACCCTATCCCCTGGAAGCTCCTCATGAAACTTGGCTTTAATTGGCCCAGTGGTTTCAGAGAATTGACACACACACACACACACACACACACACACACACACACACACACACACTTGGAACATTAAATAAACCGAATCCAAGCACACCTGAACACAACTTCTGAAGGCTGTTCTAGGTGTAAGCAAATGTGGTCTTTGAAAAGAAAACACAATATTTTTTTTTCTGGTGGGTTTTGGTTGTTTTCCAATCTAGTGGGTAGTTGTCTTTTCTGAAATTATTTGAATTTATTTGCAGGTGGTGATCCTTCAAACAATTCAGTTCTCTGGGTATCCTTTGATCAAATGGGGCCTAATGGTTGTTGAGATTTTTAAAATACTCAGTACTATATCCCGGCTAAAAGCCCGGCTATTTCTCCCGGTTATTTTGCATGAAATGAAAAACCTCGGCACTTATACGGTACTGCCGAGACTCATCGGTGGTTAAATCACAACATTTATGTCCCGCTATGTACCCGGTATCCCTGCCCCGTAGGGATAGAGGTTTCAAGAGTAGTGCATTAGTAGAGGATCCTACTTTAGTGGTCATTTAGTATAACGTTTTGCGACATGAAAGCTGTTTTGCAATACATTATCTTAATTGTTGTTGTCAGTTTGGCAGCCAGAACAGTAACCAAAGACAGCTATTGGTGGACAATTGTATAATACAATTTGAAAGCAGTCCAGTCTTTGTTTTGTTTTCATGTGTCATGATTTCTCGTTCTGTTGCAAGCATTGCGATTATCTTCGTTTGTTACTTACATTGCTTTCTGTTTGTGCTTTGTTTTGTATGTATTGTGGTCGGGTGGTGTGTCTAGTTTTGTTTGTGATCTTTGTGTTGGTCTTGTGGTTGCTCGCTGCGGGGTTTTTCGTGCTTTGTCCTGTTCGATGTCTTACTATTATGTTTCGGAGGTTCTGTGATCATCTCGTTAGGGAAGAGGGAATCGTTTGCTTTGCTTTTAAATGGTTTGTAACATATGTACCGTCTGTCGTGGTTTGTTTACTTTTTCTCTTGGGTCATTGAGAGGCTCTTGGGTCATTGATAAGCTATGTTCTGTGATTTTATGGCTCTTCCTGTGGACATCTTCTTTATTGTTTTGTAGTAAATCTTTGCACTGGTCCGTTTTATGGGCAATTAACGTCCTTTTGCAAGTGGCTTTCCACGTGGGGTTTTAATATTTGAGTTGCATTACTTTAAAATTGCTAAAATTGGTCGCAAAGAAAATTGCTAGAATAAGTGTAGTAGTGTCTACCCACTAACAGAAAACGTTACTGAAACACAAGTTCTAACATATTAACTGTTTAAGATTAGTTTAACTTTTTATTTTTATTTGTATACATATAACATTACCGTTTACAACGAGACATGATAAAACATCAATACATACAAATGGGATCCAGAAGAAAGTCGTTTGACTTTTTTAAATCTGTATCCCAGACCATAGTACATATCAGTACAACTAATTTGTGATTTGAGACGATCTGGCAAACGTCAACAAAAAGTATGTGGTATCAATAAGTTATATGAAAAGTAATGAATGTAAACTATTTCAACAAAATGTCAAGAAATAGATATGAAACTATGATATATTATTGTCTCCACGGGGGAAGAGGTGGAGGAAGATATACAATGTACTATATAAATACTAGGTCCGATCGCGACAAATTAATCTAGCTAGCCGACAATATCAAATATAAATGTATTGATTTTTTTGATTTGGGATATTTATTTGAGGTCACTGTGAGTTAGTTACTAAAAGTAGCAGGGAACCTTATAGATTAATATTCGTTTATTGAAAATGTTTCGACTTCAGTATGAAATCATGTACCGCTAAGAAAATAGCTTTATTTTCTTCTAATGATAGAGATAGATCTCCATACAACAATACATCTAGAGTAGGGTTGCATTTTTCCGACACGGTAGTCAATAATTCCCGCCTGAGGTCTGTATACTGATCACATACTAATAAGAAATGGTGATTGTCTTCCACAGAACCGCATGCGCATCTTGGGCTGTCTATAAGATTTTTAGAAAACAAGTGTTGGCGAAGAGAGCTGCATTTTGTTCTAAGTCTGGCGTGATAAATCTGACCAATTCTTTTGCCTGTGAAATAGTAAGAAGATGGTAGGTTAATATTGCTGTATTCCTGGTTTTAAATATGTTGAGAATTACGTGTTTGTTCCGGGAGTTTATTCCATTCGCGAACAGCAGACGGCAAAAAGGAATTGTAATAAAGTTGTGAATTTGCATGTATGATTTGAAGATCATTGGCATTACGCAAAGGGTAAGATGATGTACTTCCTACGGTAGGAGGTACAAGTGAGCAGAGGTAATCAGGAGAAATATCATTTTGCATTTTGTAGAAAAAAGTCAGTTTGTGTTTATTCCTCCTTGAAGACAAAGTTTCCCAGCCTGTTTCCAACAAAAGTGAATTTATTGAGACTAATTTTGTTGCCCCTGTGACAATACGTGCGGCTTCATTCTGGATTTTTTCTAGTTCATTCGATTCGTATAGTGCACAATTATTCCATACAACATCAGCGTATTCTAATAAAGGACGAATAAAAGAAAAGTATATGGTCTGGAGAGATCTCCTATCTAATTTGAACTTCAATTTACGCATAACATTTATTCGATTCCACGCCTTTGTCTTAATATGTTCAATATGATTGTGCCAACTGCAGTCGTTTGAAAAAATAACACCTAAATGCTTATGTGACGTAACTTCATTAATTTGTTTCATCCATCGAAACTGGAGGGTGGTACGGGTTGTTAAGTTTTCTTGAAAATAGTATAGATTCAGACTTTGCAGGATTAAATGTTACTAACCATTGTTGGGCCCAACGACTAATTTTTTCTAGGTCTGAGTTAAGTGTTTCGGCTGCCTGAATAGCGTCGTCCACTATGGTATACAGACTGGTATCATCTGCAAAGAGCCTTATGGAAGAATTAATGTCTTCGACAATATCATTTATATATAAAAGAAACAATAGAAAACCAAGAATAGAGCCTTGAGGAACACCCGCTTTTATTGGTGTCCATGCAGAAGAACCACCTGGCAGTACAACTCTTTGGAGTCTGTCATTGAGATAATCAGTAAACCAAGATAAAAGAGACCCAGATATACCTACTGTTTCGAGTTTGTAAAGTAATCCTTTATGCCATACTCTGTCAAATGCTTTGCTTATATCACAGAATATGGCACGGATTTCTTAACCCTCATCAAGAGCCTTACAAAAAGTATTATATATGTCGACCAATTGGTTAGCTGTAGAATCCCCAGGGACAAAACCTGATTGTAGAGTTGTAATGACATGATGCGCATTAAGGAAGTTGAATAAATGTTTATGAACAATTTTTTCAAGAACTTTGCCCACTGTACTTAGGAGGGAGATAGATCTATAATTGGATACATCGGATGGGTCATTTTTCTTGTGTATGGGTGAGACATTCACTTGTTTCCAAATTTTAGGTACTAGTCCATGATTTAATGAAAAGTTAAACAGATTATTGAGAGGAAGAGAGAGAGGCTGTGCAAGTTCTTTGAGAAGTCGGTTATTTATCAAGTCAGGACCAGATGCTTTTCCAAGCGGAAGTGACTTTAGAGTTGATTCAACTTCTTGGGGTGTAGTAATAACAGAGTCTAGCTTGTGGGCGGGTAAAGGTTTCGTTTGTGGAAGAGTTGCTTGACTATCGTCTAAAAGCGTCTGGTCTCTAAAAAATTCATAAAAAATACTAGCTTTATCATTATCATCTGAATAAATTTTATCATCCTTACTCAAGGGTGGTATTGAATTTGTCAAATCGGGCTTTATAAAACCTTTTAATGTTTTCCACCAATCCTTCTGTCCAGTTTCTGAATTAACTAACCTTTCTGATAATTTGTCAATTTGATTCTGTTTTGACTTGCGTAGTTCACTAGTGACATGATTTCTAAAGCGTTTATAAATATCCCAATGACTAGGGTTGTTTGAGTTTTTATATTTGTCGTACAGCCTTTTTTTCTTCCGTAGAAGTTTCTTAATATTATTTGTTAGCCAAGGTGGATCAGTTTCACGAACTGTAATCATTTTGTTCGGGATATGTTTATTGGTTAGAAAGGTAATCCGGTCTGTTATATTCTCCGCGTATGTATCAATATCATTACTTTTCAGTGAGTTCCAGTCCGTGTCCATCAGGTCGTTTGAAAAAGTTTGATAATCACCCCTGTCAAATAAATAGATTTTTCGTTTAAAACAAGGACTTACTGGTTTAATGAAATTTGAAACACAATAAATAGGACAATGGTATCTTACGTTTTGTTCAAGGAAAGGTTCTCCAACACCACTAAGTATAATATTATTTTTGTTAGAAGTAAGAATCAAGTCGATTGTAGATGAAGAGTTTTCAGTGAAGTGTGTTGGTTCGTTGATCAATTGCTCAAGGTTAAATTGTCGACACATATCATGTATTTTTCTGTAAGAAGTTTCCTTCAAAGTATCAAAGTTGAAATCACCTGTTAGTAAAATATGTTGTATGTTAGTGTCTAAAGTCAGACTGATCGAGTCTTCAATAGATGACAGAACTGCATTCGGTGAATTTGGAGGTCTGTAAAACGTATCTATCAGATGTTTTTTATTGCTAAGTGAGACTTCCACCCAAATGCACTCAATATTCGGCAACTCCAGATCATCCCTTCGTTTAGAAAATAAATTACTACGAATATAGACGCAAATACCACCATATGGTGATCACCTGGTCTATCACGCCGAAATAATTTGAAGTTGTCAATACGTATATCTTCGTCTGACGTTCGGTCGTCTAGCCACGTTTCACTTATACAAATTACGTCGAAACGGCAAAGTTCTGATTCAATAAGATCTATTTTGTTCCCTAAACTCTGAACATTATAATGCACTATTGAAAATTTGTCTACGATCAATTGTTCCTTATTTGTATGACTGGGGTTAGAACTTACAGAAGACTCAGACGCAGGACCGGGGTTACGTTCTACTCCTGCTATCAAGAGTAATGCCATGATTAACAACAGTTCAAAATAATTAAGATGCTTAATACCTTTAATTTTAGCTTGACGGCTATAATTCAGTCCAATTCGTATCCGGTAAATCTCAATTGCAATCATTATTAAGTAATATTGTCAATCAACGCCTAAAAAAGACTGGACGATACGGATATGGACTTGGGACTAAGAGATCGACTTAAATAAAAACATGTTCCCCCGTGGATAAACAAAGACATACAAAAACAATTCATATAAACAGCAAAACACATCACAAACGGCAATGAGAAAATGGAATAATGAACAATTTCGTACCTGAATTAAACAGAAACAGAGAATGTATATATTACTCAGCGAGAATTTACAATATTTTCCCTCTGAAGTGTCGACTCATAAGCAAAGTGGACATCGTCATGAGAAAACACGTTCTGATAAGCATACACGTAACAGCCCAATACAAAACCCCCACCAGGGGTTAAAATACTGTATTTATAAGCTTCAGTCATATTATTCAAACACCGAAAGCACAGGCACTCATAAGGACTGTGTAACATGATATTCATCTATTCCACGCTTACATAATAAGATAGGCACTCTCATGACGCTATTCATATTGCATTATGGTCGGTGTACCGATCTGTACAAACAAAATTACTAGGGATCACAGCGACCGAATGTTTAGCTCTTCAGTTCCCCTTGTCGAAACTGCAACTAACAAGAGAATCGGCAAAAATCGAAGAATGATCCCCGAAGATACGAAGTAGTGGGAAAGTTATTTTAATGAAATAATAAATACTTTAGAAATATGCTACGGACAAACTTGTTATTGCAAAACTTAAGACGGGAAATAATTCAGTAATTACTTGTAACAGAGTTACAATTCTTGCTTTCTGCACTATCTCTGATGGCCGTCTCTAAATGTATCAAGTTTCATTTAATTATCTTTTATACTTTCAGAGATATGCACCGACTAAATTTAATGTTGCAAAAATTAGAAATGAGAATAACTCCGTAAATACTGATATTAGGATAATGTATTTCACATTCTTCTCTTCTCCTCAAGGCCCTCTATCACCATTTCAAGTTACATTTATTTATCTTCAATACTTTCAGAGATACGAGAACTTACTATTACAAAAGTTAGGAAGTGCAACAACTCTGTAATTATTTGTGATAGAGTTACGGTTCGTGAACTCTGCACTTCCTAAAATGGCCGTTTATCAATGTATCAAATTTCATTTAATTCCCTTCTACGCTTTCAGAAATATGCTCCGGTCGAGCTTTTTATTGCAAATATTTAGAATGGAAGTAACTTCGTAAATACTGGTGACATGGTTATGGCTCTTACGTTCTGCAGTTTCCCACATGGCCCTCTATCAGTGTATATAGCAACATTATATTGCCTTCAATACTTTTAAAAAATGCTCTCGACAAAATGTGACGGACAGACATACATATTTTTGTTATTACTTGAGACAGAGTTATGGTTCTTGCACTCTGCACTTCCTTTTATGGCCGTCTATCACATCAGTGTATCAAGTTTAATTTAATTTCCTTCTATATTTTCTGAGATATGATCCGGATAAACTTTTTATTGCAAAAATTAAGAAGGGAGATAACTCCGTAAATACTGGTGACTGGGTTATGTTTTTTTGCACTCTGCGATTTCACTTATGGCCCTCTATCAGTGTAGTCAAGTTTCATTAATATACCTTCAATACTTATAGAGATATGTTCCAGACAAAAATGTGACGGACGGACGAACAGTCGGACAAATGGACAAAGCGGCGACTACATGATTTCCCTTTGTGAGGCATAAAGCAAATAAATCGTTCATCGCTGAATTACAACGGAGTATATACTTAATTGTTTAGCAACAGAGATTTTTCCACAGTTCAGTCCGCGACAAAAAGGTGTGGCAACTGTACGTTCCGACCTATGCAAATGAGGATTAAATTGAATAACAACGACTGAAGATCCAATACTGTTGTTTGTAGCAAATTGCATCTGTGTACTTATACAAGCGAGTCTAACCTGAGCGCCCTTAGTTATACAATTAAATTTGAGAGAATTCATGCCTCTGTATTGACAAAGGAATATTTTGTTTTCAATATTACTGTTTTCTAAAGTTGAGTAAGATCTCATTTTTTCCCATAACTACATTATACTGATCAATAGCCTATGCTTAACTGATTTCAATATCCAAAGAGATAATCTATGTTCCAGTTGTCACACTATACGCATTTAGCCAAACAAAATTACTAATTCTCACTATCAATATATTCAATGTCACGTGATCCTTTTGTTCCCGTGATCTACTGACCTAGACCACGTCCAACGTACTCATACACAATAACGCGTGTGAGGCATGAAGTGTGGTACACAACAACCTTTGTGATCATGCTAATAAAACAACAAAGGCGCCAATCTGACTGCGCGTATGCAAAGATTAATTTGCACCTTGTTGTTCGCACATGACATTGGCGGGCTTTTACCCTACAGGGTCTAATTATGACATAAAGGGCATGCTAAGCAGCCAACACACAAAGCCAGATTAAGATTAGCAAATAAAAAATGTAATATTAAAAGTAGTATTTATGGAATGTCATATATTTTCGTAACAGAGCATGTGCCCTCGGGAGATAGATGAGAACATTACAAGAACTTCTTCATGGTCTGTAAACAAGTAGATGACACATTTCTTACAGGATATGAAGCTCAGAATGTTATTCAGGAATAGAGCTGGTGTAATTGCATTGTTTACTTTAATGTTTTGATTTAAATAAAAAAAAACACAATAAAAAATAAAAAAACAAAAACAAAAAACAAACAAAAAAAAAAAAAAAAAAAAAAAAAAAAAAATACTAAAAACAAAAAAACAAACAAAAACAAACAAACAAACAAAAAACAAAACAAAACAAAAAAAAAAAAAAAACAAAAAAAAAAAAAAAAAAACAAACAAAAGAAACAACAACAAAAAACAGTAGAACGTTCTCTAAACGTTTTTCAAAATATTCTCTGAATATTTTGCAGAATGTTCTCAGAATGATTTTCAGAACTTACAGAGAAAATATTCTCTGAACGTTTGTTTTTTCAGAATTATTTTGAACTATTTTCAAAGCGTTCTTTTTTTTTAACGTTTTCTTCTTAGAACGTTCTTTGAACATTTTTCGTAGTGTTCTCAAAACCTTTTCCAAAAATTACTCTGAGTATTTTCACACTGAGCTTCAAAATGCACAATTTTGAATTTTTTTGTGATGTTCAAATTTGGAAAAATATGACCTTGTAATTTCTATTAACTGAGACAATTCTCAGCTGAGCATCGTGTAACACCCCTTGTGTGTTACAGTTTGCTTTTACAAAGAAATGACAGAGGCAGGCTAATTTTGAAATCTTTGATAATCCCTTGTAAATACAGCAGTTCCTGAACGTTGATGTACGTATATATGTTGTATGAATTTATGAATAAAATAGTGTTTAAACCACACACAGCATATAGAAAGTGCTTGAAAGAAATCTGCATAAATATATTTTGTCATTTCAGGTACCTGAAAATAGTCAAGAAACTTTGGGAGAAAATGAAGACAATGGAATTAATATTAAAAGGGAAAGGCACAGAAACATTCATCAACCATTCAAATGAAAGTATTAAGAGCACTGATGTATGATGAAACTTTTAATCAAATCGGCTTTCCAAACCGTCCGCTTAATTAAGCAGCACATGGAGGCCGCCATTTTGAATTCCTAGCCATGTGACAAAATTCTAGAAATGCCAATTAAGCTGCAGTTGTGACAGTCAAAAAGCAATAATTAGACAGATCTTATTACACTTGACTCAAAGAATAAGATTTAAATGTCAAAGGTTGAAATTTTGCTTTACAACAGTGTTATATATACTTTTTAAATATGAGGTTATGCCGTCACAGGCTCATTTCTAATTCAGTTTCATAATTTTTCAGACTTATATAACTCGCTCAAACCTTATCCGATTTGCATGAAATTTTGACCAAAACATTTTGCTTGCCGATGTTAAGTCAAGTCAATATTTTTGAAGTAGCCGGGCAACAGACTCACATAGGGGCTATGCCGCTTGCCGATGTCTTTGAAATAAAATCTCTATATATCGAAGCGATATTTTTTAAGGTAAGGATGAAGAATAAAAATTATCTCAATACCTGTTTTGCAAAGGTCTGCTTTCATTCTCTAAGAAGGAAGCTTTTTACAGACATTTTTTCAGTTATGGTTGCAATAACCACGCCCAAGCTTCAATGTAGTTTAAATTAGGCCTTAAAATTTTGGAAACCAATTAGATTGAGGTGTCAAAATTTACTACTGTTTCTCTGTGTGTGTGACTCAGCATCTTCCATTATATACGTCATAGAAGTTTGTCTGTTACGTAAAACCTTTGGGGATAGTTCTGACATCAACAGCTACACCTAATCTGAAAATTAAATAATGAGGTTAAAAATGTTTATTGTTACACACTGCCTAGTTTGGGATTGCCGATCCTCATGCAGGTTGGCTTAGGAGAGATGGGATTTTTCTTAGTCAAAGGGTTATCGATGCTCATGACAAACTTACTTAATTAGGTGGTGTATTTACAAATAGTCTCCTTATATTATATGAATTGCATAAAAGTTTCCCACTGAATCCTTGCAAAATAATAGCTTCCAGGAAAGTTCTTGAAAGGTTGCAATGAGGTTCCAGGAAAGTTTTTATAGGCTGCACTAAGTTTCTAGGAAAGCTTTTGAAGATTGCTGTAACGTTACAAGAAGGTTTTTGGCAACGTTTCACCAAAACGATTAGAAAACCCCGAGGGACATTTCGAAAAATCCTTAAAAGACCCTAACTTCCAAACATTTTCACAACCAAAGTACAATATTCCAGAAACCTTTCCAGGACATTTTTCTGTTAGCTGAGTATGTACTACAAACACAATAACAATTTACTAGAATGGCTGACCTAACATTGTCCCAGCTGACACATGACGTTTATACAACGTCGCCTCAACGTCGATGCAACGTCATGACGTTATGTGTTGTATAAACGTTATGTGTCCGCTGGGGTATAGAATATATGTATGTGATGCTTTATTCTTAAAAGTCACTTTCAGGCGGGAGAAGAAAGTGACTGACACTTCAACAAAACCTGTCTTGGGCTGGATTGAGGGGGTTACTGTACTTTGGACCATAAGGCCTTTTTAAAATCTTAAGCATAAAAGTTTAAATTTTTGGGCGACAACCCTGACGCTGCAAATCGTTGCAATAGCCCTTCGTATAGTTTGGTATAGGTGAGCTAAAATGAAATAAATGTTTCTTTTTTATCGTGTTAGCTGTACAATTCTGCGAGTAAAACAGACGTATCACGGTGAGCTATATATCAACGGTGATATATATATATATATATATATATATATATATATATATATATATATATATATATATATATATATATATATATATATATATAGTCAAAACGGCGATCGCTTTTGTAATGTACGAGAAATATCTAATTTGTTGGAGGTCTTAGCCAGACAGAATCTCTCAGAAACCATACTAAATTAATCGACATTCTTTGTTTAATGCTTAGCATGATGGTTAAATATTTCAGCAGACATCATTTTGATATAGTTTTCTTATTTTATTTCCTAGAAAACAGGCGTTGACATTCCATGCAAATTGCATCATTATGAGACAATTTGCATGCAATGCCAAAGCCTATTTTCTGGAAAAAACATGAAACATACCATCAAGTTTTCGTCTACTGAATTTGTCCGGAGATTGGTAAAGGTTTAATAAATTACTTTAGAGGACTCGATACACTTGCTTGATTTTCTTACTTTTATATAAGGAGACAATTTTTGTGACTTCCTATTTCCTTTCATGCTCAAAAGCCCCTTCTGAAAAGGGGTCTGACTCTAAAAGGAAATATTTTCTCTCAAGGTGAGCTTGTTTTCATTTACAAAAGAGTAGACCTCTTTATAAAAGGAAGGCAAACAATTTTAAAAGAGTCGCCACTCTTGAAAGTGTATCCGTTTCCCCTTAACCCTTAAACTGCCAATCACAACAATCGTCGTCTGCTTTGTCATCTGCTTGTGATTTTAAAAGTCATTTTGCAAACAGTGTGGACCCAGATCAGCAGTCTGATCAGGGTCTACACTGTTTGCCAGTATGCAAAAATAGGTTTGAAAAGTTTGCAAGAATATTCAGCAGACGATATAAGCAGACAACATTTTCAGATGCAGGATTTCTGGGCATTTTAAGGGTTAAACTTGCGTAACAAAATCAGCAGTCATGGATTTCTCATCTGCAGAAGCTGTGACCCATCCCGCTGAATATGCGTAACTTTTAATATTATCATGATTAGCCAATACACTAAAAGCTGATAATATTTGGTGCAGTGGACCATACACAGGGTTGCATCAACTAAAAGATTAAACTTCCGCATATTACCATATTTGCCCTTAGTGTTCAGACACCATTACAGAAACCATAAATGTACGCATCGTAAAATTTGAACAAGCATACTCAAATACGTGTAAATTTGTCTAAACAACTGCTGGATGAGTGGCAAACAGTGTAGAACTGGATCAGAAGCGCGTTCTATGTCTAAGCAATCAGGGAGTGTGGATTGTGTACTTATACTACATAAATTCATTCATTTTAATGCACATATAATTATGAATTCAATTATCAGTTATCACATTTATTCTAAATATTCGGACAGACAGCCTAAGCAAACAGTGTGCACCCAGATCAACATTTTGACTTTGATCTACGCAGAGTGCCATTTTGCCACTCACTCAAACATATCGCAAGACAGTCAGATGCACTGCTTCAGACTTTAGGATAAGTCTGGTAAGGAAGTAAGTTGTCTGAAATAAAAGGACAAAGTAAAGCGTTCGAATATTTAGGGAAAAGATAAGCTGTCCAAATATTTAGTGACATTACGGTATATAGCAACCAAAATCGCTGTAGCACTTGATAAGACTGGATCGATGCACACTCATTTATGTCAATCTCCATAAAGCACTTTTCTTCTTGTCCTGGTTCTCTAATCCTCTGTTTACCATTTTTTGTTTCTCTGTTTGCTTTCATTTCATAAAAAAAATTATTAATCCTTTTGAATTACAATGACTGTTATCTAAGGGAAACAAAGGGCACCGTATTTATCCCAAATATTCGGACATCTTAACATGTTACCACACCTGTCCTATAATTCGAACAAGTTGATTTCACTACCTGATATGTCGAAAACTGCTGGATGAGTAGCAAACGTTGTAGACCCTGATCAGACGCCGCGTTGTGCGGCGTCTGATCGAACGCGGCGTCTGATCAGGGTCTACAATGTTTGCTTAGACATGTCTGTCCGAATACTTAGGGTAAATACTATAATACATCGATATAGCAGCTCGTAATGTTCTTGCTAGTTATTACAAAGTGAGGTTATATATAGACGTTTGTAAAGACAGATTGGAAAACAAATTAACAGTTGCGACAAATTGATAGCAAACAGAGGTTTGTATCATGCATTATCTTTCCCATGTGATTAAATGTACTTTGAATTGCGATTTCTATTTCATTTGAACTGATCTAGCCCGTTGATTTGCAGAAAAAGATATTTAAACTCGTAATTTTGGATTAAAATTTTTGGACTTATCTGCGTCGGACATATTCTTTTCTCAGCGATGCTCAGGTATCCATATGGATATTGAATTATTAAAAATGTGCGATAAAATCCGAGCAAGCGTGCACATATCACTCGATATCGGCACGATTACTTGATAATGCATGCTTACTTGGATGCCTTCGAATTTTACCATTACTTGAGGTTGCTTTTGATGACATCACGAAAACATGCCTATATAATTTTGACCCCCTTAAACCCCACTTTTATATAGTAAAACTGGGGTTTACAGGGGTATACATTATCTTTCTTATTTCTGCTCAAAAACATAGATTGTGGTACTCGTTAGAACCGCCTTGTAGAGGCGGCTCTAACGAGTACCCACAATCTATATTTTTGAGCAGAAATATGAAAAAATTATCAGAATGTTTATC
Source organism: Anodontia alba (assembly GCA_964016985.1). Classification (NCBI taxonomy): domain Eukaryota; kingdom Metazoa; phylum Mollusca; class Bivalvia; order Lucinida; family Lucinidae; genus Anodontia; species Anodontia alba. The sequence goes on from OZ024823.1 coordinate 33,127,929, forward strand.
TGAAAATGTTCAGTTTTTGGTGGTAAAATTTTTAGTATATTTGATTAGGCATGTTTTCGTAATAATACGCCAAAACTGATCCGCATTTGTTCAGGCTCTGAATTTAAGATAATAAAATGCATATTTTGAGGCTACGAACTGAAAATGCAAAATAGTCGTAGCCATACAATAAAAGGGTTATTGTACTGATGTTGATGAATATTGCCCCGCGCAGGGATATCAATGATCGCTTGAAAGCTCGCTCGCTATGTATATATATATATATATATATATATATATATATATATATATATATATATATATATATATATATATATATATATATATATATATATATATATATATATACTAGTCAACTGGCAACATAATAAACAGCAAGAACTGACCTTTCCGCTGTGTGATTTATTATATATACATAAATTATTAGACTCGTTCAATTCCTTCAGTAGGTCTGTTTCTGTATATGTGCATCATATTTAATAGAAAGAGCAGTTAAATGCAAAACATGTCAGAAAATAAGAAAACAAGAATCTTGGCGCAAATCTGATCAAAATCAGTTACGAAATAAGAAATATATTGTAGTGTAAAGTTTTTTTTTTTTTTTTTTTTTTTTTTTTTTTTTTTTTTTTTGTAACTGTGAGCAAAGGCGTCGACATTTTAAACATCTAATTTGATAATTAGATATTGGAAGACTCCAATTGTAAAAGAAGTACATTAAGAAAACATGCCTTTTCAAGTATATAAAAAATTTCACCTCCAAAAACTAAAATATTCAGATAAAAAAAACTGATATTTTTTTAATTTCTGATCAAAACTTAGATTGTGTGTACTCGTTAGAACCGCCTCGGCGAGGCGGTTCTAACGAGAACCCACAATCTATGTTTTCGAGCAAAAACAAGAATAATGTATACCCCTGTAAACCCCAGATTTTCTATATAAAAGTGGGGTTTAAGGGGGGACAAAATTATATTGGCATGTTTTTGTGATATCTGTTGACAGGAACATGCTGCTTAATTGAGTTGGTTGATAGTAAACATGCAAATGGACACATTTACAGGTGCAAATCAGTGTAATACTACTTTAGTTGCGATTTAATTTCTGTTAAAATAGCTTGTCATGACGTCACTTACAAAAAAGACGGCTTTCATGGCAGCATTTTCTGGATCCGGATCTGGATCAAAATCCAATAATTCTATTATTTCAAAAATCGATTTTCATACCGTTTTCATCAAGCTGCTCAACTAAATATTATCTTTATTTTTATTTATTATTTGCGTGCATTCACCTTTTAACTTTTCTATCAAAGAGATCCTGTGTTTCACTTTTCTACTCTAGTTCAGACTAAACGAAACGGGGATTTCATCTTTGTATCAAAAAGGAACATCTTATTATTTGGACAGACTTAGACACTTCGAATCTCTTGGACTGATGCCCGTCTAATGAATTATCCGCAAAATGAGTAGTAATGCACGATGTTAATTATTTTTCATCACAGGGTTATCTGCTCTTAGCAGTTAAGTTACGTCTAAAAATAACAGATAACCCTGCAACTTTAGCATCGAACATTTGCCTAAAACTGTCGGATGAGTGGCAAGAAGTGTAGAATGAACAGATGCCGCGTTCTGTGGTATCTGATCTAGGTCTACACTGTTTGCTCAGTTTTGCATCCCCTGACAGTGTATCTATTCCCATCAAATGCAAAGTGCTATCCGACTTAAAGCAATATGCAGTAAAACCTCGATGACTCGAACACCGATGACTCGAACACTGATGGCTCGTTAACCTTGGATGATTCGAACGCGTTTTTGAGTCCCTACGAAATTCTTCCGATAGCTCAAGAAAACAAATATTTAGGAAATTTTCTTATCTTATCATGAAATTGTATGTTGCGTGTACTCATTAGAATCGCCTCATCGAAGCGATTCTAACGAGTGCACTCAATATACCATTATTATATAGAAGATCAAAAGGCTTCCCTAAATTATCACCATTTGCTTCCTGACCTGGCGCCAAGGGTCTCGAACTACCCATATTTCGAATACATTGCCATGCTACCAAAGATGTTCCAGCCATTGAGGTTTTACTGTACTGGTTTTCCCTAGAGGAATGTATCACAAAGCAATGACATGTATATATTATACATATACACATTTACATCTTTCTCTTTCGTTTCAGATGACAACAGCCTGTACATAGCGAAAGCAGAAAAGCGATACCGCTTCTCTTTGAGACTAAGAATTGCAATCAGAACAGAACATCAGGTTCTGTATGATGGTTCCCAAGTCGAGGGTTGAGCGCAAGACTATGGTAACTCAAACGTATTTTTGAAACCCTTGTTTAGGGGCAACTTGGACCCCTTTGTAAACAATGCAAATTTAGGTGCCATTGCTCATACGAGCAATGGCACCTAAATTTTCATTGTTTACAGAAAGAAATGTTGTAATCTTCATAACGCCTTCATGGTGAGGAGATTAGGTTTGGGGAAAAACAACCATCTGACTTACGCCAGTCTTGCGCTCAACCCTCGAAGTGTAGATTTCTGTCTGTGGTAATTAGACATATGAACAATATGTCACATGGAATCTTGTGTTAAATTTTATTTTAGATCAATGATATTAAAAGGTGAATCGATAATCTTGGGAGATTTCCAGCCAGTTTTCACAAGGGAGACAATTATATGACTTCCTGTTTGTTTTCGTGCACACCAAGCCCCTTCAGAACATAGAAGCAGAATCTTTCCATATAGGATAAATACTTTCAAAGGGGAGGAAAATAATTTTGACAGGTTTGTCCCCCGTTGACAGTGCTTTCATTTCTCTTAAATAAAGGATGCCAGCACGACAAAAGGCAATATACTTGTATTCATAATAACAGGAATTGTACTCATAATACCAGGCATTGTACTCATAATAACAGGCATTGTACTCCTAATAACAGGCATTGTACTCCTAATAACAGGCGTTATGATCATACAACGGATAACTTAATTCTTACAGCTTTAGTGTAAGGAGAAATACCATGTATAGACAATTATACACTAGGATAGCAATTATCGTAGCGACTTGACATTTCTGAGGAAACATCACAGACAGGTTATCATGACGCTGGTCAATACAAGTTCTGTTAATGTAGTCCTAACTGATCTGTTATACAACACATCACAGGCAGACAGTTCAACACCATTTCAGACTAACTCTACTCTGTATGAAAACGTGTCATTGAACGGAACGCTTTCTTTGGATGACAGTAGCCAGGACAAGATATTAATTAAAATAATTATTTCAACAATAACTGCGATACTAACATTGTTCACAATCGCTGGAAATTTATTAGTCATCATTGCTTTTAAAATCAATAAACAACTACAAAATCTCAGTAACTATTGTTTGTTCAGTCTTGCAGTATCAGATCTAGCTGTAGGTATATTTCTTTTGCCAGTATATACGCTCTATGTATTGCTTGGGCACTGGCCCCTTGGGCATGTGGCATGCAATGTTTGGCTTTCCCTGGATTATGCCCTGACTACGGCTTCCGTAGGAAACATTTTAGTCATTGCAGTGGACAGGCACATGTCGGTGTCCTGTCCCCTTGCATACAGGACAAAGCGAACGCCAAGAAAAATGGGATGTATGATAGGCTCTGCATGGCTGATATCAATCTTCATCTGGCCGCCGTGGATATTTGCTTGGCCTTACATAGAAGGAGCAGTGACTGTTCCTGATGATGAGTGTTATGTTCAATTTTTAAAATCCAATCCTCTAATAACAACAATAACGAGTTGTGTGTCCTTCTATATTCCAGTTACTGTCACAACTATTCTATATATCATATTGTACAGAAAAACTGAACAAAGTAGAGCGCGCATGAAAGCGTTTGTTAGTTCTTTTGTTTCTGCAAGGCATAAGAAACGTGAAAATATTCCTGGTGTAAATTCCGGAACTGTTCCAGGAAACTCAAACGAGGTTTCATTAATGAAATGTCTAAAGATTCAAAGTTTATGTTGCAAATGCGCAGCTAAGCAAGAGAGTCCATTTGGTACTGGCAAGAAAAGTAGACGCTATCATTACGATATTGACGCGGATTCTCCGGCGGGAACTAAAGACGGTGTAGATGGCATTGTTCTGCATTCCGGGAAAGAATTAAATCAAAATAACATCGAAAATACGAAAACCATTGATCTCAATCGAAACTGTCATATACATAGGAATGAAACATGTTTAAAGGAAGTCAATATCAAATGTTCGTCTATCTCAAAGACTTTAAGTGAACACAACGATCTGTGTCCATGTGATATGATCAATTTTCATAAAAATAGTCTCAGAGTATCCAGTTTTGCAATAGCAAGCGGTTGTTATGATAAGACACAACATAAGCAGGTGCATGCCACGGACTCCTTTCCAGATATCATAGCAGACCTGGCGAACAAACCATTAGGTTCTCTAAACAAAACAAGCCATAGTCATTTGGTAAAAAACAGACAAGCTGGACGGCATCATGACAGGAAAACGGCTAGAATACTAAGTGTAATACTGTTGGCGTTAGTGGTATCCTTCGCGCCATACTATACAGTTGCTATGGTGGAAGTTTATTGTGATGACTGTGTCAGCCCAGTAATCCACTCCATAGGTAGGTTATAATTTATTTGTTTATTTTTTTTTCTTCAAAATCTTGCGTGTGAAATCCTCTACTATCATCTATCGTATCATTTATATAAAGTACTCTGTGTTTATACCATTTCCTTATGAATGCTGGTTTACCTGCAATAATTAACCCTTAAAGCGCCAAGAAAAACTGCATCTGAAAATGTCGTCTGTTTATGTCGTCTGCTGAATATTCTTGCAAACTTTTCAAACCATTTTTTTGCATACCGGCAAACACTGTGGACCCAGATCAGACTGCTCCTAAAGGAGCAGTCTGATCTGGGTCCACATTGTTTGCAGAAATGACTTTTAAAATCACAAGCAGAAGACAAAGCAGACGACAATTGTTGTGATTGGCGCTTTCAGGGTTAATACTTTTTATGAAGTCAAGAAAAGGAAACAGACAAGAAGTGTGCATAACGTGGATTATGTGCCTTAGAACAGATGCGCCAATCGAAGACTCAGATAAGTCTGCGCATCTGCAGTCTTCGCTGTCCGCCTGGAGAACCACTGACAAGCCTAAGACAGCCCAGTAAAAACCGGTCAAAATGTACGGATACGTAGGTTGAAGTAGGTCTTCACTGGACACAATGTTCGAAGGTACATTTCTCGCGTTGAAGCTCATATGACAGGCAATGTACGAATGATGATTCTAATACCATACACGAAGAGAGAACGGTCCAGTTCCGCCTTCGCATCCACATTTGGACCTTTCTTCGTCAATATAATCTGAAGTATCCAATAATTCATATGCAATAAAATATGATTAAACTAATAATTCTGTCAAAGGGCAACGTAGGTTCGGATAAGCATCACGAAAACATGTCTATATAATTTTGACCCCCTTAAACCCCGCCTTCATAAAGTAAAACTGAGGTTTACAGGGGTAAACATTATTTGCCTTATTTTGCTAAAGAACATAAATTGTGGGTACTCGTTAGAACCGCCTCGTCGCCGAGGCGGTTCTAACGAGTACCCACAATCTATGTTTTGAGCAGGAATATGAAAAATATTAGAATTTTTTATCTGAAAAATTTCCTTGTTTGGTTGTAAAATTTTTCGGTATATTTGAATAGGCATGTTTTCGTAATGACTGTGTGCAACGGGTTGACTGATCCCGTCAATATATTCGCTGAATCTGTATCTGGGCAATGAAACCCTTATCAGACTGCAAGAATACGCGGCTGATCTAGAACATTGTTATGCAATCAGGGCAACAACCCTGCGCATCATATTATACATATTCAACCACTGCTGTTAGACGATTATCGTGGTTAATTGGTCTTAACCCTTATTATGCTGGAAAAAATGAATCAGGCTTGTAAGAGGGGGTACCTCTTCTTGAGGTCATTACCCCTTAATTTTGCCTCGATTTTCATGAAATTTTCACGTATAATTTGCCGACCCTAGGTGGCCATTTTACCGGAGAAAGGATGGTCACGTGACTAGAAAGTCACGTGACAGTCATGTGTAAACCGGGAACCGTTTAAGACACACACACACAAAAAAAAAAAAGTTACAAGAGACCAGCGCCTACTGTGTACTATTGCGAATGAAACGAGTGACATACATAGGTTCTACTGTTATTCCTACTTCTTCCTCACTGGAAATGATTCAGGTGTTATGGGCTTTTTTTCCAGAAAATCGTGATCAATTTATTGAAGTGAGTGCTGAAATTAATGGCAGCTTGAAATTTGGTATTCTCGATCTTTTTTAGTGTGGGTAAAATCCAGCACCTGACTATCTAATGAAGAGTGGCGTGTTTGTATGAAAGTAGGTTCACTCCTGTATGAGAACACTTGCTCTGAATGGTTGCATGTGGTATATTGTAAGTATGACAGGCTTTTGAGTTGGCAGACCCCTACAGCGCGACTATTGTCGCGAATAGCAAGATAAGGGTTAACAGACAGTCTGGATGCATAGGCTGAAATTATATAATATGGATTGCCAGAAAAGACAACAATCACGGAATATAGCCCTACCAGGATATCGAATAAGAGTTTAAGAGAGTCTGTGTTTGCACTTTTGCTATACAGAGCATTTAGTTTGCATGGCAAGTAAAATGTGCGCTTCTTCAACGACCCACACGCTCCTACACAAGTCACTATGATCCAAACATGCCGTTATACAAGTCCTTGCTTTATACATGTAACATAACCTCAGAAACACAACCCAGGTATGAAGGCAGAGTATTCACTTTTTGCGACTGGAAAGTTCTCATAATTCTATTTATCATATTTACTCATTTTGTCATTAACCCTTGTCATGCTGAATAAATTAAAATGCCACACGAACGTCTAATTCTTTAGCCAATCAGATTACCTGATCCAGGTTGATACAAATTCACACACTGAACGCTACACTTAACAGTGTAGAGCCAGATCAGTTGGATTCTGAAGCCAACTGGTCAGGATGTACACTGTTTACAAAGGCAGGGCATATGCGGGTTCAGCCGGACCAGGGTAATATGTCAAATCAGAAATGTGTCATACTCTTTGTTTTTTTTTTGTTTTTTGACAGATATAAGGATTTTATTCATCGGGTGATAATGTTAAAGCTGCAAATATGAGGCTTTGAAATTGAACGGAATTTTGGGAAACAGATACACTTTCAAGGGAGACAACTCTATCAAAATTGTTATCCTCACTTCTGAAAAGGAGTCTTCTCTAAAAGGAAAGAACTTGCTCCCTCCCTTCTTTCCTTTCAGAGTAGACCCTCTTTTCAGAATGGATTATTATACGGGGAAGCAAACAGGAAGTCACAAAAGTTGTTTACTTTGTCAGAAATGGCGGAAAACCTACCAAATGTATCCATGGTGCTATGTCATTACGAAAACACCCCTATTAAAATATACTGAAAATTTCACCACCAAAAACTGAATGTTTTCAGATAAAAATTCTGATATTTTTCATACCTCTGCTCAAAACATAGATTGTGGGTACTCGTTAGAACCGCCTTGCCGAGGCGGTTCTTACGCGTACCTACAGTCTATGTCTTTGACCAGAAATAAGAAAAACAATGTATACCCCTGCAAACCCCAGTTTTACTATATAAAAGTGGGGTTTAAGGGGTCAAAATTATAAAGGTATGTTTTCGTGATGATTCTAATTACTCTCCTTTCGACATCTTTCGGAAGGTCGTTTTTTGCCTGGCACTTTACATAGAAGTAAATATGCAAACTTTTAGTATGATTAAATGCAAAATCATTTGTCATAACTAACTATGCACATAAAAGTTTTATTTTGGTCATTGGTTTTAATTACAAATCGAATATTTTCATTTTTCCCCACAGCACCACTGGCTGCAAAATATTAAATAATCGACAGGGTAGGGTAGTTTGGATGCATATTTTCAACAAGTTTACTTGTTCAAAATGTCTGAAATTTTCACAATGTTGTTATAGAACATTAATAATTTAAAATCAATGAAGAAGAGCAAGAATACTTTTTAATCAAAACAACAACAACAACAACAACAACAACAACAACAAAAAAACAAAAAAAAACAAAAAAAACAACAACAAAAAACAAAAAAACCAAAAGAAAACAACAAGAAAAAAAACTCTAGTTTACAATAGAAATTGCATAGGCCAGACATTTTTGCCATAAAATTGATTTTGCGGCAACTATTTGAAAACAAAACACAGGAACGGAAACGACAAATGGTTTCTGAGAAGATATTGTCAATCACAAATCAATTTTTAAATTCAGAATAAAAGACCAAATAAAAAACCTTCTTCCGAAGGATGTCGAAAGTACGGTAGTAATAAAACTAATGAGACTATCGTTTACTTTTTCAGCTTACTGGATGTGCTATATCAATTCAACAATAAACCCGCTACTGTATGCTCTGTGTAATGTCAACTTTCGGAGGACGTTCATAAAGATTCTTCGTTGTAAATGTAAACAAGCTAACCATATGCAGCGAAATCCACGCTAAAGTTAATGATTATACTCTATGGAAGCTGTACTTCACTTTGAGGGGATTTCATACACCTGGTACATTAGGAAACACGCCTATTCAAATACAGTCGAACCTCGTTATCTCGAACTCGCTTATTTCGAATTACCGCTTATCTCGAAGTGAAAATCTGGTCCCTGTTTTAACATGAAACTATGACATCAGGTAAGAAAATAATGTAGAAACGAGGAGAAATTGCTCCTCAGGAGCAATTTCTCCTCTTTTCCACATTATATATATATATATATATATATATATATATATATATATATATATATATATATATATATATATATATATATATATACATATTCATTTGTTAAATGTGATTGTTCAATTTGTTGTTTTCCTCACTCTCTCAACTCTGATATGTCTAAGTACGGATATCTCGAAGTGTTTCAGTGAGTCCCTTGGAATTCGAGATAACGGGATTCGACTGTATATTGAACATTTTACAACCAAAAAAGGAAAATTTTCAGATAAAAAAATCTGATATTTTTCATATTTCATCTCAAAACATAGATTGTGCGTACTCGTTAGAACCGCCTCGGCGAGGTGGTTCTGATGAGTACCCACAATCTATGTATTTTTAGCAAAATAAGAAAAATAATGTATACCCCTGTAAACCCAGTTTTACTATATAAAAATGGGGTTTAAGGGGGTCAAAATTATATAGGCGTGTTTCGTGATGGTCCGTCACTTTTAACAAGGGAGCAATTTCTGTGAGTTCCTGTTTGCTTTCCTGCATACCAAGATCCTTGTGAAAGGAGCTCTACTTTCAAAGGGAAAGAATTGGCTCCCGAAGGGAACACATTTTGCTGGCGCTCATTAGTAATGTCTCTTGGAAAAATAAGAAAATATTTATGTGAATACCCTTCTTAGCAGGAGCGATAATTAAGACTTTCAGCCCGGCAGACGAAAACATTTTTCTTACAAACAGTGTAGATTCTGATGAGACGGTTCAAAATGAGCCGTCTGATCAGAATCTACATTGTTTGCATTCTGTTTTGATATTTGACTGAGCTGCCTATTTGGAACAATTTTTGACCAAATTCAGAGATGGAGGAGTCCATGTCAGAAACTCAGGGATGAAAGGGTTAAAGAACAAAGATTTTATAACAGTGTAAAATCCAATATCTGGGTCAACATCAGCAGCCACACAATAATATTCATCACGAAAACATACCTATATAATTTTGACCCCCTTAAACCCCACTTTTATATAGTAAAACTGGGGTTTACAGGGGTATACAATATTTTTCTTATTTCTGCTTAAAACATAGATTGAGGGTACTCGTTAGAACCGCCTCGTCGAGGCGGTTCTAACGAGTACCCACAATCTATGTTTTGTGCAGAAATATGAAAAATATCTGATTTTTTTTATCTAAAAATTTTCAGTTTTTGGAGATAAAATTTTCTATATATTTGAATAGGCGTGTTTTCGTAATGGGACAACGAAACGGCTGCATGATTTTCTCGTTGGTATGTTTTTATTTCTATGATATGACTAGGTTTGAAGCAATGATACAGCTTTCAAACCGTTACGTTTCTTAAAGTCTGATCCACAGGGGCTGTAAGCTATTTGTTATTATACAAATGCTTATATCGAGGGTTGAGCGCAAGACTATAGTAACTCAAACATATTTTTGAAACCCTTGTTTAGGGGCAACTTGGACCCCTTTGTAAACAATGCAAATTTAGGTGCCATTGCTCATACGAGCAATGGCACCTAAATTTTCATTGTTTACAGAAAGAAATGTTGTAATCTTCATAACGCCTTCATGGTGAGGAGATTAGGTTTGGGGAAAAACAACCATCTGACTTACGCCAGTCTTGCGCTCAACCCTCGATATACGGTCTTCAAAAATCCTAGAGATTCAGAGATACAATAAAAAATCATTTTCAATCCAGTTCAAGAACAAGAGACTAACTGAAATTTTACAGGCTGTCAGATGCCACTTTTTATGATTATATTAATACCATATATCAATTTATTAAAATTTTCTTGGATAATAAAATGTCTCGGAAAGATAAAAAACAGACTGTCGACTTCTGCTATTGTAACTGGCACTTAGAATATTAATTTTCAATGTGTATTATCAATAAAGTATCATAAACACATATAAGTTTTCAAGTATATGTAATAACCACATCATTACTACAGTAATGAATTGATGTTCTGAATCATATCTCATGGACGGTCCAATATCTAGTCATCATCCCGGGCGCAAGGTCCTGTAATCTGGAAATATCCACTTGACTGATACAAAGCATCGGATTATAAGATCAGCCCCGAAGTTATAAAACCTTTTTCATGCTCAGCTCAGCTGAGCATGAAATTTTCTCTGCTTATAAATATGAAAATGCTAACAATAGTTGGCATGGCATTTTCATATTTAGTTAGCAGAAAAAAATCATGCTTAGCTATGTTTAGCAAGAAGGAATTTACAATTGTTAGTAATTTGAGATTTATTAGCATTTATCAGCAGGACAAATTTCATGCTCAGCTGAATTGAGCATGAAAAAAAGTTTTATAACCTCGGGGCCAAGATTGTATGTGGAAACATACCATATTTGCCCAAAATATTGGGACATCTTAACCATTACCACGATCTGGGCTGTTGTCAGTTTCTGGCGAAAGAAAGTGCACAATACTAGTTAACTGCCTAGAGGATTAAGCCTGTGAGGTTCGGTAAACTGAGCGCGCTTGCCATGGCCTCATTTGGTTGACTGGGTCGTAAAAGCTCAACATAAACAAAACGATGAAAACAGCAAAGGAGTTGTTAAAAAGGAATATTTGATGATAATTTTAGGATAATTTTCTCTAGTTCTCGATAAAAAAAAATATATTTTGTGGGCACTCATTAGAAGCGCCTCGCCGAGGCGCCTCTTGTGTATTCATTAGAAACACCTCGCCGAGGCGCTTCTAATGAGTACCCACAACATATGTTTTTATGAAATAAGGAAATTATCCCAATATAATCACCAAATACTCCTGTTTAACAACTCCTTTGAAACAGTGGTTCATATCTCCTATGGAGATAATTTGCATGAAATGTAAAAGCCTTTTTCTGGGGGAAAAAAAGTAAAAAATATTTTAAAGTGTCATCTGCTGAAATCTTTACACAGCATTTTAAGCGTAAACTCCTTTCAATACTTATCTTAGAATTTCAACAAATTCGTTTTTACTGTTGATGTGTCTAAAACAACGGGATAAGTGGCAAACAGTGTTCTGCAGCGTCTGAGCTGGAACTGCACTGTTCATGCTTGTCTGTCCCAATACTTAGGGATAACACTGTGCACTGATGAGAAGCAATCAACTGTACAGGATAGTTTGTTTGAGTCGAGGTTTCACGGCTCGGTCAACCCATTAGGGTAATGTCGAGAACGGTCAGTTTACCTAACCACACGTTTCCTGAGCAGGCTTACTCTTCTAAGTGGATAACTAGTATTTGTGTGCATTCTTTTGCCAGAAACTGACAACTGTTCTTCTTGAATCAGCGGAAGAGAGAGAATGACCATAGAGAATATTTCATGATCAATCTCCATGAAAGAATATTGCCGTATCTCGCGGGGGTCGAACTGATGATCTCCTGATCACCAGTTGGACGCGCATCCGACTGAGCCATCGAGGCAGAACATTGACTGCCTGTTTTTCTGTGAAGTCTTTTGAGGTATACAATATATACCTACGAGAAGAAAAATTCTACAAGAATGGGCAATATAGGGATCAAACATGTTTTTTCATGCATTAACATTCGCCAACGGCAGTAAATCTGTGGCCCCGGTACGATCATATTGAAAGTTACGTAGCCGTGCATTAACAGCGCGTGAATTGCCTTGTTAATACAATGCTTTTCGCCGGTCAATGCACGGCTGTTAATAACGTGCCACACTGCTTTTTATGCAATAATGATTATCAATGTGTTTCATGCCATAACGGATAAGCTATAATTGTGAAATCATTTTTACGCCGATCTGGGCAGTGTCATATGAATTCCGACGTGTTTATACATGTACATGTTTTCAGAGCAATGCTTATTCTGAAATAGTTCCAAAGCTAGAAATGTGTCCATGTACACAGATGCCTCTCTGTATGCCGTTTGAAGTCTAGTTCTAGGGATTCTAATTTGTTGACTGTGTACAGTAACCCAATATATAATGTTAAATTAATCAAACATTGACAAGCGTATTAGGTGTATGTAAAGGTGTTTTTTTTAAACCAGTGTCCCCTGTTACAACGACAGCATTTGTTCTCAAAGATGTTGCAATTAAAATGATTTTGCTGTTGTAAAGAATCCTTAATGGGCAGAACGAAATATAAGAAAGGCCTTCTTTTTTTTTATTTTCTCATAGAGCATGTTTTGGATATTTGTTAGAAGCGCCTCGGTGAGATGATTCTTACAAATATAAACAAGAGGACCATGATGGTCCTATATCGCTCACCTGAGCAAACAGATTTGCATATTTACTGTTGAAGTTTCAGCCAAGTTCACAGGATTTTTGTATATATTTTATAGCTCCAACACCCACCCCCCTCTCCCGCACCACCACACACCCGTCCATGTTTTTTTTAACGCGTCTTGACGACTTGAACTGAATCTTAAAAGAGGGTCACATTTCTGCCAAGTTATATTGAAATTGGTCCAGTGGTTAAAAGTGTTTTATATAGCTATAAAGCCCTACCCCTAACGGCCATGTTTTTTGACGAATCATGACAGCTTGAACAAACTTGGTAGAGGGTCACCAAAGGAACCTTCCTGCCAAGTTATCTTGAAATCTGTTCAATGGTTTCTGACAAGAAGATTTTTAAAGTTTTCTATTTAGATATATAGGGAAAATAAGCCCCATCCCATGGCAGCCATGTTTTTTGACGAATCATGATTGCTTGTACAATCTTGGTAGAGGGTCACCAAAGCAACATTCCAGCCAAGTAATATTGAAATTGGTCATGGGGTATGTGACAAGAAGAATTTTAAAGTTTTCTATGCAGATATATACAAAAAATAAGCCCCATCCCCCCTGGGGGCCATGGTTTTTGACGTATCATGAAAGCTTGAAAAATCTTGGTAGAAGGTCACCAAAGCAACATTCCTGCCAAGTTACATTGAACTCAGTCCAACTGTTTCTTACGAGAAAATTTTTAAAGTTTTCCATATAGATATATAGGGAAAATAAGCCCTGCCCCCTAGCGGCCATGTTTTTTGACGAATCATGACGGCTTGAACAATCTTTGTAGAGGGTCACCAAAGAAACATTCCTGCCAAGTTGTATTGAAATCGGTCCATTGGTTTCTGAAAAGAAGATTTTTAAAGTTTTATATATAGATATATAGGGAAAATAAGCCCCGAACCCGGCAGCCATGTTTTTTGACGAATCATGATTACTTGAACAATCTTAGTAGATGGTCACCAAGGAAACATTTCTGCAAAGTTATAATGAAATCGGTCCAGTGGTTTCTGACAAGAAGAGTTTTAAAGTTTTCTTTATAGATATATAAGGAAAATAAGCCCCGCCCCCTAGCGGCCATGTTTTATGACGAATTATGGTGGCTTGAACAATCTTGGTAGAGGATCACCGAAGAAACATTTCTGGAAAAATTATATTGAAATCGGTCCAGTGGTTTCTGACAAGAAGATTTTTAAAGTTTTCTATATAGATATATAAGGAAAATAAGCCCCGCCCCCCTGGCGGCCATGTTTTTTGACGAATCAAACGGCTTGAACAATCTTGGTAGAGGATCACCGAAGGAACATTTCTGCAAAATTATATTGAAATCGATCCAGTGGTTTCTGACAAGAAGATTTTTAAAGTTTTCTATAAAGATACATAGGGAAAATAAGTCCCGCCTCCTGGCGGCCATGTTTTTTGACGAATCAAACGGCTTGAACAATCTTGGTAGAGGATCACCGAAGGAACATTTCTGCAAAATTATATTGAAATCGGTCCAGTGATTTCTGACAAGAAGATTTTTTAAAGTTTTCTATATAGATATATAGGGAAAATAAGCCCCGCCCCCTAGCGGCCATGTTTTTTTGATGAATCCAAATGGCTTGAACAATCTTCATAAAGGGTTACCAAAGGAACATTTCTGCAAAATTATATTGAAATCGGTCCAGTGGTTTCTGACAAGAAGATTTTTAAAGTTTTCTATAAAGATATATAGGGAAAATAAGCCCCGCCCCCTGGCGGCCATGTTTTTTGACGAATCCAAATGGCTTGAACAATCTTGGTAGAAGATCACCAAAGGAACATTGCTGTAAAATTATATTGAAATCAGTCCAGTGGTTTCTGAAAAGAAGATTTTTTAAGTTTTCTATATAGATATATGGGGAAAATAAGCCCCGCCCCCCCCCTGGCGGCCATGTTTTTGACGAATCCAAATGGCTTGAATAATCTTGGTAGAGGATCACCGAAGAAACATTTCTGCAAAATTATATTAAAATCTGTCTAGTGGTTTCTGACAAGAAGATTTTTAAAGTTTTCAATATAGATATATAGGGAAAATAAGCCCCGCCCCCTGGCGGCCATGCTTTTTGACGAATCCGAATGGCTTGAACAATCTTGGTAGAGGATCACCAAAGAAACATTTCTGCAAAATTATATTGAAATCGGTCCAGTGGTTTCTGACAAGAAGATTTTTTAAGTTTTTAGTTAAAAAAACTATTTTAGCTCATGTGACCTAGATATGCAACGGACCGGAACCATTTGAACAACTTTGAAAGAGGACCAACCAAGAATCATTCCTGTGAAGTTTGGTCAAAATCCAATCAGTGGTTTAGGAGGAGATGTTGTTTAAAGATTGTGGACGGACGGACAGACATACGGACGACGACGACGACGACGACGGACGGTGAGTGATCACAAAGGCTCACCTTGAGCCTTCAGCTCAGGTGAGCTAAAAACGAAGGGTCCTTGAAGTATTAAATACAAAGTTCTTGTATAATTTCTGATTAAGTGTCAACTCTTCAGGATAGATTTAGTGACAGTCAAATGATCAGTATTACGAAATTATATCGAGTGTCGGTATAAAGAGGGTTAAGGAGAGGAACCAAACAAACAGATTGCTTTCGTTCCAATCCTATAAAGTGCGTTATGTGTTTTATGTACTAATGAAAGTATTGAAATAAAATATGTTTAAACCAAAGAGGGTTAACTATATGTGAATGGACATGTTGTTATATCCGATATTCCATTATAAACAAGCATCATCTAGCATTGCTTACATGAAAACGCTATGTGTAAATCCTCTTTATACCGACACTCGATACAACAACAAAATCTGATATGACCCACAAAACTTTCACTCAAGAAGTGACAGTTAATCAGAAATTATACAAGCTCATAGTAGTTAATACTTCAAGAAACACATCTTTTGGATATTTGTTTAAATCGCATCACTGTTGCGATTCTAGCAAATATCCAAAACCTATGTTCTATGGGGAAATAATAATAAGACAAGGCCTTTCTTACATATCATTCTGCTCATTAAGGATTCTTTATAGCAGCAAAGTCGTTTAAATGGCAACATATTTGGGAACAAATTATGTTACGACAAGGGTTCACAGAAAAAAAAGTATTTTCTAGTTTGCACAATTCTATTTATCTCGCCTGTATCTTGCAATTATGCTGCACAGTTCTTCATTTCTGCAGCACAAATTTGTGATGTCCCTGCACTAGTCTGGGTTGTTTCACCATAATGTTGAGATGTCTCTACATAATTTTCAATTGTTTCTATATGTTTAAGTAATATCTGAAGTTAGTGTGCGCATGTGTTGTTTTAGAGTTTGCGTTCGTCTGAACTGTTTACTACATAAAAAAAACAACTGTACGTTTCTCTCCAGAATGGATAAGCATGTGTGTCTTAAGGCTGTATAGTGTCGTCAACTCTTTACCACACACACCACAAGCATACGATTTCTCTCCAGTATGGACGATCATGTGTCTCTTAACCCTTGTCCTGCTGAATAAATTAAGATGCCACGCCCACTTCTAATTTTCAGCCAATCAGATTACTTGAACTGGATTGTTGCTTTACATTCACATACTTAATGGCAAACAGTGCAGATCCAGATCAGTTGGCTTCTTCAGAAGCCAACTGATCTGGATCTACACTGTTTGCATAGGCATGGTATATCCGGGTTCAGCAGGACAAGGGTTAAGACACAGTTCTCGTGCGAATTGTTTATTACATAACATATAACAATAAGGTTTTACTCCAGTATGTGAAGCCATGTGGATCTTGAAGTTTTGTAGTAGTGCAAAACGCAGCCGACAGAGAATGCAACCGTGAGGTTTCTCTCCAGTATGTACAATCATGTGTCTTCTCACATCATTGGACCGTGAAAAGGTTTTTCCACAAATTTCACAACTGTGAGGTTTTTCACCAGTATGGATAAGCATGTGTCTCTTCATTTTTCCTGCACGTGTAAATGTTTTTTCACAAACAGAACAAACATGCTTTAAGTGATTTCCATCAGTACTTATTTCATCATAACTGTGGTTATTTCTGCGACCTACCTTAGTAGATTTTTGTTTTCTGTCACCACAAATGGGATTCTTCAGCTGATCCGACTCTATTAACTGGAGATCTTTGTCACTACCAATTTGACTATTAACATGAGCTACTTCAGTAAATTGTCCATCACTGTTGCCAGATGAATTCTTTTTCATGTGATTTATCTTCATAAAGTGTTCACCAATGCCATCAGGTACGTGGTTCTTTAAATTATTGTCTTCAATAGCCTGCTCTTTGCAACTAAGCCGTATCTTTTCTGCAATTTCTGTCATGATTATGTCGTGATAACAAAAGGTTAGCTGAAAAGATTTTAGCCAGCTGTTACCAGAGAAGACATGGATATCCAGGAATGTAAGCTATTTTATATTACAGCGTAGCTTCCAGGTTTAAATAATGTCACTATTATACAGATCATTTTAAGAGCATATTTCAATAGCCCATGGAGGAAATTGCTAAATTTCATTTAGTTCAAAGACAGCAAGCACTTCCATCATTGAATAATACAAGGAATCCAGTTTTCGACTCTATTCTTGCTAGAAAGCTGAAGATTCCTGATAACAATAAATTCAAAACAATGAGTGGACACAGCTTAATAAAAACCTATTGGTGAATTCTCGTAAATAACTCATAAAGACTGTCATATTTCTGAAGTAGTAGACGATTCCGTGGATTTGGTCTGAAGAGTTTTAATTGTTAAACCTAAAATGAAGTCCAATAAGTGGAAACAATTATATCTAAAAGATAGCTATACTCTACAATGACACTGCTCTTCTACGTATACAGAGAAACCTCGCTACAACGATAGCATTTATTCCAAAAGATAATTCCGTTAAAACGAATTTGCTGTTGTAAAGAAGCCATAAACGCAGCAGAATGATATGTAAGAAAGGGCTTGTTTCATTATCTGACAAAATATATGTTTTGGATATTAGTTAGAATCGCCTCATAGCGGCGATTCTAACAAATATCCAAAGCATATGGTTCTTGAAGATTTAAATACAATGTTCTTGCATATTTGGATTAACTCTAACCTTTTGAGTGAGGGTTTCGTACCAGTTAAATTATCATTATAATGAAATATGTCACTGTATCGAGTGTTCTTATACAGAGGGTTGATGGTACATGGCTAGGGAGTTCAAATAATTCAAGTAATAATGTCGGGTATGCTCCAGACAAAAATCTTATCTCTTCCTGTTACAGAAGAACCTATTTAGCTGACAACCAACTCCTGAGCTATAGTCATCAACTCTAGACTTCTTACACTTTTAAGGGAACGGTCCTCGAAAATGAGGATTCCATTAAAAAACAAGGTAAGAGAAAAGTCCAGAGGAGTGCCACAATCACAAACCGCAGCCCTTCCCAGACACCAAGAGGAAGAGGAAACAGACAAATCCAAACAAGCACAAATCGAACAAACATACAAAAAGGTTAGCTCTCTCTTTCCCAAGCGAGGTAATCGCAATGCTAAAAGGACTGAAAAACACAAGAACAAAATGACACAAGGTAAGACATAAAACAAATGGCCTCGTAAAATAAACCACAAAGCAACAATGAGTAAGACTAACACCGGGATCACCGCCTTAGAACGGTCAGTAGAGTAAACCACCGTGGAGGTTGGGGGAGGAGGGGGTGGGGAGCGGGGGTTAAAGCACTTTTACAGGTAGCCAACTTCAACCTGGGTCCCAATGCTACTCTTAAAATAGAAATACATAAAAAGTAGGCTCCCATAAAATACATGTATCTTGAAATGTAGGAGGGACAATCACACATGACTTGAGATTGAAACTAAATAATGAACAGGAACCGATGAAAGCAGACTCACATCCAGTCCTTAACATCAAAGGAAGATAGACACTTAAAATTGTACAGCAAAATCACAGACCGTGAGCATAGTCAGCAGCCCTTTCCCCAAAAGGTGGCAACTCTGTCACCCGAACTTAAGTCAAGAGATACTCGTATGTTTTAGTGCAGAAATAAGAATCATGAATACCCCTGTAAGACAAACAGGTCATGTTTCAGGGTTGATCAATTTGAACTAACAAATTCAAAGTTGACCGTGTTTCGAGTTTGTGGCATATGAATGACAAAAAACGTAAATGTAATGCAATTACTTTTTAAGCATGAAAAATATTTTATGTATCAACAAAACATTAGCATACAGGTAAATTCATTGTCAATGACCACACGAAGAATACATACTGTTAGCACCACATTGTAAAGAACTAGACGAAGGTCCGTTCTGCATTAATTACCGGTTTAAAGCATCTATCATGTCAGAATCTGTGTTTTGGGCTACCAGAAATTCAGTTTGTGGCAGATTTAAAACAGACAGTTTTTCATCTGTAAATAAAATCATTTTATCTGATAAATTAAGCCATTGCTTTTAGTTAACTTGTTCTTGATCTTTTAAGAGTTGATTATATTTAATAGTTACACCAGTATCGGCCTAATCCTTTTACAACAAACACTTGGGGTGATTTTAGACGAGGGTCCGTTCTGCATTAATTACCGGTTTAAAGCATCTATCATGTCAGAATCTGTGTTTTGGGCTACCAGAAATCTAGTTTGTGGCAGATTTAAAACAGGCAGTTTTTCATCTGTAAATAAAATCATTTTATCTGATAAATTTATCCGTTGCTTTTTATGCTCCCCGAAGAATTTCGGGGGAGCATATAGTCGCCGCTTCGTCCGTGCGTCCGTGCGTCCGTGCGTCCGTACGTCCGTGTGTCCGTGCGTCCGTGCGTCCGTCCCGCTCTTGTCCACGCAAATTCTCGGAAACTGCTTGTCGGATTTCAATGAAACTTCATGGGAATATTAAGTATCAAAGGTGGATGCGCATATCACCTGCGTGTTCTGGTTCGATGATTTTTCCAAGAGTTATTGCCCTTTGATGAGTTCTGCATGAATATATAGGGTACTGTTCGTGTCCACGCGAATTCTCGGAAACTACTAGTCGGATTTCATTGAAACTTCATGGGAATATTAAGTATGGAAGGTGGATGTGCATATCACCTGCGTGTTCTGGTTCGATGATTTTTCCAAGAGTTATTGCCCTTTGATGAGTTCTGCATGAATATATAGGGTACTGTTCGTGTCCACGCAAATTCTTAGCAAATACTGGCAGAAATTCAACGAAATTTTAATGGAATCTTAAGCAGCAATAGGGGATGCGCATATTGTTCAATCTTTCTGGTTAGATGATTTGTCACAGAGTCATGCTACTTTGTTTAAAGCTGCAGTGTAAGGTCACTGGCTATTTTTAGAAAAGAATTTGTCAACACTCTAGTGCCTACATTTATTGATGGATTTTGATATAACTTCAAACAAATGTTGGGTATGATAATAT
The DNA here is from genome assembly GCA_964016985.1 of Anodontia alba. Taxonomy (NCBI): domain Eukaryota; kingdom Metazoa; phylum Mollusca; class Bivalvia; order Lucinida; family Lucinidae; genus Anodontia; species Anodontia alba. The sequence continues at coordinate 33,148,393 of OZ024823.1, forward strand.
CTTGAGCATGTTTGACATTCAGGGTCCTGGGCTCAAGGTCAAGGTCACTGTGGCTATTTTTAGAAAAACTTTGTTTTTGCTCTAGTGCCTAGATTTATTGATGGATTTTAATATAATTTCACAAAAATGTTGAGTATGATAACATCTCAAGCAATTTCAATTTCCAGTGTCCTGGGCTCAATGTCAAGGTCACTGCAGCTTTTAAATATCTTGAGCATGTTCGACATTCACCTGCGTGTTCTGGTTCGATGATTTTTCCAAGAGTTATTGCCCTTTGATGAGTTCTGCATGAATATATAGGGTACTGTTCGTGTCCACGCAAATTCTTAGCAAATACTGGCAGAAATTCAACGAAATTTTAATGGAATCTTAAGCAGCAATAGGGGATGCGCATATTGTTCAATCTTTCTGGTTAGATGATTTGTCACAGAGTCATGCTACTTTGTTTAAAGCTGCAGTGTAAGGTCACTGGCTATTTTGAGAAAATAATTTGTCAACACTCTAGTGCCTACATTTATTGATGGATTTTGATATAACTTCAAACAAATGTTGGGTATGATAATATCTTGAGCATGTTTGACATTCAGGGTCCTGGGCTCAAGGTCAAGGTCACTGTGGCTATTTTTAGAAAAACTTTGTTTTTGCTCTAGTGCCTAGATTTATTCCTTTCATTTATTCCAACTTTTATGTTGCCGATGTTTGTATGACAGTGCCTTCAGGCAAGCTTATCTGTCCACCAACAGGTTTTGTGATACTCCATTTTGAAGTACAGTGAGTATACACAGTATACCGCTCTTTATCTAGGATAATGTTTCCTGTTCCGACTATTGCATGTTCGGGGAGCATCCATCGGTTTCACCGATATTCTTGTAGTTAACTTGTTCTTGATCTTTTAAGACTAATTATATTTAATAGTTACACCAGTATCGGCCTAATCCTTTTATAACAAACACTTGGGGTGATTTTAGACGAATGTCCGTTCTGCATTAATTACCGGTTTAAAGCATCTATCATGTAAGAATCTGTGATTTGGGCTACCAGAAATTCAGTTTGTGGCGATTTAAAACAGACAGTTTTTCATCTGTAAAAAAAATCATTTTATCTGATAAATTAAGCCATTGCTTTTAGTTAACTTGTTCTTGATCTTTTAAGAGTTGATTATATTTAATAGTTACACCAGTTTCGGCCTAATCCTTTTACAACAAACATTTGGGGTGATTTTAGACGAAGGGCCGTTCTGCATTAATTACCGGTTTAAAGCATCTATCATGTCAGAATCTGTGTTTTGGGCTACCAGAAATCTAGTTTGAGGCAGATTTAAAACAGGCAGTTTTTCATCTGTAAATAAAATCATTTTATCTGATAAATTAAGCCGTTGCTTTTAGTTAACTTGTTCTTGATCTTTTAAGAGTTAATTATATTTAATAGTTACACCAGTGTCGGCCTAATCCTTTTATAACAAACACTTGGGGTGATTTTAGACGAATGTCCGTTCTGCATTAATTACCGGTTTAAAGCATCTATCATATAAGAATCTGTGTTTTGGGCTACCAGAAATTCAGTTTGTGGCAGATTTAAAACGGACAGTTTTTCATCTGTAAAAAAAAATCATTTTATCTGATAAATTAAGCCATTGCTTTTAGTTAACTTGTTCTTGATCTTTTAAGAGTTAATTATATTTAATAGTTACACCAGTATCGGCCTAATCCTTTTACAACAAACACTTGGGGTGATTTATTCAAACAGTAGCAGTGCGCATACTTAATGCCATTACCTGTTGTTAATGAGTTCGTGCCAGTTGTTAAGTACAGTACAAAGTAAAACTCCACTTTTCATGCAAATTGTCTCCGATAGAGACAGTTTGCGTGAAATGCCAAACCCATATTTTTTGGTAATTATTTTAGCCCTTAACGAGCCAAGCAAAATTCGTAGCAGATTTTTTTCGTTAAAATGTAATAAAATATGGTGTGTTAAAGTAGTCTTTAGCTGACGCATAAAATACGCCAGGTATGAATGGAAATCATATCATCAATTTATCACTTATCATAACATGATTAGATCAAACATGCAAGGGATTTTTTTTCATGTGTGAAGAGATATTAACGCTTAATACTCTGGATAAAATTTTCAAGCAGACGACATTTTGTAAGTTTTTTCTTCTTATTTTTCCATGAAAACAGGATTTGACATGTCATGCAAAGTCTTTCCAATTGAGACAATTTGCATGAAGTGTCAAATCCTGTTTCCTGGGAAAATTATCACCTATTTGTCGTCTGCTGAATTAGACCAGAGAGTGGTAAAGGTTAAGGTGTTCTGTCAATCAATTATGATGAATGAATGCTTGAGTGTAATTCGTGATATTCCAGAAGACCATAATGTCTTGTGCGAACGTGACATCCGGTTTAGCCGAAAGTAGGAAATTACATTTGAAATCCAAAACAAAGATTACACAAATTAATGATATAATCGGCAATCCATACATTATGATTTGTAAAATCTAAATGTAACCTGACTAAATTATAAACAAATTAAAAAAAAAAAAAAAAAAAAAAAAAAACAACAAAAAAAAAAAAAACAACAAAAAAAAAAAAAAAAAAAAAAAAAAAAAAAAACAACAACAAAAAAACAAAAACAAAAAAAAAACCCAACCCCCCCCCCCCCCCAAAAAAAAAAAAAAAAAAAAAAAAAAAACCAACAAAAAAAAAAACAAAACAAAAAAAAAAAAACCCAACAACAACAACAACAACAAAAAAAAAAAAAAAAAAAAAAACACTCCCCCCCCAAAAAAAAACAACAACAACAAACAAACAAACAAACAAAAAACAAAAAAACAATCCCCTTTTTTTTCTTGACAGTAACTGAACAGATGCACTGGCACATTATTGATGGGTGGAGTAATAAGTGATGTTCCTTTGTGCGTGGAAAGTGTAAACAGTGGGTAATTTACTTATTTCAGGTGTAAAGCATCTATTCCTCTTTATCCATTTTAGAAATGAATAAAAATGTCTTCAACATTGAAATAATAAATGTTGTTTGAATAAGTACTAGCTAGCTTTGCTGGTTGTGGTCGGGGTTGGGTGGGTGGTGGTGGTGGTGGGGAGTGGGGGGGGGATGCATTCCAGCTCTCAGATTCAGTATTGACAGAGTAGACCTTTTATGATGATCTTTTTCAATCCAGGTACTCTTAACTAAGTACACACAGGTTTATTTCTTTTAAACAATCATCACTAAACACAAAAATGTTTCAGGCCATATAAGATACAGCTAGATTAAGCCCCTTTCTCTTTATCTGTCCATCCATTAGTTTCTGCGCAAGCATCGAAGTGCGCTTTGTAAACTGTCTAGTGTACACTTCCACTAAATGTTGGAGGCTTCATTTTAACCCCACTTTTATCAGTTGTCTTTGATTTTGCCCTGCTAGTTGTTTTGTCGCGTGTCCTTTGTGCGAAAACACTAAGAGTTGACGTCAATGGATCGAGCGTTGAACCCTGAGCCACGATGTGGATCTGTCGATGGCCTGCAACCAGTAGCAGCTATACTACTGTCGTCGTATAAATGTAATTCTGGCGGTTTGCTGGTTGATACATGATCACTCCTGCCCCTAGGCATCGCTGGAAGATGTCTTCAAGGTCTCATGTCTCTGCTTTCTTTTCTTCTGGTCACCCACCATTTCCAGCATACGGAACTCACTTTCTAATGATAAGACTTCGTTCTGAAGACGGCTTTCTTCTTCATCACGTCTAGTCTTTGACCAATGGCTTTCATTGATACATCCAATTCCGTCGTATGATCCATTCTTACAAATGTACTGTTAGGACTAGGCCCGTGATAGAAACTAAACTATCAAAATCTCACCTATGCTGCCATCAAATGTAACGAATTTTCTGCCGAGTGATAACTTCTAGCTCAGCTGGTCAGATATTATGTATGAAATAGTATATAATAAATTTTCCTTGGGACTACTTTGCCAGTTGATTAGTACAAATGATTTCTTAAATGAATGAGCTTTTGAAATAATCAGTGTTCAATTATAACATACAAACTTGTAGTTAAAACCTTAAGCTGAGTCCTTACTCCTATGCAAATTATATAATAACACTTCAGAACAGCACATTCTGTCAAATACAGATTTGTTCGGTCAGATCGTCAGTTGCAACAAACTTCAGTCACAGCTTATTGTTCTGTCAACTTTCAGTTGCATCACCCTTATCCACAAATTATATTCAAGGTTTATGTCAAGAACTAGATAGGTGTAGCCAGTTCACTAATGTCTACTACTTATAGTCCCTCTTCTGTGAGCTGTGCTTACTGAAGAACCCGGGTAATAAGTTGAGACATGTTGGCCCTAAGCTACTAACCAACTAATTATTAAGCCTTGATAATACAATAAATAATAATTAACAATTATTATTTATTTCCTTTCCGATGTGCACTCTTCGACGGGGGAAGACATTCTGACCTGCTGATTGACTGACTGATCAGATTTTTAACGCTACCAGGCAACTGAGTCACATAGAGGCAGCGCCTTCTTACCTGCTCCCGGTGTGGAAGGCTTTTATATACCCACAAATCAATACGCCACCTATCGGCAGATACTTTCTTCGTTATTCTTCGGAATGTTTCACGCTAACTGAGCGTTTTATATCTGATTATTACATAAACAAAGGATTTCTAGTTTTGAAACAATGCTGCGGTGCTTTTTGGCAATAGAATGGTTAAATATAAACGAGAGGGAATGATTCCACAGTAAGACAACTTCTAGTTACCTGTTATTAAAAGAATAAGTTTGTACCGTCCCGCCCTGTAAAACTTGTTTACTTTCGATTTCGGACTTCCGTTACAGAACAGAATCAAATTATTGAAGCTAAGTGGATATATACTGATAGCACTACATCATTATTAGAATTTAAAGAAAAGCAAACCCAATTAATAAACCCATCAAAGACTTACTTCAGACAAATTATCTTATACCAGCAACATCAAAGTTTTCACTGATTAAGCAATTATTTTAAAGTTATTCAATCTTCAATCCACATGATTCATCCAGCTGTCCATCATTAATACTTAAAAATATTATTTATTATCATCAAAAATATCTTCACTCATTAAACACGTTTAATTTAACCATATGAAAATGAAGCAATCATTTAAGTTAGTCTATCTCCAGTCCACATTCATCCTCTGTCCACCATTAACACTTAAAAAAATATTATTTATTATCATCAAAAATATCTTCATTCATAAAACACATTTTTTTTTTGTTTTGTTACTAACCATATGAAAATAAAGTGAGAATGAGTAGGTCTAAACCCAACAGTAATTATAATAAATCTTCGAACTAAAAGTTATTCTGTAAATACATGTATTTAACCACTAATTCTAAGTGGACAATATAGGGAAATGTTGTATTTTAGTCTCTTTTAACACTTTATATTTTATATCGGCTGCACATGTGTCTGCATTTCTTACCTGTTTCTATACTATGTATGTAGACGCTCTCAATGTAAAAAAAAATAAGGATGGCAATGACAAAATTGAGGGACTCTTCTCATCGGCTAGAAATTGAAGTTGGAAGGTGGGCTAGACCTAATAGGACATCATCATTGAAAGAAAATGTAGATATTGTGACAAACTTGAAGAAGAGTTTCATTTTTTATTAGAATCACACTATATGTAGATTTGAGGAAACAGTATAATAAAACGTATTTTTGGAACAGACCAAATATTTTAAAACTTAAGGAAAGTATGTCTACTAAAAATAGAAATATTATAAAAAAAATACAGCATTATATATTGAAAAGGCTTTTAAGATTAGATATGGCCAAACGAATGTATAGGTACAATGAAAATAATGAATGAAGTGTTTTCTACTATTTTGGTATACATCACTTGTGTTTCTCCCATTTGTTAGTATTTTGAAATGATATTGTCAGTTTATTATCATGTCGCCAGTACTTTGAAATGATATTTGTCAGTGTGAATGTATTATGACGTTGCCATTTGAACCCACGTTGTATTTCAATAATCATATGTATTTCATATGTATGTGTAATTATATTTATATATGTACTACACATGACCATGTTTTGGTTAAAGTAGAAATAAATTACATCTTACATCTTATAACAGCTGCATTACCTTATATTTATATAGTGGCTGTATTTTCCTATATACAGTTGACTCTCGATATCTCGACCTCGCTTATCTCGAATAACCGCTTATCTCGAAGTGAAAATCTGGTCCCTGCGTATACATGAAAACCTAATAACAGATGGAAAATATTGTAGAAAAGAGGAGAAATTGCTCCTAAGGAGCAATTTCTCCTCTTTTCCACAATATTTTCAATATATCTCTAACTTTAAAAGTCCAATTACCTATCAGTTTGTTAAATGTGGTTAATCAAATTATTTTTTCCTCAATTCTGCAAACCTGATATGTCGAACTACGGATATCTCGAAGTATTTCAGAGAGTCCCTTGGAATTCGAGATAACGAGAGTCGACTGTATTTAATAAAGCTGTGCAGAAGTGCTGTATTCTGTACAGGCCCATTAGAAAATGTGTCGTCGGGTCTTATGCGGACAAAGAAGGTCCAGATGCATCTGTGCCTTTTTCTTGACTCTAACTCTAAGGAAATATCATAGACTAGCCTACTTTTGCTTATAATATCATCTGTGACATTTTCGTTGTAACTGTGATATGTTCTCTTGTATGCTTTGATTAAAAAAAATATTGCATGTTCTAGGTATAGGCTCTTGTTCTGTCGGTTTAATAGCCCTCACGCTAAGATAGATAGATAGATAGATAGATACGCATATGCCCGAAGACACGGTTTCCCAGGACAGGGCCCATATTTGCATGGTGCGGTTCAGATGACGGAAAATTATAATGGTCACTTCAGACAGTCTGAAAATAAATAAATAAGCCACAACGTCAGAAAACGTAACTCATAACGAAAATCATGCCTATTCAAATATACTGATAATTTTACCGCCAAACAATGAAGATTTTCAGATAAAAAATTTTGATATTTTTTATGCTTCTGCTTAAAACATAGATTGTGGGTACTCGTTAGAACCGCCTTGGAGAGCCGGTTTTAACGAATATCCACAATCTATGTTTTGAGCAGAAATATGAAAAATATCAGAATTTTTTGTATGAAAATTTTCAGTTTTTGGAGGTGAAATTTTCTATATATTTGAATAGGTGTGTTTTCGCAATGCAGTGCTGCTGGGAAACGTAGCGACCAATGATTCCGTAATATCTGACGCACATATGAGATCATGCGACCGCTCTTTTAAGAAAAAAAGCTTTGAGTTGTCGGACTGTTACCGCGTTATCACGGGCAGTCTCGTGAGAAAACGGAAAATGTTTATTGCCTTTGGGTATACCTGTCATGAATCGAGGTACATTTATATTCAGGTCATTTTGGATATCATGTTATTCCTAACCGAACTATCGTGAGATGAGGCAACAAAGACTTCGACCAATATGCAAGCCAAGATTCCTACGGGGTGAAACACCAATTAACCATCCATGGACTCGCTTGTGTCCAGCGTCGCTGGCGCCCAGCGAGTTGGTGGAAAGGGAAGATCCATGGCTAGATGGCCCTAACAAAAGCCGTAAGGGTTTCAAGGATGAATGATTATTTGCTTGCTGCTGGTAATAGAAGACAACAGAGAGGAGGCATGCTGCCATTACTGGATTAAAAGGTTGGTTCTGTTTGGTTTCACTTTACGAGCACTCCCGGTTGGTGGCACGACTGAGCAAGTGTGCGATTGCATTGTGCATTGGAATTACATACGTATTAAAGCTCTTATTTTGATTAACTGTTCTGAACTCTGAAAATGACAGATCTGACTCTAGCATGCGGTCCGTCGGCGAGGTTTTTCTGTGCATGAATTATGTGCAGAAGCCGTTTCAAGCCAGGGTCTAGGCAAAGCAATTCCAGATTTTTTTTGCGTTGCCCCTATGTGCCCTAGGTGCCCGCCAACGTTAAAAGTCTACTGCCAGTCTGTCTGTATCATGTAATTACTGTTTTGGGAACAGCTTAGATTTCCTTCTCTGCTTATCTATAGAATCATTTATCGTATACGCTGAATAATAAAAAAGAAAATGTGGGAAATGCAGTGCAGATGAAAAATAAAATGAAACTAAAACTAAAAAAAGAAACCAAAAGAAATAAAATCCTTCTTATTCCAAAAAAGTACAGACACTTCGGAGAGGCGTATTATCGTTCTGGCGCATAAGTGGTGCAGAAACGTTTAACGGGAAGATGATGGCTAAAATCAAATATGTACGGTGCTGTTAAAATCATCCAGTACGAGTCTAACGTAAGCCGATGCTATGCACCCCCACCCCTGAAGCTATCGAGAGTCGGGCAGCTGACCAATGGTTGTGGAAGGCTGTGTCATATTCTGATGGTGTCTGGGAAGAAGGATCTCTGATAGACCAATGTTCTCGCATATGGCACCAGGAATCTCATATTGTGGCCTCTCACTGATATGGTGGGTGTCAAGCAGCTAACTGGGATGTCCAGTAGGTTATAAACGATGCGGTACACCGTGAATATCTTCGGTTGAGCTCTGCGCTCTTGGAGAGTTGGCCACTGGAGTTATTGTAACATGGGCGAAACGCTGCTTGCGAGTCTGTAGTTGGAAAAGACCAATCGAGCCGCTCTACGCTGCACCATCTCCAGTCTCCGAATGTTGTCCTCAGTGAAAAGATACCAGATTTCCATGGCATAATCTAGGATAGGCCGTACCAGGGTCCTGTAGCTCCTTGGTTGTTCTTGGACACATTTGTAGGTTCCTCTGAAGAAATGCTCGTGTGTTATTAGCGTTTTAAGCTGTAGTCGATGTGCTGGTTCCAGCTTAGATTGTTCTGGAGAGTTACTCCCAGGTACTTGGCACTGTCCACTTCTTGTAGAGTCTGGCTATGGACAGTGTATGCCACTTAACTGATTTGCATTTTGTGGTAATATGGAGAATTTGGCATTTCTTGGGATGGAATTTCATGAGCTAATTATTCTCCCACTATTGAAGTCTGTCCAGGTCATGCTGAAGATCTCGGGCATCAAACTCAGTTTCTATGGTTCTGTATAGTACACAGTCATCTACAAATAATCTGGCTGTCAAATGCGGTGATATGTACTCTGTCAGGTCATTTATAAACAGGAGGACAAGCAGAGGGCCGAGCACACTGCCCTGTGGAACCCCTGACTGAACTGAAGCTGATGATGAGGTGGCTCCATGTAGTAGGACTTGCTGTGATCTATCCCCTAGAAAGCTGCTGATCCAAATGCGTCGGCCGCTTCTGATACCGTAAAACTCGAGTTTGTGTATAAGGTGCTGATGAGGCACTTTATCAAAAGCTTTCGAAAAATTGAACAGGATAACATCCGTTTGTCCTTTACAATCAGATGTCTTGGCTTGGTCTTGATTGGTGATTATCAACTGAGTCTCGCAAGATCGTCTTTTTCGGAAACCATGTTGGGCATCGGTGAGTATGCTGTGTGCCTCCAGATGTCTGTGGATACTACTCCACACAATGCTCTGGGGTTTTGCAAACATTGGAAGTGAGAGAAACTGGTCTGCAGTTCTCTGGTCTGTTTCGGTCCCCTTTCTTGAAGATGGGAACGACGTTTGCAGTTTCCAGTCATCTGGTATTGTCCCTTGATACAGAGAGGCTTGGTGAAAGAGGGTGAACACTTCTGTTAACTCTTCAGCCAACTCCTTCAGTAGCCGAGTGGGTCATTCATCTGGGCCCATGGGCTTATGTACCTGAAGGCCGAAAAGTGACTTGAAAACGCCTTCCTCAGTGATGATGATGTGGTTCATCGAAGGTGTTGACTAGTTCCCATGTCTGGTATAGACGGGGTGTCCTCACCCTTGTTGAAAACCAACACGAACTGCTCCTTCAAAGTGTTCATTTTCATGTTACTGTAGGATTATGTGATGCCGTTCTTTGCCTTGAGCGAAGTTACCCCTGTGTTATCGTTCTTTTTACTTTTGATGAAGCTCCACAATTTCATAGGATTTTGGGAAAAAATAACGATGTTATTGATGTAGGCATTTTATGTTGATCTACAAGTCTTCTTTGTAATCTTTTTCAGAAGTTCATAGCGCTTGCTATCCTTGGCTTTGTGGGTCTTTCTTGCTTTCTTGAAGGCCTTCTTTTTCCTTCGACTGAGTTGTTTCAGTTCACTAGTAATCCAGGTTTGGTTGTGCCGAGTAGAAGACATCTTATTGGGTACACATGCGTCTAGGGCTCCCAACAGGGTTGACTTGATATCACCCCACATGTCTTGAACAGAACTGGAGAGGGAGTATTTCTCTAGAAAATGCATCTGAAAGGTCTTTGAGCTTTACTGAATCTGACTTTTTCCAGAGATATAGCTTCCTTTTGACTGACTATCTTGGGAATTTTGTCAGAAACACTAGACTATCATAGTCTCCAATACCTGGTAGTGCAGTGCATCTATTTACCAGTGAATGGCGGTCGGTCAGAAATAAGTCAAAAGTACTCTCCTTCCTTATAGGAAAAGTGACTATCTGTTTCAAACTGCAACTTTCAACGGCATCAAGGAATCTGTTATTTATCTGGGAGGGATTCTGGTTACCATCAATTGTGTTGGCATTCCAGTTGATGTCTGGAAGAGTAAGGTCACCTCCAATTCAAAAAAAAGGTAAGAGAAAAGTCCACGGAGTGCCAGAATCACAAGCCGCAGCCAATCCCAGACACGAAGAGGAAGAGGAAAAGACAAAATCAAACAAGCGCAAATCGAACAAACGTACGAAAAACACTAAGTTTAGCTCTTTCTTCCCCAAGCGAGGTAATCGCAGTGCTGAAAGGTTAGTCTTACTCTTTGTTGCTTTGTGGTTTATTCTACGAGGGATTTGTTTTATACATCTATCTTGTCTTGTGTTATTTTGTTCTTTTGTTTTTCAGTCCTTTTAGCATTGCGATTACCTTGCTTATAGAAGAGAGATCTAATCTTAGTGCTTTTTGTACGTTTGTTCATTTTGCGCTTGTTTGGTTTTGTCTGTTTCCTCTTCCTCTTAGTGTCTTGGAAGGGCTGCGGTTTGTGATTGTGGCACTCCCTGGACTTTTCTCTTATCTTTTGTTTTTCTGAAAAATACAAGAACAGAATAACACAGGACAAGACTTAAATAAATCGCCTCGTAGAATAAACCACAAAGCAACAAAGAGTAAGACTAACACAAGGATCACCGCCTTAGAACGGTCAGTAGAATAATCCGCCGGCGGGGGGGGGGGGGGGGGGGGGGTGTGGGTGGGGGGGGGGTGGAAGGGTTGGAGGGGGGGGTTTAAAATACTTTTACGCAGGCCAACTTCACTCATGGTCCCGAAGCTACTCTTTATACAGAAATACATACAAATTCGGTTCGCATAAAGGCTCCCAACTCAGTCAATGCATCAGAGCGAAAACATAAAAATCAAGTTAATCACTATGATAAACAAAGACGAGTACTCATGGCAATTCTACTATGTGCCAGAATAAATGAAAACCACTAGTTGAACAACGGCGGGCCAAGCCAAAGACATATTTGTCAAGCCCCAACCTACTGGTTAAAGTTTTACGAAGAGGCCGTCATTGAGTCTGAGGCCCGAAACTCCGTCGCGCATTTAAAGAGTGAACCAAAGCCATCAACAATTATTGGGTTGATAACCAGGCATGCAGTCTGCCGTATAATATCCAGGCTATAGCCAACTCCTTTATAACGATTAATTAGTTTTCAGAATTGTTCCGAAAAGTTAGATTTTCCCACAATTTTTTTGTAAATTTGTACACTAAGTCATCGTAAAATTCTTGTTCCGATATACCTTGTTGCAGAAGTGTTTTCAGACCGACGTTATATTTTTCTACCAAGGCACTGTGCTTGCGATACCCTACAGCATTCTTAAATCTCTGGCCAATACCTTCTATTGTGGTACAAGGATCTTCCATATACACAGCGTCACTACTTGGAGGGCAATACACAGATCCGATGACAAGAGTTTTGTTTTTACCAAGAGTTAGTTTCTCAAATACCGATTCTGTATTCGTATCAATGTCCAACTTTTCGAAAACACAGTTATTTTGAATAGCCAAAAGAATAGATAAAATAGATGAACAAAAGATCAAAAAACAAAATGTTTATCTATTTATTAATTCATTTCTTTTCAGAAAAATTAATTTATTTATATATTTGTTTATTTAACTCATTATCCTTCATATTTGTTGTTCAAGTAGAATATCTGTTACTAGCCTGAAATGGCCGGGCAAATAAATGTCCCATTAATTTTCAATTACTATAGCAGAATTTATAATTATTTTGTAGTTGGTTGGAAATTGTCACATTTTATCATTTCAGCTAATTGTCATATTGCATGTATTCGTACGCCTTTGGGTCCCATCACGCTAGCATGCCTATGTAGCCAGCATAATGTCTCTATAAATGACATTTAAGGTTTTCCCTCCTATTTCTTCTCAACCATAAATGTGGGTGCTCATTAGAACTGTCTCAATGGGACAGTTATAGCGAGTACCCACAACCTATATTTCGGAGTAGAGATAAGAAAAATAATATGTAACCATGTAAACCCAATTTTCACTATATAAAGTGGCGTTTACCAGGATATAGAAAACAACGGTAAGAGAACAGTCTAGGGAGTGCAACAACCACAAGCCGTATCCCATCCGGGACACGAAGAGGAAGAGGAAACAGACAAAACCAAACAAGCGCAATCGAACAAACGTACGAAAAACACTCAGATTAGCTCTCTCTTTTCCCCAAGCGAGGTAATCGCAGTGCTAAAAGGACTGGAAAATACAAGAACACACTAACACAAGGCAAGCTTAAAACAAATAGAATAAACCACAAAACAACAAAGAGTAAGACTAACATCGGGACCACCGCCTTAGAAAGGTCAGTAGAATAAACCACCGAGGGGTTTAAAACACTTTTACAGTCGAGGGGTTTAAAACACTTTTACACACCTTGTCTTTTTCTCTTTATTTATCATTGGGATAACTTAGTCACAAGCACAGTTCTTATTCAAATACATACACCACGTAAACCCGTTAATGCTTAGCAACCCATAGAAGGAAAATTGGCAAACAGTGCGGGCTCAGATCACACATCGCGTTTCTTCGCAGGACACAGTGTTTGATCCATCCGGGTCTACGCTGTTTGCCAGAATGTATTTATGAGGTATAAAGATTTCAAACCATTAAGGTACTACACATCTAGCGAATTTAATTAAGGCAATATAAATGAGTAACTGCCACTGAATATCAAACAATACAAGATGAGTACTTTTTGCATTAGTTAGTAGGTCGATACATATTATTTATTCATTTATTTATTTATTTATTTAGTTAGTTAGTTAGTTAGTTAGTTAGTTAGTTATTTAAAACAGTCACATCTTGTTTGATGTTACCAACATTTATTGAAACAAACATAATGGCAGTTTCGACCACCAGGAAGCTCAGATTAGCTTGCGCATAGAAATCAAAAATGGGAAAGATATTGCGAAAAATTAAGCGAAAACATATAAAAAAAAAATATGTATACATTTTAGTTTTTTAGTGTCAACAATAAAATATAAAAGGTTGCCTTTAGAAACAAAGAACACACAAAAGAACGAACATCGAAGACTGGGTTTTTACTAAGTCTGTTCATATACAACTTTATAGTTCATCACGAAAACATGCCTATATAATATTTACCCCCATAAACCCCACTTTTATATAGTAAAACTCGGGTTTATAGGGGTATACATTATTTTTCATATTTCTGCTCAAAAACATGGATTGTGGGTACTCGTTAGAACCGCCTCGACGAGGCGGTTCTAACGAGTACCCACAATCTATGTTTTGAGCAGGAATATAAAAAAATATCAGATTTTTTTATGTGAAAAATTGCCATTTTTGGTGGTAAAATTTTCAGTGTATTTGAATAGGCGTGTTTTTATAATGTTGGAGGTTGTATAAGCTCCCTAGCACCAGCTAAGCGGCATTTTCAAATTGATAAGAATAGGATCAATGTGTGAAGAAAACAAACATGTAATCTATACTATGGTATAATACGGGTAGACGTTTTACGGCTCGGCACTTACATGTAACACCATCTGCACTGAAATAAAATAAAAATCAGTCTCCGAGGCGTTTCTAACGAGTACACACAATCTATGTTTTGAGCAGAAATATGAAAACTATCAGTTTTTTTTATCTGAAATTTTTCGGATTTTGGGAGGTGATATTTTCTATATATTTGAATAGGCGTGTTTTCGTAATGTTTAGAAAACGCAACATAGCAAATATTGGAAAAGAGATGTCTTTCATTACGAATGGCTGTGTATGACTTTTGATATTTGATGAGCGTTATGTATTCATCACGCATGCACAAACATAAGGTACAGTTGCTTCAAATGAGCCACAACATTAGAAAATATACCTTCGGTTGTGTGCGCCCAGCGATGATTCAGATCATCCTGTACATTCACACAGGTTTATCAGTACCTCCATTGGGCGCATTTTGGATAGACAAGGATGCAAAGTTTTTACATGCGGGCAACCACGGATGCACTGGCTGATTTAAGTCTTCGTAGGGCGCACATGGCAGAAGGTACGTTTTCTTACGTTCCGGCTCAAATATCTTTTTGTGTTCGAGGCCTCGGTTATTACATATTCAACACACAAAAATTTAAAAGAAAAGAAAAGAACCCCCCCCCCCCCACCAAAAAAAAAACCAAAAAAAAAACCCAAAAAACAAAACAAACAAACAAACTAAACAACAAAAACAAAACAAAAAAAAAAAAAAAAAAAAAACAGAAGAAAAAAAAAAAAAAAAAAATACAAAAGAAAAAAAAAAAAAAAAAAAAAACCCAAAAAACAAACAAACAAAAAACAACAAGAACAAAACAACAACAAAAAAAAAAAAAAAAAAAAACAACAACAAAAAACAAACAAACAAACAAACAAATGACAAGTTCTTAAGCTCTTACCTGAACATCAAATTCGATTGGTTTCCTAATACTTGGAATTAAATTTAACTAAACGGAGGTCTTGGAACAGCCCGGCGGCGGATTCCACGCACTTAACGTCATAGAGTTACGTGAGCGACGTCACGCAAAACGTGACTGACGCCACCCAAACACATATAAACAAAAAACATTACAGGCGGATGTTCACAGAGCCCCGTATTAATGCGCGGCCTAGATTATGTGACAGTTCAATGTTTTGCATCGAGAAATGAACTGCAAAAAGAATGACTGCTTTATAGATTATCATAGACGGTTATATTTTAAATATAAATATATACAAATAAGCTAAATTATGTTTCTGATGAGGCTGATTGTAAAGAGAATGTGAAGTTTGAGTACTCTGACAGCCTCAATTTGGATGTCACTGTCACAGAAAACGGAACCGATAACTTTATACTTAAAGTTTATAGAAAACGACATGAAAATCATATTTTTACGGTTTTCTCTCACACTATCATTTTCCATAATGATCTCCATTTGTCAAATGGAGCGTCTCATATACAAATTAATCATCGATATAAAATGTTCTGAGCTTTGAAACGAAAGCGTGTATTTCTTTTTTTTCTTTTTTTTTTTTTTTGTAAAACTAGGTCTTGAAAGCAGGTATAGTATAGTATAATATTTCACTGGAAGCTTGTAAATGCGCAAACACCCAGTCAGCATTCTACGTAAATCTATATCGGGCCGTCATCGGCCCGTCAGGGTAGCTGACGGGCCGATGACGGACCGATGTAGATTTACATAGAATGCTAGCTGGGCAGAGCAATTTTACCTGTGCTTGCCAACTTCCTACTTTAGATTCCCCCATGTGGTGTTTATTTGATTCTTTGACAAAAATGGCTACAAAACCGTTAGTAAAACTGTAGCCTCCACATAATGACATAAATCAACTTCAAGATTATATGGATTAAAGTATTTAACTGTTTTTGTTTTATTTATTTGTTTTTTTGTTTGTTTTTTTTTTGTTGATCTGTTTTAATGAATGAATTCTTTTTATATAGAAAGATTCAAATCCATCATATGTTATAAATAGATTAAACAGTATGCTAGTTAACCAGTAAGTATGATTAGTCTAGGACTAAATGTAGTAACTTACTAGCCTTGTTTGCTCAAGTACCAATCGAACTGATAAATTTTACTGGATATTTCTTTTAGTGGCGCGCGCGCGTATATATACCATTTGACATATAGCCAAATCCTTACAGGAAACGCCCTTCCCAGTAAGCATTCTACATATATCTATAGCGGGCCGTTATCGGCCCGTCAGGGTAGCTGACGGGCCGGTAACGACCTGCTATAGATTTATAAAGAATGCTAGCTGGGTTCGTCCTATTAAAACACTACACTGTATGTTATCAGCCTCTAAGCATTCTACATACATGTATATATAAAGCGGGCCGTTATCGGCCCATCAGGGTAGCTGACGGGCCGATAACGGCCCGCTAAAGATTTATAAAGAATGCTAGCTGGGTTCGTCCTATTAAAACACTACACTGTATGTTATCAGCCTCTAAGCATTCTACATACATGTATATCTATAGCGGGCCGTTATCGGCCCATCAGGGTAGCTGACGGGCCGATAACGGCCCGCTATAGATTTATAAAGAATGCTAGCTGGGTTCGTCCTATTCATCACGAAAACACGCCTTTATAATTTTGACCCCCTTAAACCCCACTTTTATATAGTAAAACTGGGGTTTACAGGGGTATAAATTATTTTCTTAGTTCTGCTCAAAAACATAGATTTTGGATACTCGTTAGAACCGCCTCGACGAGGCGGTTCTAACGAGTACCCACAATCTATGTTTTGAGCAGAAATATGAAAAATATCAAAATTTTTATCTGAAAACTTACAGTTTTTGGTCACCGTGGTGAAATTTTCAATATATTTGAATAGGCGTGTTTTCGTAATGAAAACACTATTTTATCAGCCTCTATAGGCAGTATATTTTCTTTGTTTATGCTGCTGGCACTAAAGATATATCTGTGTTATAGCTTGCTAGCACCGAAGATGTCAGAGCTATACAGTTACCACACACAAACAATTTTACTACAGCACAGGGGCTTATTTTCACCTTCAGCTGCAGTTGAGCTCTTCAGGCCGCATAGAAATGATGATGAGTCCTTTTGGCTATGTAAGGCAGTTTGTTTTGAGGAAGCCCTAGTGTTTCGAGAGAATATTGATATTGATATTATAGGTGGCTGTAAGATATTTTGCCAGCTGCTAGATTGACTGATTTACATCAAAATCATTTAGAAACACATTTTCACCGATTTTGTAGATGAATCCTGATGGCGGAATGGGCAATAAACAAACATAAAGAGAACATTTCTTTTCAAATAGGCCGGCAGCTGAGACAAGGGACTTTAGAACATATGCAAACAGCTAAGATCCAGACCAGACTGCGCATCTTCGCTGTTCGCCTACACAACATAAAGACCTTGTTGAAGATAAAGGACTAAGAGCAAAGATCTTGACTCGACGCGTGGCTGCGCAATTGGGTCTGGGGCTTCGCTATTCGTATATGCCTTACAGGCCTTTTTGTCAGCCGGTGGTCCAAATAATGTAAATCTGTAATAATGTTTCTATTTTCTATTTTATTTTTCTCCATAAAATCACCCCAGTGCTATGAAGTCTTTTATCGTTTATTTTTATGCTTTATAAACTTGTTTTTCTTTCTTTCGATCGCTAGCTATCAACAGCAATCGCAGAGCAAACAACACTCATTGCAATTCGTATGCTTTGTAGAGTTGTAAATCTAAAACTAATACCGCAATTTGATTGTCACCAGATCAATTAATATATGGGCCACGTCAAGCAAAAAAGTGCAAAATGTGCAGATTCACATCATCTTGCACATGCGCAAAGTCTCATCCGGGCATTGGCTTTTCATTGAAATATTGTATAGCATCCAATACTTCCGTTCGCGGGCAGTGAAGGCCCTGATCAGACTGCGCAGATGCGCAGGCTAATCTGGGCCTTCGCTGTCCGCATATGGCCGAAGACATGTTCACGTAGCGTGGCTCACTATTGTTTCATAGGATGAAATCATTACTGGAATTTTCAAAGCTGTAGCTGTAAACAGGTTCTAAACGGAATTGCCTCTGAGAGAAATGAACATATTAGTGTAACGTTTTCTGGACAAGGAAGGTTTGGTCAATTGCATGTAGGCATCACCAGTAACCCTCATAAACTATGGTCACAGAGGACCAGAAAATAAGGGCCTCGCCATGCGAAAGCTTTTCTTTGGGATATGCGGCCAGAGAAGGCCCAGATCAGCCTGCGCATCCGCGCAGTCTGATCAGGGCCTTCACTGTCCGATAACAGTCTCGTTGCATAAAGGCGAGCAAATGTCTAAATGATACTTTCCGCATGCGCAGGATGATCTGAATCTGCACATTTTGCGCATGTTGGAAGGCACGATTTCGCTTGATAAGGACCATATAATCGCTACAATTGTCAAATACGGGGAGAAGTTCTACTGGCGCCACACGGCACTAACACTACTGTGAA
The DNA here is from genome assembly GCA_964016985.1 of Anodontia alba. Lineage (NCBI taxonomy): Eukaryota > Metazoa > Mollusca > Bivalvia > Lucinida > Lucinidae > Anodontia > Anodontia alba. The sequence goes on from OZ024823.1 coordinate 33,166,953, forward strand.
TAAAGATAAATGGGCCGGAGCACATTTTCTACAATATCACATGTCCACCAAGCAGTGACTGAGATCAGCCTGTGGAAACGCGCAGGCTGATCGGAGTAACTTCTTGGCTCACTCTGTGGGTAGCTAAACATCCAGTCTTATTCAGACGGATGGCCCAGATTCTCCTTAGATTGTGTACTTGCGCAGGGTGATCTGAGCCTTCGCTGGGCGTACATGCCATCATGTAGAAAATGGTGTGCCTCAACTCAAATAGATTCTAAAAGGAATTAGAAATACGTTTGTAAAACACTTTGCCCCAAACTATGCGCTTGTCAATACTAAACGCAAAAGCTGGAAACTCTGACAAATAATAAGGCAGCTGCAAAGAAAATGGCAGATTTCTAAACGACATTTGTTGAACTGACCAAAACTTTACATAGTCAGTTGTAAAGGCGGCCTCTGTAAGATGATGTCAACTTTGGCAGTTCAGGAATATTCATCGCACTGCTACGCTGGTTCCATGATGGAATGCAGGTACGGATCCAGAACAATTGCGAAGTCACTAGCATTTTCCATGTGACCAATGGACCTTGAGAGGGATACCCAGTTGCAGATGTTCTGTAGAGGGTCGAAATGTCCGGAAACATGCACAATTAAAGGGAATAGATACTTACTGGAGAGGGGAAGTAAAACTTTCAAAATTAATATTTTCTTACAGTCTGAAAAAAGGTCTACTCTAAAAGGAAAGAATTTGTTCCTCTTGGGAGCAAATTATTTCCTTTTAGAGTAGACCCTTTATCAAAACGGGCTTAGGGTGCTCGAAAGCAAACATGAAGTCACAAAAATGGTCTCTGTTGTACAAAATGGTCGAAATTCTACACGTGCATCCAGTCTTCTTAAGCTGGGCTGGTCATCTCACCAGTATTTCTGACGATGATCGTAAACGAAGGTTAAATAAGGAGAATTTGAGAATGTAAGGCGTTCCCCTGGTGAAATAAATAAACGTAACAAAACCAGTCTTCCTATAGAAATCTAACATAGCGTCTTATTCCTGCAAGAACGACGCCCACAATGCAAAATGGCATGGCCTCATTAGACAGGGCGAAAACGCCTTTTGAAAAACACAGTCAGGCACAATATCACCAACTGAGGTGCTATCTTAAGCTATATCCTGCCCCACGTTCAAAGCTAACTGCGGATTGACCTGTTCAGTAATCTAAGATTACACAGTAGCACAAGCACGCAAAATATTGTCATGGCCACTGCTAATCAGTCATGATAATGAGGACAGCAACAATCTAATCTGACTGGCGGGCACACAGGCCGATATGTCTGCCTATGTGTTCCATTGTCGGCATATGAGTTTCAATACGGGGATGAATCATCATTGCACCGAAATTAATTTACCGGGACATAGATAAAACTACAGGGTCATCGATAAAGTGCATACATGTATAACCCTTTGAATTATCTGTGCACCAATCATGAGAGCCAGTCATACATACGAATTAGCCGATCAGATATCAACTTACTTCACTGACCCACAAGTAACCAGCATTTTGATTGGCGTTTGCTGAGAGTCCACCATAGATGCATCGATAAGAAATAAAAAAAAATCTCTGTAGCGATAAAACACAGGGCCACAGATAAGTAACATATAACCCATTTCATTACTGGTGTGTCGATGACGATCACATAAATGAATAAGCAAATCAAATTTCGGCTGACATCTGTACGTCACAAACATAACCGCAAGAAACAAGCTCTTTACAGATGGATCCATTAGAAGCAAGAAACAAATCAGATAAACGAAAACAGCAGACCAGGCCCCGAGGTTATAAAACTTTTTTCATGTTCAACTCAGCTGAGCATGAAATGTGTTCTGCTAATAAATCTCAAATTACCAACACTTGCAAATTCTTTCTTGCTAAATAATAGCTGATCATGAAATTTTCTCTGCTTATAAATATGAAAATGACAATTATCGATAGGTGGCATTTTCATATTTATTGGCAGAGAAAATTTCATGCTCAGCTGATTTTATAACCTCGGGGCTATGTTTTATTGGGCCTGTTCACGAACAATAATGGAACATATCTATCAGCATAGTGACCCCACTATAGCAAATATGTAAATATTAGGTTGGTTTACCTGTGCAGTCTGATCAGGGGCTTCTCTGTCGGATATCCTAAAGTATTCATTCATTCTGACAGCGGGAAACGAAGGCCCCGATAAGAATGCGCGTTACTCGTATACACAATCTTGGACCCAATATACATATTATTAGGTCCGAGACACAATAAAGGCGAACCTTTTACATGCCTCGGATCCATGAGACTCTTGTCCGCTATTTTAAGGTGGAGAACTATACTGATTGTTTCTCCGCAATTGTTAGCATGGAGACAGCTTTTGGACGTCCTAGGCCCAGTTGTTCAAAGCATTGTTTGCTTCACGAACACGTTAATAACAAATTCGTTAACTGTTGTAGATAATGTATTTTTTTAATACATTGATATTTTTTGCTGAAAAAATGTGAATAGCTTTTTCAGCAAAAGTATCAATGTATTTGCCATATTTCAATATAGAAATTATAACGTCACGTAAGCTAACAACTTCGTTAAGTTTTCACAACTGGACCCTGTTTGCTGTCCTGCACATCAGACCCTTTCTGATACAGCATGAAGTCATGGTCAAAACTGATACTACAATGGTTGAGCCCCTGTTAGAGATGAATTGTATGCCATGTTATATTTCAATATAGAAATTTAACGTCACGTAAGCTAACAACTTCGTTAAGTTTTCACAACTGGACCCTGTTTGCTGTCCTGCACAGCAGACCCCTTCTGATACAGCATGAAGTCATGGTCAAAACTGATACTACAATGGTTGAGCCTCTGTTAGAGAGGAATTGTATGCCATGTTTGATGACTGTAGTTATATATATATATATATATATATATATATATATATATATATATATATATATATATATATATACAGTTAATTAGAACTGGAACTAAATGATATCAATAACACAAAAACAACTGACAAAAACATAGGCCAGAGTCATGAAATGTTTCTACAGTTTGAGTCCCTTTTCGGAAGGTAACATATGCCAGGTTAAATGACTGTAGGTGAGGTAAACGCTAGGGTTGACGTAAACATGACAGTCATTCGACCTTGAAATATAGGTCAGGGTCATGTTTGGGTCCATGTTACGGAGTTAGGGAGAAAACTCAGGCAATGTTAGATACACCTGGTACATTTATCTGGTAGGGATGACTGCTGGCGTAACAGACTGTTGTTTAGGAATTCTAGGACAGCGAAAAACCCAATACCAAAGCAGGCGAGACAAAAAAAAAGGCCTTTACGTGGTCTGTGAACAGCAGAGGTCAAGACAATACAGCGATTTTGTGCAGTGCATCACGAAAACATGCCTATATAATTTTGACCCCCTTAAACTCCACTTTTATATAGTAAAACTGGGGTTTACAGGGGTATACATTATTTTTCTTATTTAAGCTCGAGAACATAGATTGTGGGTACTCGTTAGAACCGCCTCGCCGAGGCGGTTCTAACGAGTACCCAGAATCTATGTTTTGAGCAGAAACATGAAAAATATCAGAATTTTTGTCTGAAAATTTTTTCAGTTTTTGGTGGTGAAATTTTAATATATTTGAATAGGCGTGTTTTCGTAATGGTGATCCTCTCCGTTCAACGATATATTCTACAGCATTCAGTATCTATAGGCAACAACATATGGCGTAAGGGCCATTTTGTCATTGAACGTCTTATAAAAGCCAACGACATCCATCAGCTGATGATGCCAACGAAGATATTTATTGAATTCTTTCACAAGCTCGTGTCACCACGTAGCATCTGAATTACACTGTGAAACAGGACAACGAATAAACAAGTCTTTTCACAAGGAAAGTGGAAAACAACATTTTAATAAATGGTCAGGTAAGTACGTGACAAATTCTTTATTGCTACTATTGTTGTTGTTGTTATTACGCGTTTTATTGGAAAAATATCACTAATACAAAACTGCTCTTTTGTAAGTATTTTTTTTCTCAGGAAATTGAATTTAAAGTAATAATCTCAGAAATTCCACTATAAGATTGTCATGTCTTAGAAACTTGATTTTGTAATTTTATTACATTTGATACTAAAGCTCCCCAGATGTTGTGTCACCTAGCGGTGTTGGGGTTAGCTATGATCGTATAGTTTTATTATATATTTAAGTTAGTACTTTGCATTGTTTTCTGTTAAATAATTCAAGTCTTTTGAACAGTTTCATCAATTCATTTTATGATTGAAAAAAAAAATTGCCTGCATTCTCTCACATTCTGTTCAAAAACTGATCTGAGAGAGAGAGAGAGAGAGAGAGAGAGAGAGAGAGAGAGAGAGAGAGAGAGAGAGACCTATGCAGTTCCAATCAAGCTTAACACAAACTACAGTAAAATTCCGTTATTACGATCTCTCAAAATTACGACCTCTCCACTATTACGACCAGTTTTTATCAGTCCTATATGTTTTCTTAGGTTTCTGACAAAATGGCATATGCAAACAGTGTAGACCCAGGTCTGAATGCTCAGTCTGATCAGGGTATGTATTATTTACCATTCCACTAAGTATTTTAAGAAACAACTGCATTAAAGCAAACGTTTAGCCAGAAAACGTATAAGATAAAGTTTTCGAAATTTTAGGACATTTATTGTATTCTACATATATTCAATATTAGGATCACCCCGTTAATAAGACCACCTTAAGATAGTCCAAAAAAAGTAGTCTAAAAGCGGTATTGTACTGTAATATGAAACTAATCTCAAGCTTACCATTCTACCGGACATGATCAAAGCTGGACTATAAAGTTTTATAAGCATAAAATGTCTAAGTACAAAATGTCACATGGTACTTTGTCATTGTCGAGTACCAACAATGTTATAAAACACGTTTTACGTTAACCTATATTTTCGGTCCACTTTTTTTTTTTTTTACAAAAGTAGCTTAGAGCTCGATTTCTGATAAATAATGAGGCTACCCAGCAGGCTAACAGCGTTGAAACAACGTCGATTTAACGTCAAGACGTTGATGCAACGTTGAATCGACGTTGTTTCAACGTTGTGTGCCCGCTGGATAGCAACAGTCATGCTCGCATTTACGTTCTTTCTCAAGATGAGCTTAAATGCTACACGTAGATCTCATACTCTAGACCTATAAAATGGTACCCTGAATTTGTTTTTTTTACGTCAACCTGTCATTTAGCGCCAGCACTAACAAACAAGATAGGCAATCATCAATCTTAGTGTACAATTCTTCCTTATAATGGACTTCAGCTGTTTATGACGATTTTATGACCCAGACATATAAGCCGCGACGTGAGAAAACGTACCTTCCGACATGTGCGCTTACATTCTACAGTATAACCTCAACGGCTCGAACACGGATGGCTCGTTTTCTGTGGATGATTCGAACTCTTTTTTCAGTCCCTGCAAAATTCTTCCAATAGCTCTAGAAAACAAATATTTAGGGATTTTTTCTTATTTTATCATGGAATTGTATGTTGAGTGTACTCATTAGAATCGTCTCGATGAGGCGATTCTAATGAGTACACACAACATACAATCGTTGTGTAGAAAATCGAAAAGATTTCCCAAAATTATCGCTATTTGCTTCCTGAACTGGTGCCATGATTAACCCTCAGTGGCTCGAACTACCCATGTCTCGAACAAATTTCCATGGTCTCAAAGATGTTCGAGCCATTGAGGTTCGACTGTGTTTTTATTATAGATGTCACTAATGTGATGACAGATGTCTAATAATTAATAGCGTTAATTGGAAATATAACTGTGTCCAAATATTTCGAACATTTACTGTATTTGTGACACAAAACTACCCATCTGATAGACAGCCAGAGAGACAACAGACACTGAAATTGACATCATTGAAAATCTGTTTTTCGCTTCTCCTTCTGAACCGATTGTCAATTTACTTGAAACTTGGTAGGAAGCATTGGGGTGACTTGTAGATCAAACATAGCTAAAATCGTTCCGATCGGAAATCCAAGATGGCCGCCATCTTAAAAATCTCCTCCTCAACTGAAAGGCCATTTGACTTGAAACTTGGTAGGAAGCATCGGGGTTACGTGCAGATCAAAAATAGCTAAAATCGTTCTGATCGGAAATCCAAGATGGCCGCCATCTTGAAAATCTATTTGTCCCTTCTTCTCCTGAAATGAATAGCCAATTGACTTGAAATATGGTAGGAAGCATCGGGGTGACTTGTAGATCAAAAATAGCTAAAATTGTTCTTATTGTTTATTCAAGATTGCTGCAATGGCCGCTATCTTAGAAATATATTTTGCACTTCATCTCCAGAACCGAGAGGCCAATTTACTCAAAACATGGCAAGAAGTATCTGGGTGACTTGTAGATAAAAAAAAAGCAAAATTTGTTTTTTCTTATTTCTGCTCAAAAACATAGATTGTGGGTACTCGTTAGAACCGCAATCTATGTTTTGAGCAGAAATATGAAAAAAAAAAGAAAAAAAAAAAAAAAAATATCAGAATTTTTATCTGAAAATTTCAGTTTTTGGTGTGGAACTTTTCAATATATTTGAATAGGCGTGTTTTCGTGTTGAGAAATTCCTGCACTTAATGCAAAAAGTGCAGACCCAGATGAGACGCCGCGGTCTGCGGCGTCTGATCTGGGTCTACACTTTTTTCAAAGGTCCCGCTTTATTCAAGATTGCTGCAATGGCCGCTATCTTAGAAATATATTTTGCACTTCATCTCCAGAACCGAAAGGCCAATTTACTCAAAACATGGCAGGAAGTATCTGGGTGACTTGTAGATAAAAAAAAGCAAAATTTGTTCTGATCGGAAATCCAATATGGCCGCCACAGTCGACAGCTTGAAAATCTATTTTGAACGTCTTCTGAACAGTAAGGCCATTCGACTCGAAACTTGATAGGAAGTTGTAGATCGAAAATATTTAAGATCATTCTGATCGGAAATCCAAGATGGTCGCCCTAGCAGCATGTTGAAAATCTATTTTGAACTTCTTTTATCCTGAACTAAAAGGCCAATTGACTCGAAACTACATTGGAAGTATCAAGGTGACTAGTAAAGCAAAAGTAGCTAAAATCATTCTGATTAGAAATCCAAGATAGCCGCCATCATGAAAGTCTATATGAACTCCTTCTCTTGAAACGAAAGGCCAATTGACTCAAAACTTGTCTGGTAATAAGGTGAGCGATACAGGGCCATCTTGGCCATCTTGTTTTTTCTTATTTCTGCTCAAAAAACATAGATTGTGGGTACTCGTTAGAACCGCAATCTATGTTTTGAGCAGAAATATGAAAAAAAATAAAAAGATAAAAAAAAAAAAATAAATAAATAAATAAATTAAAAAAAAATAAAAAAAAAAAAAATAAAAAATTTTTTTTTATCTGAAACTTTCAGTTTTTGGTGTGGAAATTTTCAATATATTTGAATAGGCGTGTTTTCGTAATGAGAAATTCCTGCACTTAATGCAAAAAGTGCAGACCCAGATGAGACGCCGCGTTCTGCGGCGTCTGATCTGGGTCTACACTTTTTGCAAAGGTCCCGCTTTAAATGGGTTAAATGCACTAAAGTAAAGTACAGGGAGACATTTACTGGCTGCAACAAGTTCTGGACATTGAGAGTGACGTGTATACAGAAGAATATAAGTTATCCAAATGCCAATTTCATTTTTTTACATGAAAAGACGACATTTTCTTCTTTCTTAATGTCACTAATGGAAACTTTCTTAATCTCCATAGTGTTCAAGGCATTATAACTAACAGCATCTTAAAACTTAAAAGTTAATCCGATAATTCATAAATCAAAAGCTATAACACATTAGGTGAACTGTCATTTATTTATTTTAAATTCTGAAATTTCAATCCCGTCTAAGACGCTTTAAAGCGCACGAATTATACACTGTCTTCGAACAAGCACAGACGTACACGCAGGAAAAGACAGCTAAATGGCTCGAACATCTTAAAGATGACTGGGCTTCGGGTTCTAGACAGGGGTAGTTCGAGCCACTGAAGGTTATTCACAGCGCCGGGTCTGCAGGCAAATGGGGATATTTTAAATGTCTTTTCGAGCTTCTATAAAATAATAGTATGTTGATTGTAGTCATTAGAATCGTCTCGACGAGACGATTCTAATGAGTACACTCAATATACTCTTTCATGATAAAATAAAACAAAATCGATAGAACATCCCTAAGTATTTGTTTTCTTGAACTAACAGAAGAATTTCCTACGGACTCGAAAACGTGTTCGATTTAACAACAGTAAGCGAGTCATCCATCAGGAAAACATGCCTATATAAAGTTTACCGCGTAAACCCCACTTTTATATATAAAACTAGGGTTTACAGGGGTATACATTACTGGTCTTATTTCTGCTCAAAAACATAGATTATGGGTACTCGTTAGTACCCACAATCTATGTTTTGAGCAGAAATATGAAAAATATCAGATTTTTTTATCTGAAAATTTTCAGTTTTTGAAGGTGAAATTTTCTATATATTTGAATAGGCGTGTTTTCATAATGGGTGTTCGAGTCATTGAATTTTTACTGTATATTGAACAATAACACCGGCATAAGCCACCAGGTGTAATGTTTGGATTTTGACAAGTCAAGTCTACTGTTAGAAAAAATGAGACGTGAAAAAATATCGACAAATAGATTGAAAGAGTTTATAGTTTGATGCGATTGCTTGTGATGTTTGTCAAAACCCACACATTTCGAAAACATGCCTATTCAAATGTACTGAAAATTTTACATCCAAAAAATGAAAATTTTCAGATAAAAATCGAGGCGGTTCTAACGAGTACCCACAATCTATGTTTTAAGCAGAAATAAGAAAAATAATGTATACCCCTGTAAACCCCATTTTTACTATATAAAAGTGGGGTTTGAAGGGGCCAAAATTATATAGTAAGTTTTCGTGATGGATATTTTTATGCACATCCTACTGAGAAGTCACAATCGTCTCGTATAAATGAAGAAAACACTCATGTTAAAGGTGAATGAATACACCTGAAATATTTTTCCATTTTTTGCAGACAAAATGTTGCCTATCTGATATTTGCAACCTATAACATGGGACGATTCAGAAAGGAAAGCATTGGCTCCCAAAGGTAGCATTTTATTTTTTCTTTTAGAGCAGCACTGTCTTCTATTAGGGGTAGCAGAAGTTTCAGAAGGCATTAGGAAACGATACAAAATGCAAAACAAGTTTGTTTAGTGATTTCCATCCCGAATTTCTGAAATGTGGAATAGCCTAATGTCGTTGTTTATTTCATTTTCATTGTTTCATTGTCTTATATCAAGCATTTGTGCCTCAGATGAAGTTTTGTCACCACCTGTCAGAGGGCATTGCCGTCTGACGACATTATCACTTGACCAAATTAAATAAACTCTTCCTTGTGAGCCATTTCTACTGCTTTATTAATCTCGATACCATCTAGAAAAGCATCAAGAAAAAATACAGCAAAATACTTGCATATCAGCGACGGTCCCTGTTTAAGTGAAATCCCTTCTATACACTTCTATAAAAACAACTATGTCAAAAATGCTTAAGCTCTCTTCTGAAAAGGGGTCTACTCTAAGAGGAAAGAATTTGCTCCCTGGAGCAAATTCTTTCCTTTTAGAGTAAGGTCTGTCTACTCTAAAAGGAAAGAATTTGCTCCCTTTGGGAGCAAATTCTTTTCTTTTAGAGTAGACCCCTTTTCAGAATGGGCCTGTTGTGCGGAAAAGCAAACATGAAGTCACAAAAATTGCCCCCATCCCCTTTCAAATAATTGTAGAAAATGTACCGAGAATATCCAACTCTCCTATATCACTTCAATAATATTATTAAAGCCTAAAATGATATTACATTCAATGTATACTGTATTAACATGAATCATATTACGAAGTTCAGCATCTATGGTTATAAAAATGTCTTAGAAAACTGTATGAGTCTAAAACTAAACCAAATAAGTTCGCTGCTTGATTGTTATTAATTTGGAAAAATCTTTTTAGATAGATGAAGAAAAGAAACAAATAAATCAAATAGAAATATCTCTTTTCACAAACGGTTGCACAAAATCCCAAAAAGGAAACTGAACTCCATTATGAAAACAAGCCTATTCAAATACACTGAAAGTTTTATTACTAAAAAATGAAAATATTCAGATAAAAATTCTGATGTTTTTCATATTTCTGTTCAGAACATGGGTTATGGGTACTCGTTAGAACCGCCTCGGCGAGGCGATTCTAACGAGTACCCACAGCCTATGTTTTTGAGCAGAAATAAGAAAAATAATGTATACCCCTGTAAACCCCAGTTTTACTATATACAAGTGGGGTTTTAGGGGGTCAACATTATATAGGTATGTTTTCGTGATGTAAACTGATAATCAAACAGTTGAGCTGAATGATTACCTTTCAAAGGTTATTATTAGGTAGTTTACAATAAAACCTCTGAAATGTATTTTTATATTACAAATTTTAAATTTATAATTATTTATTGACCCTATTGAATATCTAGATGTATTGATTTGAGTACCTTGGGTGTGTTTAACAGTGAAAGTAAGGTAACGGGTAAATATTCATTTAAAATCCGGCTCTACGGTCTAGAATCTTTCTGCATTGTTATCAAATGTATTCGCAATAATAAGAGTTAACATGCAAAACGATGTCAAACTGAACCTTTGGTTGCTTTTAAACAGATGTCACTAATGCGACATTTGACCTGTAAAATGATCTTGAAGAGACAATATTTCTAGCGATGATTTCATGTCCCAAAGCTGTACAGTGCTTGGATACTGATCCAAAGTGGTTCCTCTATTGCAGTTCTTATTTGTATGCACGTCTGTGGTTCCATATGTGGAATACGTTCTGTCCTTATTTGTTCATCAGCTCTCCTTCTTTTCGCTCCTCAAGAAGGCTGTATTTCGTGATTTACCATCATATATTTTTGACCCCGTTAAACCACACTTTTATATAGTAAAACTGGGGTTTATAGGGGTATACATTATTTTTCTTATTTCTGCGCAAAAACATAGATTGTGGGTACTCGTTAGAACCGCCTCGCAGAGGCGGTTCTAACGAGCACCCACAATCTATGTTTTAGCAGAAATATGAAAAATATCAAAAAATTTTTTTATCTGAAAATTTTCAGCTTTTGGAGGTGAAATTTTCTATATAATTTAGACAGGCGTGTTTCCGAAATGATTTTTCTCTTGGGTATCTTCACTTATTTTTTTATAACTTGTCACCTGCCCTGATAAAGTTGCCATACCCTAAAAACATTTTGGCCTTGGTGACAAGCATTAACAATCAAAGGACTGATAGTCCTAAGAGTCTGCTAGCTTGTAAAGTATTGATGGAGTTCTGTGTATCTTCTATGCAAACACAATACATGCAAAGAAGATAGGTGGCATTCCAATGCTACCAATACTACACCATAAGATGGATCTCTATGGAATATATCAAGCATCTGGGCATTGTACTTCCTGAAAAGAAGATTTTCTTTAAAAAATTCTATCAAATGTACGCCAAGCGAAGACTGCATATCGGTTGAATGAGAAACTCATAGTGAGTGTTGTCTCTAAATCAAGGAAAGGATACTCGTATAATTTATCTCCTGCAAACAGAATTTCATTCATGTTGTTCACATTCCACATGTTGGTACAGATCCTTTTCTGTACAGCTTTCACCAAATATACTAAACAACATGGTAGGCATTGATGCTCTCTTGAATCAGGACTAAATATCTCATCTCCTTGATGGATACTTCCTTGCAATAATACAGATGCATTTTCTTGTAGATTTATATGATTTGATGGACCTGGATTTTGCTCTATATCCATATTTTCACACTTGCTTACAACCAGTGGCTTCATCTAATATTAAATTTACATTCAGAGACAAGGCTTTGTGAGAAAATTTACTATTCCTTGAAAAACAACCAACATGAACACTCTGTACTACATGCTTTCGTTATCAATTTCTCAAAATCAGTCAGATGGAAAGGCATTCTACTTTTTTTAATGTATAAATAAATATGGGTCTTTACTGAGGCATCTGTGTAAAACATATATACATATATAATCTAACCATGTACTGAAAAACTAAATACAATTATTTCTCTTCTGTTTTGTTTCTTTCTTCACAAAAAATCCATTTTATTATCTGCATATATAGGCCAATGCAGTGATTGGAGTAATGAACCTCTTTATTTTCCAATGAAGTTTATCACCTGATTATTCCAAATGAGTGTATCTCCAGCAGCAATTTCCAATTTCTAGAATTATTAAAGTTCAACTCTAGATATGCTCCAGTTCATACAAATTCAACACCTGATGTAGCTCCACGATTATTCTAGTACAATTTTATAAATTTACTCTATCAACTTATTATTAAGACAAGAGCAGATTAAATAAATTTGAAATGGCTATGTTCAGTCCAGATTAGCGTTAATAACTGATTGTCATTTGCTAGTGCTTCACCTAAGCATCAACAGATTAGCCCGACCAGCTATGCCTACCCTTTTCAAGAGATTTTCAGATGTCCAAAAAAGAAGGGTCATAAACCTATAAATGGGCCAGCAGTCATAAAACAACTCCGTGTCACTGAGGTGTGAATAAAATTGAATATAAAATGTAATTTTAAGTTAAAACTTATTTTTGATAGACTATCAACTTACACCATTGGTCTCTTTGCTATATTTCAGCGTCAGTTTGAATCTTGGTGATTAGGCGCCCCGAGATAATCGCTTGAAGTAAGGTTAATGTCTTAAACTATCACAAAAACAAATTTGGATACATAAACTAATACCCTGGTGTAATTTCAGCATTCAGTTAATAAATACAATGAAATAATTTAGTGCCGTGGGGTGCCTTGGGATATCGTGGGGTGCCATGTGGTGATTAGTAGGACCCCGTGCCGAATTAACGCCTTGACAAAAGTAGCGCGTGTATTACTACACCGAATTTTGAAGTCTATGTTTCAAATTGCATTATCTAAATCGATTTCAGTTACAGTTATGTTAGCGAAATAAAAAAGCCATACAAAATTCCGCTGCTTCACATTCAGTTCACCGTAATAGTGCCACATTGCGTCTGATTAAGAAGTAGTGCGTGTATAAATATGCGCATAAATAGCTGTGATGAGAATCCGCTCGTAAAACCCCATGCGATTGCAAAGAGCCTGCTAGCTGTCGCTAGCAGACTCAAAAATACGATCAAAACTACATGTATATTTCATGAGCTTTTCTAGGATTAGCAGGCAGATTTTTACGTGTGGGTGAAACAGTCACATATTAATCTTTATCACTCTCTGGGCTAATTCAGCAGACTTCAGAAAACTTGATGGTATTTTTCTTTTTTTTTTTTCCCAAGAAAATAGGCTTTGACATATCATGCATGAAATGTCAAAGTCTATTTTCAGGGAAAACTAAGAATTTCAAAACATATTTCAAAATGTCGTCTGCTGAAAGTTTTACCCAGAATGCTTAGTGTTAATTCGACTTGATATGCGATCTATGCTACTCATATTCCCTAGGGAGACTATTCCACGTATTCTGCTTTTGTTTTGTTTCCTTCCTTGTTGCCTCTCCTCTTTTTATTTGATTGCTTTAAGTTAACCGCAACATGACAATGCACAACGCGGGAAATGGTCTTTAATGTGGGGAACAGATCTATAATATGTCATATTAGGACAAAGAAGTAGATTCTAGAAAAAAAACACCTTTGAAAGCAACGAACACACTCACAAAACAAAAAAAAAGAAAACAACACAAAAAAAAAAAAAAAAAAATAAATAAATAAAAAAATAAAAAAAGAAGAAACAAACAAACAAACAACAACAAAACAACAACGATAACAACAACTAAAACAAACAAAAAACAACACACACACACACACACACACACACACACACACACACACACACACACACACACACACACACACACAACAAAACAAAACAAACAACAACAAAAGAAAAACAAAACAAAACAAAAAAAAAAAAAAACAAACAAAAACACACACCAGCTGTAGTGTAGATAAAAAGAGTCCAAAAGCAATGACCCTCGAAAGCAATGGATACACTCACAAAAATGAAAATAGCTGAAATGTCAAGAATTCTGACTCAGACAAGTTAGTTTTGGCCACTTAGCCGTCATCAGTGACCCCCATATATACATATTTTTTTTTTTTTTTTTTACGATTATCAACAAACAACCGCTTTAAATTTGCGTACATGATGATAAACGACGTGTCCGTGCAAGTCTTTACTTTTTTACATGTACACAATTTAATTTCAAGACAAAGTTTCTTTTTGGGTCCATATAATAAAAAGAACTTAGAATGTCGTCTGCTACACCTTTACCTGACATTAAACAGGGAAAACTAAGTTGCGTGCTTTGCCTCTTTTTTCATAGTGAGCAGAGCTGTGGAGCAAATTACTAAGACAAACACCTTTGAGAAGGCAGGCAAATATTTTCTGGAAAGAGTGATCTCCCATTGAGCAGTATTAATTCACATTTAACTTAAGTGCACTGATTTGTGTTATTTCCGTCATGAAATCTATAGCAAATACCATTGCCGCCTACCAGTCGCCAGATTATACTTCAAACAGAAACTAGAAAATCCCTTGGTGATTTTGTTAATATATTTACGTTTTTCAAAATCTTACAAACAATGACAGCAAAAGTATTGTTGTGCATTGCATGCGGCTACAAACTGAATTTTGAAATAGCATTTATATTCGATTGTTCAGGAAAAAATGTACTTTTGACCAAAGCCCATAAACGCATGCATCACGAAAACATGCCTATATAATTTTGATCCCCTTAAACCCCACTTTTATATGGTAAAACTGGGGTGTACAGGGGTATGCGTTATGTTTCTTATTTCTGCTCAAAAACATAGATTGTGGGTACTCGTTAGAACCGCCTCGTCGAGGCGGTTGTAACGGGTACCGACAATCTATGTTTTGTGTAGAAATATGAAAAATATCAGATTTTTTTATATCAAATTTTTTATTATTTTGCTGGCAAAATTTTCAGTATATTTGAATAGGCATGTTTTTAAATGGGACGAATCTCACTCTTTTCTGCGTATGTGTGTCAGTTACCGTATTAACCTAAATATCGGGGGGCCACAACTCTTTACAATACTCGTCCTTCATAAAATAAGCTTTGTTTTGAGAATGTACTCATGTAACAGGGATACACTCCCTCTTCTGCTGGAATGATCTACCTTTGAAAAGGGAATCGGGGTGGAGGGCGGGGTGGGGGTGGGGGGTATCCTTATTCCTCTAAAGCTAGCATTATAGGTCTTGTATGAGACTATAATTAAAGATAACCTTGTCCGGTGATCTGTGACTTCTGGTTTCAATACTCAAATTTACACAATTAAGCTGGGAACTAGAAGCCGGACATGGCTAATATTTGAATGTTCATTTTATTACTTTTGAAGTGTCTAAAAGAGCTGGATGAGTGGCAAACAGTGTAGCCCATGACCAGACGCCGCGTTCTGATCTAGGTCTATACTGTTTGCTCAAATATATCCGTCCGAATAAATACTGTCCTTTCAACATTACTCGGAAAGACGCTTTTTTGGCGTTTTACTTTGAATGAAACTTTTTTGTCCTGATTGACCATATCCTATCAGAAAACATTTGTGTTTTGTTCTCAAATATTTATACTGAAATTGAATTTACGGCAGAGCATCAGCCTGACTTATGCAATGTCTATAGTGAGATGATTTTTTGAAAATATTTTACCCAAAGAAACATTGTTTTACTTTTCATTGCTGATTCTAAATTGTTAATGTTTTAAAATTTCAGAAAAAATGAACAAACGCAACTTGTTGAAAACCTGCCTCCAAATTACCTACCCTGTCGATTTCTGCATTATTTACGAACATTTTTTTACAACAGGAAAATATATATATATAAAAAAGCAACAAAAAAACAAAAAAAACAAAAAAAAAAAAAACAAAACAAAAAAAACAAAACAAAAAAACAACAACAAAAAAACAACAACAAAAAAAACAAACAAAACAAAAACAAAAAAAAACAAACAAACATTTGATTGTTTTAGAAAACAATGACTATAATGAAAACAAATTGTGCATAGGTAGTTACGACAAAAGGTTTTGTATCAAATCATGGCAAAAGTTTGCAAATTTACTTCTTCAATGTAAAGATCAAGCAAAAACCGACTTTCTGAAAGATGGCGAAAGCATATTGGGGTACATAAGGTAATAATGAATAAACGAAAAACAAATTGTCAGTCTTATTCATGTCTTCGTGTACACACCGTCATTTTATGATGGATAACTCTCAGTGCTAAGCAGAATCATATTTAGCAAATAACATTATATTTTTATCTGTATTTTTCTTGGCATTCCATGTGAATTCACAGGAAATACTAAGTCTTATTTTCACTGAAAAAATGTGGTCTGCTGCAGTTGTGATTAGCACTTTTAAGGTTAAGTCCGCAAAAGGAAAATCAGACATTTTGAAGACTGTTCATGTTTGTATAATAACACATCACGAAAACACGCCTATATAATTTTGACCCCCTTAAACCCCACTTTTATATAGTAAAAACTGGGGTTTAAAGGGGTATACATTATTTTTCATATTTTTTCCCAAAACATAGATTGTGGGAACGCGTTAGAACCGCCTCATCGAGGCGGTTCTAACGCGTACCCACAATCTATGTTTTGGGAAAAAATATAAAAAATATCAGAATATTTATCTGAAAATTTTCCTTTTTTGGTTGTAAAATTTTCAATATATTTTGAATAGGTGTTTTCATAATGCATATTATAAAATCAGAACTTGGTCTGGATATCGATGTGCTGTTTGCCCAACTATCAGTTTTTTGCTTTTCGTGACTGCATTCAATGAATTAATCTAGATTGCCATCTTACTTATATTTCAAAGAATTTGAATATACGACTCGGAACGTAAAAATGTACCTTATGATATATGCACCCAGCGAAGACTATAATCAGACAGTACATCCACGCAGTCTGACCAGTCTTCGTTGGCCTCATAAAGAAGCTTTGCATCCTTGGCTTATCCAAAATGCGCCTAATGGTGATTCTGATCAGACTGCGTGTCTGACTGGCTGATCTGAATCTTCGCTGGGCGCATGTGTCAGAAGGTACGTCTTCTGTCATTGTGGCTCATATAATGATATTCAACATACTATGCGAAAAGGTCCCTTATACCAAATGCAAACAACAAAGGCCCAGTTCAGTCTGTCCGTCCGTCTGATCAGGACATTCTCTGTTCATCTGTATATTCCTCAGCAGCAGATGAATCTGTCCCAACTAGCATTCCTAATAAATCTATAGCAGGCCGTTATCAACCCGTCAGCTACCCTGACGGCCCGATAACGGCCCGCTATAGATTTAGGTAAAATGCTTACTTGGGTATGCGTGAACGGATGCGCGCAAGGCTCTTGCTGCGCATTTGGGGGCTAATTATATATATATATATATATATATATATATATATATATATATTATATATATATATATATATAATATATATATATATATATATATATATATATATATATATATATATATATATTTCCGTATTTTTCAGTTATGCAGATTATTCTATAGACTGGAAATAGTGGCTTGCTTATAAAGTGGCGGGAGTTCCGGATGTAACTAGTATAGCGGCTGTGTATGCGACGGATAGCTCTTATCCCGTGTGGGGCATATAGGCAACTGTTTCTCTGGAGCCAGTGTATAAGTTTATTCAGGTGCTGAGGTTTACAAAAACACGCAAACAAGAAGAGAGTCTTAAATACATGGACGATCATTCAAGACAAAAACAATACGTCAACACACAAGAAATACTGAACATTGAAAACATTACTATAAATACAATTATCGTGCCTTCTCTTTAAAAGTGAAGACCTTTTTTCTGAAAAAAAAAAAATAAATAAAAACATTGATAAGAATTGAAATTTTTAAATCTAAACGCGCGCCTTGCGTTGTTCAAACTGCTTGTCGCTTTTAAAACCGTTAAGGTAAACGGATACACTTTAGGGGAGACAACTTTGTCAAACTCTGTAAAAATTGATTTTGTCCCCTTCTGAAAAGCGATCTTCTCTAAAAGGAAATAATAAATTCTTTACTTTTAGAGTAAAACCCTTTTCAGACGGAAATTAGTGCGCAGAAAAGCAAACGGGAAGACAAAAAAAAAAATGCATTCTTTGTAAAAATGGTGAACAATCTACCAGGTGTTCCAAGCCCATTTTATTCTCCTATAATAAGTAATCTTGTTATGCTGAAATTTACTATGTTGGCCGATACAGTTTACTGACCGAACTATTTCTGCGGCAATATGATCAGGAATGAAAGTTCAGTTATGACTTCTTCTTCAAAAGACATCTTATTCACCAACTTGTCCAATGATGCAATTCGTTCAGTACCTAATTTGGACAATCATTCTTTGTATTTAAACCAGTCGACGGGAGAAGTACTCGGTATCGAACAAACAAGTGGTATCAATAGTCTGTTGTCAATATTGCTTATCTCAACGATTTCTGCGATCTTAACCGTATTCACAATCGCTGGAAATATTCTAGTAATTATTGCGTTTAAAATAAACAAACAGCTACAAAACCTTAGTAACTATTGCTTAGTTAGTCTTGCAGTGTCTGACCTTACCGTTGGTATATTTCTGACACCGATGTACACCTTGTATTTATTGATCGGGTATTGGCCACTTGGGTCCACAGCGTGCAACATTTGGCTCTGTTTAGATTATTCGCTGTGCACGGCATCAGAGCTGAACATGTTAGTGATTGCCCTAGACAGACACTTATCAGTGACTCGACCATTTACCTACCTGTCAAAGCGAACACCCAGAAAGATGGGTATTATGATAGCAGCTGCGTGGACGATATCTATCTTTATATGGTCGCCATTGATTGTTGCTTGGCCTTACATCGAAGGGAAATTTATTGTTCCTGTTGATGACTGTTATATTCAGTTCTTAACGACAAATGCTCCGGTAACAACGCTGATGTGTTTCATGGCTTTTTATATTCCGGTATTCATCACAGGTGTTCTGTACATACACTTATACCGGGAAATGAACCAACGGAGACAGCGTAGGAAAGCACAAGCAGCGTCCCGTACTGCAACACATAGCCCCCAGCATGACACTGGTGTCTTATCAAAACCTAATAAAACAAAATCTACACATGGCTGTATATCTGTTATAAGCTGCAGGCTATGTTGCAGGAACATATCTGGTGATATGAATTTCCCGAGGAATCGTAAAAAGGAAAAGTGCGAAATATACATTACCGGCGCAAACTTTAAGCCCACAAACTATGAAGGACAAAGGAAATGTTCATTTTCGGAAGATGCTTCATGCACAAATAATGACGACGAGCTTAAGCAAGAAAATGTGTTTAAAAATGGGAAATGTTGCGATTCAGAAAATTCTATGAATAAAGATAATTGTGGACCACATGAAGTCAAAAAAGAATGTAGTTTAAATTCGGGAGCTGCCGGACAAGCTAGAAATGTGCATACATCTAACGCAGCCAATTTACTTCTAAACACATGTGGTCAGACAGCGCTTACATCGAAATTAAATCATAATGGCTCAATACTGGCTGCAAAAGTAAATGGTGTAAATGACACGGTAGCACAAACGGCATCCAAGGAGGCGAACAAGTTTCCAATATTTGCAGAAGTATCTTCAGATGTGATTGATGCACTGCCAAGTTCTGTACATAGAGCAGTGGTAGAACAGATATTGAATAGAAAACAAAACAGACACCAAGACAACAGAACGGCAAAAGTATTGAGTGCATTGCTACTTGTTTTTATCATATCGTTCGCACCCTACTATACATGCACTGTGGTGGAAGTCTATTGTAATGGCTGTGTCAACTCGGTCTTTTATTCAATAGGTGAGTATAAACAAAATAATGTTTACTGACCATGACGCAGCATGGGAACCCCATGATATGCATTGAAATTTTGGTATTCCCCGTGTGACGTTAAATGGTCAGTCAACATTCATCTATTTGTACAAAATTATTCATTCGGATAACTTCCGAATATTTCTGGACCGGAGCTCATTTTCAAATGATGTCGGTTACGGAATTATACGAGGTTTTGCCAATCACAAATAATTAAATAATTAGGACGCAACGTGAGAAATCTCACCTTTAAACAAACAGGAGTATGGAGAACTAAACGAAAATAAACAAGCAAATAAAAATAAATAAATAAATAAATAAATGTATTCATTATACATTTTCTCCATATTATCAAGTGGAAATGTCATTGCTTATTGAACAGAAAATGTTTCGTTTTGATATTTTGAAAGCTTTAGTAGTATATGACCATGTTTAAATTAGAAATCTTACTGAAAAGGAGGTTATTCTGAATAGAGATGTTAATGATAATAAAATAAAAACAACAACAACAAAAAAACAACAACAAAGGAATCCAGTTAATTGGAACTAGTTGTTTACAGAAGGTACTAATAGTAAAAAGAAATAACTGACGACTGCCTTACATTCTGTAAGCGGACAGTGAAGGCCCAGATCAGACCTACGATAGCTGTATGATCTGGGTTTTTGCTGTCCGAAAATACAGGACACGCTACATTTGATGCTGCCCGACTTTTGCAATAATTGTTTACGCCCATGGGCATAGACAGTCTTAGACTTTGATATTGCTCCGGAAGCATTTTATCAAAAGGTCATTGGCTGAAACAATGCTATTTTACATGAACTGCTCAACGTTCACCAAGTATTAGCTTTCACAAACAAGCTTGGTCTACGCTTAGCACTTATTATGACCACATCATGAAAACATACCTATATAATTTTGACCCCCGGAAACCCCACTTTTATATAGTAAAACTGGGGTTTACAGGGGTATACATTATTTTTCTTATTTCTGCATAAAACATAGATTGTGGGTACTCGTTAGAACCGTCTCGGCGAGGCGGTTCTAACGAGTACCCACAATCTATGTTTTATGCAGAAATAAGAAAAAATATCGGAGTTTTTTATCTGAAAATTTTCAATTTTCGGAGGTGAAATTTTCTATATATTTGAATAGGCGTGTTCTCGTAATGCAAGCTTTTCGTGAAAGCTTATACTTGTATCAGTATAATGTCAAATCGGATAACTCAGTATGCAAAAGAAGGCATTCAATGCATCTTCGAACAGATAACCATCAGTACAGTCTGAATGACGCAAGTTTGGTGCGCAGATTTCCGCCATTTTGTTACAAGGAACACAACTTCCTAGTTACCTTCCTGCACATCAGTCTCATTCTTAAAAGGGGTCTACTTTAAATGCAAAGAACTGGCTTCCAAAGTGCATTGATCGATGAATATTAACTGTCGTATCAAAGGTTAGATGAGTCACCTAAAATCCGTATTAAGGTAAAACATGACTAAATACAGTATCTCGGGCCTTTTCGGATATATTCATTTAGCATTTGAAAATAACAACATCATTTTGTTAAGAATATATTTTAAAAGTAATACTTATTGACAGCAATGAACACAAATACAAAAATGTAAACAGCCGGGTTTTCTAGACCACAGGCCAGTTTCGGCCAATGGCTCTCATCGACACAAATATAAAATGGATATAAAAAAGATTAATAACATACAATTGGGGGCCAAACAAACCTTTACACTCTTGCAGTCACAAGGGTGTCTCGTGAATGAACTATTTACGTGTAATAGTAATGGTCATTGAAAAAGCATGAAAAAAAGAAGTTATAGTGACCATATATGAAAATGGTTTTGTTTGTTCTAGTCTGTGATGTTAGTGCCACTTAGTGCTATTAGGTTTTGTCAGTGACTCTCATATATACCCCAGAAAAGTGTTTTTTATACAGCCATATACAGCAACGACGATGATGATGATGATACATGATGCTTTATTTATGAAACCGATTAGATTACACTCTGCGTCAGGACCTGCAAAACAATAACAAATAATCATAAATATAAACAAGATAAATAACGTATAAAATGTATAAAAGAACAAGAAAGACCTTTTCACTTAAATCACTAGCTTACGTAATTGTTAAAAAACAACAACAAAACATTAGAAAGTGAACCACTACAGAACAATTAACAATCAAAGGACTGATAGTCCTAAGAGTCTGCTAGCTTGTAAAGTATTGATGGAGTGCTGTGTATCTTCTATGCAAACACAATACATGCAAAGAAGATAGGTTGCATTCCAATGCTACCAATACTACACCATAAGATGGAGCTCTATGGAATATATCAAGCATCTGGGCATTGTACTTCCTGAAAAGAAGACTTTCTTTAAAAACTCTATCAAATGTACGTCAAGCGAAGACTGCATATGGGTTGAATGAGAAAGTCATAGCGAGTGTTGTCTCTAAATCAAGGAAAGGATACTCGAATGAGTTATCTCCTGCAAACAGAATTTCATTCATGTTGTTCACATTCCACATGTTGGTACAGATCCTTTTCTGTACAGCTTTCACCAAAAATACTAAACAACATGGTAGGCATTGACGCCCTCTTGAATCATGACTAAAATCTCATCTCCTTGATGGATATTTCCTTGCAATAATACAGATGCATTTTCTTGTAGATTTATATGATTTGATGGACCTGGAATTTGCTCTGTATCCATATTTTCACACTTGCTTAGAACCAGTGGCTTCGTCCAATATTAAATTTACATTCAGAGACAAGGCTTTGTGAGAAAATTTACTATTCCTTGAAAAACAACCAACATGAACACTCTGTACTACATGCTTTCACTATCAATTTCTCAAAATCAGTCAGATGGAAATGCATTCTACTTTTTTAATGTATAAATAAGAATGGGTCTTTACTGAGGCATCTGTGTAAAACAGATATAAATATATAATCTAACCATGTACTGAAAAACTAAATACAATTATTTCTCTTCTGTTTTGTTTCTTTCTTCACAAAAAAATCCATTTTATTATCTGCATATATAGGCCAATGCAGTGATTGGAGTAATGAACCTCTTTATTTTCCAATGAAGTTTATCACCTGATTATTCCAAATGAGTGTATCTCCAGCAGCAATTTCCAATTTCTAGAATTATTAAAGTTCAATTCTAGATATGCTCCAGTTCATACAAATTCAACACCTGATGTAGCTCCACGATTATTCTAGTACCATTTTATAAATTTACTCTATCAACTTATTATCAAGACAAGAGCAGATTAAATAAATTTGAAATGGCTATGTTCAGTCCAGATTAGCGTTAATAACTGATTGTCATTTGCTAGTGCTTCACCTAAGCATCAACAGATTAGCCCGACCAGCTATGCCTACCCTTTTCAAGAGATTTTCAAATGTCCAAAAAAGAAGGGTCATAAACCTATAAATGGGCCAGCAGTCGTAAAACAACTCGATCCGTGTCACTGAGGTGTGAATAAAGTTATTTCATGTAGAAAGAATGAATTAAGTGCCTGATTTCTTGCTATATTTAATATCGAATAAGTAGATTCTGATTATGTAAATACTGATACCTTTCTTTTCGTTCAGCTTCCGTTGCTAAGCACAACATCAGAGATGGCGAGCGGTCCTACTAATCACCCCATGGCACCCCACGGTACCCCATGACAGCCCACGGCATCAAACTATATGGGTATTTATCATAAAATATGTTATAGATGGACAAGTATACTTTTGCAATACTCGTCTTCATCTTAATAAACAGAGATTTATATTGACTGATGATGACTTGTGTTTGATTTATAATATTATGTCTAAAACTCTCGTAATTTTATCACCCCATGCATCAAAATATATGTCTATTTACCATAAAATATGTGTTTTAGACGACAAGTAAAAGTTTTGTAATACTTGTCTCTATCTAAATAAACAGAGTATTTATACTGATGACTTGTGTTTGAACTTGAATATAAAATGTAATTTTAAGTTAAAACTTATTTTTGATAGACTATCAACTTACACCATTGGTCTCTTTGCTATATTTTGGCATCAGTTTGAATCTTGGTGTTTAGGCGCCCCGAGATAATCGCTTGAAGTTAGGTTAATGTCTTAAACTATCACAAAAACAAATTTGGATACATAAAACTAATACCCTGGTGTAATTTCAGCATTCAGTTAATAAATACAATGAAATAATTTAGTGCCGTGGGGTGCCTTGGGATGTCGTGGGGTGCCATGGGGTGATTAGTAGGACCCGTGCCGAATTAACGCCTTGAAAAAAGTAGCGCGTGTATTACTACACCGAATTTTGAAGTCTATGTTTCAAATTGCATTATCTAAATCGATTTCAGTTATAGTTATGTTAGCGAAATAAAAAAGCCATACAAAATTCCGCTGCTTCACATTCAGTTCACCGTAATAGTGCCGCATTGCGTCTGATTAAGAAGTAGTGCGCGTATAAATATACGCATAAATAGCTGTGATGAGAATCCGCTCGTAAAACCCCATGCGATTGCAAAGAGCCTGCTAGCTGTCGCTACCAGACTCAAAAAAGTATCACAATGAAACTACCGCCTCGGAACGGTCAGTAATTACATTTGGGGGGAAGGGTGTGGGGGAAGGGGGCGGGCTTAAGCTAGATTTACGGGATGGTGATCCCTCGCCCTCAGCTTCGATAGTGGAAAAACATATATTTGTTCGGTCCATGTGGAGGTCCTCTCACTCATCCATGAATCATTGCGGGCAACAAATAAATCACAGATAAAGCCTGTAATGAATGTGCAGCACTACTGTTTTTGTAACTTTGGGAAGATTGACTCTGAAACAGAAGTCCGAATTCAAAGAATCTCAAAGCAGGATCTATAACAGAATTTCAGCAATGAGTATAAACACGTCAGTATGGTCTCGCTAGTCATTTACAGACAGGCGTGCACTGTTTGTTCTACCAAGGGAAAAACTTATCTTGCTTGCATATTCTCCACTGTATGTTCACAATTGCAGACATACAGCAGTACATTTTGTAACGAAAGAAACAGCATGCTTAACAGTTTGACTTATGATACTTTTTCCAAATGTTTCAGTCTCAGAAACCACGTGATCAATGTAGGTTATGTCTGTTTTGAAAGACTGGTACTTGTAAGCTTTCACCTTGAGGTTGTTTTTGTCTTTTCTCATAAAACTGGCTTCAAGGCGATCAAGATGAGATTCAAAGGTTTCAAATATAAAAAAAAATGCCATCCAGGTATATGAGACAGTCTCGTAGATTAATGTCTCCGATAGCTCTTTCCATGAGGAGTTGAAATGTCGCCGGTGCACTTCAGAGGCCCGATGGCATTCTATTGCAGTGACAGAAGCCGATACTACCGACTTGTAATACCATTTTAATTTTATCGTAATCTTTCAATTAACACCATGAGCAATAGTCCTCTTCTGATCTTACTTTATTTTTACAATAGTGCAGATTATATTTTCATTTCCTTTGGGATCATTGAGCCCATTCTTGTTACTTGGAAAATCGAATACCGTTTAAGCCTGCATCACGAAAACATACCTATATAATTTTGACTCCCTTAAACCCCACTTTTATAAATTAAAACTGGGGTTTACAGGGGTATACATTATTTTTCTTATTCCTTATCAAAAAAATAGACTGTGGGTACTCGTTAGAACCGCCTCGGCGAGGCGGTTCTAACGAGTACCCACAATCTATGTTTTGAGCAGAAATATGAAAAATATCAGAATTTTTGTCCGAAAACTTTCAGATTTTGGTGGTGAAATTTTCAATATATTTAAATTGGAGTGTTTACGTAATGTGTGCTAGGGGTGTATGCAGCCTCACAAACTGCATTGCTACACATGAAGATATTTCATAAAACCGCGTCTTCAATTTTCGTTCTTTCATGTGTTCTTTGTTTTTAAGGCAACCAATTAGATTTTCTTTAAGAGGCGAACAATTTACTTTATCAGTTTTCATTAATAAAAAAATCCTTACAGCGCATTTTAGGACAAGTATGGTTAAGGGATCCAATATTTAGGAAAAATACGGTATATTCAACGTATAACCTACAATAAGACCTGTGTGACAAGCAAACTCAGGTCAGCCTGTGTATCTACCCTGTAGGACAAGTCTTCCCGTTAATCCCTCTATGGATAGCCCGGATGCTGTAGAAGGTACATGCGATCAGCGAAGGCTCTGATCAGACTGCGCGGATGCGCAGGCTGATCTGAGGCTTCGCTGGTCGCACAAGTCTTATTGTAGGTGTGCGCTGGCTCATATATAAAACACTATACGGATAAAATTAGCTTTCAACATTTGTCAGATCTATGGCATGCAAGCTAGTTTAGAGTATCGATGACACAAAAACTTGTTTACTCTTTCTGCATTTAGCAGAAATGTCTTTTACGTAAGTCCGTCTTGCGAGACATTGTTTCTCTTAATTTAAATACCCTCCTGGTTTCCTGTCAACTTTCATTAGTTTTCAGAATTGGCTTCCAGGGCCAGTTGTTCAAAACATAGCTTTAAGATACGAGGGATGTTCGAAATGAATTGCTTATTGTCCTCTAGCTCGATATCCACGTGGGGCACGATAAAAACCAATACATACCTGTATAGGGCTATTCAATATCTACACAATGGTATATAAATATACATGTTAGACTAAGTATAAGACATAAAATTTGCCATTTGAATACACGCAGTCATTGACCACTGCAGTAAAAATGGTTGGTAGAAGCGTCGACAAAAAAGATGAAATACGGGCTTACAACAAAGCTCGCTCAAAACTTGGTTGTTCTTTGAAGAAGCTGATGACTGAAATTTCTACTGCTTTTGGACCTTCTTGTGTGTCTTATGACACAGTTCGGCGGTGGAAAAAGAAATTTGAGTCTGGTGTAGAGTCCATCAAAAATGCACCGAAATCAGGTAGGCCAAAATCTGCATCTCGTAAAGAAATCGTTTCCAAAATAAAGGAAATCATTGAAGGAGATGCCAGATTTACAGTTCGTGATATTGCACGAAAGGTAGGCATATCACTATCTACGGTTCACCTTATTTTGAAGAAGCATTTGAAAGTCAGAAAGATTTCTGCTAGATGGGTGCCACATCTGTTGACTGACGAGCAAAAGAGGCAACTGGTTAAAGTGGCCAAAAAGCTGCTTCAAATGTTTCCAAAATATGATAAAAAGCAGTTTGTCAATGTCGTCACAGGTGATGAAACCTGGGTCCATTATTTTGAGCCCGTCAGAAAGGTTAGCAATAAGATCTGGGCCACTAAACACAGCAAACGCCTAATAATTGCCAAACGTTCTTTGAGTACAAAGAAGGTTTTGTATGCAATCTTCTTCTCTGGTGAAGGAGTCGCAATAAAAGTGCCAGTGAAATAGGGCAAAAGCATCACCGGAAAGTACTACAAAGACGTAGTACTGAAGAAACTGAAAAAGTATTATCAGAAACGACGCCCTGCCACTGGTTTTAAACATGTCCGTCTTCTACATGAGAATGCCCCAGCTCATACCTCCGCAATAGTTACGGCGTTTTTGAAGAAAGAAAAAGTAACTGTTTTGCCTCACCCCCCCGTATTCCCCAGACCTTGCCCCATGTGATTTCTTTTTGTTTCCGAAATTGAAAGCATTCCTTGCTGGGTGGAAATACCAGTCCCGACAGGCACTTGGATCTGCCATTCATCAGTACCTTATTACTGTGCCCAACTCAGCGTACCGTGACGCCTTCAAGAAGTGGTTACATCGGCTGAAACTTTGCATTTCTAGCCACGGGGAGTACTTCGAGGGCATGAAATGAGTACTTTTGGGCTAACTTGAAATTTGAAGTCTCCAGATAGAAATAAGCAATTCATTTCGAACATCCCTCGTATCGTCAAGTCAACCCGTCAAATGAACATGTGCATGCAGAAACGTATATCCTTACTTTGGCGATCAGCAAAGAATCCAGACTAGACTGCGCATAAGATTCTCTTTTTGTAAGCTCGCATGTAGTTTGTAGTTTTTACATACCTTGTACAGAATATATAACAAGTATTTAAGGTAACTGAATATCCCCATTTCCACCACGGAAGTCGATTTTCACATCACGAAAACACGCCTATATAATTTTGACCCCCTAAAACCCACTTTTATATAGTAAAACTGGGGTTTACAGGGGTATACATTATTTTTCTTATTTCTTCTCAAAAACATGGACTGTTGGTACCCGTTAGAACCGCCTCGCGGAGGTGGTTCTAACGAGTACCAACAATCTATGTTTTGAACAGGAATATGAAAAACTTCAGTGTTTTTATCTGAAAATTTTCAGTTTTTGGAGGTGAAATTTTCTATACATTTGAATAGGCGTGTTTTCGTAATGATGACTTCCTTCTTAACTTCATACCAAGCCCCTTCTGAAAAACGGGTCTAAAAGGAGGGAATTTGCTCCCCTTCTGAAAAAGGGTTATACTCTAAAAGGAACGAACTTGCTCCCAATGGGAGCATGTTTTTCCTTTTAGAGTAAATCCGGTTTTGTTTCAGAAGGGAGTCTGAAAAAATCAGTCTACTCTAAAAGGAACGAAGTGGAGCAAATTCTTTCCATTTAGAGTAGATCCTTTTATCAGAAGGGAGGTAAAACAGTTTGATAGAGTTGTATCCCCTGATAATGTATCCATTCCCCACTACCCTTTGACCAAGCTGCATAGATATAAAAGCTGTAACAGGATATTTGAGCCAGCTCACTACAAAACCTACAATAAGACCTGTGTGAACAGCAAAGACTCCGATCAGCTTGTACATCCACCCAGCATGACAAGGGTTCTCTTTTACCTCTCTTTGGAATGCCTGGAAGCTGCAGAAAGGGCATGCGAAAAGTGAAGACTGATCAGACTGCGCGGATGTATTCTTATTGTAGGTTTTGTCTTTTGTTTGCTAATTTGTCAATTTCCCATGTAAAGTTGTACATTTTCGCATACCCGTGTCTAATTGTCTTTCTACACCTTATGCAAAAAGACATGGTCTTATAGTGTTGAAGAAAAAAGCATGATAAAACCCCCTCACACTTTTTGTTGCATGAAAATTTCAGTGTATCTATTTCAACGCGAAAATATTAGTGTATCTATTCCTTTTTTTTTTTAAATAAATAATTTTTTTTCATTCATTGCCATGTTGACGTGACGAGTTTGACACGCTAACTGTATTTGAAACAATTAGGCCCTGTAATAACGATGTAATAGGTTAGCCGTCATCAAATGATGTCATTGTCGCATGCCAATAATTAACTTTGCAATCAAATGAATCAAAAAGCTTCGCTTTTTACTGTAAATGGGAATTCTGATTTGAAGGTATAAACCATAGCCTATCCCGAACCCTTTCGAATGCCGCAAAAAAACAAACATAATATTCAAACTTCCGGCGCTTTTTTTTGTTTCATAAACGTATAAATTAATAATTTGTAATAAAAACTTTAGTAAGCGTACTTCATCTTGTATTATGTTGTCTTACGTACCAAAGGTATGTACGTGTTTACCATCTATAACATCAACAGACCAATGTAAAATATATACTTCTAAGACATAGTTCTGGATAAGTCGCCTTTTTTTTTTTAATAAAAATAAATATGGACTTTTTTCTTATTCTTCCAATAACACTTACCAAGTCGTTGTGATGTCTCAAAGACGCATATGCATTAATGTTAATAAAATGACTGAAATTTAACTGCGCAGTAACTGTTATGATTTGCCAAGCGTGAGGCTCGGGACAGTGCACTTTGCTCAATGAGGGCCTTGGAATTTATTTTGTAAGAAGGAAACCCGAGCTCCCTCTGTTACCTTTACATCTCCTGAAACAATTGTTAGTGTTTACTTAGTGTAGTCACACTTCACAAAGCCGACGATGCCTTAAAGTGAACGAGCGTGATGAGGGGAAAAGGTTGAGGTCATTTGTTCGCAGAAAGTCTGGCAACCCGATGGGAAGCACTCACATTTTAGTCGAAAGGTCAGCGAATCTAAGTCCTGTACATGTTGTTGGTTTTTCCAAGGATTACTTCGGAATATTAAATCTACATTTAATTAGGTACGTGTCTGGAAATATTTTCGCTTAAGTCTTTCACCCCTATGTTACTGAAGTGGGCTCTTCCCTCTTTTAATTCGGACACAGCCACTGTTGCAGATTGGGATTTTTGTCAAAACTCTAAATCAGAAGTAGCCAACAGTGTAGATCCTGATAAGACGGCTCGTACGAGCCGTCTCATCTTGATCTACACTGTTTGTAAAATCTTTTTACTGGTCTGTAGAGGAGAAAGGGTTATCAGAACCAGCATTTATAAATTTTCCTGCCAGTGAAGTTTGCTCATGACATACCTGACATTCATGATGCTGAAGAGGTCTTCAAGTTGGGTTGAAGAGGTCTCCAAATTGAGTTGCTCCGTATCTTTATTTCAGTCCACTTTGTCAAATCTGTAATAGAAGTCCTTGCCGGTGCTAGGGATGTATGCAGCTCTGCAAATTAAATTGTTGCATACGAAGAGACTTAATAAAACCGAGTCTCTGATTTTCGTTCTTTTGTGTGTTTCCAAAAGCAACCTTTTAGATTTTTATTGTACTTCACGGTAGCAGGTGTTAAGTGCCGTGTGGCAGCGTAAGACGCTTCCCCGAATTTCACCATAATGCAGATTATATTATACAGTCGACTCTCGTTATCTCGAAATCCAAGGGACTCTATGAAACACTTCGAGATATCCGTACTTCGACATATCAGATTTGCGGAACTGAGGAAAACAATTTATCCAACAACCACCTTTAACAGAATGAATCTTAAATTTGACTCCTAAGTTAGAGATATATTGAAAATATTGTGGAAAAGAGGAGAAATTGCTCCTAAGGAGCAATTTCGCCTCCTTTCCACAATATTTTGTTGCCTGTTGATAGATCTCTGTGTTAAAACAGGGACCAGATTTTCACTTCGAGATAAGCGGTTATTCGAGATAAGCGAGTTCGAGATAACGAGAGTCGACTGTATTTCCTTTATTCTAAGCCGGTGCTAGGGGGCGTATGCAGGCCCGCAAATTACATTGCTGCATACGAAGAGGCTTAATAAAACCGAGTCTCCGATTTTCGTTCTTTTGTGTGTTTCCAAAGGCAACCTTTTATTTTTATTTCATTTGGCCGGGTAAGGAAAGTCTTAAGGTGAAGGAGTAAACCTGAAAGGGAAACTACTCTAACGTGCCAACCCCTACACATTTGGAGCGTAAGGGTAGGTGTGGCGGAACCCCAATTTGCATACGTTATATGTCCCGTTTTCGAATTGTGTCAACCTTTTAGGTGTATCCATTCTCATGAAGATGTATATCGCCATTTTCAAACTGTCTTGTCCCATTAAAACCCATCTGTTGAATAATATCCTGCAGTTCGGAACCATTTAGTTTGTGCAAAAGTCGGGAAAATGTCAAAATGTCATTTATTAAGTACACTTCAGAATACAGCAGATTATCATATTTATTAAAGTATTCGGAGAGGCAGACCTGAGCGACAGTGCAGACCATCACGAAAACATACCTATATAATTTTGACCCCTGTAAACCCCACTTTTATATAGTAAAACTGTGGTTTACAGGGGTAAACATTATTTTTCTTATTTCTGCTCAAAAACCGAGATTGTGGGTACTCGTTAGAACCGCCTCGGCGAGGCGGTTCTAACGAGTACCCACAATCTATGTTTTGAGCAGAAATATGAAAAATATCATATTTTTTTTTTCTGAAAATTTTCATTATTTTGGTGGTGAATTTTCAATATATTTGAATAGGCGTGTTTTCGTAATGCCATGATCAGACGCCGCATTATGTGGCATCTGGTCAGGGTTTACACAGTTCGCCATTCATCTTGCTTTTCAGCTAAAAACCAACGGGTACTAAAACGGACCTGTTCAAAATTTAGGGCAAACTATGGGAAGGTCTGAATATTTAGGGTAAATACTATTACTAGAAAATGGGTTTACAAGTCAAGTTCAGTTCTTGCTCTTTGCTTTCTACTAATAGACAAAGTACATTAAATGTGGATGTTTCACAAGTAATTATCGCTCTGTTTAACCATGGCATTATCAATACTAATTTTTCTTGTAATACACTAGAGAGAAGAAAACTATAGCAACAACCCGAATGCACGGAATATAAAAATTAGTTCTTTTGAGTAACATTTATTTAGTAATTAGTAAAGCTTAATACATGAAGTGTTGTCAACAGGAGGGTTAGTTACCTGCAAACATGTCGTATTCCGCCTTATGCGTAGTTTAGGTTTAGCATTCTGCTAAATGTACAGTGAAAATTAAAAAAAAAATTTTTTTCAATTAGCCACAGAAAATAAACCCTCGACATTTCATTCAAATCGTCTCAGAAATGTAAAGTTATTTTTCTTGTGAGAAATATAAAAAACTTTTTTTAAATGGTGTCCGATTTTATTTAGAATCAACAGGTTAAAACTAAAGCTTTCAACTGCGGAATCTCTCTAATGTATTTGCGCACATTAGGCTCCGCAACTTTTGAATGAGGGATTTGATAAAAATCAACAATATGAAACAAACAAACAAACAAAAAAAAAAAAAAAAAAAAAAAAAAAAAAAAAAAAAAAAACAACAAAAAACTCTTTAATAAATCACTTCTGAGGTTTTCGAAACAAGCATAATAAAAACAGACAGCAATTCTTTATAGCTATTAAATGAAAAAAAAAAAAAAAAAGTTCAAAATCAAATGTTATCATTTCAAAACCGCTCCAGCCAGATGGCTAAAACGTATCGGTGATTCTACACTCAACATTACGAAAACACGCCTATTCAAATATATAGAAAAGTTCACCTCCAAAAACTGAAAATTTTCAGATAAAAATTTCTGATATTTTTCATATTTCTGCTCAAAACATAGATTGTGGGTACTCGTTAGAACCGCCTCGGCGAGGCGGTTCTAACGAGTACCCACAATCTATGTTTTTGAGCAGAAATAAGGAAAATAATGTATACCCCTTGAAACCCCAGTTTTACTATATAAAAGTGGGGTATAAGGGGGTCAAAATTATATAGGCATGTTTTCGTGATGAAGATAATCATAAGCGTTTCTCTTGCAGGATTTATTAACGAGATATTTACTTCATACTTCATACGAAATGTCTGCACATGGACTGTCAAGCCATATTTTCTCTGAAAAATGATAATGAACAATCAGACTGTCGTCAGCTACAAGTTTGCTTGGCGCTTTAAGGGTTAACTAAACAAGTTTGCCTTTCCTCATGGACTGAAAATATCTAGTTGTCAGGATGTCAGTATCACTCAGATTGTCAACATTTGTCTCTAAACCTATTTAAAGATCTGGTACAAGATTAATAAAACGCATTTTCCTTTGGTAGACACTCATGAGAGGCTGTATGCAAACATATTGTTATGGTTTTTACCCTAAATATTGGGAAACCTTAACTCCTTGTCATACCTATCCTTAAGTTTCAATCAGTCATGTTGCCGTGTCTAAAACTGCTGGATAAGTAACAAACAGTATAGACTCTGATCAGACGCCGCGTATTTTGGAGTATTCTGGGTCTACACTGTCTGCTCAGGCCTGTCTGTCCCAATAAATACGATATTATAGTTTTGATGGTTTGAAGTTTCATTTCATATCGGAGGTTATCTTCCTAGGCGACCAAGGTATTGAAAATCACTCCATTCAACATTTCAAAGATAATGTCGCCACCTTTTTGCGTCTCGCTGCTATGTAATAGTCCGTTCAGAAACCGCCGCTTTATGTGAGGCATCTCCAAATAGTCATTTTCCACTAGGCGTCAGCAAGCGGATTTTAGCTACATGCCGTTCCAGTCATTTGCCACAAAGTGTTCTGTAGCCTGGCCTTCTGCATTTCTTCCCAGATCTTTAAAATTAACTGGGAAGCAATCAATGGATGGTAAAACCCGTATTCGACTTTTTTAACGAAACTACAAGGAAAATTGAACTGAATTTTATATAGAGCGCGTCTGGAACAAGGTCTGTTACCCCTTGAAAACAGTTTGGAACCTGCATCCCCCCCCAAAAGAAACAAAAAAAAAAAAAAAAAAAAAAAAAAAAAAAAACAAACAAAAAAACGCAAGGTCAGTTGGGCTCGTACTACATATGAAATATTTTTAAAAACTGAGTCGAAAAGTCAGAAAACGTACCTTCGGACATATGCGTCCAGAGAACAATCATATTAGCCTGATATTCGTGCAATCGGATCAGAATCTTCACTGGACGCAATTTGGATAGCCAAGGATGCAAAGTTTGTTCGTGCGGACAACACAGACTCTAATCAGACTGTGTGAATGTGCAGGCACATTATGAAAAACACGCCTATTCAAATATATTGAAAATTTCACCACAAAAACTGAAAGTTTTCAGACAAAAATTCTGATATTTTTCCTATTTCTGCTCAAAACATAGAGTGTAGGTACTCGTTAGAACCGCCTCGCCGAGGCGGTTCTAACGTGTACCCACAATCTATGTTTTTGGAGCAGAAATAAGAAAAATAATGTATACCCCCGTAAACCCCAGTTTTACTGTATAAAAGTGGGGGTTAAGGGAGTCAAAATTATATAAGTATGTTTTCGTGATGATTTGTTGGGCGCACATGTCAGGTCAAATATTCTGTCGAATTTGCAAAAATATTTTCGAATAAATATTTAGGATGCCCGTTATTGTAAAGTATGGTAGATCATAAAACATTCTTCGCTGAAGCTGACTAAGCTAAAATTGCAAATGGAACATTCTGGGGACAAGATTCTACAAGGCTATACAATTTTTAGAAATTGGCAAGGCAGCTAGCTACATAGACGCTTAAAATTTGAAAGATTTGTTCTCCAAAATTGACAACAGACGCTGACAGATCTTAAATGTCATATGCAGCAACTTTGTCCCAGGGATGGGATTTTTTAACTGGGTTAAATTTCATTCTGTTTATATATTTTGGTTGATTATGCCTACAAGAGTCAAATTAAAACAGTTTGGGTCGCCTTTCCTGCCTACATTCTATGTACTTCTGAAATTGTTTTGCACGAAATCTCCAGTACGTATTAACTACAGTCGAACCTCAATGGCTCGAACATCTTTGGGACCATGGAAATTTGTTCGAGACATGGGTAGTTCGAGCCACTGAGGGTTAATCATGGCACCAGTTAAGGAAGCAAACAGCGATCATTTAGGGAAATCTTATCGATTTTCTACACAACTATTGTATGTTGAGTGTACTCATTAGAATCGCCTCGACGATGCGATTCTAATGAGTACACATAACATACAATTTCATGATAAAATAAGAAAAAATCCCTAAATATTTGATTTCTTGAGCTATTGGAAGAATTTTGTAGGGACTGAAAAAAGTCCGAATCATCCACGGTAATCGAGCCATCCGTGTTCGAGCCATTGAGGTTATATTGTATGTAGTCCTACTGATACTGATACTGTTTTGTGTTTTATTTTTCTCTTCGTGTATTATCATTTAATGTGCACTGCGCATGCGCACATGAACGTCTACCATTCATTGCGGCGGCTACATTAGACTTTAGGGGTTGCATTGGGAAAGACAGCGGTAAAATGGAACTTAGGGTAGGTCACAGTGAATACTGTTCCACCACATGACCTTACGTAAAATTCCTTTACATATGTAGTCTAGATATAACGGAACAGTAAATAGACAAAAGGATTTTGTTGGTCACGGTGGTTACCACCTTTTTAACACATTCTTATAGAAAAAGCTATGGCGTTTGTCATGTGATCTACAGACGCATGCGCAAGATCGACACTTAGTGAATCGTTCATAATATCAGTTCCTAAAACATATCTATTAAAAAAAAAAAACAATCCGGAAAATATTTCAATAATTTGATGGAAACTGAGTCCATAGTAGCTATCTAAAAAAAAACAACAACAACAACAACAAAAAAAAAACAACAAAAAAAACAAACAAAAAAAAAAACGACGTTTCAGGGGTAGGTGTATAAGGACTCATAAAATGGCTGCAATAACACATTCAAAAGTTCATTTGTAATGAAGAAGATATATAAATGAGAACAAATCCGTATCATTACTTTCTGGATATTACTGTTTTGAAAAATGCGGCCTGCTCTATTTCTCCAAAGGCGAATGGGCCGAATTATCAGAACAAGCCCTTTGCAATAACAGAAACAATTAAAGCAGTTTCTGAACAACTCCTCTTTGGACACGTAAAGGGCCCTTCTGACATTCATGAAGGAAAAAAAGTACTGAAGCAATTTAGGTACGAGATTAATGGAAATTGGTGAAATGGCATTTCCAGCTAAATTGCTGAAATAGTTGGAGTAAAAGTATGCAGCTTCTTGAACCATGCAGATAACATTTAATTTAATAAATGGCTGATTGATGAACACACAATATTTCTGTTTCACTCTTGTGAATGAACCTTTGACCTCATATTTTATTTTCATGTATAAGTGAGCCGTACCATGAGAAAAGGTGTCTCCGGGGCTTATGGGGTACAATTAAGATCCACATTACGAAAACATACTGAAAATTTTACCACCAAAAAATGAAAATTTTCAGATAAAAAAATTCTGATATTTTTCAAATTTCTGCTCAAAACATAGATTGTGGGTACTCGTTAGAACCGCCTTGGCGAGGCGGTTCTAACGAGTACCCACAATCTATGTTTTTGAGCAGAAATAAGAAAAATAATGTATACCATGTAAACCCCAGTTTTACAATATAAAAGTGGGGTTTATGGGGGTCAAAATTATATAGGCATGTTTTCGTGATGAGATCAGCCAGCCAAGCGCACAGTTGATGAGGAAGTTTGCTTTGTATAGCTTATACAGCATTTTCATATGGTTTTGCTATCCGCCTAAGCTCCAATGGACAAATATTCCCATGGGATAGCTAAATTATACGTTCTCATTTCTCATGACCGATAAAAGTACAGGGACTCTCAAAGAACCATGGAACTCCATTAAAAGCATTAGGATAAAAATGAGAGATTCAGATTTTTTCTATTTCGTATCATAATGCCTTCTTATTATTTGGTCCATCGTATTTTGTTACCCGATTAACTTTATAAATACAAAGGTCGCGGAAGGTCGCCAAGAATCAGTGACGTTGTATTGTATTTTGCCTTAATTGTAATTCTTTGGATTTATATCTTTTACCAGGCAGATAAGCCTATTACTGTAAATTTGGTTCAGTTAAAAGCCTATTAAAATCGCTTATTTCCATTAAGAAGGTATTGGTCAAGCAATATGAAAGGTGATTCGATTATTAAAGTATATACGAGACACATCATTTAGAAAGTAGTGCTGAAAGAGACAGAATATTCTTCCGCCAATTTTACTCGGGAGATTACGTTTATGTCTTCATATTGCTTTTCCTGCACATCAATCCACTTTTGAAAACGATTTTAAGGAAATAATGGAAGCAAATTCTTTCGTTTTGGAGTAGACCCCTTCTAAAAAGGTGTCAACTCTAAAAGGAAAGAATTCGCTCCCAGAGGGAGCAAATTCTTTCCTTTTAGAGTAGACACTGTTTTCAGAAAGGGGAAAACAGCTTTGACACTTACCTCCCTTGAAAGCGTATCTATTTTCCTTATCACACGTATGCGAACGCACAGCAAATGCCTCATCAGCCTGCGCATCAAAGCAGACTTATCCGGAGCTACAATTTTCCCAGTATATTGTACAGTCATCAATATCATTACGAAAACACGCCTATTCAAATATATTGAAAATTTCACCACCAAAAACTGAAAGATCTCAGATAAAAAATCTGATATATTTCTTATTTCTGCTCAAAACATAGATTGTGTGTACTCGTAAGAACCGCCTCGCCGAGGAGGTTCTAACGAGTACCCACAATCTATGTTTTTGCGCAGAAATAAGAAAAATAATGTATACCCCTGTAAACCCCAGTTTTACTATATAAAAGTGGGGTTTAATGGGTCAAAATTATATAGGTATGTTTTCGTGATGTGCCTGCAATTGACAGCGACAGTACATGTTATCTGGGCCTTTGCGTTAAGCACATATTTTGAATGTACTGTTTCTGTGACACAATTTCACGTATAGTATTTATTTGCCCTTATTATGTGTCCAATTTTCTCACTTCCTATGCCTCGTACATGTAGTAATTAAAAAGTCCATTAAGCCAGCTAACAACGGTGCCCTCATTATGTACATGCGTATAAATCACAGTTTTAATAGTAGATGATCGGATTGGCGTCATTATTAACTGTTATTTAAAACTAAATGACAAAAACAGATACACTTATCACGTATGAACTATAGATGGCGTGGGCAACTTAAGTACACATGTACGGTTATCGTGCCATGAGAGGGACTCTGCCGCAGACAGAGAATCAGAAAACATGCCTATTCATATGTATTGAAAAATTCACCACCAAATTGTGAAAGTTTTCTGATAAAAATTCTGATATTTTTCATATGTTTGCTCAAAACATAGATTGTGGGTACTCGTTAGAACCGCCTCGCCGAGTTATTTTTTTGTGTGCTATGTTATTTTTTTGTGTGCAGAAATAAGAAAAATGACGAATACCCCTGTAAACCCTGGGGTTTAAGGGGGTCAAAATTATAAAAGTATGTTTTCGTAATGATTAGATGCATAGCCCTAATAGCCTATTAAGTGTAAATGAGATGTAATCTATGCCACAACAGTTAGGTCTTTGGGCGGTATGAAATTGGCTGCTGTTGAAAGGTGGCTGTTGTAAGGATATCAGTGATTTAGTGTTTTAGCGCCCACCAACAGCATTTCATTCATTCCGGGGCAGTGATATGACAAGAACATGATCATATGCAATGGAATAACGTCGGTTTCGAAGCGCTTTCCGGATATATATTATTTTGGTTGGCATTCGTATAGCTAATAAGATGTGTTTTGTGGGTACACTTAATCTTTGCTTTACTTTTTATACAGCGTTATTAACTTCATAGACTGGCTCCAGTCGTTTTTGTTTTATATCTATTTTTCTCTTTCTCTACATTATTTTTTTAATCATGATCCTCTTTAATCCAACTTCAAGTTACCTATGGCTGAACAAAAACTTTTCTTCTAGCCAAGGGACTGAAGTAAACAAAAATTCTACAAGCTATACAAGTGTTGTGTCCCCTCAAAAAAAAAAAAAAAAAAAAAAAAAAAAAGAAAAAGAAAGAAAAGAAAAATAAAGAAAGGGTCTGGGGCCAGACTATTAACTTCAGTAAGATACCTGTATATTTAATTGTACTTGACCAAGTATAACTACCGAAAACAACAATTACAAAGAGTCAGCAATCGTATTAACCCTAAATATTGAAACAGACAGACCTGAGCAAATAGTGTTGACCGGACGCCACAGAGCTCCGCGTCTGATCAGGGTCTACACTGTCTGCTACTGGTTCAAGAGTTTTAGATTCAACAGCAACTAGTAAAACTGACTCATTCAAAATTAAGGACAAATATGGTGAGGAGTTGAGGTGTCACGATATTTAGCGTTAATACGGGAAACATCGGCTTAACCCTTGTCCTGCTGAATAAATTAAGATGCCACGCTCA
Source organism: Anodontia alba (assembly GCA_964016985.1). Taxonomy (NCBI): domain Eukaryota; kingdom Metazoa; phylum Mollusca; class Bivalvia; order Lucinida; family Lucinidae; genus Anodontia; species Anodontia alba. The sequence goes on from OZ024823.1 coordinate 33,206,509, forward strand.
CTTCCAATTTTCAGCCAATCAGATTACTTGATCCAGATTGTTGATATAAATTCACGTATTTAATGGCAAACAGTGCAGATCCAGATCAGTTGGCTTCTTCAGAAGCCAACTGATCTGGATCTACACTGTTTCCAAAGGCAGGGTATATCCGGGTTCAGTAGGACTGGGGTTAATCACATTTGATTATAATTGTACATGACCAAGTATGTATAATTGGAGCCAGCAAAGCATTTTCTACAAGATTGCATATGCGCCCGCGAAGACTCAGATCAGCCTGAGCATGCGCGCTGTCTGATTAGTGTCTTCGCCGGACACTCTGTGAGTAGACAAGGATCCAAAGCGTATTCAGGCGGACAGAAAAAACTCTGTTCAGTCTGCGCTGACACACAGGGTCTTCTTTGTTTGCTCAGGCAAGCCCGTCCGAAAATTACTCTGTTTTCGACATCTCTCGGAAAGTCGTTTTTTTTTTTTTTTTTTTTTTTTTTTTGCGTGGCGCTCTACTCAGAAGAAGAAAATTTGCAGTTTTGTCATGATTTAATGCAAAACCTTTTGTCGTAACTACATATAAACCAAAAGATTTATTCTATTCAGTAGTTAAAAAAAAATCGAAAATTTCTATTTTTCCCATGAAAAAAAAATGGCTGCAAAGTTTGGAAAAAAAAAAAAAAAAAAAAAAAAAAGAATAATAAAAAAAAACAATAGGGTAGGTAGTTTGGATGCAGGTTTTCAATAAGTTCTACTTATTCAAAATTTCAGAAATTTTCACATTCTTTTTATGGAACATAAATAATTCAAAATCAGTGAAGAAAACTCAAAAATATTTTCCAAAAAAATAATCCAAAAATCCAATTTACCATAGAAATTGCAGAGGTCAGGCCATATTTTGGCCGTTAATTTAATTCTGTGGTATATATTTGAGAACAACGCATAGAAACAGGAAAAAACAAATGGTTTCTGACAAGAACAAATTATTTTAATTCAGAGTAAATCGCCGAGTAAAAAAGAAAACAACAAAAAAAAAAAAAAAAAAAAACAAAAAAAAAACAAAAAAACAAAAACAAAACAACAAAAAAAAACAAAAACAAAAACAAAAAAAAACAAAACAAAAAAAACAACAACAAACAAACAGAAAACATCTTTCCAAAGGATGTCGAAAGGACAGAAGGGTTAATGTGGTATATTACTTTACGTGACATATTTGTCGCGTGACATATTTGTCACGAACCGCTGTACTGTTGAATGTTTTTTCTCTTGTCCTGATTGTCTCAAGTACATTTATTTAATTGGAACTCATAAGGCTTTATCAATTTGAGTGTGAATGTACTTTAAGCTTTACAGCACCAATCATAACTACAGCAGACGGCACTTTTAATTTTGTTTTAATTTTCATAGAAAATAAGTCTTGACATAAGTCTTGACATTATACGTGAATCGTCTGCAAGTAGAAAATAAATCTTGACATTTCACGTGAATCGTCCGCCAAGCAGACGATTCACATGTAATATCAAAACTTATTTTCTAAAATAAATCTTGACATTTCACGCGAATCGTCCGCCAAGCAGATGATTCACGTGTAATGTCAAAACTTATTTATTAAATAAATCTTAAAATTTCACGTGACTCGTCTGCCAAACAGACGATTCGTGTGAAATGTTAAGACATATTTTCTGTGAACAACAAAAAATCAGAATGTCGTTTGCTACAAATCGAGGGTTGAGCGCAAGACTATAGTAACTCAAACATATTTTTGAAACCCTTGTTTAGGGGCAACTTGGACCCCTTTGTAAACAATGCAAATTTAGGTGCCATTGCTCATACGAGCAATGGCACCTAAATTTTCATTGTTTACAGAAAGAAATGTTGTAATCTTCATAATGCCTTCATGGTGTGGAGATTAGGTTTGGGGAAAAACAACCATCTGACTTACGCCAGTCTTGCGCTCAACCCTCGAAATGTTGCTTGGCGCTTTAAGAGTTACAATGAACACACCGGTAACGCGGCGCCAACTGATGTGGATTTTAAGAAATGGCACAATCACAGAACAAAGCCTGCCATGTTTTGCACCAAGCATCTGACACAAAGCGGAAGCTTAAACAAACTATGGGGTATGGTATACACCCTGTAGACCGCCTTCGCATGATTCTGCTCATGTGGGTAGAAGGTGGTGGCTATTATATATCCATGAACGGGAGTTTTCGGAAACCAAAGAAGCGTCTTTTGTGTACGTATCGCTTACGAATTGATGTCTAAATATTTCATTAAGATCACATGTTTTATTAAGAAGTCTTTCTATTAGATACTGACTTTGTCATTTGGCAACAACACAAAACCATAACCGCTTAAGTTAAAAAGAAACTTAGAAAAATTAATGAACCATGAAATGTAGATCAGTGTCAATACATATGAACGATGCCAGCTGCCCTTTCCCTTCATGGAAGCAAACGTGGCTTAAACACCAAAACCTTAGTCCGTGTAGTTAATGACAATCTCAAGAAAGTCGGCGAATCATGGAATTTCGGTAAAGTTCAAATACTAAAGCCGTTCCCCAAATCTTTGATTTAAACATAAATACCATAGCCTTAAAGTTAGACTGGCTCCAGTCATTTTTGTTTATATCTATTTCTCTCTTTCTCTACATTATTTTTTTTATCATGATCCTCTTTAATCCAACTTCAAGTTACCTATGGCTGAACAAAAACCTTTCTTTCTAGCCAGGGGACTGAAGTAAACAAAAATTCTACAAGCTATACAAGTGTTGTGTCCCCTCAATAAAAAAAAAAAAAAAAAAAAAAAAAAAAAAAGAAGAAAAAGAAAGAAAAGAAAAATAAAGAAAGGGTCTGGGGCCAGACTACCTTAAAGTCAATGAGAAACTAACTGAATTCAACATCACGAAAACAAGCCTATATAATTTTGACCCCCTTAAACCCCACTTTTATATAGTAAAAGTGGGGTTTACAGGGGTATACATCATTTTTCTTATTTCTGCTGAAAACATAGATTGTGGGTACTCGTTAGAACCGCTTCGCCGAGCCGGTTCTAATGAGCACCCACAATCTATGTTTTGAGCAGAAATATGAAAAGAAAAATATCTGAGTTCTTTATCCGAAAATGTTCAGTTTTTGGAGGTGAAATTTTCTGTATATTTGCATAGGCATGTTTTCGTAATGATAACCATGAAGCATAAGTACAAAAGCTAGGTGAAAGCGGCCCTTCTCCAGATGTCAGTTATAGTGGACCATGAAATGTAGGTCAATGGAAAATGTAAGCGATGCATTACGAAAACATGCCTATTCAAACATACTGAAAATTTTATCACCCAAAAATGAATATTTTCAGATAAAAAATTCTGATATTTTTTCTTATTTCTGCTCAAAACATAGATTGTGGGTACTCGTTAGAACCGCCTCGCCGAGGCGGTTCTAACGAGTACCCACAATCTATGTTTTGAGCAGAAATAAGAAAAATAATGTATACCCCTGTAAACCCCAGTTTTACTATATAAAAGTGGGGCTTAAGGGGGTCAAAATAATATAGGTATGTTCTCGTGATGGAAAGTCCCATACTAACCTGTGGTCCAATTACCATGCTCCAAATTATAAAAGTTGTTTCTAAGAAGCACCATAATCACAGAACAAATACACTAACAGAAAGAGTAAACCAAGGCTGTGGAAATACCTTGCCATACCATGTAACGTCTCCCCATACTTTACAATATTGCAGATGATTTGTTATTTCCTTTGGAATCGCCGGCCTCAGTGGCTCAGGCGAATGCGCGTCCATGTGGTGATCAGGAGGTCGCGGGCTCGATCCCCGCCGGATCCGGCACATTCTTTCATGGCGTATATCATGAAATATTTTCTACGTTCATTCTCTCTCTTCCGCTGATTCAAAAAGGGCAGTTGTCAGTTTCTGGTGAAAGAATGTGCACAAGTACTGGTTAACCGCTTAGTGGACTACGCCTGCCCAGGAAAAGTGTGGTTAAGTAAACTGACCGGCTCGACATGACCTTAATAGTGTTGACTGGGCCATTAAACTCAAAACCAAAACGAAAATCCTTTGGGATCATTGGGCCCATTCTGGTTACTTTGAAAATTTAATACCGCTTTGGTCGATGCTAGGGGGCGTATGCAGCCTCGAAACTACTTAGCTGCATATGAAGAGACATAATAAAACCGAGTCTCCAATTTTCGTTCTTTTGTGCGTTCTTGGTTTACAAATGCAACCTTTTAGACTTTTATTTGATTGTCACACTTGTCACATTTCTCCGGGGACAAGTAAGAAATTTCAAATTACTTGTCCTGGGACAAGGACTTCATAGCTCTAGCTAAGAAGAATATCCAGATTTCTGGATAAATATTTTTTACTTATTTCTCGAAGAAAACATATGTTGTGGGTATTTATTAGAAGCACTCACCGTGGCGCTTCTAATTAGTACCTACAACATGTTTTCTTCGACAAGTAAGAATAAAAGCACCGCGGACAAAGCATGATACACAGCTATTGCAGGGTAACAAAACATTTAGAGAAGATGGTTGTTTTGATGTGGTACTTGATAAATTGTAAGCCACCATGACAGCTTGATCAGATGAAACCTATAGAAGGAGTGAGCTGGAACTGGAATTATGCTTGAACAATCTTAAAAGAGAGTTAGAACTCTATCAAAATTTAGTGAGCTATAATCTCGAAACAATATGCGCTACATTACCTCATATGCGCTACATCATCTTGATCTTAGTCTAACTGTCAAGACCGAAAAAATCTTTAGAAGTGTAATAATTCTATCAAAATGTGGTATACCGTAACCTCAAAACAATATGCCCTTTAGTACCGCGTAATTTTAATGTCCACCAAGTTTAAACGCGATCGGATGAAAATTGTTGGAGGAGCTATCCGGAAACGAGGAAACAAAGTTGTCTGAGAAATCTTTAAAAAAAAGTAATAACTCTTCAAATTTTGGTGCACCGTAACCTCAGAGCAAGATACGCTGTTACACCTCAAGGTCTAGCTGCCCTCCAAGTTTCAATGCGATCCTATGAAAACTGTAGGAGGAATTATCCGGAGACGAGGAAACAAAGTTAAGTATGAAAAATCTTTATAACATGTAATAACTTTATAAAAAAATTGTGTACCGTAACCTCGAAACAATATGCGCTGTACCCACTTATGGTCTAACTGTCTACCAAGTCTCTGAAAACTGTAGGAGGAGTAATCCGGAAACGAAATGCGGACAGACGGATGGACAAGCAGACACCGGAGGGTATACCATGATACCCCGCCACTATCGTGGGGCGGGTATAAACATTTCAAGGCAAGTAAATTTCAGGCAAGTAAATTTTGTAAAGTGGATTTACTTGTCCGTGGACAAGATATTAAATTTGATAATTCCACAACCCTGAGTAAACACACCAAGTACGGCATACATGTATAGCACGAAGACTCCCTTTGCATATTATACATCATAGTGACGTTTGTCCTTGCATCACAGACAAGACGTGATTTTCGGGAAAAAAAGGATATCTCTAAGTTATCAGACAATGTCACGCTGATGTGAGGCATAACAAAAATATGGCAACATTCATTTTCTCTACGGGTTCCTTTGATAATGAAAATTCCTACATTTAGTAGTATTTTAGACACACCAAAAAGTAGCAAAATAGATGTTGAAATTTTAGGACAAGTACAGTGTGAATGTTTAGGGTACACTGTACTGTCTACTCTGAGCATGCGCAGTTTGAAGACAGGTTTTATCGTGACGCGGCTCGAACATCATGCATGAGAAACAGAATTCTTCAGCCTACGCATATTGTATTCAACCTAAATATTTGGACACCTTATCTAATTACCATACTTATCCTAACACGGAGTTGAAAAAGTTCATTTGACTACGTGTTGGTGCGTCTAAAGACTGCTGGATGAGTTGCAAACCGTGTAGACCCTGATCAGACGCCGCGTTCTGCGGCGTCTGATCTGGGTCTACACTGTTTGCTCAGGCCTGTTTGTCAGAATACTTAGGATTAAGATGGTATTTCTTCTTCATTGGTAGCAGGTGGATAAAAGAAGTTTGACTTCAACATTTTTTTGTGTGTATTTGGAACAGACCAGATAATATTTCCGCCTACGAAACCTCTACTTGCATTGGTTGACAAACGCAGGTGATAGGGCAATGACTTAAAGGACAGATGGGTAATGGATACTCATTCAGGGATAGGCAATTCTATTAATTGTGTTTTTGCCTTCCTATTGACGTCACGAAAACATATCTATATAATTTTGACCCCCTTAAACCCCACTTTTAAATGGTAAAACTGGGGTTTACAGGGATATACATTATTTTTCTTATTTCTGTTCAAAAACATAGATTGTGGGTACTCGATAGAACCGCCTCGGCGAGGCGGTTCTAACGGGTACCCACAATCTATGTTTTGAGCAGAAATATGTAAAATAGAATTTTATCTGAAAACATTCAGGTTTTCGGTGGTGAAATTTTCAATATATTTGAATAGTCGTGTTTTCGTAATGAAAAGGGGTTTATTCCAAAGGAAAGAATTTGTTCCAGTATGTCATTGTACAGTAGCTGTTATGAGGAACTGGTACACCTAGAGGCAACTCTGACAGAATTGTTGTGCCTCCTTTCTGAAAGATTTATTATGAAATAAGGATTTGCTCTCAAAGACCAATTTTCTGATGGGTCATTCGGCAAGAAAGGAAACAGGAAGTCCCAAAAGTGACATTCTTTAAAAATCAAAGCTCTGAGAGTGCTGAGAGTGCCGGTTGTCTAAAAATTCTATTGGCTAGAGAACTGATTGGAATTTACGCTGAAATTAAAATTGTTGTCTCGTAGGACCGCGGGGCTGGTTACACTGTTTACCCAGCGCTGTAGATTTGGCACGTTTACTAGAGTATTCATATATGTTCGCCAATATTGTACTCCAGATGATTAAAATCTCATCTTATTTCTTCAAAAGTTTGAAGTTTGTTTTTTTTTTTTTGTTTGGTTCGATTATTCGCTGTTTATAAGCATAAGAGTGTATAAGGCTAGTATGTTTGAATGCAGAATTTAGCGTTGTCAGCGTTAGCGGGGAAGTATTTGTTATGTAGTTACTAGGTTGATAGTAACAGGAAAACGGATTTTCGGCATCTGGTATGTTAATTCTGATGGCGGTTTCGCAACCGCACCCAAACTGGTTGACTATCTAAGTGCAAGGAGAGAACATATCAGAATGGGATATAAAGTTGTTTATTTTTCTGTTTCTTTACGTGTCGTCTCACTGTAGCAAACGCCTGTATGATGTATTATGATAGTGTGTCGAGCAACATAAGGATTTAGCGATGTAAAAGAAAGTTTGACCTTTATTTGTGCATTAGGAAGGCAGTACTTTGGTTTAGGACATTTTATTCTTTCAGTTATATGGATAACAATTTCACAACTTGTAAAGTGTCAGGATCAGACGGTAGTCTTACAGCTTATACATATCATTTCCTGAGAAATTGGGAAGGCTGTTCTTTGTGAATGTGGCCTTTCCATGTGGTAATCACACATCCATATTTGACATTTGGGATCCACATGGTAAAATACCTACAAAGATAGCCCTATGAAACACCGAACGCATGAAAAATCGAAAGTCAGAGTCTCGGTGTCACTGAGACTCTTCATCATTATGAAAACACGCCTATTCAAATATATTGAAAATTCAACCACCAAAAACTGAAAGTTTTCAGGTAAAAATATTGATATTTTTCATATTTCTGCTCAAAACATAGATTGTGGGTACTCATTAGAACCACCTCGGCATCAAAACAAAGATTGTGGGTACTCGTTAGAACCGCCTCGCCGAGGCGGTTCTAACGAGGACCCACAATCTTTGTTTTGAGCAGAAATAAGAATAAATAATGTATACCCCTGTAAACCCCAGTTTTATTATATAAAAGTGGGGTTTAAGGGGGTCAGAATTATATAAGTATGTTTTCGTGATGATATGACAGCAGTGTACTGGATTAATAGCATCTTCATATAGTACCATATGGAACTCGAGTACAGTAAAACCTGGGTAAGACAGCCACCTTTGAAATTGACCTTAGTGGTTGATGTGGAAAGATGGTTGTCTTATAAAGGTACATGTCATGTAATTTTGCTAGCAAAATAACATGACATGTACCTTTATAAGACAGACAACTTTTTCCACATCAACCTCTATTTTAAGTCAGTTTCGAAGGTGGCTCTCTTACACAGGTTTTACTGTACCCTTATGAACTTTCGTTGTACTCTGACTAATCCGAAATCAAAGAGTTTATTAACTGTCTTTGATATGAAAATACGGCTAACTTCATTCATCGTTTTCTTTTATACTTTTACATCAAACACTTTTGAATTGTTCCTGATTTAGATTGATTATAACCTTTCAGTTTCAAGCTGAATGACAAGCCCTGTCTGATCCTCTTTCTAACAGCATTTTTAACACACACGCTAACAGCGACGGCCTAAATCAACCTGCATTTTCGCTCCGTCTTACAGATGCCCTAGGCAATTACTGGCACCACAATAGTGGGCAATCTATTGATAAAAACCGAAGAGATGGGCCTACTGATGGAGTCATGACTATTTCTGCATTAGCTAATCCCTTTATCTGTGGCAGGACTCATCTATTGATCGCGTCAGGTGTTTTGTCGGTCTCTGAAGGCTGTTCAAGACCGCTGTCATTTGTAACATGTAGGTCTTCAGAGAATCTATTTTAAATCAATGACACTAAGAACGGTTTTATCTTTCCGGTACGGTTGCACTAATCTAATAAATGCACCTTTTGGGATTGTTCAGTTTTTACAAATCTCTGGGCAGATTCAGCAGGCGACAAAATGATGATATTTGTCTTATTTTCCACAGACAATAGGCTTTGATCTTACTGAAGGAAGCTGTATTACTCGAAAGAAGAAAAGTCTCTGTCAAATAACTGACAGTTTGACAAATTCGCAAAAGAGGCCGAACATATAACTTTATATTCACACAAAACAAATGTTCAAAACAGAAAAAAAAACAAATCTACTCATTTTTATTTCATAACTATCTTCCGCTGTGACGATCAGATAAACAGAACTGGGGACTTCATACTCTGTAAAACATGACCCACATCACGAAAACATACCTATATAATTATGACCCCATTAAACCCCACTTTTATATAGTAAAACTGGGGTTTACAGGGGTATACATTATTTTCCTTATTTCTGCTCTAAAACATTGTGGGTACTCGTTAGAACCGCCTCGCCGAGGCGGTTCTAACGATTACCCACAAGCTATGTTTTGAGCAGAAATATGAAAAATATCAGAATTTTTATCTGAAATTTTTCAATTTTTTGGTGGTGAAATTTTCAATATATTTGAATACGCGAGTTTTCGTAATGAAAAGGATGAAAGAAAAGTGATCCACTGGGCAATGCTCACTTCTACCGCTTATCATATTTACTTTAAGTATTCGGGCAGATATTTATGAAGAGCAGTGAAGACCCAGATCAAACGCTGCAGAACGCGGTGTCTGATCAGGGTCTTCTCTGTTTGCCACTCACCTAGCAGGTTTAAATACATCAATATTAAACACCCTTGAATAAGGGGTGGCGCCTATCTTTGTGGGTTTACAAAGCTGCATGAAAACTCAAGATCCAATCTGCTGACTACTGATAAAACCATGTCTTAAGATGCAGAAATAAATACATTAGTCGATTTGTATGTGCGCTCAGCGAAGACTCATATCAGACTGCGCATGTGCGCAAGCTGATCTGAGTATTTGCTGTCTGTCTGAAGACGCTATGTATCCTTGGCTACCCACAGTGTCCTGCAAAGACTCTGATCAGCCTGCACCTGCGCAAGCTGATCTGCGTATTTGCTGTCTGTCTGAAGACGCTTTGGATCCTTGGCTACCCACAGTGTCCTGCAAAGACTCAGATCTGACTGCGCGGATGCGCAGGCTGATCTGAGTCTTCGCTGTTGCGCACGTGCAATCTTGTAGGAAATGCTGTGTTCCGGTCCTATATTATATTGTTCTAAATTTGCAGATGACTTGTGTAACTTCTTTTTTTTCTGCACAGAAAATAAAGTTTGTCAGTTCACTGAGACTGTCTACAAAGACGACCGTTTGAATAAAATAACAAGATAGTGTTGTTTCGGAGCTAGTTTGAATGAAATGTCATGCCTTATTTTCTGTGAAAAGAAGAAAACATTATGAAAACACGCCTATTCAAATATATAGAAAATTTCATCTCCAAAAACTGAAAATTTTCAGATGAAAAACTCTGATATTTTTCCTATTTCTGCTCAAAACATAGATTGTGGGTACTCGTTAGAATCGCCTCGACATAGATTGTGGGTACTCGTTAGAACCGCCTTGACGAGGCGGTTCTAACGAGTACCCACAATCTATGTTTTTGAGCGGAAATAAGAAATAATATATACCCCTGTAAACCCCAGTTTTACTATATAAAAGTGGGGTTTGAGGGGGTCAAAATTATATAGGCGTGTTTTCGTGAAAATTTGAATTAAATGCCAAAGCTTTATTTCTGTGAAATCAAAGATAACCCAGGGAATCCTCTAGTTACACAACATTGGGCATTTTGGGATATGGATGAAAGTTCAGGAGATGATGCCAAATAACCTTTAGCCCATTTATGCCGAGTGGACTCTTCTACCTAAACTTTTGGACTGATCCGTTTCAAGTAGAGTGTGTGTCTTGTTAGTTTTTATGGGTACCACATTTTAAAGAATTTCTTTTTTTTAATGCAAACAACGTAGACCCAGATCAGACACCGCGTTCTGCGGTGTGTGATCTGATTCTACACTGTTTGCCAATGTTCCTTTTATGGGACACTATGCATTAATGGATTACATTTACTTTCAAATCCTGAGCAATATACATGTATGAATACACACACATATACATTATATATTTGTTTAAACAGTGGAATACTAAAATGCATGTTTCTGCCAAAGAAATTTCACTTTTAAGATGCAAATGTAGGCGCAATTTAACTTAAAGTTTGCTATCCATTGATATATTCTACGTTTCATTAATTCGATGCGCGGACAGCTCAATCCTGATCAGATTGCGCGAGACCATATCGTTATACTGCAATTATTATATTGTTATACATTAAAACTTCAACAACTCGAACACCGGTGGCTCGTTTACCGTCACGGTGGATAATTCGAACTCGTTTTTCATCACGAAAACACGCCTGTATAATTTTGACCCCCTTAAACCCCACTTTTATACAGTAAAACTGGGGTTTACAGGGGTATACATTATTTTTCTTATTTCTGCTCATAAACATAGATTGTGGGTACTCATTAGAATCGCCTCGCCGAGGCGGTTCTAACGAGTACTCACGATCTATGTTTTGAGCAGAAATACGAAAAATATCAGAATTTTTATCTTAAAACTTTCAGGTTTTGGTGGTTAAAATTTTCTATATATTTGAATAGGCGTGTTTTCGTAATGCAGTCCCGTGGAAAGTCTTCCGATAGCTCAAGAAAACGAATAATTAGGGATATTTTAAGTATTTTTCTTTAGTTATGATGAAAATGTATCTTGTATGCATTCATTAGAATCGCCTCAACGAAGCGATTCTAATGAATACACTCAACATACCATTATTTACTGTAACAGCGAAAAGACATTCCTAAATTATCCTCATTTGCATCCTGAACTGGAGTCATGATTAATCACCAGTAGCTTGAACTACCAATATCTAGAGTAAATTTCCATGGTCCCGAAGAAATTCTGGCCATCAGTTCGATGTATGTGACGTTGTTATATGTGGAGATGACTGTATTTAGTTTCCATTACGAAAACAAGCCTATTCAAATATACTGAAAATTTTACCACAAAAAATGAAAATTTTCAGATAAAAATTCTGATATTTTTTCCTATTTCTGCTCAAAACATAGATTGTAAGTACTCGTTAGAACCGCCTCGACGAGGCGGTTCTAACGAGTACTCACAATCTAAGTTCTTGAGCAGAAATAAGAAAAATATTGTATACCCCTATAAACCCCAGTTTTACTATATAAAAGTGGGGTTTAAGGGGGTCAAAATTATACAGGCATGTTTTCGTGATGCTTCGATAATGTATTAGTGATAAACGCATTTTTCTGTTTCAGCATACTGGATGTGCTATATTAACTCAGCAATCAACCCTATCCTATACGCCTTGTGCAATGTCAACTTCCAGAAGACCTTCCTGAAGATACTTCGTTGTAAATGGAAATAAATATACTTCGCTGTAAATGGAAATAGAGGAACTAGCTACTTCGTTGTAAATGGAAACAGAGATACGAGATACTTCGCAGTAAATGAAATAGAGATAGGATATCTCGTTGTAAATGGAAATAGAGATACTAGATACTGCGTTGTCATTAGAAATAGAGATAAGATACTTCGTTGTGGATGGAAATAGTAATAAGATACTTCACTGCATAAAGGGATAAGATACAGTCGGCTCTTGTTATCTCGAACTCGCTTATCTCGAATAACTGCTTATCTCGAAGTGAAAATCTGGTCCCTGTTTTAACACAGAGATCTACCAACAGGTAACAAAATATTGTGGAAAAGATGAGAAATTCTCCTTAGGAGCATTTTCTCCTCTTTTCCACAATATTTTCAAGGAGAAATTAATCCTTAGAAGCAATTTCTCCTCTTTTCCACAATATTTTCAATATATCTCTAACTTGGGAGTCAAACTAAAGATTCATTCTGTTAAAGGTGGTTGTTCGATTAATTGTTTTTCTCAGTTCCGCAAATCGGATATGTCGAAGTACGGATAGCTCGAAGTGTTTCATAGAGTCCCATGGAATTCGAGTTAATGAGAGTCGACTGTACTTCGTGCAAATAGTGATAAGATACTTAGTTGCCGATGTAAAAAGCGGTAAGATGGAAACAGAGATAAGATACTTCGTTGTACATGGAAACAGACATTATGATACTTCGTTGTACACGGAAACAGTCATTATGATACTTCGTTTTACATGGAAACAGACATTATGATACTTCGTTGTACATGGAAACAGACATTATGATACTTCGTTGTACATGGAAACAGACATTATGATACTTCGTTGTCAGTGGTAAGAGAGATAAGAAATTACGTTGTAAGCGGAAATAGAGATAAGATACTTCGTTATACAAGCTTATAGAGATACGGTACTCTGTTGAACATGTAAATTGAGACACGCTACATCATTGTGCATGGAAAAAGACATAAGATACTTCGTTTTCGGTGGTTATAAATAAAACAGAGATACTTCCTCGTAAGCAGAAATAGAGATACGATTCTTCGTTGTAAGTGAAAATAAAGATAAGATACTTGAGAAAGGATATTTCATTGTACATGAAAACAGAGATAAGATACTTTGTTGTTAATAGAAATAGTGATAAGATAATTCATTGTACATGGAAATAGAGCTTATAAACTTCGTTGTACATGGAAACAGAGATGAGATACTGCCTTGTACATGGAAATAGTGATACTTCCTTGAAAATGGAAACAGAGATATGATACTTCGTTATAAATGAAAGTAAGGATACTTCGTTGTAAATGGAAATAGAGATACTAGATACTTTGTTGTAAATAGAAATAGAGATACGGAAACAAAGATTAGATACTTCATTGTCAATGGAAATTTGAGATTAGATATTTCGTTGTAAATTGAAATAGAGAGATATCTGAGTAGCACATTTACCCTATGTTTTCGGACAGACAGGCCTGTGCAAACAACGTAGACCCAGATTAGACGTAGCAGAATGCGGCGTCTGATCAGGGTCTACACTGTTTGCACCCGTCCAGCATTTTTAAGACAAATGAACAGGTAGTCAAATGGACAAATTCAAACTGTAGGACAAGTTTGGTAAGGAATTAATTTTATTTGTAATACTGATATCCACGCATTACGAAAACACGCCAATTCTAATATATTGAGAATTTTACCACAAAAAAAAAATGAAAACTTTCAGGTAAAAAATTCTGGAAATTTTTATACTTCTGCTCAAAACATAGATTGTGGGTACTCGTTAGAACCGCCTCGCCGAGGCAAAAAAAACAAAAAAAAAACAAAAAAAACAAAAAAAAACAAAAAAAACAATGGTCCCTATAATCGCTCCTATCCCTACAGGCGACCTAGTCGAAAAAAGGCCATAACTTGCCCAAAATTTTGCGGATGATTACAAATATCGAGCTTGACCGGTATTATACAATAATATACATGTAACCTTCTGCAAACTTTCAATAAATACATGTATCCCTGTAAAAGTTATTGAGTGGAAACCAATATCAACACACCAAAAACTAAGTCGAAAAAGGGCCATAACTCTGCCAAAATTTTGCGAATGATTACTAATATCGAACTTGACCTGTATTTTACAATGATATACATTGTATCCTTCTGCAAACTTTCAATAAAATCAATGCATCCCTGCAAAAGATATTGACAGGAAACCAATATCAACACAGCAACAAACACCAAGTCAAAAAAGGGCCATAACTCAGCCAAACTATGGCGGATGATTACCAATAACGACCTTGACCTGTATTTTACAGTGATATAAAGTTATGCAAAGTTTGAATGAAATCAATGCATCCCTTCAAAAGTTATTGAGAGGAAACGAACAATAAAAACTAAGTCAAAAAAGGGCCATAAGTCAAGCCAAAACGTTTTCAGCTTTTTTTTCAGGTCAACAATACCAATCTATTCACCAGGTTTCAAGGCTCTATCTTGAATGGTTTTGGAGATATTTTGCTGACAAGATTTCATCCATATTTTTCAAAGGGCCTTAACTCAGAAAAGGGGCATAATCTGGATGAGAAAAAAAATATGTGTCAGCTATTTTTTCATGAGAAATCCATACATGAAATTTCCAAACCCTAGCATGCACAGTTCAAAAGTTATGCTGCACATCAAAAAGCATGCAATGTAAAAATGCCCACATTTATAAAGAGCCTTAACTCATGACATATTTTCAGAATGTATTCAAAAGTTAATCAGGTCATCTACTCATCAATACCAATCTATTCACCAGGTTTCAAGGCTCTAGCTTCAATAGTTTTTGAGATATTCTGCTGACAAGATTTAATCCATATTTTTTCAAATGGTCATAACTCAGGAAGGGGATATAATCTTGACAGGGAAAAATACGTGTCAGCTATTTTTCCAAGAGGAATCCATATATGAAATTTCAAAACTCTAGAATACACGGTTCAGAAGTTATGCTATGCATCAAAAAGCGTAATAGACGGATGGACGCACAAACGTCCCAGAAGCAACAATATGCTCCCCCCCACCCCCACTACTTCGAAGAAGTTGGGGCATAATCAAACTTAAGTTATTTTTCAATAATCAAAAATTATACCGTAGCTGGACCATGGGATAATTTTCAGTTTTGGAAGTTATACCATGGTTTATTTATAGATCTCACAGGCGTACTTTAAAATGACAGTCAACCTATCAGTGCACCTTAACCTTTATCACTCTCTGGGCTAATTTCGCAGATGATGACAAATTAATGATATTTTTCTCAACAACGCCCCCCCTACCCCCCCCCCCAAAACAAAAACAAAAAAACACAACAGTTTGTTGTTTTCTGGGAAAAATAAAAAAATATTTAAAAATGTTGTATGTTGAATTTTGTACCCGGAACGCGAAGCATCAATTTTCAGCAGACATTTTGAAATATTTTCTTATTTTCCAAGGAAACAGGATTTGATATTTCATGAAAATTGTCTCCAAATGTCAAATTGTTTTCTGGAAAAATAAACGTATCATCAATATGTTGTCTGCTGAAATTGTACAGAGAGTGCTAAACATCAATTTTCAGCAGATAACAGTTTGAAATATTTTTCATTTTATTTTTTCCAGGAAACAGGATTTGACATTTCAAGAAAACTGACTCCAACAGAGACAGTTTGCATTCAATGTCAAATTCTGTTGGCTGGAAAAAAAAATAAGAAAAGTATCATCAAATATATTGTCTGCTGAAATTGCCCAGACAGTGGTAAACCGTTAAGGTTAGAGGCACTTCTAAATTACTTCTGCACTGAGCAATTTTCTATTTAAAAATGGCACATTCAATTTTTGTTGAATAAAACACATAAAACCAGACAGTCTGTCTGGAGTATATAACGACCAACGCTACAGCTGACTAACCAGACTGCACCAAAATTTAGCCAAATTAAGACGCTGATGTAATTTCTGTTAGTTGACATGATTTCAACCAATCGGATTTTAACAGTAGTAACTCAGTCCGTTTCATTCAGAAAAGGCGGGGTGTTACATCATTTTAAGTACACAAGGTCAATAGGTCCAGCACTGCATCAGCCCAGGTGTTACCACTTTGCCATAAAAATATATAAAAAATAAAAAAAGAAAAATAAAAAAAAGTAAAAAAAAAAAAAGATATACTAAACAAATAAGAGTATATATTTTGTAAGAAGAAAAAAAAAAAAAAAAAAAAAAAAAAAAAACACACACACAATAAAAAAAAAACAACAGTTCCAGACATTGGTTAAAACAGATAAACCATTATTATATTATTGTCTCGGTTTTGGGAATACTGTAAATTGTATCATAATTTACAGTATACCCAAAACTTCGACAATAATCATGGTTTATCTATAACTTGTTTCTTTCTTTTCTTTTCTGATACTTCCGATCACTGTGACCCAAATTACGTTGTCTTTTCAGACCATGTCCAATAAAAAACACAAGCATTATCCTGAATATATGGAACATTTTTAACAATAGTACAGAAGATGCCCTG
Organism: Anodontia alba; assembly: GCA_964016985.1. Lineage (NCBI taxonomy): Eukaryota > Metazoa > Mollusca > Bivalvia > Lucinida > Lucinidae > Anodontia > Anodontia alba. The sequence continues at coordinate 33,223,302 of OZ024823.1, forward strand.
GATGGATCACAATCACAAGACACATTTCACCGATGAGACCTATTGGCCCATTGTAGTAGGGAGACCCGTAAAAGGGTAACTGACAAACAGTGCAGACCCAGATCAGACGCTGCAGAACGCGTCTGATCGGGGTCTCCACTGTTTGCAAATAATTTAGCCATTTTTCTCTAGGAATATGTAAATCTCATAGACGGTTGTACATAAAATTGAATTCCCCAACAAGGCGATTTCAGGTCTAGCATGTTCCACTAAATGACATTCATTTGTGGTGCACATGCTTGTGGGTATGCAGAGCAGATGGATGGGAGTATCTTTTACTACAAATATTGCACCTATAAGGTTTATCTCCTGTATGTATGTTCATATGCATTCTTAGACTGCGCAAATGTGTAAATGCCTTAGAACAAACACTACATTGAAATGGATTATCTTTCTTGTGCAAATATAAATGCCGTTGATAAATTTGCTTGTGTTTGAATGCTTTAGAACAATATTCACATGAGTAGTTCTTTTCTTTAGAGTGAGTGATTGCATGCTTCTTTAGTTCACAATTGTGAACAAAAGCCTTTCCACATGTTTCACATTTGAAAGGTGTTTTGCTTTCATGATAAATTAGATGTGATTTCAGCTTCCGCTTTGTCTTGAATTTTTCGGTACACAGTTTGCATGAATAAAATCGTGAATGTATTCTCTCGTGTCTATTAACGTTGCACAACTTCGAGAAAGCCTTACCACAAACATTACATTTATAAGGTTTTTCTCCCGTATGAATAAGAACATGCTGCTTGCGTTCTGAAGAAGTTTTAAATTTATTTCCACAAACAAAGCACTCGTATGGTTTCTGGCTGCTGTGAGTTCGTCTGTGAATCTTCAGAGAATACAAAATTTTGAATTGTTTCGAACAAATGCTGCACCTGTAAGGTTTTTCATCAGTATGTATAAGCATATGTTTCCTTCGATCATTTGGCCTTCCGAAACACTTTCCACACACGTCACATTTATGCGGTTTCTCTCCAGTATGAACAACGTTATGCAACTTTAGAAGATATGCGGTAATAAATGCTTTGGAACAAATGTCACAACTATAAGCTTTGTCCCCAGTGTGAATCAACATATGCATCTTTAGAGAGGAAGACTCTTTGAAACGTTTACTGCAGACATCACACTGGTATGATTTCTCTTTAAAATATCTTCTTTTGTGAATGCGTAACTGCTCACCAGACTTAAATTTTTTTGTGCATATGTCGCATGTGTAAGGTCTTACGTCTGTATGTACAATTTTGTGACGCTGAAGACTCCGCTGACTAGGAAATGCTGCAGGACATACATCACAACTATAATCGTTTGCTGGAGTTCCAGTATGCATGCGCATGTGTTGTTTTGCCCTACTCAACCATTTGAATTCTTTTTTACAATACAGACAGTAATATGGATCCTTTTGGATCTTTGACAAGTCTTTCATAACAAGTTTATCCCTATCAGCTATTGTGTTTGCTTTATCCGTATCAGCTAGTGTTTGATTTTCCGTATCAGCCAGTGTTTGATTTTCCGTATCAGCCACTATGTTTGCTTTATCTGTATCAGCCACTGTGTTTGTTTTATCTGTATCAGCCATTGTGTTTGCTATGGGTACATTCAGTTCTCTGTGTTTCTTTCTGTGACGTTTAAACCATTGTGGCCTCTTAAAAGTTACACCACATTCATCACATTTATAAGGTTTGTAATAAATGTGCTTTAAAATATGCTTAGTTAGCTGTTCGAAAGTGGTATATGACTTAGCACATATATCACAGTGAAATAACTGCTTACGTTTGACTTTAATCCGACTTCTTGTACCTTTAGACACTGCAACAACAGCTGATGCAACTCCAAAGTGATAAACAACATGGTCATTTAGACAAGAAAGAGAAAATAAATCTCGGTTGCAAATATCACATCTAAATTCATTCTTTGCTGAAGATCTAAGCATTGTTAAGCTTCCGGCTGAAATAAACACAGGTATTTACTATTTAGTCATCAGTATAATTATCCTGGCCAACATGGTTCTGTCAATGGAGAAACAACACACATTTTGTTAACAAGTCTTGTGGAATATGCACCCCCATAATATACAGTAAAATTCCAATAATAAGACCACTTTTGGGACTGTCTAAAAGTGGTGTTATTATTAGTGGGATGGTCTTAATATGGTATATGTCCTGAAGTTTCGATCACTTTACTCCATAACTGTTTGGTCGAACTTTTGCTTTAAATGCAGTTTGTTCGTACAATACTTAGAGGGATGGCAAACAGTGTAGACCCTGATCAGACTGCTACAGAAGGAGCAGTCTGATCTGGGTCTACACTGTTTGCATATATGCCATTTTGTTAGGATCTGTTGTCTACAATTTTAGGTCATTTACTGGTACATTTAGGACTATCAAAAGCTGGTCTTAATAGTGGAGTGGTCTTATAGCAGGAATTTACTGTATAGTAAAAACAAGGGTATGGATGGGTACATACTATTAGGGAGATGTTCATAATTTTGCAGTTTTTTTTTTAAACTTTTTCACTTTTTTCTGCATAATTCTACCTTAATTTACTTAAGTAAGCAATTTCTTTCTAATTCGATATTATATAGTGACAATGCCACAGCGTGTCTGGTTCTAGATGAGGAAAAGCATTATACTGATAATCTCTCATCTAGACCATTATCTAGTTTTTTTGTTTTTGTGTTAAGGTTTTACAGTCAAGTCAACTCATTAGAGTCATGTCGAGTGCGGTCAGTTTACCTACATTGTAATTACACTTTTCCTGGACAGACTTAGTCCTCTAAGGGGTTAACCAGTACTGGTGCACATTCTTTCACCAGAAACTGACAACTGCCCTTCTTGAATCAGTGAAAGGGAGAGAATGACCATAGAATATAATTGATGATCAATCTCCATGAAATAAAAACTCTCTTTTTTAACATTTCTCAAAAACGCATACATTGTACTTACTCATTAAAAGTGTTTCTGTGATATACTTTTAATGAGTACCAACAACGTATGTTTTGACAAAGCAAACAGCAAAAAAAAAAAAAATGGCAACTGTTTTGGTCAAGAAAAGAGGCTTATCACAAACCACAGCTAAGAAGTATGTATATTTTACATAAATGTATTTACGTAATGAAGTATTGTAATCCATTTATGGTGAGTGGACTCTTTCACCTAAGCTCTTTGGACTGGTCTATTTCCAAAAGAAGGGGTGTCTGGTTAATTTTTATTATTACCATGTTTTATAAAAATTCCTATATTTAATGCACACAGTGTAGACCCTGATCAGATGCCTTGTTCTGCGACATTTGATCTCGGTCTACACAGTTTGCCAATGTCCCTTTACGGCCCAGTCAACATAGTTAGTCTTGCTGAGCCAGTCAGATAACCTACTCACACTTTTCCAGAAAAGCACAGTCCTCTAAGTGGTTAACCAGTACTTGTGCATATACTTTCGCCAGTAACTGACCACTGCCCTTCTTGAATCAGCGGAAGGGGGAGAATAGCCCTAGAAATAATTTAATGATCAATCTGCGTGAAAGTTATGTGGACACAAGCTTAGATTCAAACTTGCAATCCCTTGAGTTGCAGTCAGACGCTGTACCAACTATCTAAATTTTCTATATACATGTATTCACTTAAACATATATTGTGGGTGCTCATTAGAAGTGTCTGGCATGAATGTGCAGGCTGATCAGGGCTGCAAATTGTATAAAAGCGTTTTAGTGCATCTCGCATCAAGTACAGTCGACTCTCATTATCTCGAATTCCAAGGGACTCTCTGAAATACTTTGAGATATCCATACCTCGATATATCAGAGTTGCAGAAGTGAGGAAAACAATAAATCGAACAACCACATTTAACAAATGAGTATGTAATTTGACTCCTGAAGTTAGAAATGTATATAAAATAATGTGGAAAAGAGGAGAAATTGCTCCTCTTTTCCACAATATTTTGTTACCTGTTCTTAGATTTCCATGTTAAAGCAGGGATCAGAATTTCACTTCGAAATAAGCGGGCATTCGAGATAAGCGAGGTCGAGATAACGAGGGTCGACTGTATTGTTTTTTAGCAGAGACCAGCCAACCACCTATTTTAATATCATTTTCATTGCCCTGTCACTCTCCAATTCCGAGCTCAAGTAGTTTTCGATTCTTGAAACTATACCGATATTTGCCTTTTTTTTTGCAGAAACATTTTCTAGATGTAAAACAAAAACTTAGTCGGACTTCGTCTGTTGTTCAGTAATGCCGAAATGCAAAACTTAGAGGATAACAAAATGCAGGAGATAAAATTACGAGCAAATTCCAAAACCACTAGCCTAAGTGGAAAACTTGGTAATGTAACTTAAAATATTCGACAAGGCAAAAGTGCTCTACAAGTCGACAATTATGCATTGGTGAAATATATACTTTAAATCTTACCTTTAGAAGCGAAACACTCTGGTTTGTTTTGTTTTTGACAGATCCCGATGAGAAGATAACTCATGCGGTGAAAATAACAATGACTATAACTGCAACTGTCTTACTTAAATTGTTACACACTGAGCAAAAAGGGACAATGGCAAACAGTGTATACCCAGAACAGACACCACAGAAAGCGGCGTCGGATCAGGGTCTGCACTGTTTGCATTAAATACAGGAATACATATCATTAAGAAAACACGCTTATTCAAATATATAGAAAATTTCACCTCCAAAAACTGAACATTTTCAGATGAAAAATTCTGATATTTTTCATATTTCTGCTCAAAACATAGATTGTGGGTGCTCGTTAGAACCGCCTCGGCGAGGCGGTTCTAACGAGTACAAACAATCAATGTTTTGAGCAGAAATAAGAAAAATAATGTGTACCCCTGTAAACCCCAGTTTTACTATATAAAATTGGGATTTAATGGGATCAAAAGGCATGTTTTCGTGATGTATTGTGGATACTCATTAGAAGTGCCTTGCGTGAATGTGCAAGCTGATCAGGGCATGTGTTGTCTGCAAATTGCATAAAAGCGGTTTCCTGCATCTTGCATCAAGTGTTGTTTTTCAGCAGAGACCAGCCAACCACCTGTTTTTAAATCATTTTCAATGCAGTTATTCTCCAATTCCAAGATCAAGTAGTTTTTTAATTCTTGTAACTATATCCGTCCGATGTTTGCTGGATTTTTTTTTTTTTTTTAAAAGCATTTTCTAGATGGAAAACCAAAACATAGTCTGACTTCGTCTTTTGTTCAGTAATGTAAAAATTGCAAAGTTAGAGGATAAAAAAATGCAGGAGATAAAATTTTGGGCCATTTCCCAATATAGTATGACTATAGGGCATATATGATTTATGAATAAGAGTCATATTGATGTTTGAAAGATTCTTTGTATTCTTTCAGATATGAGCATTTAGCTGAAATACCAGATTTTGGTAAATCTGATTTAGCTACGAAGACGCCAGGGTGACTTAACTGACCTGAACCATTTTTCCTCTGCATGACCATGAAACACCAATGTTCTCTGTAGTTATAATTCAAAAATGATATTATATGTAATTTGTAGACATTCCACATTAGCCCGCTAGTCATATATTCCTTCATATTTACCATCAACATCAATGTGACTGGTTGTCATAATTCACTTATGCCCTGTAGTCATTTTGAAACTGACATGCGCTTTGCTGTTTGTGACAGATCTCGATGAGAAGATACGGTGAAAATAACAATGACTATAACTGCAACTGTCTTACTAAAAAAACTACACACGGAGCGAAAAGGGGCATTGGCAAACGGATTAGACCTAGAACAGACACCGCAGAACGCGGCGTCGGATCAGGATCTGCACTATTTACATTAAACACAGGAATTTCTATAAAAAACATGGTAATAATAAAAATTAACTTAACACACCTTCTTTTGAATGAATCGACTGGTTTCAAAGACTTAATTCGTCATAAATGGGTTAATTACATAAATAGGGATGTGCTGCTGAAATAGGTATACTTTCGGCTTTGAGATTATACGATAAGGTATCTTTCCCAGTATCAATTTATATGATTAACCCTTCTTTTCAGTCAGACCATTACGATTGTAGGTAAAAATGCAAGCGGTAAAAATGTCAGAGGTGAAAATGCCAGAGGCCAGCCGAAAAAAAAAAAAAAAAAAAAAAAAAAAAAAAATACTATAGGTAATAATGCCAGAGGTAAAAATGCCAGAGGTATGTACTTCATGAGGCAAAAATGAAAATTTAATTTAATATGAATTAAAATATGTTTCAGACGGAAAAAGTTTATTTGATATTGCAAAGAATGTTAAAAAATGTATTTATGTATAATTGAAATAATAAACCTCATTAAAAATAAATTTAAATCGTGAACGTTAAACAAGCATCTTTAATTATTTAATATATAATTTTCTTGCATGACACACACACACACACAAAAAAAAACAACAACAAAAAACTAAAAAAAAAAACAAAAAGAACAAAAAACGAAAAGAATGGTCATGACTGTATACACTAACAAAAGCAGTGATTTTTAAACAAAAAAAGTGAGTTTAATTAATGTTATTGATTTCAAAGCTATTGTTGTTTTGATTTTGATGTGATAATTACATGTATGTTAATCCCTTATATAATTTGTCGGAATATTAAAAAATAGATAAATTGATGTTCTTTAAATATTGACTCTGAAGGTCTAATTTTCTCTGAACAAAAAAAAAAAAAAATGAATGTCGTCTTCTACAAATTTTGCTTGGTGTGTTAAGGGTTAATTTAAGTCTTTATTCTTTGTGAATTAAAAATTTAAGAAATTTAAACAGCAAAGACTCAGACCAGCAAAGAGTGTAAATCCAGATCAGATGCTACAGATTACAGTGTTTGATCAGTATCAAACTGTTTGCCACTTGACCAGCTAGTAGAAAAATGGACTTAGTCAACTCTCGTTATCTCGACTTCGCCTATCTCGAATAACCGCTCATCTCGAAGTAAAAATCTGGTCCCTGTTTAACATGGAAATCTAACAATAGGTTACAAAATATTTTGGAAAAGTGGAGAAATTGGGAGTAATTTCTCCTCTTTTCCACAATATTTTATAAACATGTATATCGCTAACTTCAGGAGTCAAATTACATATTCACTTGAGAAATGTGGTTGTTCGATTTATTTTTTCCTCAATTCTGCAAATCTGAAATGTCGGGGTACGGATATCTCGAAGTATTTTAGAGAGGTCCTTGGACTTCGAGATAACGAGAGTCAACTGTATTTATATTTTAAGGACAAGTATGGTAAGGTGTTCATGTATCACAAAGTTTAGTCTAATCTGGGTCTTTGCTAATCACATTATAGCATAAGGGCCTTTCTTCCTATCATGCATTCTTAATATTTCACAGCTCTAAATAAAAGGTGTTATCAGACAAATATTTTTTTCTTATTTCTCCATTAAAACATATGCTGTGGGTATATCCAGGCATGCATTTTTCTTATTAATACCATCACGAAAACACGCCTATATAGTTTTGACGCCCTTAAACCCCACTTTTATATATAGTAAAACTGGGGTTTACAGGGGTATACATTAATTTTCTTATTTCTGCTCAGAAAGATAGACTGAGGTACTCGTTAGAACCGCCTCGCCGAGGCGGTTCTAACGAGTACCCACAATCTATGTTTTGAGCAGAAATATGAAAAATATCAGAAATTTTTATCTGAAAATTTTCATTTTTTGGTGGAAAAATTTTCAATATATTTGAATAGGCGTGTTTTCGTAATGTCAAAATATGTAATAGGTACCCATTAGATCCACCTCGCCGAGACGCTTCTAATGAGCACTCACAACGGGTAGGTACAAAGTTTGTTTTTGGAAGTGGCTATTGACAACCGGTTGTCTCTCGCCATTTTTTGGCTAGGGGCAACCGGTTGTCTCTTGCCATTTTTGGCTAGTGACAACCGGCAGAGTTAAACTGTGAATATATAATGCTAGGCAGATGTTGGTCATATTTATGTATTAAACGTTTAAAGTATTATAATTCAAAATTAGGCAAATGAAGTTAAAATAGATATAGTAGTTTATGATATAAACATATTCCAGTACTTGTTTTATACATGTTGTAATTCAGAATTAGGTACGAAGTAGGCTATTTCTTGATATTTTAGTACCGGTGTTACAAATAATATTGCATATACAAAAATACATACATTAGGGTATTTTCTTTTTTTTCTTTTTTCTTTTTTTGATTTGTTTGGTGCCGGTTAATCCCATGATAATTAGTACCTTAATGTTTTATTGTGCACTTCCAAAATAGGGCACCTGTTACTACATGTAATTACATGTTATATGTTTTCATGATTTCTAAAACTTTAAATGCTAGATGAACTTTTTCTTTCAGAGTCGTTTTTTGTATTTTATCTATACATATACAGTCGAACTTCAATGGCTCGAACCCCTTTAGGACCATGGAAATTTGTTCGAGATATGGGTAGTTCGAGCCACTGAGGGTTAATCATTACGCCAGGTCAGGAAGCAAATGGCGACAATTTAATGATTTGTTTTCGAGCTTCTGGACAATAATGGTATGTTGTGTGTACTCATTAGAATCGCCTCGACGAGGCGATTCTAATAGTACACACAACATACAATTCCAAGATAAATTACGAAAAAATCATTAAATATTTGTTTTCTTGAGCTATTGGAAGAATTTTGTAGGGACTGAAAAAAGAGTTCGAATCATCCACAGTAAACGAGCCATGCGTGTTCGAGCCATTGAGGTTATACTGTATTAAGCTTTTCTGGACATAATCCAGATGAGCTTTCCTGACTGGGACCTCCTGCCATTGTGATCGATAATCGATTAGTAATCACGGAAGATTTGGTCATAATTTTACCTATCTGAGCAGGACTCTTACAATATGTTATACTTTATTGTGTGTATTTGGTCTGACAGGCCTAGGCAAACAATGCAGACCCAGGGTCTACACTGTTTGCTACTTATTCAGCTATTTTAGACACAACTATGGGTAGTAAATTGTACTTGTTCAAATTTTAGATAAAGTATGATAAAGATTTGAGGTGTCTGTATACTAAGGGTAAATACGGTAAAAATAACAGACACAAATTCAAATGATCGATTATTAGCAAATCTGTAATGATAATCATTTTTTGTGGAATTTATCGATCAATTAATCGATTATCCGATTAATTGTGTCAGTCTTATCAGAAACATTGTGATGAAACAAAACAAAGGGCTCATTGGCAATCTGAAGCCAGACTACAAGAAGACATCAAACAGGACCAGGGCCCAGTTGTTCAAAGCATCGTTATCTTAACGAGCTCGATAGTGGTTAAACTGTTAACTGTTCTAGCAAGTACAATATCTAATTCATAGGTATTTGTGTTGAAAAAATGTGAGTAGCTTTTGCAAATGAAAAAGTTATTCACATTTTTCAGCAAAAATATTAACATATATGCCATATTTAATGATCAAAGTTTTAACGACACGTTAACTAACGGCATCATTAGTTTTGAACAACTAGACCCAGAACGGCGAACATTTAATCCTTATTAAAACGCTAAGAAGAGTTGTAGCCGACGGCATTCTACTTTTTATTTCTTTTAGGGGAAAATAAACTTGTTTCTTCATGTGGAGGCAGACTATTCATATGTGTTGTTAAGCTTCATTTTCTCTTTAAAATATAATAAAAGTATCGAAATGTCGTCTACTGCAGTTGTAATCAGCACTTTAAGGGTAAGTTATCTAATACGTTATATATTTAGACAGAGTTGGTTTATTCTTTCATTGTCATATTTTTGCGCTAATAACGAAATGCTAGTTTTATTTTTTAAGTTGTTATCTTGTTCGGACAACTGACTATCTTGTTCTCAACTTAGATTGCAGTCGATCCGCCATATTGTAAGAAATATGAATCGGCCAATCACGGTGTCTGATTAAGGTGTGCGAACAATATAATACGCTGTATAGAAAATACAATAAGTTGTGCGGACAAGATATTAAGTTATGCGTATAATATATTAAATTGTTCAAACAAGATATTGCCCTGTGCAAACAAGACAGAAATTTGTGTGGACAAAATCATTATCTTGTGCAGACAAGATATTATCTTGTCCTAACAAAATATCAGCATGTCCCTTCCCGGGTTCCGTACTACTTAATGTGATGCAGTACGGGGTGGTGGTGGGGTTGGAGGTGGTGGGGTGGGGGGTAAATATAAAATTGGCGGACATATATAGTTGTATACTGTTTACGTTGACTCACGGCTGTTCGAATTCCATTTGATAAATGATATCTGCTTCTGGTATCATGAAAGTCTTACGTGTACGGATATGGGCTTGATCTCTACAACGCCTTAGTATCCGGAAAACATATTTATTTGGGTAGCACTCTGCGAAAACGTGTGTTAAGCGCACAGTCTGATCAGGGCTTTTGCTCTGCACAAACAGAATCATAGGATGTTTCAATGAAGAGTAAATACACGGATGAGACTTGGCGCATGTGCAGGATAATGTGAATACGCACATTTTTTTCGCATGCTCGAAGATATGTTTTAGCTTGACGCTCCACTTATTCTCTTCACAGGAAGCAAACCCGATTCAATTTCTCTCATTGATTCTGAGAGAACCTGAGGTATTTGTTTGTATAAAACCAAGACCATTTCTAACCAAAGCACTGATATGCTGATGGGTGTGGTTGCCTGAAATTCTATAGGCCTCTATAGACCGTCATAATTATGGAAATGCAATTTACTAGTCTGACTGTCATTAATCATACACTGTAAAAAGATTCTGTATATTTTACGGTAAAATAATGGCAACTGACTGCCAGAACATGTACCGTAAATTTTACGGGCGCCGGCAGATTATTACAGTAATAATTACGCATGGTAGGGCAGTGTAGGACAAGGTTGGTAGCGTATAGGACAAAGAAGGGCTGTCATCACGAAAACACATCTATATAATTTTGACCCCCTTAAACCCCACTTTTATATAGTAAAACTGGGGTTTACAGGGGTATACATTATTTTCTTATTTCTGCTCAAAAACATAGATTGTGGGTACTCGTTAGAACCGCCTCGGCGAGGCGGTTCTAACGAGTACCCACAATCTGGCGAGGCGGTTCTAACGAGTACCCACAATCTATGTTTTTGAGCAGAAATATGAAAAATATCGGAACTTTTTATCTGAAAATTTTCCGGTTTTGGTTGTAAAATTTTCAATATATTTGAATAGGCGTGTTTTCGTAATGTGAGCTACCGCACTGTATTTTAAGCTGACACATCCTTACCACATTCTACGAGGAATTTACTTCGAAAGGTCTACGGTCCCCCGTAAAAAATTATGGCAAAGGCGCTGGCAGCCAGTTGCCAGTATTTACCGTTAAATGTAAATTGACGGGAATTTTTTGACAGTGTATTTCTTAGAACAAAATAAATAAGGGTAAAAGTTCGATTTCATTGCAAGAAGATGGAATTGAATTTGAATGAAGTGCTTTGAAGGTACAGAGGGTTTTAAAGGTGTTGATGGATTAAACAATGTATTTCCTCGTGGCAGTGTTGTAAAGAGTGTCATTTCTTCATATTCGAATATGTATTACTGTACAACTATATTAAGTATATCGCTTACTTTAAAGCCCAAAGAAATAGATCGTATATTGCCAGTCTTCTGGGCAGGGCATTATGACAGTATTTCATGGTTTTGGTTGATTTTCCGAAAGAGGTGTAATTGTACCCGGTGAAAATTCATTTGTAGTCGGGTGTTACAAAAATGACAATGTGTCAACAAATTACATTTGCATTAATGAGCAACCTGAAATTGTCTTCAGTCAATGCACATGTTTTTTTTCCCGTAGAAAGAAACGATGGGAATAATAGAAAACTTCAATTTACCGCTACGAATCGAAAAATTAATCCAAATTTTTTCAATGATATTATGAAAGAAATTAAGAAAATATTTCCAAGAGGTATTGATTAACTTTGCCTAAACTCATACTTTATTGCCGTTGAACAAGCAGCTGCTAACACAAACAAAAGATGTTTGTTGACAGAAATATTCTGTATATGAGAACTAGTTGACTGTATATAAGCAAGTGAACACATACAGCAATGATATAGGCCGCGGCAACCGCAAAGATGTTTTTGGGCATGCGCAACATGCATATTCATCCCGCGCATGCGCAGTCTCATTCGGCCATTGTTCTCCATTGACACCTTCTTATAGACGCCCCTCTAAAATCTTAAAACACGCAAAAGAGTGGTAGGTCATGTTTCACGTATACACGTAACGAATTTAAACTACCGGCTCGACATGACTCTAATGAATTGACTGGGCCGTAAAACCTCAACTCAGTGACCTTACGACAATGACACCGATACTGTAAGCGGTCTCGGCAGGTGTAAGATCCTCTGATGATTTTCTTCTTACGTATTAAAAGCAACCGCCAAAAAAATACAATTTTTGCTAATACAGTTGACTCTCGTTATCTCGACCTCGCTTATCTCGAATAACCGCTTATCTCGAAGTGAAAATCTTGTCCCTGCTTAAAAATTAAAATCTAACAACAGGTAAAAAAATATCGTGGAAAAGAGGAGAAATTGCTCCTAAGGAGCAATGTCTCCTCTTTTCCACAATATTTTCAATATATTTCTAATTTCAGGAGTCAAATTACATATATATCTGTTAAATGTGGTTGTTCGAATTACTGTTTCCTCAATTCTGCAAATCTGATGTGTCGAGGTACGGATATCTCGAAGTATTTCAGAGCCTTGGAATTCGAGATAACGAGAGTCGACTGTATCTACTACAGATTGTTCTTAATTAACCCTTGTCCTGCTGAATAAGTTAAGATAAGTTAGGATGACACACCTACTTCTAATGTTCAGCCAATCACATTACTTGATCTTGATTGTTGCTATTAAATCATATACTTAATGGCAAACAGTGCAGATCCAGATCAGTTGGCTTTTGAATTTGTTTCTTCAGAAGCCAACTGATCTGGATCTACACTGTTTGCAAAGACAGGGTATATCCGGGTTCAGCAGGACAAGGGTTAATTAGATTAGACATGTTGACCTTTTCTAGCATTATAGCTATCAAAGCTAGAAACAGACACGAAATTAGTTTTGAACTGTTTGATATTTAACCAACATGGTGCTTTATAAGTTTAAGTTGTCCACGACCTTTCGAAAATTGATCGAGGCCAATTTTCTATTGCCACGCTGTAGTTCAATACGAGGTAACAAAAATGTCTCTAATAACCATTTCGTTATTATTATTATTATCATCTGAACCGTGCCATACAAAAACGTGCCTTCGGGCCAATGTGGGCAGATGATACCCAGATCAGCCTGCAGTCTGATCAGGGCCTTTACTGTACGCTAACAGAATCATTGGATACTATTGAATGTATGAATGGAGAGCAGAAAAAAAGCCTTGAAGATTCCTTGCGCATGCGCAGGATGATCTGAATCTGCACATTTTGTGCATGCTCTATGGCAAGTTTTCGCTTGAAGCGGACCATTTATGAGAACCAGTATCTGCAATATCTGCAGTCACTGCAGCGGAATAAAAAGTACCTTGTGACATGCAAGATGCGCGCGCTTTCAATGAGGAAGTTCCTGATCACCCTGCGCATCCCGCGTCTGATCACGGCCTGCTCAATCCTGCATGATATTATACAGTGACCAATGATTTTGTAAGCGGACAACGAAGTCCCATTTCATCCTGTGCAACTACGCAGGCTGATCTGAACCTTCGATGGCCCCATATACAATAAAGCCCTTTTCCCATTACAGAGACTTCATTTTGTAACATCAAACGTAGCCTGTCTGGTTACAGAGTTTCAAACCTTCATAGGGAGGACAACAGAACGTTGCGTTTGTGTGCATCGAGAACCATGTTACTGCAAGTAAACCTGTTGATTTTATATGCTTGTAGCTGGACAATAAACAGCGGTAAGATACTTTGTTATAGAAAAGAACTCATTATTTGTGGATTTTATCGGTTTTTATCGCTATATAAACGCTGAAGAATCACTCACTAACTGAATAAAGACTGAAGAGCTTAATACCGTGAACCCTCGTTACAACGACAACATTTGTTCCTAAAGATCATTACGAAAACACGCCTATTCAAATATATAGAAAATTTCACCTAAAAAAATGCTGAAAACTTTCAGATAAAAAACTGATATTTTTCATATTTCTGCTCAAAACATAGATTGTGGGTACTCGTTAGAACCGCCTCGGCGAGGCGGTTCTAACGAGTACCCACAATCTATGTTTTTGAGCAGAAATAAGGAAAATAATACATACCCCTGTAAACCCCAGTTTTACTATATAGAAGTGGGGTTTAAGGGGGTCAAAATTATATAGGCACGTTTTCGTGATGGTTGCCATTAAAATGAATTTGCTGTTGTAAAGAATCCCGTATGGACAGAATGATCTGTAAGAAAGACCTTGTTTTATTCTTGTTTCCTCACAGAACATACATTTTGGATATTTGTTATAATCGTATCAATGAGGCGAGTCTAACAAATATCCAAAACACATGTTGCTTGAAGTTTTAATGCAATATTCTTGCATAATTTCTCATTAACTGTCTCCTCTTAAGCGAAGGTTTTGTGACATTCAAATTGTCTTTATAATGAATTGTCGTTCTAACGAGTGTCTGTGTAACGAGGGTTGACTGTTTTACTTTAATGAATGATTCAACGGAGTTTATACGTAGACAAACTCCACAAAACTACAAATCATTTTTTTAATATATTTCCATGCTTACCTTTATAACACGAGGTCGATTTTTTGATCGATTGTTTACAAAACATACACAAAAATTTCTTTAAAGTCGTCATCCACGTGATTGACCAATTAAATCAAACCGCGCGTTTGTACGTATTCCACGTAACGGTTATTTAACCACGCTGTTCTTGTCGCTGTGACGTCAGAGTGTCGAGTAAAAAGGGTTATCTGTAAAATCTGGACTGGGATTTGGCAGAACGCAGCGTCCGATCAGGGCCTATTCTGTTAGCTTTAATTACAGGAAGCTAGGAGTTAAATGAAACAGTCTTAAGTCTCCGTTCAGGAACATTTTCCCAGCCTACATTCGGAGACAATCGACCCACCAGTGCTGTAAGTGATTTGATTTTTTTTAGAACTCTACGCGAAGAAAATTTATACCTACTAAGAGGAACTATTAACACATTTAAGCCTGGTGTTCCATAAAAAAAGGGACAGTGGCAGTGTAGACCCAGATCAGACGCTGCAGAACGCGGCGTCTGATCAGGGTCGACACTGTTTGCATGAAGTACAGGAATTTCTGTAAACCATGATTATAATAAAAACTGACCAGACACCCCTTATACTAGAAATGGACCGGTCCAAAGAGTTAAGGCAGAACAGCATAAAAGGGTTAAAAGTGAATACCCATTTTTCAGAGTCTACACTGTCCGCCTGAAGACGCTTTAGATCCTTAACTACCGATAGAGTGCGCTGCCAAGACTCTGATCAGACTGCGCGGATGTACAGGCCGATCTGAGTCTTCACTTGGCTGACATGCATTCTTGTAGGAATTGCTGTGCCCCAGCTCATATGTAAGTCTGGGAAGATACGTTATGCTCTTGGGCACCAGCTAAAATACATACTGCCGAACTTAGACGGCTCGAACAGTTCGAGCTACTGATGATTAATCATAGCGCCTTGTCAGGAGACAAATCGCAATAATTTAAGAATGTCGTTTCAATTTTCTATAAAATAATGGTATGTTGAATGTAATCATTAGAATCGCCTCGATGACATTCAACATACCTTTTCACGATAAAATAATAAATTCTCATTAGATATCGCTAAAAGTGTGTTTTCTTGAGCTCAGTCCGGAAGATTGTCCTAAGGATTCAAACACGAGTTCGAATCAGTCATGTAAACGAGCCATCGATGTTAGAGTCATTAGTTTCACTGTATGATTTTCTCGAGTTATTGAGAGCAAGATCCTGGGTCCTTTTGGTCCTGATGGAATAAGTAACCGCATTCTTCGTGGACTAGCTGGTGAATTGTCAACACCACTAGCTACTTTATTCAATCCGTATATCAAGGAGAAGTTCCAATAAGTTTTAAAAATAGCTCACGTCCGTCCTGTACCTAAAGGCGGAGGTGATGCTTCTAACGTCTGTAATTATCGACCTATGTCTTTATTGAGTAATCTAGACAAAGTCTTCGAAAGACTTGTATTTAAACATCTGTTTAATCATCTCCGTGATAATAACATTCTTAAATCTTTTCAATCTGGTTTCATACCTGGAGACTCTACTACTAACCAACTCACTTTCTTGTATAATACGTTTTGCCAGGCACTTGATGCTGGCAAAGAAGTTCGGGCTGTATTTTGTGACATAAGTAAAGCTTTTGACCGTGTTTGGCATGCCGGTCTTCTTCAAAACTTAAATCAATTGGAATCTCTGGTGACCTATTAAAATGGTTTTCTAGTTATCTTGATGGTAGAAAACAACGTGTTGTCTTATAGGGAGTAGAATCAAAATGGAACTATATCAAGGCAGGCGTTCCTCAAGGATCAATCCTAGGACCTTTTCTTAATTTTCATGAATGATATAGTGACTGAAATTGGATCTAGCATACGTCTTTTTGCTGACGATACCAGTCTTTTCATAACTGTCGATAATCCAGATGTTGTGACAGAAATTCTTAATGCAGATCTTGAAAAAATAGCTAAATGGGCTGAAGCTTGGTTGGTAAAATTCAATCCCTTAAAAACGGAAACACTTCTAATATTCAAGAAAATCAACAAACCTGTACACCCCTCCTTAATCATGTTAGGGCAGCAACTCAAAGAAGTTGAATTTCACAAACACTTAGGAATATATTTTTCAAATGATGGCTCTTGGCATAAATATAATGACTATATTAAAGAAAAAGCTTGGACAAGAATTAATATTATGCGTAGATTAAAATATGAACTAGACCTTCTTCAGTTAACGAAGGATCACGTTACAATTTGAGAAACGCAAATGATGTCCAAACTATTAACGCGAGAACTACTTTGTACTTCAATTCATTCCTACCGTCTGTCATATGAGAATGGAACACTTTATCAGAAAATGGTAAATATGTAGATTCAATTGATTCTTTTAAACGACAGATAAGCCGAAACAAAACTGCAGTTCCAAAATATTTTTATACTGGAAGCAGAAAGTTACAAATTTTGCATACTAGGCTACGCACAGGCTGTAGCTCTTTCAATCATGACTTATTTGTAAAATCAATTTCAGACACCCTACTCTGTTCTTGTAGAAGTGGTGATGTTGAAAACGTGCAACATGTTTTCTTATCTTGTAACTTCTATCGAGATAATCGAATCGAACTTTTTCGGATAGTGTCTCAATATTGTAATGCGTCTGTACATGTATTTCTGCATGGTGATGAGTCACTTCCTTATGAAACAAATCAAGTCATTTTTGAAGCTGTTTACAAGTACATACAGAACAGCAAAAGATTTTAAGCACTTGCCTGTAGATGATACTAGTATCGTCTAATAAGATTAAATCAGAGCTGGTGATATATGAGGTCAGTATATTTCTGCCTACGATATTATCGGAAATTATCCAGTGAAACCTTCCACCCCTTCCGCCCCTTCTCGCTCCGGATTACCTTTATATACTTTTTTTTCTAATGTCTTATTTTTCTTTTTCTTTGTTTCTTTTTTCATTGTCGCTCAAACCATCATTGTGGTATTATGTTATCTCCTGTTACTGCAAAGTTGTTTAAATTTCATTCTGCTATAATGCTTGGTTGAGTCTCTGTCCATATATCATATTGTCTACGTTAAATAAGTAATATTTGTAATAATGATAAACTGCCATGATGTAATACAATTCATATACGAGTATGTGTATTGGGAAAAGAACTAAATAAGCTTATGCTTCCGTTCTAATCCTATCTTTTGTGTATATGTAATGTCTGTTTGTATAATCATTGTAACTTTGAAATAAATATGTTTAAACCAAGATCCTGGGAAGAGCGTTTACTCGCCTTATTTGAGACGATGAAGAAATGATTTATCATACAAACATAACAGCTGGAGTCCACGCATACACCTATTAATCGGGTTTCTCTAATCCTGTACCTTGCAAAACAAAAACAAAAACAAAAACAAAAAAAAAACAAAAAAAAAAAAAACCCTAAAAACGTAATCCTACAATCGAAGATATATACGGCTGAGTTTTTGTACATACAAAGCATGGATTATGGTTCATACAAAACCGCTGTATAGCAATGCGAAATTGATTGCATGTTGAAAAAACGCATGCATTTTGTATAAAACTGGTTTTGAGTTTTGCCAAGCAACTGTAAGCTGTATTGAGCATATAGTTCACATGTATGTACTAACAGGTAAAATACACCCGACTATACACCCCACTCGCGATAATTTAATCTGTAAAGTTGATGTAGCACTGATTGTTTAAAATTCTTGTCGCGATTTGTAAAACGGCGGGTATTTTGTGGAATGTTGATAAACATTTTAATTTGCGGAAATAAGGTCAGTTATTATGTTTGGTCTTCATGCATTCTTACCAAGTTTAGTTCGTCAACAAAGGTTTTAAAATTATGGACATGAAGAAATGCGCGGCGATTCCCCTCAACATGCATGTTTAAGACTTACATACATAAGTACAATACAGTGTTCTATACGACTAATTTTATTTAAAAAAAAAAAAAAATAATAATAATAAGCACGAACGCCAGAAGGAAAAAATAAAATTTAAAATATGTCATTAAAAATGGTATCATAAAATTTGCAAGCAAACGTGTTCTTACAGGTTGGAGCGGCCATATTGGATGAAAAATCGAACATTTTCTTGGTGTTAATCTATTTCTGTATACGTTCTAATAAAGGCTAGAAAACGACAGGTTTGTTTGAAACGCAATCTGCATACAAAATTTAAAAACTGATCAGACCAGAAAAATGGGTACTCTCCCTTAAATGCGGAAACCAACCGAGGTGTCACTTACGACGTCATGGTTGCATATGTGCATGAGAAAATAAACATTCTGCTTTCTGTTTTGAGCATTTTGTTTCTTTTCTTATGATTTCAACCTTAAACCACAAGGTTTTTGCATACTTTAAATTTGTTATCAACTGGATCTCCATAGCAACATGCAAGTTTTCGCCAAATGCAGTGTATGCATTACGAAAACACGCCTATTCAAATATATTGAAAATTTTACAACCAAAAAAGGAAAATTTTCCGATAATAAATCCGATATTTTTTTAAATTACTTCTCTAAACATAGATTGTGGGTACTCGTTAGAACCGCCTCAGCGAGGCGGTTCTAACGAGTACCCACAATCTATGTTTTTTAACAAAATAAGAAAAATAATGTATACCCCTGTAAACCCCAGTTTTACTATATAAAAGTGGGGTTTAAGGGGGTCACAATTATACAGGCGTGTTTTCGTGATGGCATTTTTTTATAAAGACATGTCTAGGCTTTCTTCCTATATCGAAATATTTTTTTTTTTCTTTCCGATGCTAGGGTTAGCAAAACTTGAGTACAAGTGTCCGTACTGTAAAACGTTTCTTGTTTGTCTGTTTGTCTTATTATACAATGTATGTGATGTAACACTTACCACGCTATGCGCTGATTCAGCAGACGACATACTGGTGATATTTTTTCTATTTTTCCAAGAAAATAGGACCTGACACTTCCTGCAAATTGTCTCGGGCGAAGCGCTTTACACCCACAGTCTTGTATGTAAAGTTTTACAATAGTGTGTGTGTGTGTGTGTGTGTGTGTGGGTGGGGGGGGGTGGGGGGGGGGAGGCTATCCGCTTTACACCCACAATCTTGTATGGAAAGTTTTACAATACTAACGCTAGATATTTTAATACAGGCTACAGTTTGCCCAATAAAAGAAATCTACCTGCCACTGATGGCCATCGTCCACCAAGCAATGTTTGGATGGAGCCCGGAGAAGATGTAAGTCTCTCTCTCTCTCTCTCTCTCTCTCTCTCTCTGTGTTTTGTTACGAAAGAGACCTCATCTTGTCCCTTTTTCACGAAAATCTGGCCAGTATCATTGAAGGGTTCAATTCAACGCATCACTATTTGGATGACTTACTAAATATTTAAAATGATTATCTTGAACAAATGGTTGATAAAATCCATCCAAAAGAACTTCAGGGCCCAGTGGCTCAAAACTAACAAAGTCGTTAATCAACGTATCGTTAAAACTTTGATCATTAAATATGGCATATATGCTAATATTTTGGCTGAAAACATATGTGAGTAGCTTTTGCATTTGCAAAAGCGACTCACATTTTTCGGCAAAAATACCTGTGAATAAGATATTGTACTTACTAGAACAGTTTACATTTTGACAATTAACGATCTCGTTAAGCTAACTATGCTTTGAACAACTGGGCCCAGTAAAATAAAAATTCGTAACACCGTTGATACCAAAGCACCGTTTCTGGATTTTTTTTCGATATCTACGAGGGCCAGTCAATAAAAAACAGCCTAACTTATTTCTGGGTGAGATCGATCTCGTCTTTCTCGATGTAATTGCCCTCTAGAATGATGCACTTGGACCAACGGTGTTCCAGTGTCATCAGCCCAGAACTGAAGAAGCCAGGGCCCTTGTCTTTGACCCACTCCTCAACTGTCGCCACGACTTCTTTGTTAGACCGGAAATGACGTCCCAGGATATCCTTTTTCAAGTTTGGGAATATGAAAGTCACTAGCAGCTAAGTCCGGAGAATAGGCGGGTTGCAGTATTAGCTCGAACCCATTCCGCTCAACAGCATCCATTGCAAATTTGCAAGTGTGGACTCTCGCATTGTCCTGTTGAAGCAGAATCCCTTTGGAGAGTTTCCCTCGGCGTTTTACACGGATCGCAGTTCTCAGTTGGTCGAGCAAATTAGCATAATACGCACCTGTTATTGTACTTTTCTTTGCTGGAAAGTCCAACATAATAACGCCTTGTGTGTCCCAAAATACAGTTGCCATCACCTTGCCAGCAGAGGGTTGCGTTTTGAACTTCTTTGGTCTCGGAGAACCCGGCCCAACCCACTGGCGACTGAGCTTTATTCTCTGGCTCATAATAATGGACCAGTGTCTCATCTACAATCTCCAAACGTGAAAGAAAAATCATCTTCCTTTGACCTAAACCGCTTCAACAATGCACTGCATATTGATGCGCTGGTTGCCATTTGCGCGTCGCTAAGGGATTTTGGGACCCAACGGGCTGCTAGCTTGCGCATACCCAAACGATCATGTAAAATTGTTGAAACGCTACCATGTGAAATGTCTAATGCATTCGCTATTTCTTCCACCTTAACTCGCCTATCAGAGTACACCAGATCTCGTACTTTGTTACACATTTCATCATCGGTGGCATCTGATGGGCGTCCAGACCTGGTTTCCTCTTCTAAAGACATTCTGCTGCGTTTTAATTCCCAAACCCAGAATTTAACTTGTGCATACGATGGTACAGAAGACCCATACACATTGGTCATCTCGCAATGTATTTCCCGACCTGTTCTCCCTTTCAAATACAAGTACCGAATTACAGCACGGTACTCAACTTTTGACGAAAAGCTTGCTTTTGCATCGCTAGCCATGTTTGACATTCAATATCTTATGAGTGAATGACACGATAAGGGTGCAATTTTGCTCTCAGGCCTAAAACATGTATTGAAAGAAGGCATGAAAATCGTGGGTGTCTCGGTCAATTGGAAATGGGATAGGCTGGTTACTTATTGACTTGCCCTCGTAATGATATAACATCTAATACAATTTATGAAAACTAGGTCGACCGGTGGCTCAGTTGGATGCACCGTCCGACTGGAGACCAGGAGGTCGCGGGTTCAACTCCCGCCGAGGTCGGCAACATTCTTTCGTGGAGATTGATCATGAAATATTTTCTACGGTCATTCTCTCCCTTCCGCTGATTCAAGAAGGGCAGTTGTCAGTTTCTGGCGAAAGAATGTGAACAATACCGGTTAACCGCTTAGAGGACTAAGCCTGCCCAGTAAACGTGTGGTTAGGTAACCGTGCTCGACATGACCCCATTGAGTTGACTGGGCCGTAAAACCTAAACACAAACAAACTAGGTCGACTTCGATTTTGATACTGTAAATGTTTCATTTTTGGATGGCGATATCGCTCGTCCTACAACTTACGGTATCTATACAGCCGAGCTTCAATGCTTCGAACATATTTGGGACCATGAACATTTGTTACAGACATTGGTAGTGGGCAGTTCGAGCCACTGAGAATTAATCACAGCCAGGTCAGGAGACAAGTGAGGTAACTTAGAGATGTATTTTCGATCTTCTATAAAATTCTTATGGGTAAACACTAGCATACATGTTGATAAAATAAAAAAAAAAAATCTTAAAATATCCCTAAATAATTGTTTTCTCAAAACTTCTCTACAGGTTCAAACATGATTTCGAATCAGCCACGGTAAACGACCCATTAGTGTTCGAGTCAATGAAGTTTTACTGTATTCCTCAGTCAATTCGCATAACGAAACCACGCCTATTCAAATATATAGAAAAATTCACCTCCAAAAACTGAAAATTTTCAGATAAAAAACTCTGATATTTTTCTGATTTCTGCTCAAAACATAGATTGTAGGTACGCGTTAGAACCGCCTCAACGAGGCGGTTCTAACGCGTACCCACAATCCATGTTTTTGAGCAGATATAAGAAAAATCATGTTTACCTCTTTAAACCCCAGTTTTGTTATGTAAAATTGGGGTTTAAGGGGGTCAAAATTATATATGCGTGTTTTCGTGATGAGCTGCTTACTCATTCTACTCCGGAAAATTGACGCTTGGATATCAATGTATGTGGTCGGGCTTGTCGTGGTTGAATTTCTGGTTTTCTTGTACTCTGGTTAAAAAGCTATTTTCTTTGTTTCAATTTAGGGTACGTGATCAGGTGTGTTTCACTGCGATGTTTCACTGACGACGCAGAAAGCCTGCATGCGGACCGAAATTGAATTTGTAATTAAGAGCTGCTTTAGGATTAAGAGCGGAGCTTCGTGTGTGTAAAAGTGGTTTAAAAGCCCTCCTGCCCCACCCCACTCCCACCAACCTCCATAGAGATTGTTTCGACGTTGTTTCAATGTTGTGTGCCCGCTGGGATGTTCCTTATCTATTCTTCTGTCGGTGCCCGGGTAAAGGCTGCGCTATGTAATGTGGTATTTCCACGGTATTTTCACTCATATTTTTGCTCTGTTTCAAAGGCTATTAAAGTGGGCTGGACCCTACCGAGTGATGCAGATGACATCGTGGTGTGTGCTGTAGAGTATCGACCTGACGGCAGTGACAACTCAGTCGATGTTCCGGTAGAGAATACTCAACCCTCCCTTGTCTTGAGTGACCTGGAGAGAAACACGCTGTATGAAATCCGACTATACTGCCTCTACGAAAACATACCCGGTCCAACCACGGAATGGTTTCGAGTTTCTACAAGGACAGGTTTGTTTCTTTTGTTGTGTATCCAGCAAACACACACGTCGCATCAACGTCGTTACAACGTCGTGACGTTGCAGCAACGTTATAACGGCGTTGTGTATTTGCTGGGCACGCCATGGGCGTAACTCTTAGAGTTTGTCATTGCTACGGAAGCACTTTGATGAAAGGTCATGGACTGGTCCAGTGCTATTTCCCATGGACTGTTCAACGTTATAAGCAAGTTGTAGCTTTCGCAAAAAAGTTTAGTCTGCGTCTAACACACAATGTGTGCTAAGCATAGAGGGTGCACTCCACAGTTTTTATTTCCATGCAACCACAGCAAATATAACAGTACCTATCCATTAGGTACTGTATCAATAAATTGCAAACACATCAAATAATAATTTAATCATCATAAAAATAACTACAATGTACCAAAACCTGCTGTTGCGCTAAAGTAAACAACACCCCACCAACATCCGACTGCGGCTAATTTTATGCAAACAGTGCAGTTTTCGAATGATTATCATCAACTCCAGGACAATGCACTGGCCTGGAACAGTTGAGCGCCTACAGAATATTATTTTATCCAGAAATCAATACCTGTAAGCCTTGTCGTTTTAAAGAAAAAATCCGAAGAAAATCATGCTACAATTTTTGACAAGGTAAAACCGGGTACCAGACAGAATTCAACAGTTTCGTTTTTTACCTGAACTGTTTTATAAATAAGGTCATGTGACCTCAAGAAAAGTCTTTTTCTTCAGTGTTAACAATAACTGATAAGCATAAAACTTCAGTTTTGGTCAAAATGTGCAGCAAAAAGTACGAGTATTTTCAGACTGGTTTCTAGCCCTACCCCTAGTTATTGACATTTTTGCCCAGGTTCACAAGTGCGAAACTGTGATATGTACCCAGAGCAAGCTTATTTTGTTAAATGCGAACACTTGTATTAATCATAACCTTTCAGGATCATAACCTTTGAGGATATCAGATATTATACTTGGCATCGTTTCCGCCATTTTGTAAAAGACCAAGTTGGCTGTCAGATTAGTTAGTTTTGGCTTTGTCAGATTAGCTAGTTTCGGCCAATTAGGTCTCGTCGTTGACCCTTATATAAATGTTCAAAAATCTTGGAACGGGCCCAATGATAACAAAGGACAAGGAAGATTTTCTGTGCCAGTTGCTAGTTCGGCCAATTAGGCCTAATCAGCGACCCTCATTTACACTTTCAAAAATCCCGTAATAGGCTCAGTGATCATCCAAAAATATAAATTACACAATAGAAAAGCATAAGGAGGCCTTATATGACCGCTTTAAAGCAACAACACTAACACTAGCTGTAGTGAAGATAAATAGATTGTAAAAGGAGTGGAAACTTTACACCTTAGTGAAAAATGGGTAGACGTTTCAGGGCTGCCACATCACGAAAACATACCTATATAATTTTGACCCCCTTAAACCCAACTTTTATGCAGTAAAACTCAGATTTACAGGGATATACAATATTTTTCGTATTTTGCTAAAACATAAATTTTGGGCACTCTTTAGAACCGCCTCGGTTGAATGTTTGTTTAAGAAAAAAATATTTTCTTTGCTGAATTTAAATTACTGACGTTTCTGATGTTTCACAACAATATTTTGAAAATTTAAGAAAAAATGAACAAGCGGAAGTTGTTGAAAAGATACCCCCAAGTTACCTACTCTACAGATTTCTGTATAATTTGCATTCATTTTTACTATGGAAAAAGAGTAAATATTTGATTTTTTAAAAACCAACGACTAGAATAACTTTTTTGTGTATAGGTAATTACGATAAATGCTTTTGCAGTGTATCTTTAATGGAATTTCAAAGCTTGCACTGTTTTTGGACACTATTTTGATGACGTCACTTAACTCATTGTATACTCAATCAACTCTCCAACACTATATTTTGGAAGAGTCCAATTTCAATTTTAGGTACGTCTGGCTATGAAATTTACACATTCCTAGAGAAAAATGGTTGAACTATTTGCTAACACCAGATCAGACGCCGCAGAACTCTGATCTGGGTCTGCACTGTTTGCCAATTACCCTTTTACGAGTCTCCCTACTACAATGATTAATCTAATAATGTCGTAAGTATAGTTATGCTATTTAATTACTTGGGAATGCTTGATAAGTATAATACATTGTAATACAGATTCTAATATAGAAAATAACAAGACAAAATATTTAGAGGTAAACATCTAAGTACCGGCGCAAATTTTGTTCATGTTTACTTAGAAATATGGGTATACTAAACTTTAATAAATTTTAAATGTAATAGGTAAAAAAGAACAACAATGTGATTCTATAATGTATGCTTTTATTAAACTTTATGAAATTTCTTGATCAAGCAATATGCGAAGCCTAGTCATATTGGGATCTTCAACAGATTAATTTGTACATTATTAAAAGAAACAAAAAAAAAAACAAAAAAAAAAAAAAAAAAAAAAAACAACAAAAAACATGCCAGTACTTAAATAAGTTACCAGACCTTATCTAGAAGCTTATTTTAGCATGCGTCAGATATGAATATGTTTGAACTCTTTTTTAATATGGACAAGGTCATAGTCAATCTCACCAAAGATGGACTGCAGGTCATATTCAAACTTACCAAACTGCGCTCTGCGCCAATCGAACACTTCTCCATACATAAAATTTCCAAAGCTATATTAACTGTCAATTAACTTTTAAACGTGACTAGAGCACCTGAAGTTTGTGTAAATAGCGGCTCTGAACTGGAGTCTTCGCGTGGGTTTAAATGCTGTAAAATAACATAAATGTTCAGTTCGCACAGAGGCTCACTAAACCATTGTAGACTGAAAAGACTCTCCCGCACTATATACTGGAAGAGCCCAATTTCAATTTTAGGTATGTCCGGATATGAGATTAAAAAAAAAGGCTAAACTATTTGCAAACAGTGGAGACCCTGATCAAACGCCGCATATATGGCTTCTGATCTGGGTCTGCACTGTTTGCCATTTATCCTTTTTCCAACTACAATGGGTTAATAAGGCATGCACTGAAACATATAAATCAAATTTAATCTCTGTGATGTAACCAGAACGAGGGTCGTGGCTAATATTTCAGAGCTACAAACAAACAAAAAAAAAAAAAAAAAAAATGGTTGATCCATCGAGGGCCCGAACAAAGACATTAGATACTGAAGCCTTATAGTTTATGTCGCCAAGATTACTTATAAAATGGGTCATAATATTAGTTATGTTGCAAGCAAGAAAGACAAATCAAACGTTCTCAGCCTGGCACGTTGTCTTCGCTCTGTCTGCCTGATTAATTCCTGGATTATTTGCTACACATCCGGGATACTGATCAGACACCTGTGGATGTTTTAGGTATTCTAAGTCATTGTTGGGGGCACTGTTAGAAGGCGCACTTTGTCTATTACGAATAACCAAAGGCGTGGCTATGATAGAAGTGCAGTCATGTATTTTGGTCTCTGAGTAATCTTTCTTTCTTTCTTTTCGTTTCGTTTCCCTTTCTTTCTTTCTATCTTTCTTAATTTTTTTCTTTCTTTCTTTCTTTTTTTTTTCCTGTTTATGTTTTTCTTTTCCACAACATATTTCCGTCGAGAAATACGATTTTTTTATATTGATAATACTTATCCACAACAATATAAGCAAAGTCATTTTCACTATTTAATATAGGAAGTAAAAAGGATTTTGCTTATGAATCATATTACGACAGATGTTTGTAGTACAAAACAAGCGGGTACATGGCGTTAATAGAACGTCGCATTAAAATCGATGCAACGTCATGACGTTGCAACGACGTTAATGCGACGAGGCACATGACGTCTTTTCAAAGTCGCATTGATGCAACGTCATTGCGTTGTATCGCCGTTAATGCGACGTTATACAAATGTCGTGCCTCGCATGATGTGGCAATGACGTTGATGTGACGTTGTATCAACGTCATGTGCCAGCATGACTTTGTATCGACCTTAATATGACGTTGTATAAGTGTTATGTGCCCTCTTGGAAAGGTAGCTAGATGTAACAAAGTAAGCTTCAAATAAAAGTACGTTTGGTTGAAAAAAAAAGCACTTTTGTATGAGCTCAGTTGCCCGTTCTTAATTGCAGTTTCTGTAAATCCACCAGTTTGTTCCGGATCTCTTCCGCATGCCTATTTAGTACCGGACTGCCTACGTAACCCTTCTATTACAATGTGCAAGTATATATGTCATGATGGCTATCGTATGTCAGACGTTGCTGATGTCATGTTCGGCAACCGTAAATCAGAAGGGATTAGAAGGAAGGAGGTTTTCTGTATCGAAGGAACTTGGATTACGTACAGCACTAACGATGGAAGGGGGTTTATTGATATCTGTCTGCCTGAAGGTATGTATGTATGAAATTAGATTGATGGATTAATAAAAGACGCATGCGTGCATGTTTGTATGTATGAATATATGTACGAGGGATGTTCGAAATGAATTGCTTATTTCTATCTGGAGACTTCAAATTTCAAGTTAGCCCAAAAGTACTCATTTCATGCCCTCGAAGTACTCCCCGTGGCTAGAAATGCAAAGTTTCAGCCGATGTATCCACTTCTTGAAGGCGTCACGGTTCGCTGCTTTGGGAACAGTAATAAGGTACTGATGAATGGCAGAAACAAGTGCCTGTCGGGACTGGTATTTCCGCCTAGCAAGGAATGCTTTCAATTTCGGAAACAAAAAGAAATCACATGGGACAAGGTCTGGGGAATACGGGGGGTGAGGCAAAACAGTTACTTTTTCTTTCTTCAAAAACGCCGTAACTATTGCGGAGGTATGAGCTGGGGCATTGTCATGTAGAAGACGGACATGTTTAAAACCAGTGGCAGGGCGTCGTTTCTGATAATACTTTTTCAGTTTCTTCAGTACTACGCCTTTGTAGTACTTTCCGGTGATGCTTTTGCCCTTTTTCACTGGCACTTTTATTGCGACTCCTTCACCAGAGAAGAAGATTGCATAAAAAACCTTCTTTGTACTCAAAGAACGTTTGGCATTTATTGGGCGTTTGCTGTGTTTAGTGGCCCAGATCTTATTGCTAACCTTTCTGAAGGGGTGGTCGGGTGGTGCGAAGGTGCTGTGTATCTTACATCACTGGGGCGTCCAACTGATATTGGCTTACAGTTGGGCAAGGCCTGCTATCCTTGTAGTTGGTAAGGGTAGAGGGGGAATTTTTTTATTTCTTCTGTTTCTTCACTTTCATTCCTGTTCCTCTTTCTTCCCTGTCCCTCTCTTTCATCTCCTCTACTCTCTCTTCTATCTTTTTTCTCCCTTTCTCTGGGAGACGACACAAAATGACCCTCAAGGGTTGACGTGTCGTTAAACCCCAACACAATCAATCTAACCTTTCTGACGGGCTCAAAATAATGGACCCAGGTTTCATCACCTGTGACGATATTGGCAAACTGCTTTTTGTCATATTTTGGAAACATTTGATGCAGCTTTTTGGCCACTTTAACTCATTGCCTCTTTTGCTCTTCAGTCAACAGATGTGGCACCCATCTAGCAGAAATCTTTCTGACTTTCAAATGCTTCTTCAAAATAAGGTGAACCGTTGAAAGTGATATGCCTACCTTTCGTGCAATATCACGAACTGTAAATCTGGCATCTCCTTCAATGATTTCCTT
Organism: Anodontia alba; assembly: GCA_964016985.1. Taxonomy (NCBI): domain Eukaryota; kingdom Metazoa; phylum Mollusca; class Bivalvia; order Lucinida; family Lucinidae; genus Anodontia; species Anodontia alba. The sequence continues at coordinate 33,252,431 of OZ024823.1, forward strand.
TATTTTGGAAACAATTTCTTTACGAGATGCAGATTTTGGCCTACCTGATTTCGGTGCATTTTTTGATGGACTCTACACCAGACTCAAATTTCTTTTTCCACCGCCGAACTGTGTCATAAGACACACAAGAAAGTCCAAAAGCAGTAGACATTTCAGTCATCAGCTTCTTCAAAGAACAACCAAGTTTCGAGCGAGCTTTGATGTAAGCCCGTATTTCATCTTTTTTGTCGACGCTTCTACCAACCATTTTTACTGCAGTGGTCAATGACTGCATGTATTCAAATGGCAAATTTTATGTCTTACACTTAGTCTAACATGTACATTTATACACCATTGTGTAGATATTGAATAACTCTATACAGGTATGTATTGGTTTTTATCGTGCCCCACGTGGGTATCGAGCTAGAGGACAATAAACAATTCATTTCGAACATCCCTCGTATGCATACACGCAACGCAACGCAAATATGCACTCACTAAGCATGCCTGTCTGTCTGTTCGCACACATGTACGTACGTGTGTCATTTTTACATGTCGTTATTTACTGCGTATTAGCGAAGCTATATAACTGAATAAACATTATACATATGTATGACCGGATGTACGCACACAATTATATATAGAAGATTTTACATGAGTGGTCACTTAATACGAAAATTAAGAAACGAGTTGGGTAATTTTGGTATTTTGTAAGCCTCTGGTGAGCAAAATACCGAAACTACCAAACGCTTAAAAAATAAAACTCATATTAAATGTCCACGAATGTAAGATTCTGTTTATCGCATAATCCTTCCGACGACAAAGAAAATGTATAAAATAAAGATACATTGTATATAAATGCACAAAATAAGACAACGGCTTTCCACAGCTAAACAGAACACAACCAAATATTCAATAGTACTACGCAACAAAAATAGTTAGCATATTATTTGATAAGTACCGAAAACAACAAGAAACCAGATTTTGTAGTGTTTTAATTGTGCTGCCGTTATCGTAAGTGCGTCCTTCTTTCCTGTTGGTGGTGTTAGGTAATTGTATCGATTCTTGATCATTGCCTTCCTTTCTATTTTCTTCATTAAACCATAGGAAATAAATAGGATTTTCATTTGAGCTAATTTATATTTTATTTGAATTAATCAATTCAAAAATAATATTCCCTTCAACACCATTCAAGCGAGTCAGTGCGTCACTGATCAGAAGGGAACCCGCCCCCCCCCCCACCCCCCACCCCCGCAGTCAGCTGTCATATTTATAGTCATTGGCCTTGATCAATACAGTTGGAAAGGTGGTTGACAGACATTCAAGAAAATAAAATATTTAGTTTGGATTTCAATCTGACACATTTATTGACTGTTAGAGTCATAAATGATCCTCTGATTCTTTTTAGGAGGAAGTGTGGATGTTTCATTGACGACATTGTTGTTGGTTTAAACATCATGTTTATTTCCAAAATGTTTACATATAAAATACATACAAAAATACAACAATAGGATTAGAACGAAAGCATTGACCTTATTTACTTCCTTTCCTAGGATGTGATTATTGTCAGAAATATGAGTATACGAGCAAATCCAGAATGGTTAATTTCCAATAGTCCTTTTTCAAGTAATAATTTAGTAAATAATAATTGTGAAGTTTGACATGAAGAGATGAACAAACATAATAAGAAGAGAAAAGAGAGAAACAAAATACACAAGACGAAACAAAGTAAAAACAGAGAGGGAGAAAGACATGAACAACTATGGAGCAGATCTATACGACGACTACGAATATAAAAAGAAGTTACTGGGTTCTGTGAGTGGTGCAGGAGAGGTCCGTCTAATATCATCCATGTATGCTCTAAATCACTGTCATTATTTAAAATTCCATTTTGTCTGGTACAAATAACGATTGATACGAGTGTAACCGATTAAATTTCGCTTAAAATCTTTTTGTTCTTTTGATATGCCTATGTACTGCTTCAAAAATGACCATATTAGATTCTTTAGATAAATTAAGATCGCCATTGAGAATTATGTTTAGAGTGATATTGCCATATTGTGATAGAGTGTCCATTAATTCCTGTCTATGATTTCGATATAAATGGCATCTATAAAAAAATGGCACAAGGTAAGACATACAACAAATCGCCTCGCAGAATAAACCACAAAGCACCAAAGAGTAAGACTAACACTGGGACCACCGCCTTAGAACGGTTAGTAGAGTAAACTACCGGGGGGTTTAAAGGACTTTTACAGCTAGCCAACTTCACCTTGGGTCCCGATGCTACTCTTAATACAGAAATACATAAAAATTCGGTTTGCATAAAGGCTCCCAACTCAGTCCATGCATCAAAGCGAAAACATAAAAATCAAATTAATCACTTTAATAAACAAAGACGAGTACTCATGGCTAATTCTACTGCATGCCAGAGTAAATGAAAATCAATAGTTAAACTACGGCGGGCCAAGTCAAAGACATATCATCAAGCCCCAACCCACTGGTTAAAGTTTTACGAAGAGGCCGTCATTGAGTCTGAGGCCCGAACCGCCGCTGTGCAATTAAAGAGTGAAGCATAGCCATCAACAATGATTGGGTTGACAACTAGGCATACAGTCTGCCGCATAATATACAGGCTATAGCCAATTCTTTTATAAGGTTAATAAGTTTTCTGAATTGCTCAGAAAAGTTAGATTTACCTATAATTTTTTTTAAATCTGTATACTAACTCACCGTAAAATTCTGGTTCCGATATACCTTGTTGCAGATGTGTTTTCAGAATGACGCTATATTTTTCTAACAAGGCGCTGTGTCTGCGATAAAATTTCGAAAACGCCTTATAAGTTTAAAATAACGATAGCCCTGCCTAAGAAGTTTGACAGTAAGGGCTTTATTACGGAAGTTAAATTCATTAAGATTTGAAGAAGCTCTGGCGAATCTAATAAGTTGAGATATGTATATCCCATGTGAGGTACGCCGGGGGACATCGCCATCCAGAAAAGGGAAATCGACTATATCAAAATCAAAATCGTCCCGTTTATCATAAATTTTGTTGTAGACTCAAATGACCTCCGATCCGGCTACAAGTCTAAACAAAGCCACCAGTCCAGAATGCGACAGTCATTACATCAATGTACCTGTGTCAAAGTATATAACTAATGTATTCTGACTAGAAAACAAATGACATTGGTAATTCAGCTATACAACATAACTAACGTGTGTGTGTGTGTGTGTGTGTGTGTGTGTGTGTGTGTGTGTGTGTGTGTGTGACATATTTCAAACATTCCGAAAAAGTATTTTCTGATTAATTTCACATTATGTCTCTCTTCATTTCGAGAAACATATAAACCATATGGCACATTATCCTTTAATACCACTCGGTCATTGTATAAATATACTGTAATCGCCATTTTCAACATGCTGTTTGGTAACTGATGTTCGCAAGATAAAAATGTTCCAGGCGACAGCTCCTATGCTTACTATGACAGCTTCTATTAACATTACGAAAACACGCCTATTCAAATATATTGAAAATTTATAACCAAAAAAGGGAATTTTTTCTGATAAAAAAATCTGAAAATGTTTTAAACTTCTGCTCAAAACATAGATTGTGGATACTCGTTAGAACCACTTCGTCGAGGCGGTTCTAACGAGTACCCACAATCAATGTTTTTTTTTAGCAAAATAAGAAAAATAATGTATACCCCTGTAAACCACAGTTTTACTATATAAAAGTGGGGTTTAAGGGGGTCAAAATTCTACAGGTGTGTTTTCGTGATGAAATATATTACCCTAGTAGCAATAACTAATATTATCACATTCCAGCATTAATCCACATCAACCGGTCAAAGTGTATTGTTGAAACGTTGATACAGCATCAAAACATATTTCATATATACACCTTCACAAGCTGACAGAGTCAAGACTCGGACTGGACATTTTTTCGTATTAAACTCCAACAATGATATGTCTATGTACTGACTCAGATCAGACAAAACTCTCTCTGCAGTTCGAACTCATTTAAATACATTATAATTGTCTGTCCTTGTAGCACAAGGCATAACTAAGTCACATTTTCTAATAGATCTGTCCAAAGAAAAAGGCAGGCATAACTCCAGATAAGGCATCTTTTTTTCAACCAAAAATACTTGATATTTTTCTTACTTCTTCATGAAAACATATGTTGTAGAAACTCTTTAGCAGTGCCCACTACATATATTTTCATGGAGGAACGAGAAAATATTATGTGGATATCCCGTCTTATCTGAAGCTATAGTAGAAGATCCTATTAGACATTAATGGGTTAAATTACATGTACATATATTTTAGCTGACTTCCAGAAGTGTCCACTCTCCATTCCAAATGCTTCTTTGGAACCACATTGCGGACCAGCGACTGATTGGCTTTGTCACTTTGAATGTAACGACGGTTACGCTAAACACACTTACATGAAGGGTTCTCTGAAATGGTTCGCGGACAATGAATATAGCCTACTTTGTGAGGAAGGCATGTGGAAGACTGGATATGAAAATATAGGACTGGATGTTTCTGGAATCTGTGTCCCGAGGGGTATGTATTGTAAATTATTAAATGTAACGTCCATTATTCTGTCTTTGAATTTGTAGTATAAAAGCTTCGCCATGCAAAATATGCCTTCAGAGCAGGCAAGTCGGTGCACCCTGTGTACCTCTTAATCGTTTGTTGCCACGTATATATACACCGAAACTTCCCTAAGATACTTTATTATCATTTACCAGTGAAATCAAACCTCGGGTTTGTATGAAATCTAGGTAACGGTTATTTATAGCAGAGCTATTCTTTTCAGTGTGATGTCAGATTGGAGTGTGAAGAGGGATATCTGTAAAACCTGGACTGGGACTGGCAAACAGTGCAGACCCAAATCAGAAACTGCAGAACTCTTTGCTTCAGTTACAGGATGGTATGGGTTAAATACAACCGTCTTTAATCGCCATTCAGGACAATTTTCCCAGCCTACACTCAGAGACAATCAACCCACCAGTGTTGTCAGTGCATTCATGTTATCAGTGTAATACGGGTTCTGAGCTGTCTGTTATTCTTCTACTATTAGAAGATTAATTAAGAAATATCATAGGATTATTATTCTTCTAACGACGCTATCAGCTCCATAGTACAAGGTATACAACATGTTGTGTGCGGGTTGCCTGTCATCTTATTGGCTTCTGACTGAGAGTTTATCAGGAATACAATCTAGTTCTCTTAAACAAACTAGTATAATAATAGCTTTTACCTCTGCAGTACTTCATTAAGTGTTTACAGAAATAATAGTTACATATGCAAGTTGCCCATTTAAAGAACAAAAAAATCAGCTGACAACATTTTGAAATATGCTTCTTATTTTTTCCAGAAAACAGGGTTTGACATTTACATGCAAGTTGCCCATTTAAAGAACAAAATCTCAGCAGACAACATTTTGAAAAATGTTTTATTATTTGTTTTTCTCCAGAAAACAGGGTTTGACATTTACATGCAAGTTGCCCATTTAAAGAACAAAAAATCAGTAGATAACATTTCGAAATATGTTTTATTACTTTTTTTTCTCCAAAAAACAGAGTTTGACATTTATGGAAACTGTCTCCTAAGTGGACAGTTCGCATGCAATGTAAAAACCTGTTTTCTGTAAAAAAAAAAGAGAAAACTTTCATCAATTTATCGTCTGCTGAATTCACCCAGAGAGTGGTAAAGGTTAAAAGATTAAAGTAAAGGTAATAAAAGTTGAAACTATTTTTTAATGAAATCTTAATTTGCAGCAAGGGCTAAACAACCACAGTAATGACAACACTGCTGAAGTAAGCTAGCCAATTACATGGCACTTTGCTCATGTAAGTCGTTTCAAGGGTCATAGCTCCGTTAGTATAATTATAAGCCTATGGAAATATCCATAACAACTTTATCAGCCCTTGAGCCAAGTGATCTTAATGCGGCGGGGCTGTATGGTATTATAATGAGAAGCCAGCGCACGACAAACCCACAATTAGACCTGTGTAACCAGCAGACTAAGATCAATCTGTACATCCACCCAATATGGCAAGAGTCCTCTTTGGTCTCACTTTGGATAATCCGGAAGCTGTTTAAGACGCACGAGATCAGAGAAGAGTCTGATCAGAATGAGCGGATGCGCTGGAAGAGGTAAGTCTTCCCTGGTCACACAGGTCTTATAGTAGGTTCTGTCTTGCGCTAGCTTGACTATAATGTCGCAATATGTTTCTGTTAGTTTGCGAGGTATGCGGTGGACTGGGTCTGAAAATATAGGACGAGACATTTCCGGAGGAAGTATCCCATTGAGTATGCTACGTAAATTTAACCCTTCTCATGCTGAACACGACATGCCCTGTCTTACCAAACAGTATAGATCCAGATCAGTTGGCTTCTGAAGAAGCCAACTGATCCGGATCTACACTGTTTGTCATTAAATATGTGAATTTCTATCTAAACCCGGATCAAGTAATCTGATTGGCTGGATATTAGAAGTGGGCGTGGCATCTTAATTTATTCAACGTGACAAGTATTAGTTATAACCACGTTATGAAGTCAAAGGAAATAGCATTGGACCAGTCTTGTTCTAAATATTGAATGTGTAAATTACTTTACATACTTTCAGAACGGTATTGTACGGATAGTGTTCCTAATTTGAATGTACACACACCTTGCCAAAGTGGTTATTACTGTTCATATAAGTGTAATGATGGCTACCGGAAACACGCCTGGGCGAGCAGCTCTCTCTTTTGTGATAACGGAGCATGGGCCATACGGGCGACCAAATATGATCCGAGCATAACACCACAAACCGCCTGTCTACCGATTGGTAAGTATTTGGTACGCATGCGCGTTTACTCAAAATATTGTCTGTCCTCAAAAGTAGTTGCAGTCTAGCTGATAACGCTAAATTCTGCATTTAAACAAAATAGCTTTATAAACACAAATGCTTAAAAATAGCGAATATATAACAGAATCGAAGAACACTTCAAACTTTTCATGAAATAAGATTTTAATCATATTAAGAACAATATCGACGGACGAATATGAATACTCCAGTAAAACACGCCAATCTGCAGCGCTTGGAAACAGCTGAATTCAGTATTCACGCCCCTGGTACATGTAACAGGCAGAGATGATTTAGGGAATATGCAATAGAGGGGCGGGGTGGGGGAGCTTCCTCAGTGACACATAAAATGGGGGATGGGGAGGGTCCAAACCCACAAGGTGTGAGGCTATATCACCTAACAATTAATTATTCTACGTGTCCTTTCTGTCCACTTATCTAGTGCCCTAGAAGTTTTGCTTAAGTTAACCAATTTGACCTATACCTCTCAGCTAATTTTGTGGTTTTAGGGAAACAACTCAAACATAACCACCAGATAGCAGCACTCACCCAAAGACATTCATGTTTTGTCGCTTCGTTCGTTTATTATTGTGTTATTGGAAATGTCATTTGTATTCTTGTTATATATGTTTAATAATAGTAGAAGAAATTAAGGACTATTTTATTCATCAGGAAAACATGCCTATATAATGTTGACCCCCTCCCACCTTAAACCACACTTTTATATAGTAAAACAGGGGTTTATAGGGGTATTTTATTTCTGATCAAAAACATAGATCGTGGGTACTCATTAGAAACGCCTCGCTAAGGCGCTTCTAACGAGTACCGACAATCTATGTTTTGAGTGGAAATATGAAAAGTATCAGAATTTTTATCTGAAAATTTTCAGTTTTTAGTGGTAAAATTTTCAGTAAAATTGAATAGGCTTGTTTTCATAATGATTGTTTGTATGTCCCGAAGCAGAACTTAGACGAACTGTTGTAATGGAACTTTTACGTAGATAGCCTGTTCTAAAAGGTTAATATTGTAGCACTTTGTCAAAGATTACGAAAACACGCCCATTCAAGAATATTGAAAATTTTACCACCAAAACTGAAAGTTTTCAGATAAAGCCCACCCCCTACCCAACGGGTAACTAAAGCCAAATACAGTTATTCTGTGTTAAGCTATCACGCTACCAAGCGGGCACATGATGTTAATACAACGCCGCCTTAACGTAGATGCAACGTCATGACGTTCCGTCGATCAACGTTGGTGCAACGCCATGACGTCCTGTCACATTAACGTCGATGCAATCATGATACCCTGACGTTGCAGGGACGTTGAGGCGACTTGTATAAACTATTACATCGATGTTGAGGTGACGTTATGCCGTTTCATCGACATAAATGTGACGTAACGTAATGACGGTGCATTGATATTGAAGCGACGTTCTCTAAACATAATGTGCTCGCTGGGCTAATGCTATGAAACGGAGCTTTGTATCCTCTGCCTTTTGTTTCAGATCCTGTGAGCGTGTGTCCGAGAAATATTACAAATGGGCATGTGGAAGGTGACTGCAATGTGAGTATTCATTTCCGTCATCCGCAATCATTATGCGAGCAAGTATATGCAAATTGTACCACGAGGTTCTCCCATAATATTGAGAAAACTGGAATTGCAGGGAGATTCAGTATAAGGCGGATTTTCAGAATTTTGCAATCAATTTTAACACGCTTTTAAATGTGTATTTACTTCTATCAACCCATCTAGTATTCTACATAAATCTATAGCGGGCCGATATCGGTCCGCTATAGATTCATGTAGAATGCTTACTGGGAACCTTTTTACTGCATATCTTTGTCTTATTATGCTTATTCTCCACACTATTTTTCATTTCTCATATCATATAGTGAAAATGCCAGTACCTACATAGCTCTAGATAAGAAGAGTACCAAGATTTTTTTTTATTTCTCCTCAGTCAAAATTCATATGTTGTTGTCATTTATTATTAATGATTATCCACAACAGATGTTTTTGCAGAGAAGTTAGATAAACAATATCAATATGCGTTGTCAAAAAAATACTGTTTTCTTATTTATTTGTACGCGTTGGCATGTGTTCTGTCTGTTTTCGTTTGTTAACTATTCCTCTTGATGTCTTTGGTAGGCTATGTTCTGGGATTGTGGCTCTTTCTCGACTTCTTCTATACTATTTTATAAGGCTAGCACAATTAATCGGATAATCGATTAATTGATCGATAAATTCCACAGAAAAGATTATCATTACAGATTTGCTAATAATCAATTTTTCCATTTCTGTCTGTTACTTTACTGGCATCTCAATTCCTTACCATACGTTATCTAAAAATTGGACACGTATAATTTACTACCTACTGTTGTGTCTAAAATAACTGGATGACTGGCAAACAGTGTAGACTGATGAGACGCCGCGTTTGCGGCGTCTCATCTGGGTCCACAATGTTTGCTTAGGCTTGTCTGACCAAATATATACAATGAAGTATAAGAGTCATGCTCAGACAGGTAAAAATTTGATCAAATCTTCAGTGATTACTAATCGATTATCGATCACAATGGCAGGACTGATAATCGATTATCTTTTCAGCTCTGATTAGCCATCTTTACTATTTTATGGGAAATTGGCAGGGCCCCGTTTCATATAATATTTCGACAGCATTTTACAGGTACGGTGCTTTCCCAGGTGTGATGACGGGTACAAGAAGCCCCGGTGGTCAAAGGGTCTAACCTGTGAGGATGGAAACTGGATGACAGACGAGTATGCGTATGATGGCACCAATATCTGCTTTCCAGAAGGTATTTAAATAAATCCCAAATAAAATGATCCAAAAGAGAAATGTTGGGCGCATCAAGCGAAAACGACCTTCGAGCACGCGCAAAATGTGCAGATTCAGATCATCCTACATGTATCCACGCGCAATATATCCATTACGAAAACATGCCTGTTCAAATATACTGAAAACTTTACCACCAAATAATTAAAATTTTCAGATAAAAATTGTGATATTTTTCATATTTCTGCTCAAAGCATAGATTGTGGTTACTCGTTAGAACCGCCTCGACGAGGCGGTTCTGACGAGTACCCACAATCTATGTTTTGAGCAGATATAAGAAAAATGATGTATATCCCTGTAAACCCCAAATTTTACTATATAAAAGTGAGGTTTAAGGGGGTCAAAATTATATAGGCATGTTTTCGTGACGTCATTTAATATTAGTCGGACTTTATGCCGCTTTCAGCAAGCTTTCAGTCATATCGCGACGGTGTTTGGATGTGGCAGGGAGCTCAATGCTCACTTCTAGAGTGCTGTCTAACTGAAACATCACGCCCAGACACTTGGTATGATATTCCACCCAGTCCCATTATACTGACACTGAGCTGACCAGTTCTGATTCCTAGCTCTACCTTCTTAATGCTGAGCGCCAAGCGGAAGAGCAAGTAGTACCATTTTTAAATTCTTTGTAATGACTCGGCCGGGGATCGAAGCCGCAACCCCCCCGGTCATAAAGCGGACGCTCAACCAACTGAGGTACTATGCCAGTGCAAAGTATCATTCGGGTCTTTTCTCTCCAGTCAACATTCTACAGTATGTTGTGATTCTGGCAGAGGACAGTGAGGGTCCTGATCAGACTGTGCAGATGTGCCTTCGCTTCCGCATGTGCCCGAAAACCTTTCGCCTTTTCGAATAGAGTGGGCCAAATATATTGCCAAAAAGAGAAATGCAAAACTTCTGAATGGCAGAGAAAAGAAAAATAAAGTTAATACATTTTATATGCTGTACCAATAAAAGTTTAGTTGGTCAACAATTTCTTACATTCATACTTTAAATTGAAAATCAGAGATAGCAAAATGTTTTGTTGATTTTATCAATGTTGTGACAAACTGGGCCATTTATGTATCTCTGATAAATAATTCCCATTACGAAAACATGCCTATTCAAATATACTGAAAGTTTTATCTCCGAAAATCGTAAAATTTTCAGACAAAAATTTCTGATATTTTTCATATTTCTGCTCAAAACATAGATTTTGGGTACTCGTTAGAACCGCCTCTATGAGGCGGTTCTAACGAGTACCCACAATCTATGTTTTTGAGCAGAAATAAGAAAAAATAATGTATACCCCTGTAAACCCCAGTTTTACTATATAAAAGTGGGGTTTAAGGGGGTCTTACGACATGAAAGCCGTAACAAAGGAATGAAGCATAGCTGAAAAAATCTCACGCTTGCCGTTGGAATCGAATCCGGTCCTCCTGGTTAAAAATCCAATGCTCTAACCACTGAGCCAAAGAGTCGACTCCCTGACGCAGTTGTCAGAGATTGAATACACACTTAGAAGCTATGCGTAATCTGCTAAAACAGATAATCGAAGGAAGAGTGCTCGGTTGTAACAGGGGTCAACGTGATATAGGTATGGTTTCGTGATGTATCTTCATGGGACACTCTTATAAACGGTTTAGACACAAGCTCAGCCGATTTCAATTACCAATTTCTGTTCTATCATAATCCGCATGCTGCACAAATCAGCCAAAGTATATAATGAATTCACGAACTAATACAATCAGTCCACCACAACGTCTCAACCTTATAGGGCAGACGGACAAATACAATAAAAACACAAAACAGAAGAGATGACAAGCAGATTTGGCAGCCAGATTGAGCGCTCACACTTGCTCCAACTATTATACTGACCGCCCGGTAACACGGCACACAATAATCTGCCTTGAAAGGTTAAATGCAAGGTGGATCAAATACTAACTAGGTCCTGCTAAGTGGAATCCTCTGTTTTCATAATAGGTCCTCAGGTAAAAATAAAACCTTTTTTACTCTGGTTCTTTTGAACCCTGATATGTTCTTTTTTTCAATAGTGGTCAAACAGTGAAGATCCAGATCAAGAGGCCAACTGATCTGAATCTGCACTGTTTGTCATTTAGTGATGTGAATTCGTATCGACACTTGGATCAAGCAAGCTGATTGGCTGACAATTAGAAGCATTTTAATTTAGTCAATATGGCAACGGTTGATTAACATGTAATCGGTTCACACCCACATAAAAGGTTTATTTACAGTATATATTGAACGCAGCGTCCGATTTAGATCTATGTTATAATTCACTCGTTCGACACCAATACAGGTGCATGTAGTAAAATGACCTTTTTTTTTTTTTTTTTTTTTTTTTTTTTTTTTTTTTTTTAAATTTTCAAATTTTAGTATGGAAGAAATTTGCCGAACATACAGTCGACTCTCGTTATCTCGAAATTCGTTGTCTGAAACACTTCGAGATATCCGTACCTCGACATATCAGAGTTGCAGAAGTGAGGAAAGCGAGAAAAGATATAGAATGTCAAACATGGCTAGCGATGCAAAAGTAAGCTTTTCGTCAAAAGTTGAGTCCCGTGCTGTAATTCGGTACTTGCATTTGAAAGGGAAAACAGGTCAGGAAATACATTGCGAGTTGATCAATGTTTATGGGTCTTCTGCACCATCGTATGCACAAGTTAAGTTCTGGGTTGGGGAATTCAAACGCAGTATAACGTCTTTAGTAGACGAAACCAGGTCTGGACGCCCATCAGATGCCACCGATGCAGAAATGTGTAACAAAGTACGGGATCTGGTGTACTCTGATAAGCGAATTAAGTTGGAAGAAATAGCGAATGCATTACACATTTCACATGGTAGCGTTTCAACAATTTTACATGATCGCTTGGGTATGCACAAGCTAACAGCCCGTTGGGTCCCAAATCCCTTAGCGACGAGCAAATGGCAACCAGAGCATCAGTATACAGCGCATTGTTGAAGCGGTTTAAGTCAAAGGAAGATGATTTCCTTTCACGTCTGATGACTATAGATGAGACCTGGGTCCATTATTATGAGCCAGAAAATAAAGCTCAAAGTTGCCAGAGTGTAGAGCCGGAGTCTCCGAGGCCAAAGAAGTTCAAAACGCAACCCTCTGCTGGCAAGGTGATGGCAACTGTATTTTGGGATGCACAAGGCGTTATTATGTTGGACTTTCTAGGAAAGAAAAGTACAGTAGCAGGTGCGTATTATGCAAATTTGCTCGACTAACTGAAAATTGTGATCCGTGAAAAACGCCGAGGTAAACTCTCCAAAGGGATTCTTCTCCAACAGGACAATGCGGGAGTCCACACTTGCAAATTTGCAATGGATGCTATTGAGCGGAATGGGTACGAGCTAATACCGCACCCCGCCTATTCTCCGGACTTAGCTCCTATTGACTATTTCCTATTCCCAAACTTGAAAAAGGATATCCGTGGACGTCATTTCCGGTCCAACAAAGAAGTCGTGACGGCAGTTGAGAAATGGGTCAGAGACAAGGACCATGGCTTCTTCAGTTCTGGGCTGATGGCACTGGAACACCTTTGGTCCAAGTGCATCATTCTAGAGGGCAATTACATCTAAACAGAAGAGATAGATCTCACCCAGAAATAAGTTAGGCAGTTTTTTTTATTGACTCGCCCTCGTATTATGGCTAATTCTACTGTGTGACAGGGTATATGAAAACCAATAGCTGAACCACGGCGGGCCAAGCCAAAGCCAAAGCACTTTATGAAAGGCCATGGACTGGTCCAATACTATTTGCATTTTTGCATATTTCCGACGTTTGGGCGCCTTCACAATTGTCATCTTTGATTGTTAAACAATTCTAAAATCCAGGACAAATCAAAGCATCTACTTTTAATTCAAACTATAATCGTATTACCTCATCATGCTTTGATTTCAGTATATTTTGTTAAAACCTCGCATTTTGACAAGGTACTTGACAGCCTTATTTGTTTCTCAGGAAGATGCCAGAAGAAAGCGCAATTAATTTCATGTACCTTTCAGTGGCATCATGTACACTTACAGGTAGATTGTTTATTTTTAGTTATTGTCTTGCATATTTCCATCTCATCACGTTGTTCTAACTTGACTAGCTCACACAGGAAAAGTCGATAGAAAATAGAATGTTTTGCATTAGAATAATTAAATTAAGATGCCACGCCCACTTCTAATATCAAGCCAATCAGATTACTTGATCCGGGGTTTTGATAAAATTTCACATATTAAATGATAAACAGTGCTTTTCCAGATCAGTTGGCTTCTTCAGAAGCCAACTGATCTGGATCTACACTGTTTGCTAAGACAGGGCATGTCGTGTTAAGCAAGAGATGGGTTAACAATGTCTCTGAGTTCCTGCTCATCACGGAAACATGCCTATATTATATTGACCCCCTTAAACCCCACTTTTATATAGTAAAACTGGGGCTTAGAGGGGGATACATTACTTTTCTTATTTCTGCTTAAAAACATAGATTGTGGGTACCCGTTAGAACCGCCTCGGTGAGGCGGTTCTAACGAGTACCCACAATCTATGTTTTGAGCAGAAATATAAAAAATATCAGAGTTTTTTATCTGAAAATTTTCTGGTTTTTTTTTTTTTTTTTTTCTTTTAGGTGAAATTTTCTATATATTTGAATAGGCGTGTTTTCGTAATGTACATTTCATATTGTAGATGGTTATCATTGTCCTCATGAAATACCGAATGGTCTCACGGACTTCATGGTTAGTTGGCGCACAGATTATGATAATCAACGTGCATACGAGCGACCAAACTGTAATGATGGCTTCAGAAAGCACAGGACTATTTCTTTGGAATGTATTAGCGGGACGTGGAGGACTGGGCAAGAAAGATTTGGCCTTGACGTATCATCCGCCTGCCGTCCGGAAACTGGCGAAAATACTTGGTTTAAGCCGTTTAATCCTTAAACTGAACCATTTAGTGATTGCTTGAGCGACATTCCATAATAGTTTAATTTTCAATTATTAAAACAGATTAACGACAAGAGAGCATGGGCTACGATTCGCCTACCTGAGTAAAACAGTCATTGCATATCTGCAGATGCTATACAAATTTCTTCCAGTACTGCCACTTTGGCAAATTTGACCTTGCCATAGAAAGGTAAAAGGTCACCCTAGAATCATCATTTGATTAAACTATGTAGAGCTTAAGTTCCGGATGTTATATACCAAGATTCAACCTTGAAGCTTTCTAGGTTCTGGAGAAGAAGATATTTAGGTGTTTTTATCATATATGGGCATGGCGGCCATCTTGTTTAATGATGCAGAACCATTTAAATAAATTGATAATATGCCTTCGATAGAAGGCCGATTTTGAAATCTTGTAAAAATAGGTCAAGCTATTTCAGAGAAGAAGACATTGAAAGATTACGAGATTTTATACATGCATATAGCCCAGAAGCAAGGGGAGATAACACAGGAGGACAAAATTTTGTTTGTGAGTAAAAGGGTTTGCTACTTTGATCATATATTATAAGTTTCAGCCAGTTGTCTTTAATACATTTTCAGAAAATGGTTTTTACAACATTTTCTAAATACATGAGTATGAGGATGCACATTTGACCTTGCCATTGAAAGGTCAAACGTCAACCTAAAATCATCATTTGAATCAACTTGGTAGACATTTTAAGTCCCTGGTGCTATATACCAAGATTCAGCCTTAAAGCTTTCTTCGTTCTGGAGAAGAAGATTTTCAAGTATTTTTACTATATATAGGCATGGCGGGCATCTTGTTTAATGATGCAGAACCGGTTATACAAATTGATGATACCTCTTCGACAGAAAGTCCAATGTGAAATCTGGTGAAAATTGATCAAGCTGTTACAGAGAAGAAGACATTTAAAGATTACAATATTTTATACATGTATATAGCCTAGGGGCCAGGCCAGATAACCCCACGGAACAATTTTTTGTTGTAAGTAGTAGTTGTGGTCGTGGTACCCAAGCCATAAATCAATCTCATAAATCCGTAAACGAATGACGAATCAGAATGTTCAGATCAACAGGCATGGACCCCAGAATAAAGGGTGTAATCAGGCGTCTGCGGATAGTAGGCATTACTTAGTAAGCAAGCTTCGCCCACCTTGCCCACAGGCCTGAACGAAGGAAATGTAGGTAAAAGCGTATGTCCGAGATTTTGGAAGCCTATGTATGACTTGTCATTGGTAACTTAAAGTCTTTGGTACTTTGATCAGCCATTCGTCATAAATACATTTTAAGAAATTGAATTTTCAATATTTTCTCTATACAAATGCATAGGGACGCAAATTTGATCTTGCCGTAAAAAGATGAAATATCAACTTAGGGTCATCATTTGAACAAACTGGAGTGGCCTTGAGTCCCCAATGCTCTATGGCAAGATTCAGCCTTGAAGCTTTTTTGGTTCTGGAGAGGAAATTTTTAAGTGTTTTTTTTTACCATATATGGGCATGGCGGCCATCTTGTTTAATGATGCAGAACCATTTGAACAAATTTATAATACGCCTTTTATAGAAGGCCCATTGTGAAATCTGGTTAAAATTGGTCAAGCTGTTTCAGAGAAGACGTTTAAAGATTATGAGATTTTATACATGTATATAGCCGAGGGGCAAGGGCAGATAACCCTGGGGGACAAAATTTTGATTGTAACTGAAAGGGTTTGCATCTTTGATCATACATAGTACGTTTCAGCCATTGGTTATTAATACATTATGAAAAACTGAATTTTCAATATTTTCCCATACAAATTTATAGAGACGCATTTGACTTTGCCGTAAAAAGTCAAATGTTAACCTAGGGTTATCGTTTGAACAAATTTGGTAGACCTTGAGCCCCTTATGTTATATACCAATATTTGGCCTTGAAGCTTTCTTGGTTGTAGAGAAGAAAACTTTTAAGTGTTTTACTATATATGGGCATGGTGGCCATCTTGAATAACGGACCGAGAACATTTGTATAAATTTTCAATCCCCCATTAACAGAAGGCTCTAGGAGAAATTGAAGAAAATTGGCCCACTGGTTTCTGAGGAGTTGTTTAAAGGTGTGGACGGACGGACGACAGACGAAGTGTGATCATAATAGCTCATCCTGAGCCTTCGTCTCAGTGAGCTAAAAAAAGCCGCTTTGAGGAATATTATATCTAGGATAGTAGACCTTGACAAACCATGCTTTTTATGTTAATTTGGTCAAAATCGCATGTAATCTCAGAAAGCTTATGCCATTAAGCTTATGCCATTTGAACCCATTGTAATCTGGAGACCAGTAAAAGTGTACTTAACAAACAGTGCACACCGAGATCAGACGCCGCATTCTCTCAGACGCCGCAGAATGGTCTCCACTGTTTGCAAATAGCTCAGCCATTTTTCTTCAGGAATATCTAAATCACATGGCCGGACATGCCTAAACTTGAAATTAGAATATTCCAATGTATAGTTTGGGAAAGTTCATTCAGTTTACAAAAGGGTTAAACCATTGTCAAGGGTGCCGCCATTTTGAGCATTTATAAAGATTTCAATTTATTAAATAAAATCTTCTTTCTGACAGAAAACATTGCTGTTTAGTCTGTAAAAAAATTCATGTCAAGAGACGAAGCCCAATACATAAATACAGACTCTGAGGCAAAGTATTGCCTAACATCACGAAAACATTCCTATATAATGTTGACCCCCTTAAACCCCACTTTTAAATAGTAAAACTGGGGTTTACAGGGATACATTATTTTTCTTATTTCTGCTCAAAACATAGATTGTTGGTACTCGTTAGAAGCGCCTCGCCGAGGCGGTTACGAGTACCCACAATCTATGTTTTAAGCAGAAATATAAAAAAAAATATTGATTTTTTTTTTATCTGAAAATTTTCTTTTTTTTTTTTTTTTTGGTGGTAAAATTTTCAGTATATTTGAACAGGCTTATTTTCGTAATGAAGTCTTAGTCCAACCAGCTTCTGTAGCTGATCAGACCGATCTGATTCTTATCTGGTTGGAAATCCCTAAAATAGGATTTCTCATGATGTTGCTCAAATTAGTGAGCTCGAAACGCTCAATCAAATTTAATGTTGTTGTCTCTCTGTCTAAAATGACCAAAATATGGATACAAAATGTCTAAACTGGTATAAATGTCGTGAATACCTAATAATCTGGATACAAAATGACTTCAAAAATATGTTCTTTCAAAATGTACCTTTTGGAAATATCAACCTACTTCGCAAAATAAAAGAGCATGTCAATCTCTCAGCTAGGCATACCACTAGACTAATCCTTATAGTCGAGAAACCTCTTTTAACGTTAGAGTAAAATAAAAGCACCGCAAGCATAATACCCCGCCAAAGCAATTATTTGTTCATGTATTAAAGTTATCGTTGCGAAAATGTCTGGAAAGAAAATGACAGAGGGACAGATAACAATCCTCAACCATATCTTGATAATATCAATGGACAGATGACAATCCTAAAGCAGATCTTGATAATATCAATGCATATAGCAAGTTTGGTTAAAAGGCCTTGTTATTTACTCAGGTTATCGTCCAGAAATTAAAATATGGACGTGTCTCGGGCAGATAACGCCGTAAACATTTGACGAAATTTGCCCATAAGCAATTCCAAACCTGATCTCCTTACTGTCAATACATATATAACAAGTTTGATTAAAATCCCTTGTTATTTACTAAAGGTATCATCCAGAAACGAAAATATGGGCGTGTCTCGGGCAGATAACTCCGTAAAAATTTGACGAAATTTGGCCATTAGCTATCCGAAAGCAGATCTCCTTAATATGAATGCATCCAGCAAGTTTGATGACAATCCCTTGTTATTTACTCAAGTTATCATCCGGAAACGAAAATATGGGCGTGTCTCGGGCAGATAACTCCGTAAAATTTGACGAAATTTGCCCATTAGCAATCGCAACTCAGATCTCCTTAATATCAATGCATATAGCAAGTTTGGTGAAAATCCCTTGGTATTTACTCAAGTTATAGACCGGAAGCGAAAATATGGGCGTATCTCGGGCAGATAACTCCGTCAAAAATAGACGAAATTTGCCCATTAGCAATCCCAAACCAGATCTCTATAATATCAATGCACATACCAAGTTTGGTGAAAATCCACTGATGTTTACTCGTTATCATCCGGAAACGAAAAACAAATGAAAATATGTGAATGTCTGGGGCAGATAACTCCGTAAAAATTCGACGAAATTCGCCCATTAGCAATCCCAAACCAGATCTCCTTAATATCAATGCATATAGCAAGTTTGGTGAAAATCCCTTGTTATTTACTCAAGTTATGGTCCGGAAACGAAAATATGGGCGTGTCTCGGGCAGATAACTCCGTCAAAAATTGACGAAACTTTCCATTAGCAATCCCAAACCAGATCTCCACAATATCAATGCACATATCAAGATTGGTGAAAATCCATTGATGTTTACTCAAGTTATCATCCGGAAACGTAAAATGGACGGACGGACGTAAGACGGACGGACACACGGTCGACCAACGTGAAACCATAATACCCCGCCACTATTGTGTGGCGGGGTATAAAAAGTTTTCCGATACTGTGAAACTATGAAGGACACATTTACCAGTCCATGCAGTCGCCTCGGGACAAATATTTTCAAAGAAAACACAGTGTCATTTATAAACCCGTACCTGTTTGGTCCGTCAGTTAAATGATAAGGCCATCGAGTATCATTCTTTGTTTTAACTCCCATGAGCCGACGGCTCAGGATGAGCTATTGTGATCACTTGCCGTCCGTCGTCCGTCCGTCGGCGTCAGTAAACAGCTTTGAACGACTTCTCTTCTAAAACCCACGGACCAATTTTCTTAGGATTTCGCATGGCGTCTTCTGTTAATGAGGGTTGATATTTTATTCAAATGGTACCCGCCCATCCACTATGATGGCCGCCGTGCCCAATATATGGTAAAACATTTAAAAACTTTCTCCAGAACCAAAAAAGTTTTAAGGCTGAATCTTGGTATATAGCATCGAGGAATCAAGATCTACCAAATTTGTTCAAATAATGATCGTAGGTCGACCTTTGATACTTCTACGACAAGGTCAAATTTGCGTACCCATGCATTTGTATGGGAAAATTTTGATAATTCATTTTCTCAAAATGTATTAAAGACTAAATTGCTGAAACTTACAATGGATGATTAAAGTAGTTAAACTTTTTAGTTAAAATCAAAATTTTGTCCCCTTGAGGTTACCTGTCCTTGTCCCTGGGCTATATACATGTATAAAATCATTGAATCTTTCAACGTCTTCTCTAAACTCGCTGAATAAATTCTAAAATAATTTTCACCAGATTTCACAACGGGCCTTCTGTCCAAAGGATGTTCTGCACCATTGAACAAGATGGCTGCCATACCCATATATGGTAAACACTTATAAACTTCTTTAGAGGCTAGAACTTTGAGGCTGGACTTGGTACACACCATCGAGAGTTCTAATAAGTTTGTTCATATGATGATTCTAGGATGATATTCGACTTTTTTACCATATGGTCAAATCTGTGTCCTAGTTGCTGTGGCAACACTTAAAGAAGTTGCATGACATGTGCAGATATGCAATAGCTGTTTTATCAGGTCACCGAATCGTGGCCGTGCGCTACTTGTTTTTCATTACACCCATAAAATAAAGATATCTTAGACCTACCTCTGCGTCTCACTTTTTGTCCATTGTTTATCATCTACAAGTGTGGAGCCGCGCATGATGCGGAAGTTCCCCATTACATTCCATTTACGGAGCCGCCGGCTCCGCATATGGCGATTACCCACCGTGTAACTGCTACTGTCTTAAACTGCTGGAAAATGGTCCAGAGGTATACTCTGGAAAGCGGGTATACTCTAGCGAGGAGTACGCTCTGGAGAAGGGGGTATACTCCGGAGAAAGTATACTCCGGAGAAGGGTGTACTCGGAGAGAGGTCTACCCTGGAGTTATATTCTCTGGAGAAATATACTCTGGGCAGGGGTATATACTCTGGAGAGTATACCGGTCTTCAGAGTGAAAACTATTTAGTTTAAACATATTTATTTCCAAAATGTTTACATATACAACATATACAAAATTACAACGATAGGATTAGAACGAAAGCATAAGAGCTTATTTAGTTCCTTTCCTAAAATGTGATCATTGTCAGAAATATGAGTATACGAGTAAATCCAGAATGGTTAATTTCCAATAGTCCTCTTCAAGTAACAACAATATATTAGTGAATGATAATTGTGAGATGATGAGCAAGTATAAATTGAGAATAAGAAGAGAAAGGAGAGAAAAAGATAACGCAAAATGATACAACGAAAAACAGAGAGGGAAAAAGAAATGAAGAACTGTGGAGCAGATCTATACAAAGACTATGGGTATAGTAAGAAGTTATTGGGGACTGACTGTGAGTGGTGCTGGAGAGGTCCGACATATCATCGATGTATGCTCCGAATCACCATCACTCTATAAAAATCCATTTTATCTGGTACAAATAACAACTGATACGAGTGTAACCGATTAACTTTCGCATAAAATCTTTTTGTTCTTTGGATATACCTCTGTACTGCCTAAAAAATGACTATGTTAGATTCATTAGATAAATTAAGATCGCCATTTAGGATTATGTTAAGCGTGATATTGCCGTGTTGTGATATGGTGTCCATTAATTCCTGTCTATGATTTCGATATAAATGGCATCTAAAAAAGAAGTGGTCTGCATTTTCTGTCTCACCACATCTACAATTACAGAGAGGAGATTCTATGATGTTTTTCGAGTAGAGGTCGTAATTGGGAGAGCTGCAACCAGTTCGAAAAAAAAAGGTAAGAGAAAAGTCCAGGGAGTGCCACAATCACAAACCGCAGCACTTCCCAGACCCCAAGAGGAAGAGGTAACCGACAAATCCAAACAAGCACAAATGGAACAAACGTACGAAAAGCACTAAGATTAGCTCTCTCTTCCCCAAGCGAGGTAATCGCAATACTAAAAGGACTGAAAAACACAAGAACAAAATGACACACGGATTTCTTTCCCTGAATCTAATGCGTGGCAGAAAGTATCATATAAATATGTTAATTGATTAACAGCAGAGTCGCCTGGTCTAAAGCCAGACTGGAACGATGTAAGGATATTGTTGTCAAGAATATGATTATATAGATATTTAAAAACAAGTCTTTCTAAGGCTTTGTCTAAGTTATTTAAAAGTGAAATTAGCATGCAATTAGAGGAAACTGCCGGATCACCACCTTTGGGTATTGGGCAAACACGACTTTCTTTAAAACAAACAGGTACGGTTCCATGTTGTAAGGACTGTTAAAAAGAGCACAGACAGGAAAAGAAAACTCATCAGCTAGTACAGAGAGAATTCGATTACTAATTCCAGAAGCTTTCCCAACAGGGAGGAATTTTAAGATAAGTTTAACCTCATCTGGTGAAAAAATGAGAGAACTTAAACAACGTTCAACCAGGTATGAAGCAATTTCAGGAAGTACAGCATCATGGTCATTCAGTAGAGTTTGGTCACGGAAGAAGTTATTAAGAACGTTAGCTTTCTCTTCCTCTTCGACAAATACTAGGCCGTCCTTCTCTAATGGAGGACTTGAAGATTGAGAAGATATAGTTTTATTACGAAGCCGTCGAAAATTATTCCAGTCATTCATTTAGTTAGTTTGTTTTGCCCGACGGTAAGCTCTTTTACGTTTCCTAATATATCTTTTGATTGATGTACTCATCCATGGTGAATCAGACGGTCGTATTGTTATTTATTTTAAAATATTTGAGAGGGGTATTCTTTGAAGCGGGGTATACTCTGGAGGGTGATATATGGGGATGAGTATATAGAGAGGATATTCTTTGGAGAGAGGTATACCGTGGAGACGGTATACTCTGGAGGAGTATACGGAGTATACTCGGGAGGATATACTCTGGAGAGGGTATCCTCTGAGCAGAACATACTGGAGGGTATAGTCTGGATAGGGGCATACTCTGAAGAGGGCATATTCAAGAGAGATGCATACTCTGGAAACACGAAAATACGCCTATTCAAATACAGTCGACTCTCGTTATCTCGAAATC
This sequence comes from Anodontia alba, assembly GCA_964016985.1. Lineage (NCBI taxonomy): Eukaryota > Metazoa > Mollusca > Bivalvia > Lucinida > Lucinidae > Anodontia > Anodontia alba. The sequence continues at coordinate 33,275,180 of OZ024823.1, forward strand.
CAAGGGACTGTATGAAATACTTCGAGATATCCGTCGAGATATCCGTACTTCGACATATCAGATTTGCGGAACTGAGGAAAACAATTAATCGAACAACCACCTTTAACAGAATGAATCTTTAATTTGACTCCCAAGTTAGAGATATATTACAAATATTGTGGAAAAGAGGAGAAATTGCTCCTAAGGAGCAATTTCTCCTCTTTTCCACAATATTTTGTTGCCTGTTGGTAGAGCTCTGTGTTAAAACAGGGACCAGATTGTCACTGCGAAATAAGCGGTTTTTCGAGATAAGCGAGTTCGAGATAACGAGAGTTGACTGTATACTGAAAACTTATCACCAAAAAATGAAAATTTTCAGATAAAAGTGCTAAAATTTTTCATATTTCTGCTTAAAACATAGATTGTGGGTACTCGTTAGAACCGCATCGGAGAGGCGGTTCTAAAGAGTACCACAATCTATGTTTTTCAGCAGAAATAATAATATATAATGAATGCCCCTATAAACCCCAGTTTAATTATATAAAAGTGGGGTTTAAGGAGGTAATCATTATATAGGCATGTTTTCGTTATGACTGTATTTCAGGTTGACTGTATCCAAATGCATCACACGTCACTGCTTAAGAGTCGGATATCCAGGTAAATAATTTTCTGATAGCTCAACGACAACATGCTGGTACTCATTAGAAGCGCCTCGGCGAGGCGCATCTTATGTATTCCACAATACAGTCGACTCTCGTTATCTCGAAATCCAAGGGACTCTATGAAATACTTCGAGATATCCGTACTTCGACATATCAGATTTGCGGAACTGAGGAAAACAATTAATCGAACAACCACCTTTAACAGAATGAATCTTTAATTTGACTCGCAAGTTAGAGATGTATTGCAATTATTGTGGAAAGGAGGAGAAATTGCTCCTAAGGAGCAACTCCACTTTTCCACAATATTTTGTCGCCTGTTGTTAGATCTCTGTGTTAAACAGGGACCAGACTTTCACTTCGAGATAAGCGGTTATTCGAGATAAGCGAGTTCGACATAACGAGAGTCGACTATTTTCTTTTCATATTCACGCGGGCTCCATAGCGCAGAGGTTAGTCATGAAATTATTTCTATGATCATTCGCCCTTATTTCCGCTGCGCATCTGCGTAGTCTGATCAGCGTCTGTGTCTTTTATAGCCAGTGAGTCTTCAGAACGAAGACTTTGATAAGACTGCGAGATTACATAGGTGATATGTGTCTTCGCGGGGCGCGAACGTCCGAATGTATATAAAGAGGAAACAAACCAAAAACAAATCATCAGGAAAACATACCTATATAATTTTGATCCCCCTAAACCCTACTTTTACGTAGTAAAACTGGGGTTTAGGGGGTAAACATTATTTTTCACATTTCTGCTCAAAACATAAATTGTGGGTACTCATTAGAACTGCCTCGGGAGGCGGTTCTAACGAGTACCCACAATCTATGTTTTGAGCAGAATTGTGAAAAATATCAGTATTTTTTTTATCTGAATATCATTTTTGGGTGGTAAAATGTTCAATATATTTTAATAGGCATGTTTTCGTAATGATAACAACCATTTCCCTCTACCCCAACAAGGTGATTACAGTGCTAGGCATTGAACGACGTTCATTTGCGAGAATGATTGTGCGTAGAGACAGCAGCCGGATGGGAGTATCTTGCTTCAAATATTGCAGCTAAAAGGTTTATCTCCTGTATGTGTGTTCATATGCATTCTAAGACTGCACAAATGTGTAAATGCCTTCTAAAGAATTACTACATTTAAATAGATTATCTTCCTGGTGCAAATATGAATGCCGTTGAAAACATCTCTTGTCTTTATATGCTTTAGAACAATATTCACATGAGTATTTCTTCTCTTCAGAGTGAGTGATTGCATGCGTTTTCAGGAGATAATTTTTAACAAACTCCTTTCCACAAATTTCGCATTTGAAAGGTGTTTTTGCTTTCATGATAAATCAGATGTGTTTTCAGCTTTCGCTGTGTCTTGAATTTTTCGGTACACAGTTTGCATGAATAAAATTGTGAATGTCTTATCTCGTGCATTTTAGCAGCGGAAGACGTCAGAAAACTCTTGCCACAAACCTTATTCATAAGGTTTTTCCCCGGTATGAATAAGCTCGTGCCGCTTGCGATGTGTAGCAGTTCTAAATCTATTCCCACAAACAGAGCACTTGTGCGGTTTCTCGCCGCTGTGAGTTAGTCTATGACATTTCAGAGAATACAAATGTTTGAATTGTTTCGAACAAATACTGCAACTGAAAGGTGTTTCATCAGTGTGTATTCGCATATGATTTCTTCGATGAGTTTCTGTTCCGAAACACTTTCCACACACGTCACATTTATGCGGTCTCTCTCTAGTATGAACAATGTTATGCAACTTTAGAAGATGTGCGGAAATAAATGTTTTGGAACAGATGTCACAACTATAAGCTTTATCCCCAGTGTGTATCAGCTTATGCATCTTTAGATAGGAAAAATTTTTGAAACTTTTACTGCAGACATCACACTGGAATCATTGCTCTTTACCCAGCTAGCATTCTACGTAAATCTACATCGGGCCGTCATTGGCCCGTCAGCTACCCTGACGGGCCGATGACGGCCCGATATAGATTTAAGTAGAATGCTGACTGGGTAACGTGTTTAAAATATCTCCTTTTGTGACATCAGACTTGAAACCTTTTGAGCATATGTCACATGTATAAGGTCTTTCGTCTGTATGTACAAGTTTGTGGCGCTGAAGACAACGACTAGGAAATGCTGCAGGACATATATCACAACTACAATCCTTTGCTTGAGTTCCGGTATGCGTGCGCATGTGTCGTTTTGCAGTGTTCAACTATTTGAATTCTTTTTTACCACAGACAGTAATATGGAGCCTGGGTTGTTCTTGACAAAAAAAAAAAGGTAAGAGAAAAGTCCAGGGAGTGTCACAATCACAAACCGCAGCCCTTCCCAGACCCCAAGAGGCAGAGGAAACCGACAAATCCAAACAAGCACAAATCGAACATATGTACGAAAAACACTAAGATGAGCTCTCTCTTCCCCAAGCGAGGTAATCGCAATACTAAACGGACTAAAAAACACAAGAACAAAATGACACATGGAAAGACATACAACAAATCGCCTTGTAGAATAAACCACAAAGCAACAAAGAGTAAGACTAACACCGGGACCACCGCCTTAGAACGGTCAGTAGAGTAAACCACCGGGGGGTTTAAAGCACTTTTACAGCTAGCTAACTTCACCATGGGTCCCGATGCTACACTTAATACAGAAACACATAAAAATTCGGTTCGCATAAAGGCTCCCAACTCAGTCAATGCATCAAAGCGAAAACACAAAAATCAAATTAATTACTATAATAAACAAAGACGAGTACTCAATCATGGCTAATTCTACTGTATGCCAGAGTAAATGAAAACCATTAGTAGAACCACGGCGGGCCAAGCCAAAGACATATCGTCAAGCCCCAACCCACTGGTTAAAGTTTTACGAAGAGGCCGTACACTAAGTCACCGTATAATTCTGGTTCCGATATACCTTGTTGCAGAAGTGTTTTCAGACTGACGCTAAGTCTTTCACAACAAGTTTATCCGTATCACCATTGAGCTTGCTTTAACCGTATCAGCCACTGTCTTTGTTTTATTTGTATTAGCCATTATGTTTGCTTTATCCGTATCATCCACTGTATTTATTTTATCTGCACCAGCCATTGTGTTTGCTATGGGTACATACAGTTCTCCTCGTTTCTTTCTGTGACGTTTAAACCATTGTGAATTCTTAAAATTTTTATCACATTCGTCACGTTTTAAGGTTTGTTTTGCATGTGATTTAAAATATGCTATATATATAGATAATTGAATGAGGTATATGACTTAGCACATAATTATATCACAGTGAAATAACTGCTTATGTTTGACTTTAATCCGACTTCTTGTACCTTTAGGCATTGCAACAACAGATGATGCAACTCCAAAGTGATAAAAAAACATGGTCATTTAGACAAGAAAGAGAAAATAAATCTTGGTTACAAATATCACATCTGAATTCATTTTTTGCTGAACATCTAAGCATTGTTTATCTTCCTGCTGAAATAAACAGATATTTACTATTTAGTCAATCAGTATTATCCCTGCCAACATATTTCTGTCAAACAGTGAAAAAAGAAAGCACATAACATTAACAAGTCTATGTAATATGTACTCCCATTTTGAACAGTAAAATTCCAATGTTAACCTTTGTCATGCTGAATACATTAAGATGCCACACTCACTTCTAAATTTCAGCCAATCAGATTACTTGATCCATGATGTTGATACAAAGTCATATACTTTATGACAAACAGTGTAGATCCAGATCAGTTGGCTTCCAACTGATCTGAATTTACACTGTTTGCAAAGGTAAGGTATAGCGGGTTCAGCAGGACAAGGGTTAAGATAACTTTTGGACTGTCTTATTAGTGGGGATGTCTTATTATTGAATATGGTAAAAATTCCTAAAGTTTGGCCAAATTGGGCCGATTCTAAATGCTTGAAATGCAGTTGTTTCGTAAATACTTAGTAGATGGCAAACAGTGTAGACCCTGATCGGATTGCTCTTGAATGAGCCGTCTGAGCTGGGTCTAGATTGTGTGCATATGCCATTTTGTCTTAAGTTGTTGTTTACTACTTTAGGACACTTACCGTAAATTTCGATTGGTCTAAATAGCGGAATTTAACTGTCTATTGAAAACAAGGGTATGCAGAGTATACATTACGAAAACATGCCTTTTTTTAAATATACCGAAAATTTTACCACCAAAAATGAAAATTTTCAGATACAAAATTTTGATATTCTTCATATTTCTGCTCAAAACATATTTTAGGTACTCGTTAGAACCGGCTCGGCGAGACGGTTCTAACGCGTACCCTGAATCTATGTTTTAAGCAGAAATTTAGAAAAATAATGTGTGCCCCTGTAAACCCCAGTTTTACTATATAAAAGATGGGTTTAAGGGGATCAAAATAATTATATAGGCACGTTTTCGTGATGATACATGTATTAGGGAGATGTTAATAATATTGCACATTATGAAAACAAGGCTATTCAAATATATTTTAAAATTTCACTCCTAAAAATCAGAAGGTTTTCAGATAAAAATTCTGATATTTTTCATATCTCTGCTCAAAACATAGATTGTGGGTACTCGTTAGAACCGCATCGCCGAGGCGGTTCTAACGAGTACACACAATCTTTTTAAGCAGAAATAAGAAAAATAATGTATACCCCTATAAACCCCAGTTTTACTATATGAGAGTGGGGTTTACGGGGGTAAAAATTATATAGGTATGTTTTCATGATGAGTTTTTAAACCAACTTTTCATTATAACTGCAGCAATCTGCAATGTAGTTTAGTTTAAACATATTTATTTCACAATTTCACATGACAAGCAGTAATATATACATACAATAATACTTGATAGGATTGGAACGGAAGCTCAAGGCTTATAGAGTTCCTCTCCTTAGAAGCATATTAATACAGAGTGTATAATCGTGGCAGGTCGTAAGTTAAGGTCAGTGAATGTAGGCTGTTTATAATCATGTTAAACTTTGTAAGTTAATCTATATAAAGAGGTGTCATAGCAAGCCTACAAGTTCGTATACATTTACAAATAAATTTAACAACAATGACATTGAAAGATATTAATTTGGACAAAAGAACAGAAAAGTTTACATATCCATATCTTTATAGGAGCATTGGTTGGGAAGGAGCGAAAAAAAAAAATGAGAAAAGATGGGAGTGTTTCGAGCTGGATCCGGTCGAGGGGAAGGGAGCGTCAAAGTTCTTGGCAATAATATAAAATAATCGATTCTTCCCATTCGGAGACATCTAATGCAGGTCATCGGGTGCCTTGTCATCGCGATTACCACTTCTGTGTTGTACTGAATCAAACATGTTTAAAGTCTAGGCAAAAACGATGACAAGGCATCGTGCATATACAGTAACAAGGAGCAGAGCACAAAGTACAGGTTCAATATTTTTCTTAATGTTTCCACACTTTTAAAATCGTTTTGAATCCTTAATAAATTTCTGCACTGTCAAGAAGATTGTACTATTTGCATCGTATTGGAGCGAGCTGTCACCAAATAGTAGTGTATCCAGTGTTACATGGCAGATTTGAGAAAGGGTGTTTAGCATTTCAGCTCGAGGCTGCCGGTACAGATGACAATGGAGCAGATAATGTTCTGCATTTTCAACATTGCCACATGAGCATAGAGGTGAATCAGTCAGATTTTTGAGAAATATATCGTAATTAAGTGAACTACATTTGGTCCGTAAGCGGGTATGCAACATCTGCGTTTTGCGCTCTCCAACATAATAAAACTTTGGTATGAAAGAATTCGGCTGGTTGAGATGATACTTAAAAGATGTGACAGTAGAGGACGTTCTGTGCTGTTCTGGAAGTGAATTCCATTCTCTTATCGAAGAAGGTAAGAATGAGTTAAAATACTGGCTTGTCCGTGAATTTACGGTCCTGACATCACTTGAGTTTCTTAGGTTGTAGCGAGATGCCTCTGTGACAGTCGAGGGAACAAGCGAAGATAAATAAGTAGGGGTCAGATTATTAACCATTTTATAAAAAAGAGTGAGTTTTTGCTTATTTCTCCTACTTTCTAAAGTATCCCATCTAATTTCGTTGTACAAGTTTTCAGCTGATATTAATTTAGTAGCTCCTGTGGCAATCCGGGCTGCTTCTTTCTGGATTTTTTCGAGGTCTTCTTTTTCATACTGTGTACAGTTGTCCCAGATTTCATTACCATATTCTAGTATAGGCCGAATAAAGGAAGTATAAATAATTTCTAGTGATTTCCGATCTAACTGGAACTTAAGTTTGCGCATTATGTTAATTCTGTTCCAAGCTTTTTCTTTAATATAACTTATATGTATATGCCAAGTGCCATCGTTACTGAGGTATATACCTAAATGTTTATGATTTTCGACTTCCTTGATTTGTTGGTTTAACATAAACAGGGGAGGGTGTACTGGTTTTATTAGCTTTCTGCTAATTAAAAGTGATTCGGTTTTTACAGGGTTGAATTTTACCAGCCAAGTTTTTGCCCATTGAGTTACCTTTTCAAGATCAGAATTTAGCGTCGCAGCTGCGGTGTCAGGATTTTCAGCGATAAGGGATAAGCTGGTGTCGTCGGCAAAAAGTCTTATGTTAGACCCGATGTCTTGGACAATGTCATTAATATATAGAAAAAATAAGAGAGGACCGAGGATAGACCCCTGAGGGACACCCGCATGTGTATAGTTCCATTCAGACTGAGTGCCTGGGAGAATAACTCTTTGTCTTCTTTCTGAGAGATAACTATTAAACCAAGATAGGAGGCTACCTGACACCCCAGCTGCCTTTAGTTTACAGAGAAGACCTTTATGCCAGACGCGATCGAACGCCTTGCTGACATCACAGAAGACTACACGCACTTCTTTACCCATATCCAGGGCTTGACAGAAAGTGTTATAAAGAAAGGTGAGTTGGTTGGTGGTTGAGTCACCGGGTATGAAGCCAGATTGAAGAGGGGAAAGAATATTATTGTCTCGAAAGTGATTATACAGATGTTTGAACACTACTCGTTCAGGTACTTTTTCTAAACAGCTTAGAAGAGATATAGGTCTATAGTTGGAGACTGGCTGCATCGCCGCCTTTAAAGATAGGACATATTAAAGCATCTTTCCATATATCAGGAAATATTCCGAGTTGTAGAGAGTGGTTGAGCAAAGAACATATAGGAAAGGATAACTCATGAGCTAGTTCTCTGAGAATTCGATTGTTGATGTCATCAGACCCAACAGCCTTGCCTAACGGAAGATTCTTTAAGACTGATTCTATTTCAAGGGGTGTAATGACTAAGTTAGAGAATATATTATTATTGGTGTAGCAGTCAATATTCGGTACACGTGCATTACTGTCATCTAAAACGGTTTGGTCTCTAAAGAAGTCATTTAATAGATTTGCTTTGTCTGTATCGTCTGAGTATACTCGACCATCTTTTTCCAAAGTCGGAACAGAAGATTTCGTAGAAGGAGATATGAAAGCTTTTAGAGTGGACCACCAGTCTTTAGATGACAAGGGATTTGTTTTTAGTTTGTTTGATAGCTCATCAATAAAGTGTTGTTTAGATAAACGGATTGATTCCGTTACTTTATTTCTAAGTTTCTTAAATTTATTCCACAATCTGGGCGTACCAGTTTGCCTTGCTTTATGGTATGCACGTTTGCGTTTCCTTATTAATCTACGAATGGCAGTGGTTATCCAAGGTGGGTCGGATGGTCTTATTCTTATGATCTTGTTTGGTATGCATTCAGCTACTAGAGAGTTAAGGTGGTTTGTAATATTAGTGGCATGGACATTGACATCTGGATCTGATAGCGAATCCCAGTCTGTATCGGAAATTTTGTTTCGTAACTGGTCGTAATCTCCTCTGTCGTAACTCCAAATGCGACGTGTGAATGATTTCTTTGAAGTCTTAGAATACTTGAAGACGCCATAAACCGGACAGTGGTATCGCATGTCTTGATGGAGAAAAGGTTCTGCTACACCACTATAAATAAGGTTACCTTTGTCACTAGTTAAAATAAGGTCTATGAGAGAGGATGAGTGTTCTGTGTAATGGGTTGGTTCTGTTATAGTCTGAGAGAGGGAGAATTGTTCACAAAGCTCAGATACCTTACGGGCGGTTTGGTGGCTGAGCAAGTCGAGGTTGAAGTCTCCTGTAATGATGATGTTGTTTATTTGTGTGTCCATAGCAAGTGAAATAGAATCTTCTATGCTAGAGTAGTATGACATGTCAGAATTCGAAGGACGATAGAAAAGGCCAAATAATATTCTTATATGGTTAAGCTGGATCTCAATCCACATGCATTCTGTATCTCGAGGTTCCAAATCATACCTTCTTTTGTGGTAAACTGAGTCCCGAATATATATCATTACGCCACCATGGCGGTCTCTTGTCCTGTCCTTACGTTCAGGTGGTTTGAAATTGGGTATGAGTAACTCAGAGGTCTGAATGTTAGGATGGAGCCATGTCTCAGAGAAGGCCAAAATATCAAAGTCAGAAAGTTCAGCAGATAGAATATCAAGCTTGTTTGCTATGCTTTGTACGTTGTAATATATGAAGAATAAGTGTTTAGAGAGGTTTAACGTATTAAGGAAAGAGAAAGAGTCATGTGATGAGCTAGAAGAACTAGAGATGGAGGAGGTAGTAGAAGATCAATGTAGTTTAACTTATTTAGGCCGATTCTATTTCCGATATTATATAGTGACAAATTGACAATGCTATGGTGTACGTGGTTCTAGATAAGGAAAACTGTCATCTTGACAATCTTTCATCTAGAACAATATCTAGTAGGTAGAGTTCTAGATGAGAGCTTATCAAGGGAACTTTTCTCAACTTCTCCAAAACCGCACATATTGTGAGTACTTATTAGAAGTGTTTCTGCGATGCGCTTCTAAATGAGTACCCATAACGTATGTTTTGACGAAGTAGAGAGCATAAAATGGCAATGGTTTGGTCAAGAAAAGAGGCTTATCAGGAGCCAAGGCTAAGAAGTATGTTTTACACAGATATGTTAATGTAATGAAGTATTGTGACACATTTTTGTTGAATGGACTCTTCTACCTAAACTCTTTGGACCAGTCTATTTCCAAAAGAAGAGGTGTCTGGTTAGTTATTACCATGTTTTATAGAAATTCATGTATTAATGCAAACAGTGTAGACCCTGATCAGACGCCGCGTTCTGCGGCGTCTGATCTGGGTCTACACGGTTTGCCAATATCCCTTTAATAGGACACAAGGCATAAATGCTTGTTAAAAGTTTTGAGTTAGGTTTGGTTTGGAGTTCTACAGCCCAGTCAACACTGTAAGTCTTGCCAAGCCTGTCAGTTAACCTTCTCGCACTTTTCCTGGGAAGGGTTAGTCCTCTAAGTTGTTAACCAGATGGTTTGCACACACTTTCGTAGAAACTGACAACTGCCCTTCTTGCATCAGCGGATGGAGGACTACCCTTCTTGAATCAGCGGAAGGGGGGACTGCTCTTTTTGAATTAGCGGATAGAGGGAGGGGGTGTGGGGGTGGGAGTGGGGGAAATGGCCGTAGAAATAATTTAATGATCAATCTCCACGAAAGTTATGTGGGCAAGCTTAGATTCGAACTTGCGACCCCTGGATTTGCAGTCAGACGCTGTACCGACTATCTAAAATTTCTATTTCTTCATTAAAACGTATGTTGTGGGTTCTCCTTTGAAGCATCTTGCGTGAATGTGCAGGCTCATCAGGGCATGTTTTGTCTGCAAATTGTGTAATAGCCGTTTTCGTGCGTCTAGCATCAATCGTTTTTCAGCAGAGACCAGTCTGGCACCATGCTTTGAGATTTACATTTCTTATCTAACAAAGGGAAAATACTATTCCTGAACTATTTTTCTACACATATTATCTGCATCTGTCTTACTAAAAATGCTACACTCGGAACGAAAAGGGGCATTGGCAAATAGTGTAGACCCAGATCAGACGCCGCAGAACGCGGCGTCTGATCAGAGTCTACACTATTTGCATTAAATACAGGAATTTCTATAAATCATGGTGATAATGAAAATAACTGGACATACCTTCTTTTGACAATGGACTGGTACCAAAGACATAAGGTAGAAGAGTTCACTCCATATAAATAGGTTAATTGCATGTATGTATGTGCCGCTGTAATAGGTATACTTTCCGCCTATGAGAAATTGTGATAAAGTATATTTCCCAGTACGAACCAAAGTATATGACTAAACCCGCTTTACATGTATATCAGTATAAAGTACTGAGGCAGCAGACCAGTTTCTCATTTCTTTCTGGAAAGTAAAGGCTCTAGCCAGTAGGATAGATTATTGGTATGCAGTCTGAGAAAACCGACAGAAGCACTTACCGCAAAGCAACCTTTCCAGTGGCTTATCAGCTACACATAAATTGTGTACGGTGTCAGACCACTCAAATATGATCCCTTATAAACGCATGTAAATTCTGCAAGTTCCAGAAACTGTCACATGTTCCAGAACATTCATTCACTTATAACACTTCTCAAACTGACAAGATCATTCACTGGTCTCTTGAAATATCAACAAATATTCCTATCATGACCGATTGGATTTTTTCACAAACTTATGCCGAACACACCAACTGTGTTAAATTCCAACACAAAACAATTGACCGGCACACATCCGCTTGACATAGATCAGCATCCATACAGAAGATACAGTCCTGGAAAGAAGGATGGATCTTTGCTCATTCATTGCAAAACACTTCATATTTAAAGATCAGATGAAAATAATGTTAGAAAAAAACTTATGCAGTGAAGTATACACTGTCAAGAAAGGAAACAATATTTTTTAAAGAACTATTTTAGCACCCTTCGACCTCGGAAGTACTTTTCTGGGTGGACTGACATCTAGATGACACCTATATTTAGTTAATCCTCCCAAACAAGGCATTCTTTGCAATATATGGCTCTCGTCTATTAGCAATATGCACTTACTGCAGCAAAATATATGTTGGGAAGCAAACTAGTTCTCTTCGAAAAGGTATCTGCTTCGCGACCAAATCTTATACTTGCAACCGCATTTAGGCATGGCTCGGAGCAGTGTTATAAATCAAAGTTTCTCTGCAAGTAGTAAATGGATTTTGCCGAAACAAACTGCACAATGCATTTTACAGTCTGTAGTTCTTTTATAAATCCTTTTTAGGGTTCCTTGTAGCCATGAGGGTGAAAAATGATTAGAAAAAAAAAAAGCAATTATTGGGCTATTTTTTTGGGAGTAAATTTAGTTTTAGCACAACCATTTTAACTAAAGAAACCCAAAGCCACCTTTATTTGTACATGAATAACCTTCTACGGTCAATGTAATATATTTTATGTCAAACTGACATAATGTAACACAGTGCAGAGTCACAGATATCACAGCTTATATCAGCAAGGAGGAAAACCAACTGGCTCTTCCAGATAAAAACCCCCCTTTACATAATGTAAGTTACTCTTAATTGGCATTTGAAAGTAATATGGCTCAGATAAAGTAATTCTGTTTGGTATAACAATGTGTTTAGTCAGCACAAGTATCATTTATTCTGTAAAAAAAATTGAGGAAGGAGCTTATTTTCATTTTTCTTACAAAAAAGCTGTAATTATGGCAAAAGGTGATCGGAAACGTGCAAAATCTGGATCTTTCTTTCAAACTAGCAACAAAGTTTCACCAAAAGGGAAAAAACCTGAATACAAACCTGTAGCAGGCCCCAGTTCTGCACCAGACAGATTACAGTCCAAGGGAAGTAACTCTGTTAATAGTGGAAATATCACAAAGCGACTGCGACAGAGGCCTCGGCCAGCAGAAGATGGACTGGTATCTGGAAATAGGATTGTGGACATTAAGAAAATGGTCTGGGTTATGAATGAATTATTTAAAGCACATACATCTAGGCTGGAAAAGTGTATAAATTTGAATATTCAAATTTGCAAAGAAGTAAAACAAGGTTTAGCATGGAGTTTTCAGTTTAAATGCATTAACTATTAAATGGCTTTGTTTCCAAGCTTTATAGTACTTTCAATGAAATTCCAAAGACAAAAAAGTCAGCAGCTATCAATACAAATTTGGCCATAGCTCTGATGGACACTTCTATGGGTGTCAGTAAAGCAAGGCTCCTTTTCACTTCTTTGGACATCCCACTTCCAACTAAATCTCTTTTGCAGAGACTGACCGACAAAGTCAGTCAGAACATTATCCGTCTAAATGAAGCGGACATGGCAGAAAATAGGCGCATTGTTGAGCAACATAATCTTGAGGCTGGTATGAGAAATCCCAAGCACATAGATGTTTCTATGGATGGGCGCTACAATGCACGTGGGTTTAAGTCCTCATATAAGCCTGGGCAGAGCTCATCACAAGCATATACAGTAGCCATAGAGAACATGACAAAGGAACGGTATATTATTGGACTCGCTGTCGAAAACAAGCTATGCTGGACAGGAGCTTGGCTCAGGAACCGCGGCTTTGATGTACTGTGCCCAGGAGGTCATGTGTATTGTACTGCCAACATTCCATATCTGCAGCCAAATTCTGAAAGAAGAATGGCCTACAAGATAGCAGAGGACCTCTCATTGGAAGACTTCTGGATCCGGACAGTTACTACTGATGGTGACTCGAAAATTTACGTGGGTCTGCAAGACTTCTATGAGAAACTCAGTCAAGCATGGTATGTTTCACACCAACAAGATCCTTATCATCTTGGTTCCAGACAAGAGAAAAAGGCAAGAACTGCACAGTTTAGTGCAGAATTTCTCCCTGATCACCTCCAGTCCGAAGAGGCCAGGCAAAAGGGCATTAGCAGCTGTCAGCAAAGACATCCGAGCTCGCTCAAGTGCAATAATTGAGGAACTGACGCGACTCGGAAATGGGGATGTAGTGAAAATGCTCCCAAAATTACCTTCAGTGAGGGCAGCCACCATACTGTGTTACTCTGGAAATTGTAGTGTTTGTCCAGGTGAGTCATTTGTCTGTTCTGGAGTTTCTGAAGGGTGCTGGTGGGTGAAGTCTGCATATCTGTCGACTCATGGAATATCCCGTCTGAAAATGAACAAGAGCGATGTTTCCATAATGGAGGTTATTCTTCAGATGCGGCTCAGTGAAATGGCTGTGGCAAGTGTCAGCTCCAACACCTCCACACAGAAAGCAGAAGCATTTAACCGTGTAGTCGTCTCTACCTTGAACAAAGAAACCAACTTTTCACGAAATATTGCCGGTCGACTGGCAGCACAGGTCCACAAAACTAACAACACCATGTCAACATCTGTGAAACGGAAACTGCATTGTATTTCAGGAACAACTCTTTCAGAAACCAGCTCCCATCATTTGGATCAAATCTCTAAATCAGCAAATTACCACAAAACCTATAAGAGTACAGGGGCATATAAGAAGAAACGAATTGCCAATCGCGCTCGACTGGAATTTGAACATCATCTTCTGCAGTCGAAGAATTCGGAGGAGGAAGATTATATGAAAGGGCAAGCTGATATACAATGGTATACATATGCCTCTCCCAAAGCACCAGCATATAAAAGGAAAAGTGAATCTGGATATGCCACACCCAAAGCACTAGTATCTAAAAGGACAAAGTAAATCTGGATAGTAACTAACCTTTCAAAGTAAGTATGCATGTAAAAAATTAACAGCTGCTTCTACAAACAAGTACAAAATCTCCCAGTCAAGCCTGCCACACTGTGAACAAAATTCAAGAAAATTAATAGGTGAATAAATTTTTTAAGAAAATAAATAAGGAAAAGTCTCAGCTAGCATCAAAACAGTAAATTACCAAAATTTAAATGGAAGTCATAGAGTTTACGGCCCTTCACAAAAATGTTTACCTTTCGTTCGAATCGTTTAGCTCCACTAGACAATGGGGCCTTTGGATATCATTTTTCCTTTGATGGCCAGTGCAGTTTGCATTTAAAAAGCATGTCTTTCTGTTATTATTAGTGTAACTGTCTTCAAATACAATATGGTCAGTATTAATGCACAATTTATTGTTGCAAAGATGACTGGCCTGCTGCTCAGGTTGTACATCTAAACTCCTAACCTTCACCATTAATGCCATCCTATGTACACTCCTGGTTCTATGCCCAGCAGTGTCAGGATCCCTGGGATTTCTATATCTAAATTGGCCATAGCCCTTTTTTGTGCAGCCTGTCTACATGATACACTGTCAATTTTCGTGCATTTTAGACGGACTATCTAATCTTTCCTTGCAAAGTTTGAAGAAATTCTCCATTTAAACTAATTTAAATATTTTTTTACTATTTTAAAATTATTTTAAATTGAATTTTCACATCGAAAATCACCATAAAGCAGCTGAAAACTTTAGCAGACGACACTGTGAGAACAATTTCAAGAAAGAGAGACAGTCTGAATGCACAGTGGAGCTAGAACCAGTCACTGACTGACAGAATTACAGAAGTTTAAAAAATTAAATTAAAATTAATTTTTAAAAAATTAAAATTACTCACCAGTATTAAAATGGCATTCCCATTTAGTTTTCCATGATGTAAGCATTTTATATTCCAAATTTTAAGCATTTAGCTTGAAAACTCACAGAAATATTAAAGTTCAACAAAATCCGCAAACTTCACTTCTAAGAAGTGTCAGACCACTCAAATATGCTCCCTTATAAACGCATGTAAATTCTGCAAGTTCCAGAAACTGTCACATGTTCCAGAACATTCATTCACTTATAACACTTCTCAAACTGACAAGATCATTCACTGGTCTCTTGAAATATCAACAAATATTCCTATCATGACCGATTGGATTTTTTCACAAACTTATGCCGAACACACCAACTGTGTTAAATTCCAACACAAAACAATTGGCCGGTACACATCTGCTTGACATAGATCAGCATCCACACAGAAGATATAGTCCTGGAAAGAAGGATGGATCTTTGCTCATTCATTGCAAAACACTTCATATTTAAAGATCAGATGAAAATAATGTTAGAAAAAAACTTATGCAGTGAAGTATACACTGTCAAGAAAGGAAGCAATATTTTTTAAAGAATTATTTTAGCACCCTACGACCTCGGAAGTACTTCTCTGGGTGGCCTGACACCTAGATGACACCTATAGTTAATACTCCCAAACAAGGCATTCTTTGCAATATATGGCTCTAGTCTATTAGCAATATGCACTTACTGCAGCAAAATATATGTTGGGAAGCAAACTAGCTCTCTTCGAAAAGGTATCTGCTTCGCGACCAAATCTTATACTTGCAACCGCATTTAGGCATGGTTCGGAGCAGTGTTATAAATCAAAGTTTCTCTGCAAGTAGTAAATGGATTTTGCCGAAACAAACTGCACAATGCATTTTACAGTCTTCAGTTCTTTTATAAACCCTTTTTAGGGTTCCTTGTAGCCATGAGGGTGGAAAATGATTAGAAAAAATAGCAATTATTGGGCTATTTGTTGGGAGTAAATTTGGTTTTAGCACAACCATTTTAACTAAAGAAACCCAAAGCCATCTTTATTTGTACTTGAATAACCTTCTACGGTCAATGTAATATATTTTATGTCAAACTGACATAATGTAACACAGTGCAGAGTCACAGATATCACAGCTTATATCAGCAAGGAGAAAACCAGCTGGCTCTTCCAGATAAAAACCCCCTTTACATAATGTAAGTTACTCTTAATTGGCATTTGAAAGTAATATGGCTCAGATAAAGTAATTCTGTTTGGTATAACAATGTGTTTAGTCAGCACAAGTATCATTTATTCTGTAAAAAAAATTGAGGAAGGAGCTTATTTTCATTTTTCTTACAAAAAAGCTGTAATTATGGCAAAAGGTGATCGGAAACGTGCAAAATCTGGATCTTTCTTTCAAACTAGCAAAAAAGTTTCACCAAAAGGGAAAAAATCTGAATACAAACCTGTAGCAGGCCCCAGTTCTGCACCAGACAGATTACAGTCCAAGGGAAGTAACTCTGTTAATAGTGGAAATATCACAAAGCGACTGCGACAGAGGCCTCGGCCAGCAGAAGATGGACTGGTATCTGGAAATAGGATTGTGGACATTAAGAAAATGGTCTGGGTTATGAATGAATTGTTTAAAGTACATACATCTAGGCTGGAAAAGTGTATAAATTTGAATATTCAAATTTGCAAAGAAGTAAAACAAGGTTTAGCATGGAGTTTTCAGTTTAAATGCATTAACTGTGGCTTTGTTTCCAAGCTTTATAGTACTTTCAATGAAATTCCAAAGACAAAAAAGTCAGCAGCTATCAATACAAATTTGGCCATAGCTCTGATGGACACTTCTATGGGTGTCAGTAAAGCAAGGCTCCTTTTCACTTCTTTGGACATCCCACCTCCAACTAAATCTCTTTTGCAGAGACTGACCGACAAAGTCAATCAGAACATTATCCGTCTAAATGAAGCGGACATGGCAGAAAATAGGCGCATTGTTGAGCAACATAATCTTGAGGCTGGTGTGAGAAATCCCAAGCACATAGATGTTTCTATGGATGGGCGCTACAATGCACGTGGGTTTAAGTCCTCATATAAGCCTGGGCAGAGCTCATCACAAGCATATACAGTAGCCATAGAGAAAATGACAAAGGAGCGGTATATTATTGGACTTGCTGTCGAAAACAAGCTATGCTGGACAGGAGCTTGGCTCAGGAACCGCGGCTTTGATGTACTGTGCCCAGGAGGTCATGTGTATTGTACTGCCAACATTCCATATCTGCAGCCACATTCTGAAAGAAGAATGGCCTACAAGATAGCAGAGGACCTCTCACTGGAAGACTTCTGGATCCGGACAGTTACTACTGATGGTGACTCGAAAATTTACGTGGGTCTGCAAGACTTCTATGAGAAACTCAGTCAAGCATGGTATGTTTCACACCAGCAAGATCCTAATCATCTTGGTTCCAGACAAGAGAAAAAGGCAAGAACTGCACAGTTTAGTGCAGAATTTCTCCCTGATCACCTCCGGTCCAAAGAGGCCAGGCAAAGGGCATTAGCAGCTGTCAGCAAAGACATCCGAGCTCGCTCAAGTGCAATAATTGAGGAACTGACGCGACTCAGAAATAGGGATGTAGTGAAAATGCTCCCAAAATTACCTTCAGTGAGGGCAGCCACCATACTGTGTTACTCTGGAAATTGTAGTGTTTGTCCAGGGGAGTCATTTGTCTGTTCTGGAGTTTCTGAAGGGTGCTGGTGGGTGAAGTCTGCATATCTGCCGACTCATGGAATATCCCGTCTGAAAATGAACAAGAACGATGTTTCCATAATGGAGGTTATTCTTCAGATGCGGCTCAGTGAAATGGCTGTGGCAAGTGTCAGCTCCAACACCTCCACACAGAAAGCAGAAGCATTTAACCGGGCAGTCGTCTCTACCTTGAACAAAGAAACCAACTTTTCATGAAATTTTGCCGGTCGACTGGCAGCACAGGTCCATAAAACTAACAACACTATGTCAACATCTGTGAAACGGAAACTGCATTGTATTTCAGGAACAACTCTTTCAGAAACCAGCTCCCATCATTTGGATCAAATCTCTAAATCAGCAAATTACCACAAAACCTATAAGAGTACAGGGCCATATAAGAAGAAACGAATTGCCAATCGCGCTCGACTGGAATTTGAACATCATCTTCTGCGGACGAAGGATTCGGAGGAGGCACATTATATGAAAGGGCAAGCTGATGAACAATGGCATACATATGCCTCTCCCAAAGCACCAGCATATAGAAAGAAAAGTGAATCTGGATATGCCACACCCAAAGCACTAGTATCTAAAAGGACAAAGTAAATCTGGATAGTAACTAGCCTTTCAAAGTAAGTGTGCATGTACAAAATTAACAGCTGCTTTTAAAAACAAGTACAAAAACTCCCAGTCAAGCCTGCCACACTGTGAACAAAATTCAAGAAAATTAATAGGTGAATAAATTTTTAAGAAAATAAATAAGGAAAAGTCTCAGCTAGCATCAAAACAGTAAATTACCAAAATTTAAATGGAAGTCATAGAGTTAACGGCCCTTCACAAAATGTTTACCTTTTGTTCGAATCGTTTAGCTCCACTAGACAATGGGGCCTTTGGATATCATTTTTCCTTTGATGGCCAGTGCAGTTTGCATTTAAAAAGCATGTCTTTCTGTTATTATTAGTGTAATTGTCTTTAAATACAATATGGTCAGTATTAATGCACAATTTATTGTTGCAAAGATGACTGGCCTGCTGCTCAGGTTGTACATCTAAACTCCTATCCTTCACCATTAATGCCATCCTATGTACACTCCTGGTTCTATGCCCAGCAGTGCCAGGATCCCTGGGATCTCTATATCTAAATTGGCCATAGCCCTTTTTTGTGCAGCCTGTCCACATGATACATTGTCCATTTTCGTGCAATTTAGACGGACTATCTAATCTTTCTTTGCAAAGTTTGAAGAAATTCTCCATTTAAACTAATTTAAATATTTTTTTACTATTTTAAAATTATTTTAAATTGAATTTTCACATCGAAAATCACCATAAAGCAGCTGAAAACTTTAGCAGACGACACTGTGAGAACAATTTCAAGAAAGAGAGACAGTCTGAATGCACAGTGGAGCTAGAACCAGTCACTGACTGACAGAATTACAGAAGTTTAAAAAATTAAAATTAATTTTTAAAAAAATTAAAATTACTCACCAGCATTAAAATGACATTCCCATTTAGTTTTCCACGATGTCAGCATTTTATATTCCAAATTTTAAGCATTTAGCTTGAAAACTCACAGAAATATTAAAGTTCAAAAAATCCGCAAACATCACTTCTAAGAAGGTGTCAGACCACTCAAATATGCTCCCTTATAAACGCATGTAAATTCTGCAAGTTCCAGAAACTGTCACATGTTCCAGAACATTCATTCACTTATAACACTTCTCAAACTGACAAGATCATTCACTGGTCTCTTGAAATATCAACAAATATTCCTATCATGACCGATTGGATTTTTTCACAAACTTATGCCGAACACACCAACTGTGTTAAATTCCAACACAAAACAATTGGCCGGTACACATCTGCTTGACATAGATCAGCATCCACACAGAAGATATAGTCCTGGAAAGAAGGATGGATCTTTGCTCATTCATTGCAAAACACTTCATATTTAAAGATCAGATGAAAATAATGTTAGAAAAAAACTTATGCAGTGAAGTATAAACTGTCAAGAAAGGAAGCAATATTTTTTTTAAAGAACTATTTTAGCACCCTACGACCTCGGAAGTACTTCTCTGGGTGGCCTGACACCGTAGACAGACATAGCATAGAGACACACATTTTACAGCATTGTCTATCATTTTTATTTTTAAAATCAATTCGTTAAAGTATATATGTAGACCTAAAATATGAATAATAAATAAATAAATAAATAAATAAATAAATAAATGCATGAATAAATAATGAAAATTCAAGAGGAGCTGATCATGTTTCTTTTAATAATGGTGAATGTGACGTATTTGCAATACAAACTTTATCAACAGGTTGTGATTTATTCCCAAATTACATGAATAATAATAGGTATCACGAAAACACGCCTATATCATTTTGATCCCCTTAAACCCCACCTTTATATAGTAAAACTGGGGTTTACAGGGGTAGACATTATTTTCTTATTTCTGCTCAAAAACATAGATTGTGGGTCGAGGCAGTTCTAACGAGTACCCACAATTTATGTTTTGAGCAGAAATATGAAAAATATCGGAATTTTTATCTGAAAAGTTTCATTTTTTGGTGGTAAAATTTTCAGTATATTTAAATAGGCGAGTTTTCGTAATGCCATCCCTTTCTCAGTTGTCCTACCATTTGGATACCATTTTGGACTACGAGAACCTCTGAGCTCCGTAGCGTTTCATCTCGCTTTAGAATGATTTCAATTTTTTTCGTTTCATTACCTCAGGTGAGTATAATCAAATTTATCACAAAACTAAAATTTCTAATTTTCTATGGCTACAAATGTCAGTTCTTAAATAGTGTACAGTAAATGTATATTTACTAAATAAAAGTCTTTAATCAACTATTTTTGCATCAGGAAAACATGCCATATATATGTATTTTGATCCTCTTATACCCACTTTAATATAGTTAAACTGGGGTTTACAGGGGTATACTTTATTTTTCTTATTTTTGCTCAAAAATATAGATTGTGAGACTCGTTAGAACCGCCTCGCCGCAGGTCCATGTTCAGCCAAAACTATTGGTATATTTAGAAGGATTTACTTCCCTCACATTGACGAACTGATAAAGAAAGGTACTTATTATTCATTCTTACGACATGAAAATCGTAACAAAGGAATGAAGCATAGCTGAAAAAGTTTCCCGCCTATCGTGGGATTCGAACCCGGTCCTCCCGGTTAAAAATCCAATACTCTAGCCACTGAGCCAAAGGGTCGACTCCTTGACGCAGTTGTCAGAGATTGAATATATACTTAGAAGCTATGCGTAATCTGCCGAGGTAGATAATCGAAGGTAGGAGTCCTCATTCGTAACACTCCCCCTTTTTAAGGAAGTCATCATTTATGATGACGTGAAGCCATTTTCGGCGTATTAAGTCCTATCTCGGACAAGCCCCCATCTTACGACATGAAAAATCATAACAAAGGAATGAAGCATAGCTGAAAAAGTTTCCTGCCTATCGTGGGATTCGAACCCGGTCCTCCAGGTTAAAAATCCAATACTCTAACCACTGAGCCAAAGAGTCAACTCCTTGACGTAGTTGTCAGAGATTGAATATATACTTAGAAGCTATGCGTAATCTGCCAAGGCGAAGGTAGGAGTGCTCGTTCGTAACATTTCCCATTTTAAAGGAAGTCATCATTTATGATGACGTGAAGCCATTTTTGGCGTATTAAGTCCTACCTCGGACAAGCCCCCATCTTACGACATGAAAATCATAACAAAGGAATGAAGCATAGCTGAAAAAGTTTCCTGCCTATCGTGGGATTCGAACCCGGTCCTCCCGGTTAAAAATCCAATACTCTAACCACTGAGCCAAAGAGTCGACTCCTTGACGCAGTTGTCAGAGATTGAATAATTATATACTTAGAAGCTATGCGTAATCTGCCAACTTGAAGGCAGATAATCGAAGGTAGGAGTGCTCGTTCGTAACATCATGTCAGAAATGAAAATTGCTGCATTTTTAATAGTCTCATTAGATTGTTCTAGATGTCTGTGTAATGTTCTAAAAGCATCTCAACAAGACGATTCTAATGAATGGCGTGGACGTTACAGGTAAGTACAGGTATGAAAAAACTTATTCTGTTTGATTTTTCACTAGTGTTGCCGTACATACCCTATATATTTGGACAAGTAAGTTCTAACCATACTTATTCCAAAAATCATATCTTATTTACCGTAAGTTTTCGGATTGACACGCCTGGGCAGACATTGTAGACCCAGATCAGACGCCACAGAATATGGTGTCTGAACAGAGTCCACCCTGTTTACATCCACATCCAACCATCACGTAAATATACCAATATAATTTTGACCCCCTTAAACCCCACTTTTAGATAGTAAAACTGGGGTTTACAGGGGTACACATTTTTTTTTCTTATTTCTGCTCAAAAGCATAGATCTAACGAGTACCCACGATCTATGTTTTGAGCAGTTGCAGGAAAAATATCCGAATTTCTATCTGAAAACTCTCAGTTTTTGGTGGTGAAATTTTCAGTATATTTGAATAGGCGTGCTTTTGTAATGAATTTGTAGATTCATCAACAGGTCCAAAATTGGACCTGTGCAAATCTTAGACAAATATGGTAAGGAGATGAGGTGAGCTGAAATACCCGAATGCTTGGAATAAATACTGTAAGCTAGTTTGGGTTTATGGTTTTGTGATGAAATGACAAACAGTGTGGGTCCAGATCAAACGGCTCCTTTAGGAATGTCGTTCGATCAGGGTTTGCACTGTTTGATCTGGCCTGTTAGTTTGAATACTTGTCTGGGTCTTGGCTGATTGCACGCCACATTGTATTTTGTCTCATTATTATGCATCAGTAGGACTCATATAGGTATGTAGTGTAGCTTGCGTGCTCTTGCTATTCATAGTTATTGTTGTTGTTGTTTGGTGTGTAGAAAATAACTTGTTTTCTATCCATTTCCAGATTCCATGCCAAAATTAGTAGCAATTGCAGATGCCATGGAAATTGGCAAAGTTATAGAAAATCCACATGCTTAAAGAGTTGTCTTTCCTTTGACAGGGATGGTTTGATCTCTACCAAATTTTGCATTTAACTTTAGATTTTATTCTCTTATTCAAACAGAGTTTAATTGGATTACTAACAAAAGCTGTCTATACAGGAAGCAGACTACTATTGACGTCACACTGTTTTGATACCCTGAAAAATAATCCTACCTAAAAGTAGAATGTACGGAGTAGATGTAGTATACAATGTAAGGTAAAAATGACTGCATTGTTCTATATATTTCAGGCCACGGGAGGTTCCTGGAGGAGACAAATTCCAGATAGTAAAGGATTCTGTAAGGAACTGTTTGGCTGGGTGGAGTGCTACAAAGAGTCGGTCGGTCAGTCATTCCAGTTTATGACCCTGAATAGAGTTTTATTTTCCGAAGTGGCGAAGAGGACTTGAAAACCCTAGGATATGTTGCTGTCTTAAGTCACACCAAAACCTGGATCTTATTCAGGACCATGTGACTGTAGCAGGTGAGAGACTTTTGAAATCTTAGAAATTTATAGAGGTGTGTAACCAATATAGTTACACACCCCTATTCTATTTAAGCCGCAACGTGATAAAACCATCATGAAAACACGCCTGTATAATTTTGATCCCCCTTAAACCCCACTTTTATATAGTAAAACTGGGGTTTACAGGGGTATATTTATTTTTCTTAGTTTGTTAAAATACATAGATTGTGGGTACTCGTTAGAACTGCCTCACCGAGGCGGTTCTAACGAGTAACAACAATCTATGTTTTGAGCAGAAAAAAAAAAGAAAAAAAAAAAAAAAAAAAAAAAAGAATTTTTTATCTGATTATTTTTCCTTTTTTGGTTGTAAAATTTTCAATATATTTGAATAGGCGTGTTTTCGTAATGGTACCTTCTGACGTTAGCAAAGCTTAGACTTAAATCAGCCTTCGGATCCTCGCAGTCTGATCAGATTCTTCATTGTGCGCATTCGGTAACTTTGCATCCTTGGCTATCCAAAATGTGTCCAGGGAAGAATCTTATCGGACTATGCTAATGAGCAAGCTGATCTGCATCTTCGCTGGGAGCATATGGTTGAAGGTATGTTTTCTGATGTTGCGGCGTATATAGTTATTGAATCAATTGACCCTTGTCATGCTGAATAAATTAAGATGCCACACCCACTTCTAATTATCAGCCAATCAGAGTACTTGATCCAGGTTGTTGATATAAATTCACACACTGAATGACAAACGGTGCAGATCTGAAGATGCCAAATAATCTGAATCTGCACTGTTTGCAAAGGCAGGACTTATCCGGGCTCAGCAGGATCATGGTTCATACAATTGTACAGTTTTTATATAATGTATCGTTCAATAGAAAGGTCGTGTTTCGACATATGTTACATTTTTGCGTCTTTGATTTATAAACTGGCAAACAACAGATTGCGTTTATTCATTCCTTGTTGGAAATTAACAGGACGTTTTTTTCTGTTTGTTTTTTTTCTAGGAAAGTGCACTAAATATTTGGATAAATCAATACATTCTGAGTAGATAGAGGTGCTTCTCGGTTTTATATGTTTTTTCTTTTAATCATAAATCTTTGCACTTCAATATATTTATTGACTCTTAAAGCTCTAAGCAAATGTAGATTTATAGTACATGTACATATATATATTTTTAATTAAATTTGTTATTTTTCAGAGCGAATAAGACCTGGCATTTCATGTGAGTCGTCTACTCTATCAAGCCTCATTGTCTCTGAAAAGACAAACTAAACATGAATAATAAATAAACAAAATAAATAGATATACATATATAAAAGTAAATCAAAATGTCGTCTGCTGTAATTGTGGTTAGTACTTGGAAGGTTAAGCTCACTTCTATATGCTTGGACGTTCTCGGTTACTCAGTCGGATGCGCTTTCGACTGGTGATCAGGAAATCGCGGGTTCGATCGCCATTGTTTCATGGAGATTAATCATGTAATATTGTTGTACTGTTATTCGCTCCCTTCCACTGATTCCGGAAGGGCAGATGTCAGTTTCTGGCGAAAGACTGTGCACAAGTACCCCAGTGGGCACACAACGTTAAAATGACGTCGTATCAACGTCTATGCGACGTGATCACGTCGCATCGACGTTGATACGACGTCATCTTGATGTTATGTGCCTGCTGGGACTAGTTAACCGCCGAAAGGACAAAGTCTGTCCAGGAAAAGTGTTACTAGGTAAACTGACTGGCTCAACATGACCTTAACAGTGTTGACTGGGCCGTTCAACTCCAATCCGACACAACAATGTGCAAAGCCTCTATATGAACCGAACAATCCTTTTGTATTGCTAACAATATTTGAACCTAGGGTGAGAATTTGGTGACGATAAAATTGATTTAACCTCGCCCCGCCCCCTTAGAGTTTACTACAGACAGTTCAAAGGCGGCGGTTCTATGCTCGCGGCGTTTTTTTTTTTTTTTTTTTTTTTTGCCTCCCTTCCGAAATGGGAATTCTAACAGTAAAGAAGTTGAATTTGACCCTTTGGGAGAAAAAAAAAATCTCCTCTCTCCTTTTAGAGAAGCCCCTTTTATAGAAGGGGCTTTGTATGCAGGAAAGCAAACGGGAACTCACAGTAATTATACCGCGTGTAAATAAGTGCGTGTATATCTAGGCTAATTCCCCAGACGAAAACTGATGCTAATTTTCTGAAAAGAAAAACAAATTAATAAATAAAAAAAATAAATAAATAAAATAAAAATAAATAAAAATAGACTCTGACATTACATGCTTATTGTCCTCAAACCTAAGGAAACAATTTGCATGAAATGTCAAAATCTATTTTCTGAAGAAAAAAAATCATACATTGTTTTAAAAAATGTCGTCTTATGATTTTTTTTTACCCAGCTTACGAAGAATTCAGCAGATTCGGTCTGTGCATCTCACCTCTGCATATTTCCTGCAAAACAGTACGAGTACAGAAATACTTGAAATTCTTAGCACGTATTCCCAAAAATGCGTCTAAGTCAAAAATTAATTCAACTTTTAGTAATAAGATTTTCCAGTGCGCTGTCACTGGACAGAGCACACCAATATAATTCCAACTAAACAGACATGCAATTATTTAGCGCATTTTGACCGGACGAGAGCAGTCTGAAAACAGGATTTTTGCTCGATAAATCCAATGAACAGGAATCCCGGAGCTATTTTCTTCGCGCGCAGAATTCTAAAATGAGACACTTTATCCATATTTTCGACATAATAATGACCTAGTTGGAACTATAAGAAATGAATTTTATTTTTGCTGATTTTATCGGTGAACCATTCACACACAGTGACACATAGCATAAACCTCATAGGGGCTCCATACCATTTGTGAGTACTTCGCCGGTTTTTAAACATCGATAAAATACACAAAAAAATGAAACTCAGTATCGCCAATTATAATATTGGTTAGATGCATAATTCCAACAACCTTTCATTAAAAAAAATAAACAAGTAAATTATTTGATATCGCATCTGTATCTTTTTTTAACCCGTTTATGCCGAGTGTACTCTTCTACATTCACTCTTTGGAGGGATCCAATTCCTATATAAGGGGTGTCTGGTTGTTTTTTATCATTATCATGTTTCGTAGAAGTTTGGGAACATAAAATAAACAGTGTATATCCTGATTAGACCGCGTTCTGCGGCCTCTGATCTGGGTCTATACTACTTTCCAATGCAAAGTCCCTTTTATGGGACGCTATGCATAAATATTTAAACTCGGTCGCAGAATTAATTATGTACTGATAAAAATGTAAACAAAGATACTCAGGAAAGCCATAAAAAGAAAGCACAGTTCGTGTCTGAAAAAAGCAAACTTTGTCGTTGTTACCTTCCTAAGTCCATACGGGCAATACCATACTTAAAGCCAAAAGTAACTTTACAGCTTATATTTATACGCTTTACTGACTTTTGCTGAGTGCAATTTAAAAATGGTTTAAATGGTGTTATATAATAAATCATTTGTGGACATGATACACATTTATTGAGCTCTTTTTGTCAAACAGATTATCAAAAGGGTCACTCTCAAAACAGAAAGGATCATAATCAAAAGTTACGATATCAATTCACTTTTGGAAGGTTACTGTACCTTAAATGCGGGTTAATGTCAGGCGAAAACGCTTCTTTTGCTTAGACATGTATTGAAAATTGTTCTTTAATTAACAAAATGTCTGCATCATCTATTGCGCAACTTCTGAACGCGTCGATTTTTATCGAGAATGCCGTTTGATTCAACTTAACAATGTAATGAAAATCCTACAGGGCATTGTCATTCATTTTTCTTTTGACATGTTACGAACTTTTGCATCTTTTTCTGGTCATACACTCTCTGTAGAGGGCCAAACAAATCGCCATTTAAAATTTACATTTATATTGGAGATATGGCCTTTACGAGCAACGAAAGTTTAGTATTGTTTTTATTGCAAGGGAGATAATTTCAGCGTGAAGCCACTTTGAGTAATTGCTATTAATTAGCCAGGTAGAACTGAAAAAATGTTTGCAGGGAATTTTATAGACAAACAATGGACTTTCAGATTTTGTGTTGAAAATCATGTTCTGCTTTTGAAGATTTGAGAAAATGTGAAGATACTGTTTTTGAAGAAACTGCAGGTAACTCGAGACGGGAATTCTGTTAAGACTAACCCTAGAAGACAATTGAACTAATTTATTAAAACCAAATCGAAGTAGAAACAAAATAATTCATTAATAAACAGTGACAAGTTACTGTTGGTTTTAACTGTATTTTTTGTTTGTATGAAATGTTCCCTTATATCCTATTCAATTGACAGCAGTTTAATGAGACTGAATATATATTGACTATGTACAAACAAATTTTGAAGTGTTAAGATTTATGAAAAAATGCATAAATAAATAAATAAAGTAAATAAACGCACCTGTATATACTCACAGATAGTTTATCCATAATCCTAACTTCTCAGGCTTTTGTTTGATATACAAAACGAAAACCATAATAGCTTTAACCGTTAACAAACTGTGATAATTATCAAATATGAACAACAAATGCAAGAGACTAGCATTGTGTTTAATCTGTGTTCTTTCGGGTTTGCTGTTAGCAGTTTATTATTCCAGCGGTCTATTAGGAGCAGTTGATATCTTTAGGCATACAATATACGATGATGCCGAAAAACAAGTGCTGGGGAAATTGGTAAACAAGACACCAAACAGTGGAGAAATAAGCTTTGACGATTTCAAAAGACTTCTTTGGGAAGACAAAGCCATACCGAAACACACTCCATTGCCAGCACAAGACAACTCAAGTGCAAGTAAAGAACTATCATGGACAGCACAGACAATGGTCAAACCTGATTCATTTGTCCTAGCTGAAACACCAACAACTGACATTCCGGAACAATTACAGGTTTTAGATATACTATCTAAAGAAGAACGCCTTCATAGTGAACACATACTTCGCGACACTATCAACAATCATCACACAGAGAACTTTAGAACACCCAAAAATGAAAGCTGCAAGAAAAGGCTTCCTGGTTGTATTGTTATAGGTGTGTATAAATGTGGCACACGTGAGATTGTCGACTTTCTAAAGCTGCATCCCCATATTGAAATTTACCCTGAGAGTCTCGGGATTTATGAAATGCCATACTTTTTATTTCCCAGTGTTTATAATCGAGGTGAAAATTGGTTTAAAAATCAAATGCCGTGCACATACTCTAATCAAATAACAGTTATTAAAAATGGTGGATACTTCCATAATAAAGTCACCCCAGAGAGGATTAAGAAGTTCAACGAAAGCATAAAATTGATTCTTATGGTACGAGAGCCTTTTTCGCGTTCATTGTCACAATATATGTTTAGGAAAAGTCGATACCAACAAAAATCGAGCTACACTGGCAAGTACGTTTCAAGAAACTTTTCATCGTTTGTATTACATAGAGGCGAGGTAAACAAGAAGGACTTCTTTGTGCATTACTCTGTTTATGACGAACCTATGATTCGATGGCTGAATTATTTTAATTTGAATCAGTTTCTTATCATAGATAGTGATGAATTTAAGCATGACCCGGTAACAGTGTTGACAAAAGTGGAACGATTTTTGGGAATAGGACATTACATAACACCCGACATGTTTATTTTAAATAAAGAAAAGGGATTTTACTGCATTCAGTCGAACCTCACGGACACAGGCATGGCTTGCTATCCACAAAATAGAGGAAAAAGTAAACAGGTTACTGTGTCTCCTGAAACTGAATTTAAACTCAAGGAATATTTCAACCTTAAGAATAAGAGGTTTTTCGATATTATCGGAAAATCGTTTGACTGGAAATAGTTAAGCCGCGTTGCGAGAAAATTGCTCTCTGGACTTTCTGTCGAATCAATCCTGCATTGTGTATGATGGGTCTCATGGCGAGGCTACATGTGTGGATCTTTAGCTAAAGTTTTCTTATAAGTATAAGTATAAGTATAAACATATTTTATTGCATCATTTCATGGCAATGGGGTCGGGCCACAAGTTCTACCAACATTAGTTACGGCCCTCCCCCTACAAACTTTTATTACAACAATAACAGACACATGATAATGGCAAATTAAGAAACATTATCTAAATACTTGATATGGAGTGATTGTTTAACAAATTATGGATTCGAAAACAAATATACAATACATAATTTTTAAAAGATGATAGCTAATATGAGGTGATGAGAAAAGTAAAGTAAATAATTAACCAAAAAATGTAATAAGATAATGATGGAATGTCATGCTGGACTTAAGTTAGCAGCAAGCTAGTTGGTGAATCTTCTGGTATCCTTGATAAACGTGTGTACGGCTGTGAAAATAATAGTATTTTCTTCAGCTGTCAGATTTTCATCTCCAAACAGAAGAGTATAAATATTTAATGGATAGAAATCCCCAGTAGCTCGCAAAAGTGCATCTCTCTCATTATTGTAATTTGGGCAATTAAAGAAATAATGATCTGCATCTTCGACCTCTTCAGAACAACTACAAGTAGGATTAGGTGACAAATTATTTATATATAAATCAGATAGTAAATTACTACAATTATTTCTAATTCTAGCATGTAAAACTGAGAGATATCTGCTACCAGTTCGATAGTATGTTGGAACACTTGAATTATTTTGAAGCTTTTTTCAACTGATACTTAAAATGTGCTAGGGATGGTGAATTGCGTAGTTCTATATCAAGAGAATTCCATGCAGAAATAGATGATGGAATACATGATTTACGTGAAATTTCAGTCCTGCAGAGGGGAACAGTAATATTTTGTTGATTTCGTAGAGTATAGGTACTTATTTCTCCAACCGAAGGAGGAATCAGGTCAGATACGTATGTAGGAACAAGACCATTGATTGATTTGTACATGAAAATAAGTTTTTGCTGCCTGCGTCTTTCTGCAAGTGACACCCAACCGCATTCTCTATATAAATTGTCTAATGAAACTGACCTTGTTAAGCCTGTTACTATGCGGGCGGCTTCATTCTGAAGTTTTTGAAGAGAATTGATATCTTGTACTGTGCAGCCATCCCATACAACGCATGAATATTCGATAATTGGCAGTAAATATGATAAGTTTATTTGGTTCAAAGCAACTCGACTGAATGTAAATTTCAGTTTCCGCATTATACCAATAACTTTAGATGCACTTTTAATTATGTTTTCAATATGGCAGTGCCATTGTCCATTACTACTAAATGTAAGACCTAAATGTTTGTGTTCTGTTACGAATTTTATGGGTGTACCATCAAAAATTATGTTAGGAAAAGATTCAATAAATTTTAAAGTAAAAAGCATTACTTCAGTTTTTAATGGGTTAAAATTTATTAACCACTGTGCTGCCCAACTTACTAGCATGCGTAAATCGTGATTGATAATACCTTCGATGTCTTTAATAGTAGCTGCAGAATAAAACAACGAGCTATCATCTGCAAATAACCTAGTAAGACTAAGAAGTGATTCAGCTATATCATTAATATACACTAAAAATAATAAAGGGCCTAGGACAGACCCTTGAGGAACCTCAGCTTCTACTTTCATTAAGCTTGATGAGGTATTTCTTATGACCACCTTTTGCTTTCTACCACTCAAGTAGTCACTAATCCATTCAAGTAGGTCACCATCTATGCCATTTTGTTTTAATTTAAAAATAAGTCCCTTGTGCCATACCCTGTCAAATGCTTTGGAAACATCTAAGAAAACCATACAAGAATATTGGTTGCTATCAAAAGTTTGACAAATATGATGATATATATCTATAAGTTGGAAAGTTGTAGAATGGTTGGGTAAAAACCCAGACTGATATTTGTAAAGTATATCATTTTCATGTAAAAAGTTATAGATATGTTTAAAAACTATTCTTTCTTGTAATTTACCAACATTACTTAATAGTGAAACAGGTCGAAAATTTGAAGGGTCAGAGTTGTCACCCTTTTTGGGTAAGGGTATAACATTGGAATGTTTATAAATATCTGCAAACTTGCCTTCCCTGAAAGATCTATTAAAAAGTATACTCAGATGTACAG
Source organism: Anodontia alba (assembly GCA_964016985.1). NCBI lineage: Eukaryota > Metazoa > Mollusca > Bivalvia > Lucinida > Lucinidae > Anodontia > Anodontia alba. The sequence goes on from OZ024823.1 coordinate 33,306,509, forward strand.
CTACTTCTTTTGCTACAGTTTTAAGCATTTTGTTACTTATTCCGTCAGGCCCTGTTGCCTTGTTCGGATTTAAAAGTTCGATGAGAGATGCAACTTCATGCTGTGTACATGTAATACTGGATAATCTATTTTGACTTTTATATTCGAAGGCAGGCAGCGCCACATTTTCATCATTAACAGTGGAGATCGACGTAAAATATTTATTTAACAATTCTGCTTTATTTTCAGATGAAAAACAAAATTCGTTTTGACCAGTAACTGGAAATGAGTTCAAGGGTGGAATGGAAGAAGAGGTACAATTGCCTTTAACAAAGTGGCGTATAACCTTCCAAAATTTTTTCTTATCGTTTGAGTGAAAATCAGAGATAGACAACTCCAAATTGTTATAAAACTGCTCTTTAGCGTGTCGCTTTAAATTATTAACCTTATTTCGATAAAACTTATATCTTGCTAAAATGTTTAGATTACTCGATTTCTTGAATTTCCGTTTTAGTCTATCTCTTTTTCTTGAAACAAATTTGTGATAAGGTGTGAACTATAAATTCCACCATCTATTACACCATCTCGGACAATAAAACCATCATAATCAGCTGCAGTGAAGTAATTATAATTCAGATCAGTTAAACAGAATTTTTTTAAATACTTTTACTTACACCAGGCTTTAAGTGACAAAAAGACGTGCATTGATTACATGGATGGCAAACCAGATGACAATCTCAGCAGACCCCAGTCAGACTGCTCCTGTAAGAGATGTATGACTGGGGTTTGCAAAGTTGGTTGAGATTGTTAAAACATCTATCTTACGTTTGATTTATCCTAAGAAGCACAAATGACAGTAGTATTAGACAGCCAGGCGAACAACCAACATTGAATATTGAACAGTGCAGATCCCAGACACTGCTCCACTTCTTATAGCCTACCAAACAGCATAGGTTGTAGCGAGGCTGTGCGCAGGCTCGCCAGAACCTTGCTGTTCGCATAATACTAAAACAACTCTTTTCCCAAGACGCGCCTCAGTCAATATAGGAAGCGAATGACGGTTCTAAATTTAGTCTGCGCTTAGTGTAGCCTTTTTACTATTGGAATAAAACTGTATTTCTATTGAACAGACATGCGCCACCAGCACCACATGAAATAAAAATCGTTTATTTTCTCACGTAAATATTTGTTCGTTAAGCCGCCATAGTAAGCTTCGCTCTGACCACATATTTCTCAATGAACATTTATGCGTCAGTAATCTCGCGCTTAGCATTCTTTAAAAATCTATAGCGGGCCGTTAGCCTGACTGTCCGATCACGGCCCGCTACAGATTTTTAAAGAATGCTTACTGGGCTCTTCTCGTTCCCCAGCAAGAAACTTAACGTTGGTAGTACAGAAATTCAATGTCTCGAACATCATTGGGACCATGAAAACTTTGTTCTGTTTATCATAGCAAAATATTTGAAATTTTATTCAAATTGTCTGCAAAAAATATCAATTTAACAGCATGCCGAGTCATGTTGTCTTTAAAAAAATAAATGTCGACATTTGTTCTTTATAGTCAGCCCAATAAAATTCAAAATACTGTTATAATTCTCAATATTATTACAGACAGGCCTGACTAAACAGTGTAATCCGAGATCAGACGCCACAAGCTAAACAGTGTAATCCGAGATCAGACGCCGCGTCTGATCAAGGTTTATGCTGTTTGCAACTCATCCAGCAGTTTTAAACCCACCAACAGGTGCCATAATGAGCATGTTCAATTTTCAGGACAGGTACGGCAAAACGTTAAAGTGTGCCACTATTTAGAATAAATACGGTATAATATAACTACGGACAATGTATAATTGCTAGCGCTAAGTTAGGCTTTGCCTGCTTAATTAATAAAATGCTTCCTTGCTCCATTTTAGACCGAATAAACTCCGCCCTCACTATATTTTAGAAGTGTCGAATTTCAAGTTTGGGTATATTCATTGTATGAGCTATGTGATATAGATATTTCTAGAGAATAAGGCTTAACTATTTGCAAACAGCGGATACCCTGATCAGACGCTGTATTCTGCGGCGTCTGATCTTGGTCTGCACTGTTTGCCTGTTACCCTTTTGCGAGTCTCCAGACTAAATGGGTTAATTATTTTTTTATGTTTGACACGCAAATTATTACAAGAAACGCTTAATTTATTAAGAATCGATGACATCCGCACTAATTCTGAATTTTATGTACTAAAATGGGGAATCTGGGGTCTCAAACTTTACTGACACGTGACCTTTCTCATTATCCCTGTCACTCCTCCTGAGCATCCACCTTTATTAAAATAACTGGTGAATTAGGCTGAATCAGGACTAAATGAAACCTTTCTTTTTTATGGCTGTGTTTAAAACTCCGAACATAGTATTTATTAAATCGCCCACTACAATGGGCAGAGCACAGCTCTGCGCAAACAGATTAAAGAGGTTGAAAGCTTAAAATTAAATCAGCTGATTATATATAAAACAAACAAGCATTTAAATATATTCTTCCAAATTTTCATAGAGAGCATTTCATCGTGAAAACACGCGTATATAAGTTTGACCCCCTTAAACCCTAGGTTTGTATAGTAAAACTGGGGTCTACAGGCGTATACGTTATTTTTCTTATTTTGCTAAGAAACATAGATTGTATTCTAACGAGTAAACACCATCTATAATTTGAGCAGGAATATGAAAAATATCAAAATGTTTTATATGAACATTTTCCTTTTTTAGTTGTAAACTTTTCAGTATAATGAATAGGCATGTTTTCGTAATGGAATAAAATGTCAAATATTGTCTGTGCAAATAAGCAATATCCTTAATTTCTAATATTGATTTTTTAATTATAAAAAGGCGTTTTATCAGGAACTCTGGTACTACTATTAATAGGAGAAAGCAGTCAGTTAACTCCCTTGATTATTTTCTGTAAATAACCAGGTCCAAATAACTGGATTCCTCTGCTTTTAATATTAGTGTTTCCATTAAGTATCACTTCCTTTTCCTTAATAAATCTAATTTTAACTAGGTCATATACCAATACAGCTTCCAAAATATTTAAAAGAAACATTTTTTGTGTGCAATGAAATATATAATATTAATTAATCTTCCATGTGGATATGGAGAAATGTAAAGTTAAGAATTTGTTAAATTGAACACTGATGACCTATGATAAAAGCAGAGAATTCCAGTTAGAAGGACCTGGTTAGTATTTGATCTACCTTGGACTTTACCTGTCAAGGGAGATAATAGAAATACTGCTGCTATCTCTCATTGACTCATAGACCTGGCATTACCTGTAATAGGCACGTCTAGTAAAAACATTATGAAAACACGCCTATTCAAATATATTGAAAAATTTTACCACCCAAAATTGAAAGTTTCAGATAAAAATTCTGATATTTTTCATATTTCTGATCAAAACATAAATTGTGGGTACTCGTTAGAGCCACATCGCCGAGGCGGTTCTAACGAGTACCCACAATCTCTGTTTTTGAGCAGAATGGCGAGGCGGTCCTAATGAGTACCCACAATCTATGATTTTGCGCAGAAATATGAAAATTAATGTGTACACCTGTAAACCCCAGTTTTTCTGTATAAAAGTGGGGTATAAGGAGGTCAAAATTCTGAAGGTATATTTTTGTGATGGATACCTTATATAAGTTTATTTTTTTCATTGTACGGTCCAATATGCATTTTAAAGGGGCACGCAACCTTAAATGATAGTGTACTTTAAAGAAAAGAACTTTACAAACAATGAATATGACACAAATTTAATCAAAATCAGTGGAAAATAAGTAAGTTATAGACAAGTGAATATTTTAACATTGGTGGTATGGGCGCCGCCATTTTGAATATTTAATGAGGTCTCATAAAAATTAAATTTTTTTTTCATAAAGGCAATTATTCACATAAAGTTGGTTTATTTTTGGGGAATGATCGCTTGTCATTAGAATTAAAAGATTATAAAAAAATTGAAGCAAAATTATTCTTAAAAACCCTTTATAATTTGGTTTTGCATATTTAATTTGGGCTGTGTGACGTCACAAAGCATACAATATGGCGGCATCCATGACAGCCATTTTAAATATATTCAAACCACCATGACTTCCTTATTTCTAGGCCGATTTTGAAACGTCTTGTATCAAAATAAATGGCTTGTTAAGCACTTTACTCCAAAATATACTTACAACTTATATTGCATTCCCCTTTAAGCTTTAGCACGCTGTGTATTATTTTATGAGACGTAACTTAAAGATCCGAAGGTTCTTTCATTAGTCATTATTGTTATTAGTATCGAGCAGAGTAGTTTGAGTATGATGTGCATTTCATGATAATTCACATAGATTGCTGGTAGTGCTTGCGAGGGTAAGACCAATGTCTCCCAAGCTTTGATATCAATCGTTTTAAAACTTTGCAGGTGTTTTGTCATGGTCTGCAAATATACATGTGCTTTTGGTGTAATTCTCTTACTATCTTTTTTTCCCATTTTGAACTTAGTTATTTTTGTGCTCAAATATGCTCAGCGTGAAAAGTTCACAGTTACCTTGTTTTCCAGGTAATATTTTGAGGATTTTTCAGACGCGAGGGACATAAATTCCCTGAATTTTCCTGTGGGGTCGAAAATCGTTAATTAATAAACCACGCTGAGACCCCGAGGGAGGAAGGGGAAGAGCTCCCCGGGGTTGAGACCCTCGATTGCTGACCTGCTGATCTTGGTTGCTGTTCGTGATGATAAAGAAAAAATTCGATGACACACCATCTCAAATACCCGCATATCGGCGCTGAACCTCACCAGTCAAGCATTTCAGTAAACATCTGTTACCCTTTATTCCAAAATAACTGAACCTTTTTGTTGCCAAGAAGCTTAACCCTTGTCCTTGCTGAATAAATTAAGATGCAACGCCCATTTCTAATTTTCAACCAATGAGATTACTTGAGCCAGATTATTGCTCTAAATTTACATACTTAATGGCAAACAGTGCAGAGCGAGATCCGTAAGCCAACTGATCTGGATCTACACTGTTTGCAAAGGCAGGATATTGCCGGGTTCAGCAGGAAAAGGGTTAGAAAGGGGAATTGTTCAGCGTGTGCCAAATTATTATGAAACCTCATCACAGTGTTCTTAAAGTTTACCAACGTCACTGTCAAAGCTCGACTGGTTACAAAGTTAAACAATCCTTCATTGGACATATTATTGTACCATTTTCCTAAAAAAAGTTGGAATCAGACTGTCTCCAAGATCTACCTGTGCCCTGATCAGGCCCTGGCCCTAACCGAGCGACCCACGGCAAAATACTCTGTGACAAATCACTTCTTCTCATGCCATTTAGTATGGTTTGCTACATGAGCTTTTATAAAACAAATAGCAAATTTGACAACACCCCACCAACTAACCCGCCCCAAGCCCATGCAACCGTCTCATGATAAAACTTTACTAACAATCTTAACTCTTTGGGTTTATTCATCAGACGTCAAACTAACAATATTTTTTCTTATTTTTCCCAGAAAATATGCGTTAATTCTCCATGCAAAATTTGCATGGAAAGCCAAAGCTTTTTTGTTGGGAAAAATAAGAAAATGTTTCAAAGTGTTGTCTGCTGAAAAAATGGCGTGTTATCCGTTAAGTGTTTTGTAGCTTACACGTCAGACGACATTAGAAAGCAGATTATGTGCCCAAATAGTCTCAGACTGAAAAAAAAAACAGCAACAATATATTCTTCCGTTAGAAAGCATAAAGTTTCCTTAGATGAAAGTGGACCATGGACTAGGACACCGTTTTACCCTGCAAAGAATTTGATATTCGTTGGGCTTAAATTTCCTTTTATAAATGTAGGAGAATTCTAAACAGATGTTACGGCGAAACGTTTTTGTTGTTTTTTTTTTTTTCTAGCTTTGCAAAAATCTATAATGAACAAATAAAGATTAAAAAAAAACTAAACGTGGAGGCAGCTGCTTTTTTTTTTATAATCACGTTTAAAAAAGAATAAAGAAAAGTATATGTAAAGGCGAATGAGCGCATTTTGCCGTCATTCTCGACAAAGGAGACAACTTTTTGTGACTCCCTGTTTGCTTTCCTGTACTCCAGTTCCTTCTGAAAAGGGGTCTACTCTAAAAAGAAAGAATTTGCTCCAAAGAGAAGCAAAATCATTCCATTTAGAGCAGACCCATTTTCAGAAGAAAATCAAAATAGTTTTGAAGGAGTTGCTTCCCTTGAAAATGCATCTGTTCCGTTTTAAGTCATAGTAAAGCTGCATAAACAATTTTGTATACTACTCTACCTTCAACATCTTTTAGAAAGTCATTTTACTATACAGTAGAACCTCGATAGCTCGAACACGAATGGCTCGTTTACCATGGCTAATTCGAACTCGTTTTAGAGGCCCTAGGAACTTTTTTCCAAGAGAACAAATATTTGGGTAAATTTTGTCATTTTATCATGAAATTGTATGTTAAGTGTACTTATTAGAATCGCCTCTTATTATATAGAAGATAAAAAGATTTTACCTTAACTATTCACCATTTGCTTCCTGACCTAGCGCCAGGATTAACCCTCAATGACTCGAACTATCCATATCTCGAACAAATTCTCATGGTCCCAAAGAGGTTCGAGCCATCGAAGTTCGACTGTATAATATGATAGTAGTTTGGTGAAAGAAAGCTTGATCCTGAGTATGGAGTGCAACTCCACAACGTTTAATATGGCGCCGGGAAGCATCTCAGTAAGAGCGCTCCATATGATGATCTAGCCATTACAAAAACATACCTGTATAATTTTGACCCTCTTAAACCCCACTTTTATATAGCAAAAACTGGGGTTTACAGTGGTATACATTATTTTTCTTATTTCTGCTCAAAAACATAGACTGCGGATACTCGTTAGAACCGCTTAATCCATTATAGTCTGGAGACCCCTAAAAGGGTAATTCACAAACAGTGCCTTTATGACATTTTTATTATCGTACCATGGCTGCCAGATTAACAAAATCATGTATTACAGGGGTGCACATCGAGACGATGCTAAGGAGTTCCCACAATCTCTGTTTTGAGCAGAAATATGAAAAATATCAGAGTTTTTTTTTATCTGAAACTTTTCAGTTTTTGAGGGTGAAGTTTTCTATATTTTGGAATAGGCGTGTTTTCGTATTGTTACGTTTTCCGCCTGTATGACTGATATCCAGGAAAATCGAGTTCCGCTTAACCCATTATAGTCTGGAGACCCCTAAAATGGTAATTCACAAACAGTGCCTTTATGACGTTTTTGATATCGTACAAACGCTGCCAGATTAACAAAATCATATATTATAGGGGTGCACATATGCCTAAGATAAAATAGCAAATAAGTCTGTACACTTTTAGGCTCACCTGAGCCGAAGGCTCAAGGTGAGCTATTGTGATCACCCACCGTCCGTCGTCCGTCCGTCCGTCCGTTCACAATCTTTAAACAAAATTTCCTCCTAAACCACTGATTGGATTTTGACCAAACTTCACAGGAACGATCCTTGGTTGGTCCTCTTTTAAAGCTGTTCAAATGGTTCCAGTCTATTGGATATCTAGTTTAATCATATTTTTATTGCCAAATAATCATATAGCAAGTGGGTTGGACCACAAGTTCTCACAACATTAGAAAAGGTCCTCCCCATACCTAGGTCACAGAAGCTAAAAAATAGATTTTTAACTAAAAATTTAAAAATATCTTCTTGTCAGAAACCACTGGACCAATTTCCATATAATTTAGTGACCCTCTACCAAGATTGTTCAAGCCATTTGGATTCGTCAATAAACATGGCCGCCAGGGGGCGGGGCTTATTTTCCCTATATATATATATATATATATATATATATATATATATATATATATATATATATATATATATATATATATATATATATATATATATATAGAAAACTTTAAGACTTCTTGTCAGAAACTACTGGACCGATTTCAATATAATTCTGCAGAAATTTTTCTTTGGTATCCTCTATCAAGATTGTTCAAGCCATTTGTATTCGCCTAAAACATGGCCGCCAGGGGTCGGGGCTTATTTTCCCTATATATCTATATAGAAAACTTAAAAGTCTTCTAGTCAGATACCACTGGACCGATTTCAATATTATTTTGCAGAAATGTTTCTTTGGTGATCCTCTACCAAGATTGTTCAAGCCATTTGGATTTGTCAAAAAAATGGCCGCCAGAGAGCTGGGCTTATTTTCCAATATATATGTATAGAAAACTTAGAAAATCTTCTTGTCAGAAACCACTGAACCGATTTCCATATAATTTTGCAGAAATGTTCCTTTGGTGATCCTCTACCAAGATTGTTCAAGCCATTCGGATTCGTCAAAAAACATGACCACCGGGGAGCGGGGCTTATTTTCTGTGTATATCTATATTAAAAACTTAAAAAAATCTTCTTGTCTAAAACCACTGAACCGATTTCCATATAATTTTGCAGAAATGTTTCTTTGGTGATCCTCTATCAAGATTGTTCAAGCCATTAGGATTCGTCAAAAAACATGGCCGCCAGGTGCGGGGCTTACTTTTCCGTATATATATCTATATAGAAAACTTAAAAAATATCTTCTTGTCAGAAACCACTGAACCGATTTCCATATAATTTTGCAGAAATGTTCCTTTGGTGATTCGGTACCAAAACTGTTCAAGCCATTTGGATTCGTCGAAAAACGTGGCCGCCAAGGGGCGGGGCTTATTTTCCCTATATATCTTTATAGAAAACTTGAAAAATCTTATTGTCAGAAAACACTCGACCGATTTCATTATAACTTGGCAAAAATGTTTCCTTGGTGACCCTCTACCAAGATTGCCCAAGTAATCGTGATTCGTCAAAAAACATGGCCGCTACGGGTGGAGCTTATTTTCCCTTTGTATGTATATAGAAAACTTGAAAAAATCTTCTTGTCGGAAACCACTGGACCGATTTCAATATAACTTGGCAGAAATGTTTCCTTGGTGACCCTTTACCAAGATTGTTCAAGCCGCCAGGGTTTGTCAAAAAACATGGCTGCTAGGGGGCAGGGCTTATTTTCCTATATATCTATATAGAAAGCTTGAAAAAATCTTCTTGTCAGAAACCACTGAACCGATTTCAATATAACTTGGCATGGTGACCCTTTACCAAGATTGTTCAAGCTGTCATGATTTATCAAAAAACATGGGCGGCTAGGGTGCGGGGCTTATTTTCCCTAAATATCTGTATAGGAAAATTTAATGTTCTTCTTGTCAGAAACCACTGGACTGATTTCAATATAACATTGCAGAAATGTTTCTTATGTAACCCTCTTTCAAGGTTGTTCAAGCCGCCATGATTCGTCAAAAAATATAGCCGCCAGAGGGCAGGGCTTATTTTCCCTATAATCTATATAGAAAACTTTAAAAATCTTCTTGTAAGAAACCTCAGGACCGATTTCATTATAACTTGGCAAAAATGTTTTCCTTGGTGACCCTTTACCAAGATTGTTCAAGTAATCGTGATTTGTCAAAAAACATGGCGCTTTTTCTCCATATATATTTATACAGAAAACTAAAAAGCCTTCTTGACAGAAACCAATGGACCGATTTCAATATAACTTGGCAGGAATGTTTCTTTGGTGATCCTCTACCCAGGTTGTTCAAGCTGTCAGGATTCGTCAAAAAACATGGCCGCTAGTCGGGGGGAGGTGAAGGGGGGGGGGGGGCGGGGGGGGGGGGGCAGGGGCGGGGGGCGGGGGACGGGGGACGGGGGCCTATATATCTATATAAAAACTTTAAGAATCTTCTCGTAAGAAACCGTTGGACCGAGTTCAATGTAACTTGGCAGGAATGTTGCTTTGGTGGCCATCTACGAAGATTGTTCAAGCCTTCATGATAGGTCAAAAACATGGCCCCTAGGGGGCGAGGCTTATTTTCCGTATATATCTGTATAGAAAACTTTAAAATTCTTCTTGTCAAATACCTCCTGACTGATTTCAATAATGCTTTGGTGACCCTCTACCAAGAATGTTCAAGCAATCCTGATTTGTCAAAAACATGGCTGCTAGGGGGTTGGGCTTATTTGCCCTATAGATCTAAATAGAAAACTTTAAAAATCTTCTTATCAGAAACAACTGCACCGATTTCAGTTTAACTTGGCAGGAATGTTCCTTTGGATACCCTCTACCAAGTTTGTTCAAGCTGTCATGATTTGTCACAAAAGATGGCCGTTAGGGGGTAATAGCGATATAAACACTTTAAAAATCTTTTTGTCAGAAACCACTGGACCAATTTCAATATAACTTGGCAGAAATGTTCCTTTGGTAACCCTCTTTCAAGACTAAGTCAAGTCGTCTTGATCGTTAAAAAGAAAAAAAAAAAAAAAAAAAAAAAAAACGTGGCGGGGGGTGGGTGGTGGGGGGGGGGGGGGGGGGGGGGGGTGGGAGGGTAGGAGTGGGGGGTTGGGGGCGGGGTCAGGGTTATAAAATTTATACGTAAATCTTAGAGCAGTGAACTTGGCTGAAACTTCAACAGTAAGTATGCAAATCTGTTTGGTCAGGTGAACGATATAGGACCATCATGGTCCTCTTGTTTTTTGTATTATTTTCTTCCTTCATAGAATCGTGTGCATAACTAATGTAAATCTGAACAGTTCGCTTTCAACATTTTAATTCATTACAAATTAAATACAACAGAAATAAAGAATGCGAAAGAAGAAAAAACCTATGACAATCATTTTAACAAACTTGGTAGAGCTTGAAACCATTATACTATATATCAAGATTCAGCCTCAAAGCTTCCTTGTTTCTGGTAAAAAAGTGTTTTTTACCATATATGGGCATGGCGGCCATCTTGGTAAATGGCGTGAAACCATTCCAATAAATTATCAATACCCTATCCACAGAAGGCCCCATGTGAAATCTGGTGAAAATCACTCGAGAATTTAACGTGTGGTTAGGTAAACGGACCGCGCACGACATGACCCCATTGGGTTGACTGGGCCGTAAAACCTCAACACAAACAAACAAACTAACAGTTTCAGGGAAGAAAACATTTAATAATTACACAATTTGATACATGTATACAGCCCAGAGGCAAGGACAGATAACTAACAAGGGAGTCTTTGCTAAGGGCACATCTTTTGTAGGAAATGATGTTAACCGGCTCAACAAAATAAATAAGTAAATAAATGGTTAATTTTCTGCAACTGTACATATTTAATGGGACTAATACAGGTATTACACAGGTGAAGATTCTTTAAAGCAACAATTTGCAGATTATGATTTTTCTAAACTGTTGTTTTAAAACAATCAACTTCCTGAAACAGTAAATTCTGTATTCTAATTTAAGTAACGGTTTTTGTATTTAGTGCCTTTCATTTAATAATGCACATTTAAATTATTAAAGCTTTCAGGTCTTGAAATTAAAATAAATTAATAATAACCAGATAACGTCTATTCAATAATCTCTATTTTTGTACATTTATTGGCTGGGTATCTGCATGTATGTTGATGCATTAGTATGTCCGTACACTATTACTACTAATATTACTATAACTGCTACTAATGCTGTGGTACTGCCACTACTCATGATTTCACTGCTGGTGTGTATATGGCTATACTTGCGTGTATGCATGCACGAACTTAGTATATGCTACTACTATTTACTATTATTCTTGCTGCTGTTACTACAATCACTATTAAAATTACTACTACTACTACTTCTACTACTACTACTATTGCTACTTCTACTACTGCTACTACTACTGTTGCTGTTGCTGTTGCTGCCACTTCCTAACTGTAAACCTTGTTGCAACCAGCTTCTGGTATTACTACAACTGTGACTCTTCTTATATTTGTACAAATTTTGTCAACAAATATCTGTTGTACTGATTCGTTACAACGATCTGTTAGTACTAAGTTAAATAACACTACCTATCAGTCCGTTCCTACTAGAGGTCCTACTTTTACACTGCTACTTACAGGTCCTATATATTTCATATGTTTGCTTTTTAACTAGTGTTAATAGTATTGTTGTCATTATGTAACTTTTGAATATGTGCATAGATGCCATATGTTATTGCTGCAAAGGTAATTGTCATATTAAAGATTGCAGAATTTGAAATTATCCACTTTTAGACTTCTAATGAACTGATAGATGGCAGTAAACACAAATATAGAAAAAATTACATGGTTGTATATGCACGTATGATTGTTTGAATGTCTATATGTGCGTGCATGGTCATGTACTTGGAAGTAATTTAAAATATATGCGTATACATTTGTGTACACAAGTAATGCATCTATATGTGTCCGTGGATGCACATATGTATGTTTGCAATTGTATACGTCCACGTGTGTATGTATATATATATTTGTGTGCATGTATATATGTGTGTATATGTATGTATTTGTATATGTATATGTAGGTGTATATGCATGTATACAAATACGAGTATGTTTTGTTATATTCGTGTATCTATATAATTGTTAATACAACACACTACGTAGTGACCATATATAACTTAAAATTTAAACGCCATGTACCGAACATTGATAGACCACATCACATAACTACTCCCCCTTCCATTCCTTGTACTATATCAATGATATTTTGTATTCTGTTTACTTCACTTAATTGTTGTGTCAATTTGCTCCACGTGGAATATTATCATAATTGGTATTCATTTCGGTTTTGGACTCACTCATATATGGTACCAAAGCTGTCTGTGTGTCCATCCTTGAAACTAATGCATTGTATTACAGATTGCATATCATGATTTCAGATATCTGTGTTCACATGATGCGCATAGGCATTCACTGTAGCCAGCATTTTAGGGTTAAAGGCCTTGACCACCTATCAACATTTGAATTATTCATTAACATTCAGATCGTTTCGAAGTATAGATCGGAATATTTGTCTTGGCGATGCAAGCGTTAACAAAGTTTGTTAGTATAGAATTGCTCATTTGTGTAATGTCATGGTCAGTGATTACGTGAATATCGGTAGTTCAGTGTGTAAAGCTGTCAGTTTCTACGCGGCTTTCGTACGGTGAGCATCACACACTTGAACTGGTTTGTCGACTTCTGAAGGGCGTTGGTCGGGCATTGAAAATGGACCGGCAAGACGTTGAAGACTTCGTATCAGACAAGATTTCTGCAGCTGTTTCCAGTAGCCAGAACACGCTGTTGTCGGAGCTGACCAGGCTAATATCGGCGGAGGTTAAAAAGATAATCAAAAATCTTTGTCAGAACTGCAATTAAACAAAATAGCAGCAATTTCATCCTCAGACTATAAATTCAAAAGAAAGTCAAACGAGGAACAGTTTAAGGTCAATAAAAAGGTCATGGAGAAAATCGATGATTGCGATAGGAGCCTGAAAGAGTCCGAGATACAGCAGGCCAAAGAAAATTTGGCGGAAGGTAGGGATTTACTATTTTATCTTATTTTGCGATCCTCTCCTTACGTAAATATTAAACACCAGAAAATCAGAACTGATAAGAGCAACGATCAACCAGATCACAAAATCTGCCTTTAAGCATCAAAATACATTTCGCGTGTTTTAATCAAATATAATCTTGCAGACACAAACATGATATAATTGAAGGGAGAATTTTCATATCATTCAACTGTACGAGCGTTTTATTCAGCGTTTTCAGATCAGAAAATCTGCTTATACGCATCAAAATACATTTCGCGTGTTTTAATTAAATATAATCTTACAGATACAAACACATGCTATAAATGAAGGGAGAATTTTCATATTATTCAACTGTACGAGCGTTTTATTCAGCGTTGTTTTGTAGTATCTAGTTTGTTACAGATGGAGGCGCAGTTAGACGAAACGGAGAATGATGGAAATTCTTATCAAACCACATTATACGTTCAAAATAAAACTGGATAACAAATGATTTTAAACGTCGGTTTTGATATGTTTTATGCATGTATTTTAGCGTCCAACATACTGAAGCAGAGGCAGAAGGTGATCAGAATCGCAGACATATCGGAGATGGGTTGGAAGGTCGTGGACGAGTATATTCAGTCCGAAGTCGCAAGTGACGAGGAGGACCAGAAACGTATACATCGGGCTCAGTCGAGGGTGGCGAGAAAGGCGAAATCTGACAGGGGCCGACGGGCGAGGCAGTATTTTCCGTATGGTCGAAGTTTCGGGGGCCGACGACCGCGACGATCACACAGCCGATCCCGACTCAACAGCAGCAGCAACCACAGCAGAGGCGTTCTGGGACCTGTTTTTCCTGTGGTGAAATAGGTCACTGGAAATTTGAGTGTCCTGGTTTAAAAAAGAACCTTAAGTTAAGTATTGCCAATACAGAGTATGAATGTCATGTCAATGTGTCTCAAAAATGATTTCAGGCAACGTATGCACGCAAATCTCATTACAAAAAGGTCATGTAAGTAGTCAGGGCGACACAGCCAGAAATGATGCTATAGCCTGTCATACGGCAGGTAATGCTACGTCTGGAAGATCTGCAAGCCAGAACATAAGCAAGTCAGATTCTGCACTCATTTCACCATTCAAAAGGTTAAAACAATACAAGCAAAAATGACAAGAGGCAGGTGCCGATACATAGATAATGAGCGTTATTGAGGAAGGGTACAAAATTCCTTTTAAAGAATTGCCGGAACGTATATTAAAGGCAAAAAAATAATAGATCTGCGAGGGACAACCCAGAATTTGTTAAAGCAGAAATCAGCAAACTTTTAGAACAAAAAATGCATATCGGAAGTAGACAAAGAACCAAGGGTGGTTAATCCCCTAACAGTAGCCTATAATAAAAAAGGTAAGCCTAGGTTGGTATTGGATTGTCGCAATATAAATGACAAGTTACACAAGTTCAAATTTAAGTATGAAGACATGCAGATAGCAAGACAATTGCTTGAAAAAGGTTCATATATGTTCGCGTTTGACATTCGTGGAGCATACAACCATATCGACATATTTCATCAGCATAGAACATTTCTAGGTTTCTCATGGTTTTACGGAGACAAAGAAATGTTTTATGTATACAATTCTCTCCCTTTTGGGTTAGCCAGTGCTGGGCATATTTTTTTGAAGGTTTTGCGAGTGTTGGTAACGTTCTGGAGGTCAAAGGTCACAGGGTGGTTACATTTTTAGACGACGGTCTAGGCGGAAGTCACACGTACGAACAAGCATTGTTATCAAGTAAGTTTGTAGAACAGAGTCTGGTAGAGTTCGGATTTCTGCTTTCAATCGAGAAATGTCAGTGGCAGCCATCTTTACAGATCACTTGTCTGGGTTACTTCATATGCATGAAGACCGGTAAGTTCTATATTACGTCCGAAAGGATAGAACGAATCGAAAAGACCATACTGTCCATGTTTTTACAACTGTCGCAACAGCAATATCAGATTTTGCCAGCTAAGTTTGCTGCGTCCGTGGTAGGACAAATTATCTCAACACAGCTGGCCATAGGTAAAGTCGTTCGTTTGAAAACAAGAGAAGTGCACAAATGCATAGATAGCAGGCTCAGTTGGAAGCACTCGGTATACATTTCTAAAAAAGCAATGCTCGAGTTGAAGTTCTGGTTATCGAACATTAGAATACTTAACGGTAAAGGTCAAGATATTAAGGAAAACAGTAATTTTCACATAGCTTTATTTGCAGACGCAAGTGGTAATGGGTATGGAGGTTACATAAGGCTTCGAGATTACAACAAGAGAGAATCAGACGTTTTAGTAGGTAACTGTTGGTCCCCGGAAGTGGACACAGAAATAGAAAATGATAGCAAGCAGTTGGCTTCCCCGGAAGCGGAAGTTCTTTGTAATCATTCAGTATTGCGTTCAGGTTCCCCGGAAGAGGAACATATAGCTCAGACTAGTTTTTCTTCCTCGGAAGTGGAAGTATTTGGCAAAAGTCCGATGATGCAGACATATGCTGTTTCCCCGGAAGTAGAAACAGACAGTTCACCGGAAGTTGAATTGGTATGCAAACCTGACAAGTTAGTCAGACGAGTATTCCCGGAAGTGGATATCAGTGCAAACAAGCAGACGGCAGATAGGTACGATTCAATTGTGTCAAAATCCGTGGCAGCGGATGAGTCAATAACCGTTATTAAGCATCAAATTTCAAACAGCAAAGGTACCGAGGCAGGGTTTGAAGTCATTGGTGCTTGGAGTAGTTGCGAATCAGGGAAGTCTTCAGCATGGAGAGAGACTGAGGCGGTAAGAAGGGTTATGCAGAGCAATATAAACGCTATCCGAGGTAAGAAGGTCAAAGTGTACTCGGACAACAAGAATGTCAAATCAGTATTGAAAAGCGGAAGTAAGAGGGAGGAACTTCAGATCATAGCGTCGGAAGTAAGTGATATTTGCGACACAAATGAAATTGAGTTGTCAGTAGAATGGATACCAAGACATTTAAACGAAAGGTCAGATTACTTAAGCCGGTGCAAAGATAGTGATGATTGGTCAGTAGAGGATTGGGTCTTTCAGACATTAAATCGACGTTGGGGGCCTCATACGATTGACAGGTTCGCTTCTTATTATAATTGTAAATGCCCGCGATACAATCCTAGATGGTGGGTGCCTGGCACGGAAGGAGTAAACTCATTAGATCAGTACTGGGGTTTGCCAGAGATAAATTGGGCAGTGCCACCACCCACATTAATACCAAGCGTTCTTGAAAAAGTTCAGAAAGATCACGCAGTCGGCACTGTAGTTATCCCAGAATGGCCTTCTGTGCCATTTTATCCTGTTTTGAACAACGAAGGTTTACGCATGCGAATCAAAGATACTTTCGTCTTACCAAGATGCAACAGCATTAAGAGAGGGTTGGGAAACAATGGCATATTTGCAAAGGAACCGTTGTCTTTTAGAATGATAGCCATCAAAATACGATAATAACGAACTTAAATGTGTACATGTAGTGTATTGGTCGTTATTAATACATGTATTGCCGGTTTCGTTACAGGTATTGGTTTAACTAGTAACCTAGAACAACGACTGGCGGAGGCGAACGTTACACAGGAGGGACTTGCTGAACATATATCCAATTATTTACTATCTTCCAAGGCGGACAAAACTACAGAGAAGTACAACTCGTGTTTTAAGAAGTTTAAAGCATTTTGTGCTGAACGTGGTTATCAGTGTTTACCAGCAAATCCAATACATGTTACAGTGTTTCTTTCGAGCTTACTAGATCAGAACGCGTCTTACAGAATTATATCAGCTGTATTCTACGCTATAAAATGGGCTCATAGCGTTAATAATTACGTTGATCCTACTGAGAATGGTTTCGTTAAAGGTTTATTAGATACTGCGAAAAGAATCAGGTCTCAGCCAGTCAAACGCAAAGACGTAGTGAACACTGAAATGCTGATTTCCCTTTGTGATCAATACATAGGATGCACACACTTAGGAGACATTAGAGATTTGGCCATGATTATGCTCGGTTACTCAGGGTTTTTGCGTTTTGATGAGATAAGCAACTTGCATTCAAAAGGCATTCAATTTGAAGAAGATCATTTGGTTATAACAATAAGAAAGAGTAAAACAGATCAATTTAGGGCAGGGAACAAGGTCTATATAAGTAAAGGCTCTACCTCAGCGTGTGCTTACTCTATGCTTAAGAGATATATTGAAATTTCAGGCTCGGATTTGCGGTCAGATTCGTTCTTGTTCAAGCCTATTTACAAATCAAAAGGCGTTCAAAAGCTCATTCACAAAAATAAGCCATTAAGTTATACTCGTACAAGAGAGTGTATTGTAAGCAAATTAAAAAGTGTGGCACCAGATCTGAATTTTGTTATTCACTCCCTTAGAGCAGGTGCCGCAACCGCTGTTGCTAATAGTGACAAAATAAACGAAAGGTGTCTAATGCGTCATGCTCGCTGGAAATCACAGGACAGTAAAAACATGTACATAGACGATTCTGTTTCCAAAAAAACTGAAAGTAACAGAAGCTTTATTGTTGTAAAAGACATTGGCATATAACGAACGTTATAACGAATCTATACAAAATTTTGTTGAACTTTGCCTAACATTTGTATTTTTTCTAAGCGCGTCAACATGCATTTAGTCTTAGTGTTGTTTTGCAAGCGTTAAGACTAGACTTAACATTCCGATCGTTTCGAAGTATAGATCGGAATATTTGTCTTGGCGATGCAAGCGTTAACAAAGTTTGCTAGTATAGAATTGCTCAGTTGTGTAATGTCATGGTCAGTGATATCGGTAGTTCAGTGTGTAAAGTTGTCAGTTTCTTCGCGGCTTTCGTACGGTGAGCATCACAAAATTTTGTATAGATTCGTGAATCTTGCGGTGCTGTTTTGCCACCTCGTCATTGCCATGGGGTATACTGCATTGTGGCAAATCACAGCCATTTTTTTGGCCAAACAAAAAAAAAAAAAGTTTGGTTTTTGTGGGCTGGGCTGCGGGTACCTCGGCAATGAGTACGATCTTTCCCCAGACAGGACGATGTAATATAGTCAGTCTTGTCAGTTAAAAGAGTTTCAACGTCCTTCTGTGTAATGCTCATCTTCCTCAAATAAAGCGCGTCAACATGCATTTAGTTGTTAGTGTTGTTTTGCAAGCGTTAAGACTAGACTAATAATCTCTTTGCTGCTTCTTAAATGTGGAGATGTAGAACTTAATCCTGGACCTAATTCTAATACGTCCTCAAGCTCTGTAAGTTCAAATGTTACATTAAATGAAACTGAACTAGATAACAAATTCTCTATTATTCACTACAACATACAAAGCATATCAAAAAAGAAAAACCTTCTTGAGGCAGAACTTTCAAATTTTGATGTCATTTGTTTGACGGAGACATGGCTAGATCAACGAACAGCAGATAATGGCATTAAATTTAATGGATATACCACCTACAGCCGCGATCGCATTGGTGACCCTATGGTGGAATCTGTGTTTACGTAAAAAATCATGTCTATTCTAAAAGAAGAAGTGACCTTGAACTTCTTGATATAGAATGTGTGTGGGCTGAGCTTTTTGTACATAACCGAAAGTTAGTGATAGGTACCTTTTATCATCCACCCAACTCAACTCCATCCATTCTCTCGTCGATCGAAAATTCAGTAGGACTAGCGTTTGATACAAATATACGAGACATTATAATATATAATTATAACAGGAGATTTTAATTTGGAAAACTACAAGCACATAAGAAACAAAGTGATTACTGAAAATCGGACGTCTAAGGACAACGAAAAAAAATAAAATGGCAGACAAACGCAAGAGCAATATTTTAGGTCCTAAAGATTGATGGAAAACACTCAAACATTTTATAAAACCTACATCTAACTCTTCTAATTCTCCTCTCTGCACGCAAGATGACCGCGCCATCCTGAAATCCCCATGAACCAGCAACCAATCGCAGAAGTTAACTCACACAAACATTTAGGCATTCCTTTAAACGGTGAATGTTCGTGGCATGAACATTTGTCAGAACTAAAATCTAAAGCGTGGCAGCGAATAAATATAATGCGCAAATTAAAATTCATCCTTGATAGACAGTCCCTTCAAGCAATCTATTTTTCTTTCATACGACTATTATTAGAATATGCAGATGTAGTTTGGGATAACTGTACCCAGCATGAGGCAAACGAAAAAATTCAAACGGAGGCAGCACGAGTTGTAACTGGAGCAACTAGATTAGTATCAATAGATTCTCTACGTACGGAAACAAGATGGGAAACGTTAGCCTCTAGAAGACAAAAGCATAAATTATTATTATTTTTAGCTCGGCTGTTTTCGAAGAAAACGACGAGGTATTGTCATAGCTCTGGCGTCGTCTGCGTCTGCGTCGTCGTCGTGCAAAAACTTGGACATTTTGTAATATCTCTGTCATTACTAAATATATTTACTTGAAACTCGGACTAGTTGTTCATTATGAAAAGGGAAACTCATACCAATAGGGGAGGTAACCCTCAAAATATTTTGGCACAGTTATGCCCCTTTTTCGACTTGGTAACTGTCGTCGTCGTCGTGCAAAAACTTGGACATTTTGTAATATCTCTGTCATTACTGAAGATAATAACTTGAAACTCGGACTAGTTGTTCATTATGAAAAGGGGAACTCATACTAATAGGGGAGGTAACCCTCAAAATATTTTTGGCACAGTTATGCCCCTTTTTCGACTTAACTGCAGCCGAGCGTTGGCACCCGCATGCGGTGCTCTTGTTTAAGATGAAGTCTGAACTTTCTCCTTCTTATCTGTCATCACTTGTTCCTCCTTCAGTTGGTGCAAACTCTGCGTACAATTTGTGGAATGCAAATAACATTGAAACCATAATAGCGAATTCTCAGCTTTACTACAATTCTTTTCTTCCATCGGTTATTCGAAGCTGGAACAAACTACCGCAAGAAACACGAGACTCACACAACACAGCTTCATTTAAAATGCACCTTAACGTTGATATTGTCCTCCCACCTGCTGCCAAAATTCCATGCATATATTTTCAAAGGGCAATAATTCAGATAATCCTGATGACAAAAAAAACAAAAAAAAAAAAAAAAAACAAAACAAAAAAACAACAACAAAAAAACAAAAAAAACATTTCACCCATTTTTTTGCATAAGGAATCCATATAATGAAATTTCAAAACCATAGCATGAATGGTTCAAAAGTTCTGCTAAGCATAAAAAAAAAAAGCATGCAATGTAAAATTCCCAAGGTAATAAAGAGCCATAACTCATGAAGTATTTTTCAATATTTATTCAGAAGTCAACCAGATCATCTACTCATCACTACCAATCTATGTATCAGGTTTCAAGGCTCTATCTTGAATGGTTTTGGTGATATTTTGCTGGCAAGATTTCAACTATAACTCAGGAAAGGGGCATAATCTGGATGAGAAAAATAATATGTGTCAGATATTTTTATGAGAAATCCGTATATGAAATTCCATACCCTAGCATGCACGGTTCAAATGCTATGCATAAAAAAGCATGCAATATAAAACTGTCCAAAGTTAGAAAGGGTCATAACTCTTGAAGTATTTTTAGAAGCCATCTACTCATCATTACCAATCTATTTACCGGGTTTTAAGGCTCTACCTTGTATTGTTTTTGAGATACCTTCTTGACAAGATTTCATCCATGTTTTTAAAGGGTCATAACTCAGGAAAGGGGCATAATCTGGATGAGAAAAAAATATGTGTCAGCTATTTTGTCATGAGAAATCCATATATGAAATTCCAAAACGCTAGCGCACGGTTCAAAAGTTATGCTATGCATCAAAAAGCAATGTAAAACTGCCCAAATGTAGAAAGGGCCATAAATCTTAAAGTATTGTTCAGAATTTATTTTAAAGTTCATCAGGTCATCTGCTCATCAATACCAATCTATTTACCAAGTTTCAAGGCTCTAGCTGCAATAACTTTTGAGATATTTTGCTGACAAGATATCATCCATATTTTTTCAAAGGGCCATAACTCAGGAAAGGGGCATAATCCTGATGGGAAAATACATGTCAGCTATTTGTTCATGAGAAATCCATATACGAAATTTCAAAACCCTAGCAAGCACAATTCAGAAGTTATACTATGCATAAAAAAGCATGCAATTTAAAATGTCCAAAGTTACAAAGGACCACAACTCTTGAAGTATAATTCAAAATTTATTTAAAAGCTAATCAGATCATCTACTCATCAATACCAATCTATTCATCAGGTTTCAAAGCTCTATCTTTAATAGTTTTTGAGTTATTTTGCTGACAATATCATCCATATTTTTTTTTCGAAGGGCTGTAACGCAGGAAAGAGGCATAATCCTGATCGGGGAAAAGTACATGTCAGCTATTTTTTCGTGAGGAATCCATATATGATTTTTTTAAAACCCTAGCATGCACGGTTCAGAAGATATCCTATGCATCAAGAAAACGTAACGGACGGACGCACGCACGGACGTCCCAGAAGCAATATGCCCTTCCAACTTCTTTGAACTTGGGGGAATAATAATAATAATAAAAATAATAAGAATAATATTGATACAGAACCAAGTATTGTAAATAAAAAAAAACAAAAAACAAAAAAACAAAACAAAAAAAAAAAAAAAAAAAAAAAAAAAAAAAAAAACACCTCCAAATACATATTGAATTTCTGCCCTGCAAACGAATCGCCAGACACAAAATGCTAATAAGGTATTAAAATGTCTTTTTTTTTATATAACTGTTTCCTCAACAAAGAAATTTTAATATATAATTGCACTGATAACAGAACCCTTTAGTGGAATATGATATAATTAGCAGCATTATTAGCACCTAATTGTGCTAGGCAAAATATCTAACCCTGTGGATTGCAACGTTTAGACCAATTACCATCCCCAGCTCCAAATGCAGCTACTGACTGTCGTTATACCTAAAGGTACTCAATTAACCATTGCCCCGCTGAATACATTAATATACCACGTCCACTTCTAATTATCAGCTTGATCCAGATTGTTGATATAAATTCACATACTGAATGACAAAAAGTGCAGATCCAGATCGGTTGGCTTCTTCAGAAGCTAACTGATCTGGATCTGCACTGTTTGCAAAGGCAGGGTATATCTGGGCTCAGCAGGACCAGGGTTTATACAATTAATATACAGTTTTATATGCTGTATCCGCCAATAGAAAGGCCGTGGTTCGACACATGTTACATTTTTGCGTCTTTGATTAAAAAACTGGCAAATATCATATTGCGTTTGGAAATTAAAGGACTTTTTTTCTAGGAAAGAGTACTAAATATTTGGATAGATAAATACATTCTTAGTAGATACAGGTGCTTCTCGGATTAAAATGTTTTTGTTTTCTTAATCATAAATCTTTGCACTTCTATTTATTTATTGACTCTTAAAGCGCTAAGCAAATGTATATTTATAGTACATGTACAGCTATATATTTTTAATTAAATGTATTATTTTTCAGAGCGAATGAGATCTGGCATTTCATGTGAGTCGTCTACTCTGCCAGGCCTCATTGTCTCTGAAAAGACAAACTAAACATGAAAAAAAAAAAAAAAAATAAATAAATAAAATAAAATAAAATAAAAAAAAAAAAAAAAAAAAAAATAGACACACATAATTGAAAGTAAATCAAACTGTCGTCTGCTGCAGTTGTGTTTTGTACTTGGAAGGTTAAGCTTACTTCTATATGCTTGGACGGCTTGGACGGTCTCGATTACTCAGTCGGATGCAAATTCGATGATGATCAGGGGGCCGCGGGTTCGATCGCCATTACTTCGTGGAGATTAATCATGTAATATTTTTATACGGTTATTCGCTCCCTTCCACTTATTCCGGAAGGACAGATGTCAGTTTCTGGCGAAAGAATGTGCACAAGTACTGGTTAACCGCCGAAAGGACAAAGTCTGTCCAGGAAAAAGTGTTACTAGGTAAACTGACTGGATCAACATGACCTTAACAAGGTTGACTTGGCCGGGGAACTCCAAACCGACACAAAAATGTGCAAAGCCTCTATCCTTTTGTATTGCTTACAATATTTGAACCTAGGGTGAGAATTTGGTGACGGTAAAATTGATTTAACCCCGCCCCCAGTAGTTTTTACTATAGACCGTTCGAAGGCGGCGGTTCTATGCTCGCGGCGTTTTTTTTCTTTTTTTTTTCTTTTTTTTTGCCTCCCTTCTGAAATGGAACTCTTCTAAACAGTAAAGAATTTGAATTTGACCCTTTGAGAGAAAAAAACAAAACTCCTCTGGGCTAATTCCACAGACGGAAACTGATGCTAATTTTCTGAAAAAAAAAAAAAAAAAAAAAAAAAAATAAATGTCGTCTTATGATTTTTTTTTTTACCTAGCTTACAAAGAATTAAGCAGATTCGGTCTGTGCATCTCACCTCTGCATATTTTATGCAAAACAGTATGAATACAGAAATTCTCGAAATTCTTAGCACTTATTCCCAAAAATGCGTTTATATGTAGTAAAAATTAATTGTAACTTGTTTTAATAAGATTTTCCAACACACTCACTGGACAGAGCACATCAATATAATTCCAACTCAACAGATATGCTAAACGGGATTTTTTACTTCATAAATCCAACTATCCCGGAGCTATTTTCTTCGCGCAAAATTCTAAAATGAGACACCTTATCCATATTTTCGACATAATAATGATCTAGTTGGAACTATAAGAAATGAATTTTATTTTTGTTCATTTTATCGATGTGTAAACGCCGGTGAATGTTTCACACACAGTGACACTTAGCATAAACCCTCTAGGGGCTTCATACCATTTGTGAGTACTTCGCCGGTTTTTAAACATCGATAAAATACACAAAAATGAAACTCAGTATCGCCAATAATAATTTCGGTTAGATGTATAATTCCAACAATCTTTCATTTAAAATAAAATAAATAAGTAAATTATTTGATATCGCTTCTGTATCTTTTTTTAACCCATTTATGCCAAGTAGACTCTTCTACCTTCATTCTTTGGACGGATCCATCCGCGTTCTGCGGCGTCTGATCTGGGTCTATACTATTTTTCGATGTCCCTTTTATGGGACGCGAGGCTTAAATGGTTAAACGCGGTCGCAGAATTAATTATGTACTGACAAAAATGTAAACAAAGATACTCAGGAAAGCCATAAAAAGAAAGCACAGTTTGTGTCTGAAAAAGGCAAACTTTGTCGTTGTTACCATCCTAAGTCCATACAGGCAATACATACTTAAAGCCAAAAGTAATTTTACAGCTTATATTTATACGCTTTACTGACTTTTTTCTGAGTGCAATTTTAAAAATGGCTTAAATGATTTTATATAACAATCATTTGTGGACATGATACACATTTATTGAGCTCTTTTCATCAAACAGATTATCAAAAGGGTCTCTCGCAAAACAGAAAGGGTCAAAATCAAAAGTTACGATATCAATTCACTTTTGGAAGGTTGACAATTGTTCTTTGAGTAACAAAATGTCTGCATCATTTAATGCGCAACTTCTGGACGCGTCGAGTTTTATCGAGAATGCCGTTTGATTCAACTTAACAATGTTTGTAATGAAAATCCTACAGGGCATTGTCATTCATTTTTCTTGTAAGAACTTTTGCATCTTTTTCTGGTCATAAACACTCTGTAGAGGGCCAAACAAATCGCCGTTTAAAACTTACATTTATATCGGAGATATGGCCTTTACGAGCAACGAAAGTTTACTATTGTTTTTGTTGCAAGGGGGATAACGTTTGCGTGAAGCAGCTGAGTAATTGATTTTAATTAGCCAGGTAGAACTGAAAAAAATGTTTGCAGGGAATTTTATTGACAAACAATGGACTTTCAGATATTGTGTTGAAAATCATGTTCTGCTTTTGAAGATTTAAGAAATGTGAAGATACGGTTTTTGAAGAAAATGCAGGTAACTGGAGACGGGAATTACTTACACAAATGATCTCCCTTGAATTCTGTTGAGTCTAACTATAGAAAACAATTGACCTAATTTATTAGAACCAAATCGAAGTAGAAACAAAATTATTCATTAATAAAAAGTGACGTTACTTTTGGTTTTAAGTGTATTTTTTGTTTAAAATATTCCCTATATCCTGTTCAGTTGACATCAGTTTAATGAGACTGAATATATATTGACTGTGTTCAAACCAATTTTGAAGTGTTAAGATTTATGAAAAAAATGCAGAAATAAAAAAAATAAATAAAGTAAATAAACGCACCTGTATATACTCACAGATAGTTTATCCATAATCCTAAATTCTCAGGCTTTTGTTTGGTATATAAAACGAAAACCATAACACCTTTAACCCTTAATAAACTGTGATAATTATCAAATATGAATCTCAAATGCAACAGACTCGCATTGTGTTTAATGTGTGTTCTTTCGGGTATGCTGTTAGCAGTTTATTATTCCAGCGGTCTATTAAGAACAGTTGATATCTTTAGGCATACAATATACGATGATGCCGGAAAACAAATGCTGGGGAAGTTGGTAAACAAGACACCAAACAGCGAAGAAATAAGCTTTGACGATTTCAAAAAACTTCTTTGGGAAGACCAAGCCATACCGAAACACACTCCATTGCAAGCACAAGACAACTCAAGTGCAAGTAAAAAACTATCATGGACAGCACAGACAATGGTCAAACCTGATTCATTTGTCCTAGCTGAAACACCAACAACTGACATTCCGGAACAATTACAAGTTTTAGATATACTATCTAAAGAAGAACGCCTTCATAGTGAACAAATACTTCGCGACACTATCAACAATCATCACACAGAGAACTTTATAACACCCAAAAATGAAAGCTGCAAGAAAAGGCTTCCTGGTTGTATTGTTATAGGTGTGTATAAATGTGGCACACGTGAGATTGTCGACTTTCTAAAGCTGCATCCCCATATTCAAATTTACCCTGAAAGTCTCGGGATTTATGAAATGCCATATTTTTTATTTCCCAGTGTTTATAATCGAGGTGAAAATTGGTTTAAAAGTCGGATGCCGTGCACTTACTCTAATCAAATAACAGTTATTAAAAATGGTGGATATTTCCACGATAAAGTCACCCCAGAGAGGATTAAGAAGTTCAACGAAAGCATAAAATTGATTCTTATGGTACGAGAACCTTTTTCGCGTTCATTGTCACAATATATGTTTAGGAAAAGTCGATACCAACAAAAATCGAACAACACTGGCAAGTACGTTTCAAGAAACTTTTCATCGTTTGTGTTACGTAGAGGCGAGGTAAACAAGCAGGACTTTTTTGTGCGTTACTCTGTTTATGACGAACCTATGATACGATGGCTGAATTATTTTAATTTGAATCAGTTTCTTATTATAAATAGTGATGAATTTAAGCATGACCCGGTAACAGTGTTGACAAAAGTGGAACGATTTTTGGGAATAGGACATTACATAACACCCGACATGTTTATTTTAAATAAAGAAAAAGGATTTTACTGCATTCAGTCGAACCTCACGGACACAGGCATGGCTTGCTATCCACAAAACAGAGGAAAAAGTAAACAAATTACTGTATCTCCTGAAACTGAATTTAAACTCAAGGAATATTTCAAACCTAAGAATAAGAGGTTTTACGATATTATCGGAAAATCGTTTGATTGGAAATAGTGAAGCCGCGTCGCGAGAAAATTGCTCCCTGGACCTTCTGTCGAATCAATCCGTCATTGCGTACATGTATGATGGGTCTCATAGCGAGGCTACATGTGTGGATCTTTAACTAAAGTTTTCTCATGGCCTACTGAACAACATAAGTTGTAGCGAGACTGTGCGGTTGCGCAGGCTCGCCAGAACCTTTGCTGTTCGCATAATACTTAAACAACTCTTTTACCATGTTGCGCCTCAGTCAATATAGGAAGAAAATGACGGTTCTAAATTTAGTCTGCGTATCTTACGTCACTGGGGCGTCCAACTGATACTGGTTTACAGTTGGGCAAGGCCTGCTATCCTTGTAGCAGGTAAGGGCAGAGGCGGAATGTATTTATTTCGTCTGTTTCTCCACTTTCGTTCCTGTTCCTCTTTCATCTCTGCTACTATCTCTTCTATCTCTTTTCTCCCTTTCTCTGGGAGACGACACAAAATGACCCACAAGGGTTGACGTGTCGTTAAACCCCAACACAATCAATCAAAATTTAGTCTGCGCTTAGGGTAGCCTTTTTACTATTGGAATAAAACTGTATTTCTACTGACCAGACATGCGCCATAAGCACCACATCAAATAAAAATCGTTCATTTTCTCACGTAAATTTTTGTTAGTTATGCCGCCATAGTAAACTTCGCTCTGACCACATATTTCTCAATAAACATTTATGCGTCAGTAATCTCGCGCTTAGCATTCTTAATAAATCTATAGCGGGCCGTTAATCTGACTGGCAAATCACGGCCCGCTATAGATTTTTAAAGAATGCTTACTGGACTCCTCCCGTTCCCCAGAAACAAACTTTAGTAGTACAGTCGAAATTAAATGTCTCGAACATATTTGGGATCATGAAAACTCTGTCATAGCAAAATATTTGAAATTTTATTCAAATTGTTTGCAAAAAAAGACAATTTAACAGCACGCCAAGCCTTGTTGTCTTTAAAAAATAAATGTCGACAGTTGTTCTTTATAGTCAGCCCAATACGGTTTAAAATATTGTAATAATTCTAAGTATTATCACAGACAGGCCTGACCAAACTGTGTATTCCGCGATCAGACGCCGCAAGCTAAACAGTGCAATCAAAGATCAGACGCCGCAGGTTAATGCTGTTTGCAACTCATCCAGCTGTTTTAAACACACCAACAGGTACTATAATGGGCATATTCAATTTTGCCACTATTTAGAGTAAATACGGAAAAATGTAACTTCGGATAATGTATAATTTGTTAGCACTAAGTTAGGCCTTGTCTGCTTGATTAACAAAAATGCTTCCTTGCCCCATTTTAGATCGAATTAAATCCGCCCTCAATATATATTGGAAGAGTCGAATTCCACGTTTAGGTATATATGTGCTATGTGATACAGATATTTCTAGAGAAAAATAGCTTAACTATTTGCAAACAGCGGAGACTCTGATCAGACGCTGCATTCCGTGGCGTCTGATCTAGGTCTGCACAGTTTGCCTGTTACCATTTTGCGAGTCTCCAGACTAAATGGGTTAATTATTTATGAGGTTTGACACTCAAATTATTATAAAAAACGCTTAATTTATTGAGAATCGATGACATCCGCACAATTCTGAATCTTATACATGTATACTAAAATTGGGAATCTGGGGGCTCAAACTTTACCGACATGTGACCTTTCTCATTATCCCTGTCACTGCTCCTGAGCATCCACCTTTATTAAAATAACTTGTTAATTAGGCTGAATCTAGACTTAATGAAACATTTTTTTATTTCAATGGCTGTGTTTAAACTTACTAAATCTCCTATTAAAACGGTTAGAGCACAGCTCTGCGCAAACAGATTAAAGAGGTTGAAAGCTTAAACCAGCTGATTATATATAAAACCAACTGGCATTTAAAACAGGGAGAATTTCATCAGGAAAACACGCCTATATAATTTTAACCCCCTTAAACCCTACTTTTGTATAGTAAAACTGGGGTCTACAGGCGTATACATTATTTTTCTTATTTTGCTAAGAAACATAGATTATGGGTACTCGTTAGAACCGCCTCACCGAGGCGGTTCTAACGAGTACCCACAATCTATAATTTGAGCAGGAATATGAAAAATATCATATTTTTTTTTTTGCTGAAAATTTTCTTTTTTGGGTTTTAAAATTTTCAGTATATTTAAACAGGCATGTTTTCGTAATGAAATGAAATGTCAAATTTTATTGTCTGTGCAATTAGGCAATATCTTAAATTTCTAATATTGATTTAATCTAAACACTTTTTAATTATAAGAAGGCGTTTTATCAGGAATTGTGGTACTACTATTAATTGACTCATACACCTAGCACAGCTAGTAATAGAAACGTCTAGTAAAAATATTACGCAAACACGTCTGTTTAAATATATTGAAAATTTCACCACCAAAACTGAAAGTTTCAGATAAAAATTCTGATATTTTTCATATTTCTACTCAAAACATAAATTGCGGGTACTCGTTAGAGCCGCCTCGCCGAGGTGGTTCTAACGAATACCCACAATGTATGTTTTTAAGCAGAAATATGAAAAAATAATGTTTACCCCTGTTAACCCCAGTTTTTCTATATTCAAGTGGGGTTTAAGGGGGTCAAAACTCTGAAGGTATGTTTTCGTGATTGATACCTTATATAAGTTTATTTTTTTTCCATTGTACGGTCCAATATGCATTTTCAGCGTGTGTATTTCTTCATGAGACGTAAATTAAAGATCTAAAGGTTCTTTCATTAGCTCATTATTGTTACATTGTATTAATATCGAGCAGAGTAGTTTGAGTATGATGCGCATTTGAAGATAATTCCCATAGACTGCCGGTAGTGCTTGCGAGGGTAAGACCTATGTCTCCTAAACTTTGATATCAATCGTTTTGAAACTTTGCAGGTGTTTTGTCATGGTCTGCAAATATACATGTGCTTTTAGTATAATTCTCTTATTATCTTCTTTTTTTTTCTCATTTTGGACTTAGCCATTTTTTGTGCTTAAATATCCTCAACGTGAAACGCTCATAATTAGTTGGTTGTCCTGGTAATATTTTGAGGACCGTAAATTTAAATGAGAGGGGCATAAAATCCCTGAATTTGCCTGTTGGGGTGGAAAATCGCTAATTAATAAACCACGTTTGAGGAAGGGGAGGGGCTCCCCGGGGTTGAGACCTTCGATTGCTGACTGCTATCTTTGGTTCCTGTTCGTGATAATAAAGGAAAAATTCGATGACACACCATCACAAATACCCGCATGTCGGCGCTGAACCGCACCAGTCAAGCATTTCAGTGAACATATGTTTACCCTTTATACCAAAATAACTGAACCCTTTATTGCAAAGATGCTTACCCTTGTCCTGCTGAATAAATTATGATGCCACGCCTAATTTTCAGCCAATCAGATTATTTGATCCAGATTAGTGCTCTAAATTTACATACTTAATGGCAAACAGTGCAGAACTAGATCAGTTGCCCTCTTCAGATTCAGAAGCCAACTGATTTGGATCTACACTGTTTGCAAAGGCAGGATATATCCGGGTTCAGCAGGACAAGGGTTAAAAAAGAGAATAGTTCAGCATGTGTAAGTCCGATTATTATGAAATCTCATCACATTGTTCTTAACGTTTACCAAACGTCACTGTCAAAGCTCGACTGGTTACAAAGTTAAAAAAAAATCCTTTATTGGATATATTACTGTACAATTTTCCGAAAAGCTGCAATCAGACCGTCTCCCAGATCTACCCCAGCTATACCCTTGGCCTTGGCCCTAACCGAGCGACCCAATGAAAAATGTTCTGTGACAAATCACTTCTCCTCATGCCATTTAGTATGGTTTGCTACATAAGCGTTTATATATATATATATATATATATATATATATATATATATATATATATATATATATATATATATATATATATATATATATATATATATATATATATAATAAAAACAAAAAAAAAAAAAACAGCAAATTTGAAAACACCCCACCATCTAACCCGCCAGAAGCCCACCCAACCGTCCCATGATAAAACTTTACTAACAATATTAACTGTTTGTTACCACTCTTTAGGCTTATTCATCAGATGTGAAATTGACAACATGTTTTTTTGTTTTTGTTTTTTTTTTTCAAGAAAATAGGCATTGATACTCCATGCAAATTGTCTTCTAAGGGGCAAATGGTCTAGCGAGACAATTTGCATGGAAAGCCAAAGCGTTTTTTGTTGGGAAAAATAAGAACATATTTCAAAGAGTCGACTGTTGAAAAATTTGTTCGGCGTGTTAGGCGTTAAGTACTTTGTAGCTTACACGTCAGACGACATTAGAAAGCAGATTTATGTGCACATATAGTCTCAGACGAAAAAACAAAACAAAACAAAATAACAAAACAAAAAAAAACACACACACACACAAATAAATAAATAAGAAATAAACACACACACACACACACACACACAATGTATATATATATATATATATATATATATATATATATATATATATATATATATATATATATATATATATATATATATATATATATATATCTTCTTCCGTTAGAAAGCACAAAGTCTCCTCAGAAGAAAGCGGACAATGGACTAGGATACCGTTTTACCCTGCAAATAATTTGATATATCTTTCGTTGGGCTTAAATTTCTTTTATAAATGTAGGAGAATTCTAAACAGATGTTAAATTTCTTTTATAAATGTAGGAGAATTCTAAACAGATGTTACGGCGAAACGTGTTTTTTTTTTGTTTTTGTTTTTTTTTTTTCTAGCTACGCAAAAGTCAATAATAAACAAAAAGATTTAGAAAAGCTAAATGTGAAGCCAGCTGTTGTTTTTTTTTATAATCTCGTTTAAAAAGAATAAAGAAAAGTATATGTAAAGGCGAATGCGCGCATTTTGTCGTCATTCTCGACAAAGGAGACAACTTCTTGTGACTTCCTGTTTGCTTTCCTGTACTCCAGCTCCTTCTGAAAAGGGGTCTACTCTAAAAGGAAAGAGTTTGCTCCCAAGAGGAGCAAATTCCTTCTCATTTTCAGAAGGAAATCAAAACAGTTTTGAAGGAGTTGCCTCCATTGAACATCCGTTACGTTAAAGTCACAGTAAAGCCGCATAAACAATTTGTATACTACTCTGCCTTAAACATCTTTTAGAAATTCGTTTTTTTTTTTTTTTTTTTTTTTTTTTGTTTTGTTTTGTTTTGCCTGGCGCTTTACTTGGAAGAAGTACGTTAGAACTTATGCACAAAAAGTTTCATGTTTTTCAGTGGCTTAATTCAAAGCAACGAAAGGACTGCAGATGTTCGACTGAAAATACTGACAATAATGAACAAAATTAATTCGTGGAAAAAAAATAGATTGGAATGCGCACTAGAGTCGGCCATGTTTGTGTAATTAGTCATCGTCTCAACGTTGACTATATTCTTAGCCGGCCTAGGTATGGCTCAGTCGGAAGCACGTCCGATTGGTGACCAGGAGGTCGCGGGTTCGATCCGCGCCATATCCAACAACATTCTTTCGTGGAGATTACGCGTAAATATTTTCTACGGTCATTCTCTCCCTTCCGCTGATTCAAGAAGGACAGTTGTCAGTTTCCAGCGACAGAATGTGCACAAATACTGGGCCCAGTTGTTCAAAGCGTCGTTAGCTTAACAAGCTCGTTAAGGGTCATTTTGTTAACTGTTTTAGCAGATTTAATGTACATTATTCTGATATTTTTTGCTGAAAAAATGTGAGTAGCTTTTGCACTGCAAAAGCTACTCACATTTTTTCAGCAAAAAAATTTAGCATATTTGCGTACCACTCGATGAAAATTTTAACGAATCGTTAACTAACGATGTCGTTAGCTTTGAACAACTGGGCCCTGGTTAATCACCGAGAGGACTAAGCTAGCCCAAGAAAAGTTCGGTTAGGTATACTGACCGGCTCGACATGACCTGTTGGTTTGACGGGGCCGTAAAAACGCAACTTATTTTATTATATTATGGTAGTAGATTGCTGAAAGAAATGTTGGTCCTGGTTATGGAGTGCAACCCCACAACTTTTAATATGGCGCCGGGAAGCACATCAGTATCAGCGCTACATATGATCTAGCTTACGTGTTCCGCCTGTGTAACTGATATCTTGGAAAATTGAGTTCCGCTTAACCCATTGAGGTCTGGAGACCCCTAAAAGGGTAACTGACAAACCGTGCCTTTATGACTTTTTGATATCGTACAAACGCTGATAGATTAACAAAATCATGTATTATAAGCCTTAGGGTGCACATATGCCTAAGATATAATAGCAAATACGTCTGTACACTTTTCTCTATCATGTTCTTCCTTTACAGAATCATGTATACAACTAATGTAAATCTGAACAGTTTGCTTTCAACATTTTAATTCATTACAATTTAAAGGCTCCATATTCCTCAAAAATAGACATTTTTTATCCACGAAAGGTTTTATAAATTTATATACAGTATTAATAGGATCATAAAATGTGATATCTGACAGCCTGTAAATTTTCAGTTAGTCTCTCGTTTTTGAACTGGATCAAAAATGAAATGATTTTTATCGTATATCTGAATTAATGTTGGCAACATTAATTCAGAGATACGATGAAAAATCATTTCATTTCAAGAACGAGAGACTCACTGAAATTTTACGAGCTGTAAGGGGCCATATTTTATGATTGTATTAATACAGTATATCAGTTTATTAAATATTTCTTGGATTAATGTCTATTTTTGAGGGATATGGAGCCTTTAAATACAACAGAAATAAAGAATGCGAAAGAAGAAAAAAACTACGACCATCATTTTAACAAACTTAGTAAACCTTGAGACCCCGATACTATATATCTGGATTCAGCCTAAAAGCTTTCTTGTTTCTGGAGGAAAAAAAGGATTTTAAGTGTTTCTTTTACCATATATGGGCATGACGGCCATCTTCAGAGAAGGTAACATTTAATAATTACGCAATTTTATACATGTATACAGTCCGGGGGCAAGGGCAGATAACTTACAGGGGACAAAATATTGATTGTAATTTACAAGTTTTAATACTTTATCAATATATTGTAAGTTTCAGCCATAGTCTTTAATACATTTTGAGAAACTGACTATTCTACATTTCCCATACAAATGTGTGTGTGTGTGTGTGTGTGTGTGTGTGTGTGTGTGTGTGTGTGTGTGTGTGTGTGTGTGTGTGTGTGTTGGGGGGTGCGAATAAGATTATCATGAATGTTATACAGTTTTTTCTACCTCTGGTCAAGGTTAGTAAATAATCTTTACCTTAAGCATTCAGTGACGTTGCAGTTGGCTGCATTCCCATATCATTGGCTATTAATTAGAACTCCACTTCCCTGAACCCTAAACACTATAAATGTATGCATGACCATTTATTGGCAATGACCGACCACAATAGGGTAGTCAGAGTCCATTCATTGTCAACTTGGATAAAATGCCAGGTGGGGCCATCTCTCTGTCCTAGGTCTGATACAACGTTATAGCGAGCTCGTTGCCGCGCGGCGCAGGCCAAAGTCTGCGCGAGCAAGTTCTGTGGTACAGCAGTTGCTGTCAAACGAAACCAGAAATAAACATTTTGTTTGCAGTTTGTCGGGTTCTCAATTAATGTGGCAGATCGATTTGTGTTTGCCGTGACTAACTGGGAAAATACGGTACCAGAATCCGGTACCAACATTTTAACAGTATAGCTTGGGTCTTATACTTTAATTTTTGGACGATTTTTGGCTTTACTATTATCCAATTGTACTGTAACTGCAATTGGTGAATTTCAAAGCATAGTGCATTGCGAACTCGCCTATAGGCATTGCCTATGTTCATATGAGCTAAATAATGATCCGGCTAGCATTCAAACCGAACGAGAGATCGGGACGGAAAAAGGGACCACAGAGTTATATAATCTAAGTAACTGAGTAGCTGGTATCAGAGCACGGAGGAGGTTTACCAACCATGTTCAAATGATGACCATAGGTTGACCTTTGATCTTTTTACGGCAAGGTCAAATTTGTTCCCTATACATTTATATGGGGAACATGTTGAAAAGTCATTTTCTGAAAATGCATTATTAAGACTAATGGCTGAAACTTACAATGCATGATTAAATTCATAAAAGTTTTTAGTTTCAATCAAATTTTTGTCCCCTGGGTTATCTGTCCATGCCCCCGGGCTATATACATGTATAAATTGTGTAATTTTTAAATGTCTTCTTCTCTGAAACGTCTCAAGCAATTTTCACCAGATTTCACATGGGGTCTTCTGTCGAAAGGGTTTAGACAATTTTTCGTAATGGTTTTGCGTCATTCAATAAGATGGCCGCCATGCCCATATATGGTAAAAAACATAAAAATTCTTCTTCTCTAGAAGAAGAAAGCTTTGAGGCTGAATCTAAGTATATAGCATTGGGGACTCAAGGTCTACCAAGTTTGTTAAAATTATGGTCGTAGGTTGACTTTTGGCATTTGTACGACAAGGTCAAATTTGCGCTCTTTCCCCCAATCAGTACTTTCAATGCTTTGACTTTTTACTAAAAACATTGTTACTACTAAAATTCTGTTACAACACCATGCTGCATTACGAAAATGCGCCTATTCAAATACATTGAAAATTTCACCACCAAAACTTGAAAATTTTCGGATAAAAATCTCTGATATTTTGTTTTCATATTTCTGCTCAAAACATAGATTGTGGTACTCGTTAGAACCGCCTCGGCGAGGCGGTTCTAACGAGTACACACAATCTATGTTTTTCGAGGCGGTTCTAACGAGTACCACAATCTATGTTTTTGAGCAGAAATAAGAGAAAAAATATATACCCCTGTAAATCCCAGTTTTACTATATAAAAGTGGGGTTTGATGGGGGTCAATATTATATAGGCATGTTTTTCTTGATTGATGATTAGGGTTAAGTACGATAATCCTGTGTCACTCTTTCACCACCGATGGTTAGAATTGGTAAATGGGTATACTTATGGCAATGCGTTGTTAGGCTCGTTCAGCTTAGCGCAAGTTGATTTCTTTTCTTAATCGTCGCTCGTTGTAAATAATTGAAAGTCAGTTTTAAATTCTTGTTTGATAATGGTTTTGTTGTGCGATAATGTTTTTGTTGGTGAAACATTAAACACCATATAAATCTATCAATCAATCGACAGATCGATCGATCGGTCTGTGAATGTAGATGTATGTCTGTTTGTCCATCCGGGCGAACACTGAAGGTAAGGGACCATCCGTCTATCATTCCGTCCGTCCGCCCGTCCATCCATCCATTATCACAGGACACTCTGTGGGTAGCCAAGGATTTCAAGCGTCTTCAGACAGACAGCGAAGACTCAGATCATCTGATGAAAGTTACTGTTATTATTATTATTATTATTATTATAAAGCTTGACGTTTCATCAAAGTTAGCGTTCGGCGATTAGGGGTATTGTGAAGCATTGCGGACAACGAAGGCTTAGATCAGCCTGCACTCGCGTTGTCTGATCTGGTTCTTCATTGCCCACTGACAGAATAGTTTGACAACCATCAAGAAAACATGCCTATATAATATTGACCCCCTTAAACCCCACTTTTATATAGTAAAACTGGGTTTTACAGGGGAATACATTATTTTTCGTATTTCTACTCAAAAACATAGATTGTGGGTACTCGTTAGGACCGCCTCGGCGAGGCGGTTCTAACGAGTACCACAATCTATGTTTTGAGCAATCTATGTTTTTCTTATATGTTTTTATAAGAAATAGAGTTTTTTTATCCGAAAATTTTCAGTTTTTGGAGGTGATATTTTCTGTGTATATTTGAATAGGCGTGTTTTCGTAATGGTAAAATGTATCAATAGTCACTAATGACTGTATGAATTCTCAAGATGATCTAAAAAGCCAACGGTCAAAACTGCAAGAGCCGGCCTCGGTGGCTCAGTTGGATGCGCCGTCCGACTGAAGACCAGGAGGTCGCAACCCCCGCTGAGGTCGGCAACATTTTTTCGTGGAGATTGATCATGAAATATTTTCTACGGTCATTCTCTCCCTTCCGCTGATTCAAGAAGGGCAGTTGTCAGTTTCTGGCGAAAGACTGTGCACAATACTGGTTAACCGCTTAGAGGACTAAGCCTGCCCAGTAAACGTATAGTTAGGTAAGTTGACCGCGCTCAACATGATCCCATTGGGTTGACTGGGCCGTAAAACCTCAACACAAACAAAAAGAGAACAAAAAAAAAAAAAAAAAAAAAAAACTGCAAGAAGACACATTTATGCTTGACACGGCTTAAATTGTTTTCAACTAGGCCAGAATCGCCTTCTTATTGTGTCTACGTCCACGGGTAAAGACACCCTCTATGCTTTCCGTTGCGCCGGAAGCACTTCCTGAAAGGCCATGGGCTGCTCCAATGCTATTTTCCAAGGACTGCTCAACGTTATAACCAAGCATTAGCTGTCACAAATAAAGCCTGTGTGCTGAGCGTAGACCAAGCGTTTTGTGAAAGCTAATAATTGTGTTTAATGATGTACGTTCATCGTCTAATCCCTTTCTCCCAAATAATGCACGCAATATATCCCTACTAAATAAAAATATAGATATCAAAGTTTTTTGGGAGACATAGGTATATTCTATATTACCCTCGCAAGCACTACCAGCAATCTACGAGAAATTTCATTAAATATAATATATATAATACACATAATTCTCAAAATAGACTGTCCGATACTAATAACAATAGTGACTAATGACTAATGAAAATACAATGTAACGCATAAACCTTAGATTTTTCATTTACTTCTTATGAATAATACAAAGTGCTAAAGCTTATATGAAGTATAAAAGACTGTACAAT
Source organism: Anodontia alba (assembly GCA_964016985.1). Taxonomy (NCBI): domain Eukaryota; kingdom Metazoa; phylum Mollusca; class Bivalvia; order Lucinida; family Lucinidae; genus Anodontia; species Anodontia alba. Next base: position 33,344,375 of record OZ024823.1, read on the forward strand.
GAAAAACGTTTAGCTTATATAAGATATATTTTTACTAGACGTGCCTATTACAAGCTGTGTCTGGTGTTTTGTAAGTGGTAAATTAATAAACTAATAGTAGTACTTTAGCTCCACTGAGATAAAGCACTTTTACATAATTAAAAAGTCTTTATATTAAATCAATATTAAAAAAAAGATATTTCTTATTTTGCACAGCCAATAAAAATGACGTTTCATCGGAATTGTCTCTGTGAAAATTAAGAAGAACATTTTTAAACGGAGTGTCTATTTACAGTCAAATATAAATAGCCAAACCCCTTAAAGTGGATATTTACAGTTAACTGTAAATAGCCAAAGAACGTTAAATCGGCTATTTACAGTTTACTGTAAACAGCCAAAAACTTTAGATAGGCTATTAACAGTAAATAGCCAATAAACGTTAAATTTGCTATTTTTAAAAATGCCAATTGCCTTTATATATAATCAGCTGATTAAATTTTCAGCAAATACGGAATCTCTTTAATCTGCTTGCGCAGAGCTATGTATGCCTATTTTTAGTGGGCGATTTAATAACCAATATGTTTGGAGTTTTAAACACAGCCATTAAAAAAATGTTTCATTTAGTCTAGATTGAGCCTAATTCACCAATTATTATAATAAAGGTAATAAAGATGAATGCTTAGGAGGAGTGACAGAGATTATGAGGAAGGTCACGTGCCCGTAATGTGTGAGCCCCCAGATTCCCCATTTCAGTATATAAGGTTGAGAATTAGTGGGGATATCATCGATTCTCAATACATTAAGCGTTTCTTGTAATACCTTGCATACCCATTTACTCTGGAGACCCGTGAAAGGGTAACTGGCAATCAGTGCAGACCTAGATTAGACGCTGCAGAATGCAGCGTCTGATCAGGGTCTCCACTGTTCTCTAGAAATATCTATATCACATAGCCTGGAAAGCCTAAACTTGGTGTTCGAGTCTTCCAATATATGGTGTGGGCGGAGTTTATTCAGTCTAAATGGGTTAAGGAAACGTATTTATTCATTAAGCAAGGCTTAGCACATGATACGTTATCCGTAGTTATATTTTACCGTATTTACTCTAAATATTGGTACACTTTAAATCCTTGCTGTAAATATTGGTACACTTTAAATCCTTACTGTAAATATTGGCACAATTTATGTCCTTACTGTACTTGTCCTGAAATGTGAACAAGTCTATGTACTACCTGTTGGTGGTTTTAAAACTGCTTGATAAGTAGCAAGCCATTACGAAAACACGCCTATTCAAATATACAGAAAATTTCACCTCCAAAAACTGAAATTTTTCAGATAAAAACTCTTATATTTTTCATATTTCTGCTCAAAACATAGATTGTGGGTACTCGTTAGAAGCGCCTCGGCGAGGCGGTTTTAACGTGTACCCACAATCTATGTTTTTAGCAAAAATAAGGAAAATAATGTATACCCCTATAAACCCCAGTTTTACTATATAAAAGTGGGGTTTAAGCGGGTTAAAATTATATAGGCACGTTTTCGTGATGAGTATAAAACTGGACCAGACGTCGCGTTCGGTTATAGAATAGTTTAAATATTTATCATTTAGTCTCCCACACAAGGCAGAGGCAGGGCATGGCAATAGAACTCTGGACAGAATATCGGAGGTTCATTTTATATTGTTTCCCTTGTGCCGGAGAAAGTTTTCAAGCAAAGTACATACTATTATAGCCTAAACAGCATTTCCTACACAACTGCATGTACATGTACGCCCGGTGAAGAGTGTGATCCGCGCAGTCTGATCAGCGTCTTCGCAGGGAACTCTGAGGATGGCCAAAGATCCAAAGCGTATTCATGCGGACAGCGAAGACTCTGGTCAGACTGCGCGGATGCAGATCTGAGTTTTCGCTGTGTACATATGACTGTTTTAAACTTTGAGACACTAATGCTTAATTGATAAATTAAACAAGACTTACCTTCACAGAAGGGAAGATGCAGTTTAATTTCATCGACCACAAGCTTCTTAAGGGGGTCACACAGAGAGATTACGCAGAAGTCAGCTTCCAAAATTCCAAAAACTCAGTCTTTAGAGATTGGTCACGATATAGTTTCTTGCAATCCAAGAAGCAAGATCTTGACCTCTTTTATGAAGGATCATATTATGTCCAATGGTTATGCGAGGGTGGGTGTGTGAACCCGTAAGGAGCTTGTGGTCGATGAAATTACAACTAAACTACGCCTTCCCTTCTGTGAAGGTGCAGTACAGTCAGGGGTTAATTTTCCACCTGAACGACCGATGAACGGAGAACGACCGGAATGCAACCGGGACCGGACCGATACCGGAACGACTGGAACGGAGTGACGGTCAGTTCCATTTCTCGCTTTCTTAGCGTTCCCGGTCGTTCTGGTCCATTCCAGTGAAAAAATGGAACGGTGTTATCAGACGAAACGCAATTTGACCTTTAAAACAATACAAAGTGACCACTCTTCCCGCTCCAATACATATTCTAAAACAGCACTTTCTTAAAATGACAATCTAAATAATCTTAAAGCAGTCAATGCTGTCTTTTATATGCTGCCAAAGAAGATTTTACTTGGTTTGTCAGCTATGAAAAAAGAGTTTCTCTCTCTCTCTCTCTCTCTCTCTCTCTCTCTCTCTCTCTCTTATGGTGGCATATAACTGACATCTAAATATTGAGATACTTTTTCTGCTTTTATGTCGACTTCAAATGTATGACCTGATGCTATATCGACTTCCGGTGACAATGGTTATCGCGACTGCAAGTCGTAATACTGGCCAGAAGTGTCATCCACAACGTCAGCATCATGAAACACTTTTACAACTATATGTCGACATTCTAATTATTATCTCGACTCCCGGTCGTGTTATGTAGTAGGATTTGTTGAGAAGATAATGATAGTCAGATAGTGACTATGATGGCCGAGACAGTTAAATTCGGGACGATGTGATATATTAAGTTTAGGGCTTAATATAGTGTTTGGTGGCATATAGATATTATATAATTATCGTTTCTTGTAAACAACTCTGCGATTGCAATAAGACTGGCGCTGCCTGTGTGATTTTGGTAAACTTTCACAACTACGAAAACGTATCTCAACGCTATCTGGCAAACCATGACATGTTAAAGAACCGGAAGTCGAGATAATAAAAAATAATAGAAAATAAGTCGTCATACAATGTTAAAACGCTTTGTTTTCTTGAAGGCAGCTTAGAGCAATAATACGACCTGCAGACGCGATAGCTATTATCAACGGAAGTCGATATAGCATCAAGTCATACATTGTAAGTCGACATAAAAGCAGAAGAAGTCGACATAGTAAGTCAATATTTAGATATCAGTTATATGCCACCATACTCTCTCTCTCTCTCTCTCTCTCTCTCTCTCTCTCTCTCTGAATATTTGGGTTATAAGTTAATAGAATAAATATGTAAATCCCTGATATATGTTTCAGTAAACTTTACCCTTTATAAATAGACGTTCAAATATTAAGCAAAGAATTACACTATAAGCCAGTGACTGGCATTTTTCTTGACAAAACAGCAATTGAAATTCAAAAATAAACACAATCTAACATGGTGTTTGAGAACTTCATATCGCTGATTGATTGACTGATTAATTGATTGATTGACTGATTTGCAAACACGATGCGCAGCGTAAAAAGTAGGTTATGTTCTACTCAATGTGACAGGTTCAATTGATGGTTTGTTGATAGCTGACAGTTATAAATATACCTGAATAAGCAACAAAGTATACAAAGACCTGTCAGCTACACTGTTAGCCAGTGTCTCAGTCAGTAATCCAGGGTATAGTGGTCTGTCTCATGGAGAGTATACCAGAATATTGGTCAGCGATAGCGTAAACCAAGACCTGCAAGCTACACTGTACATCAGTTTGTCATTAACCCAGGGTATAGCGGCCTGTCACCTAAAGTGTATACCAGAATATCGGAGACAAATTATACAAAGACCCATCAGCTACACTGTACCCCAAAGTCTTTAACTTAGGGTATAGCAGCCTCTCACCTGGACCAGGGGTATAGCAGCCTCTCACCTGGACCAGAATGTCGGTCAGCGACAAAGTATAATAAGATCTGTGAGCTACACTGTACCCAGGTATAACCGCTTGTCATCTGGAGTACATACCCGAATACCGGTCAGCGACAAAGTATACGAATTCCTGTCGGCTACACTGTTACCCAGTATATTAGTCTGTAACCTGGGGTATAATGGCCTGTCACATGGAGTGTATACCGGAATATTGGTCAGCAACAAAGTATATATGAAGACCTGTAAGCTACACTGCTCCCTGGTATATCAGTCAGTAAGCCAGTGTATAGCGACCTGTCGCCTAAAGCGTAAATCAGTGAATATCAGTCAGCGACAAAGTATACTACGGGTGACAGGCTGTTATATCCCGGGTTACTGACCGATACACCGGGGAACAGTGTAGCTGACAGATCTTCGTATACTTTGTTGCTGACCGATATTCCGGTATATCTATATATACACTCTAAGTGTATACTCCAGGTTACTGACTGATACATCAGGGTACAATGTAGCTAGCTGGACTTCATATACTTTGTTGCTGACTGATATTCGGGTGTACACTTCAAGTGACAGGCCACTATACCCTGGGTTACTGACTGATATTCCGGGTAACCGACAGTGCAGCTGACACTGCTGATACTGTATACTTTGTCGCTGCCAGATATTCCAGTACAAAATTAGGTGACAGGCCACTATACCCCGCGTTACTGATTGACACAGGGGTACAGTGTAGCTGACAGGTCTTTGTATACTTTGTCTGGGATCGAACCCACAACCTCCCTGTCAAGTAGATGCTCTGACAACTGAGCCACTGTGCTGGGGAACAAGGAATATAGAAAAAAAAAGGTAAGAGAAAAGTCCAGGGAGTGCGACAATCACAAACCGAAAGTCAAGATTTTTAATTTTGGGGAACAAGGGAAAATGCTGAATTTATTTCTGGGAACAGGAACACCCCTTGGAGGACTTCCCTATGGTACAGCCATAACTCAAATAAAACAAATTTTGGCTGGCTGAGGAGAGAGAGAGAGAGAGAGAGAGAGTTCAAACAAAACAAATTGATGGGGAGGAGGTTTCTTAGAGAGAGAGAGAGAGAGAGAGAGAGAGAGAGAGAGAGAGAGAGAGAGAGCCTGCAACAAAAGCAAATGAACTTGTTGTACAGACAATCATAAATATATCCGGCCCGGTGCGGTACCCTAAGAAGAGGTGTTCCATTTTCGGAAGAATATTCAGAACGTCACAAACAAGCTGGCTGGAACAAAAGGAAGAACCACCCGAAATGTAAGTTTACTTATTATCGTCTTTTTAAAGTGTTTACGCTTTACTTTTATGTTTGACAACATTACTGTCCTTAAAAATATGAAACTAGGCTTAGCCTAAATGCGAGCACAGCAGAGACCCTGTTTGTAGTCTCATCAGTGCTTCCTACTGTAATTCTTGCCTAAATTTATCAAACGGCAAAGGATATAAGAATATTCTGATGCACAGATCAGTTTATTGACACCTTCAAAGCTTTCCCTTGCATTCCAATTATATGGTACTGTCAATGCACTTATGACGTATCCCTGTATGTTTAACCGTTATTAGGCTATGGAAAAATGCCTTGCATGTAGTGGTTTTCACTGCGACCTACGAAAAGAAGTAAAATTCTGACCATAAAAGTTATTTTATATCAACCTTTTTTTAGTTATTTTGCCAGTCTTGATTGCACTAGAGAGACATGCTCGTGCAAAACCTCTTTTTTTGTTGACAATGACGATCAAGATACGGTCTTATGACTGTAAAGACACAACTTTGCAATAATAAACAAAATCTGCACGAATAGTATGTGTTTAATGCATAATATTTGCCTGTTGAAAAGATTTTAGCGGATTATGTTGATAAAATCACTATAATAGTGGCCATTTTACCCCAACAAATGAAGAATGAATAGCATTAACTTGCCCTGGTGATTACATCAACATGCCCCGACATCGGGGCAAATTGATGCACTGACCCTTACCTCAAAAATCTAGTTGGTTCGCAAAGAAGCATCTATATATTTCTAGTTATTATACGAAATTAAATGCAGTAAAAAAGGATGTTCAAACAGATACATTAATTATTTAACTAGGCCAATTGGTCGGAAAGAAAAGTACGAAATAAGAAAAAGTGTATCAACCAGCCCCGGTCTCCCCTAGGTCAGACCAACTTTTGGCCGTAAGTTTAATTTTAGTGCAAATATTTGTGAACAAAACACAGGAACAGGAAAGACAAATGGTTTCTGATAAGATATGGTCAACCAGAACAAAATATTTTCATTTAAAATAAAACGCCAAGCAAAAAACATCTTTCCAAGAGATGTCGAAAGGACAGTAGTCCAGTTCCTTGCGCAGCTCGATATTTTTAATAGTCGCCTGGCGAACGAGTTGACTGGTTCCCTCTCCCTATAGCTCAATACTTCGTATATAGGACACAAGAAACCAGTTAAGCGAACGAGGCTAGTCCGCTCCAGTCCTGTCAACTTCCGGTGACAACTTTTGACAACTTCCGGGAAGAAAACGTGACGGGCACAGTGAACCAATTGTGACAGGACTGCTTATTGGTGCAAAAAAGTGTAGGCAGCCCGGGGTAGTTATTTTGGGGTATTTGGGATTACTGAAATCCAATGTTTACCGGAATCTACCGGAATCCAATATTAATTACCAAAATCCAACTATATTATCAAGTTTACCATGATTTGTGTGAATTTAGACATATACACTGTTAAATAATATATAAACAGATAATATGGCCAAATTTGGAAGTTTTTTTTTGAATAATAACGATTTTATTAACGTTTTTATATTTTTCAAAGGTGGAGTTACTTCCCTTCGTAGCTTAGCTCTGTGACGGGTACATAGAAATACGGGGGAACACAGCGAAACATTTTTCATATTTTTCCAATAAATAAAGCTTTGATTTTTCCTGCAAATTGTCTCCACTGGAGACGATATCAAGCATGAAATGTCAAGATATAAAGCATAGTATTGGTTTTGTTTTGCATATCACTGCATGTAAATCGGTAGCCTAACGATTGTAAAAAAAAAACTCTCCCACAAATACTTCATTTAAATGGATTTGTCCAAACTTAACCTTTACCGTTTTCTGGGCTAATTCAGCAGATGACACAGAATACAGCGTCTGATCAGTCTGTTTATTTATTTTTATTTATTTATTTATTTATTTATTTTTTGCATTGAATTGTATACAAACACAAAACTCTCCCACACAAAATAGAGTTGTATAAGCTTACCCATGGCTAATTCAACAGACGACAATTTGTTATATTTTTTATTTTTCCAAGAAAAGGTGATTTGAAATTGCATGCTAATTGTCTCTAGTTGGAGAAAATTTACATCTAATGTCAGAACCTATTTTCTGCAAAAAATAAGAAAAATATTTCTAAACGTCGTCTGCTTATAAATAAACCTTAAGTCGCTGCTAATCACAACTGCAGCAGACGACATTTCAAAATATCCTTTTTAATATTTTTCATATTTTTTTAACTTTTATTGGCATTCATGTGAAATCTTCTGCCAAGACGAATTTACATGGAATGTCAAGACTTATTTACTATGAAAATCTAAACCAAAATGAAAATCGTCTTCTACAAATTTTGCTTTGCGCTTTAAGCGTTAAGTGCTAAATTTTATTGCGGTTGCTGCACACCATATCTTCCTTAAATATTCGGACACCTTAACTCCTTACCATACCTGACCTAAAGTTAGAACACAGCCGTTGATTTGTCAAAATACTGCTGAATAAATGACGAACAGATTTGGCTGTGATCAGACGCCGTTCTTTTTTTTTTTTTTTTTTTTTTTTTTTTTTGCGCATGCACGTGCTTAGGTGGCCAGTACATTACTTTTAATTGTCGATCAAAAGATATCAGCGGTCCAAATTATTCAGTTACGAATTTAACACACTTTCGCAGGAATAGACAGAAATCGTTTTTTTTTTTTTGTTTTTTTTTTTTTTGCAGAACTTTATTCTAATTTTCTCAGAATCTAGATTACAATAGTTAGTCAAAGTATTTGGACAAGATAAGCAAACCGTAGAGACCCAGATCAAAGCCGATTTTCATTTTGATTTAGATTTTCATAGTAGAGACAATTTGTATGCAATTTCAAATCATCCTTTCTGGGAAAAATAAGAAATATAACAAATTGTCGGCTGTTGAATTAGCCATGGGTAAGCTTCTACATCTCTATTTAGTTGGTGTGGGAGAGATTTAATTTGTATGCAATTCAGTGCTAAAAAAAACCCAGACGCTGTATTCTGTGTCATCTGCTGAATTAGCCCAGAAAGTGGTAAAGGTTAAGTTTGGACAAATCCAAATCCATTTAAAAGAAGTATTTGTGGGAGAGTTTTTACAATCGTTAGGCTACCGATTGGCATGCAGTATATGCAAAACAAAACCAATACTATGTTTTATATATCTTGACATTTCGTGCTTGATATCGTCTTCAGTGTAGACAATTTGCAGGAAAAATCAAAGCTTTATTTATTGGGAAAATATGAAAAATGTTTCGCTGTGTTTCCCCCGTATTTCTATGTACACGTCAAAGAGCTGAGCTACGAAGGGAAGTAACTCTACCTATGAAAAAAAAAAAAAAAAAAAAAAAAAAAAAACGTTAATAAAATCGTTATTATTTCAAAAAAATTCTTCCAAATTTGGCCATATTATCTGTTTATATATTATGTAACAATACATTTGTCTAAATTTACACAAATCATGGTAAACTTGATAATATATTTGGATTTCGTTAATACTGGATTTCGGTAGATTCCGAAATTGTAAAAAAACGTTAATAAAATCGTTATTATTCCAAACAATTCTTCCAAATTTGGCCATATTACCTGTTTATATATTATTTAACAGTGTATATGTCTAAATTCACACAAACATGGTAAACTTGATAATATAGTTGGATTTCGGTAATTAATATTGGATTCCGGTAGATTCCGGTAAATATTGGATTTCGGTATTCCCAAATACCGGTTATTTTGTGTAAGGCGGCCTGTGATTGGTTAACTTTTGACATAGTTATTATTAAAATAAAGATGAATTAAAACTCATCATTCTAATTTGAAGAAAAAAATGTCTGTTTGTAATTTTCTGATTGTTTCAAAGAAATAAATGTTTCTGTGTGTGTTTGCTGGAGCCCAAAGAAAAAGTGGTGAAATTGCAAAGTTTCAATTTTTGATACCTGCCAATTGAGGGGTTGCTACATTCAGCCTCCAAAAAGTCCCTGAAAGTGCTGGTGATGCTGGTATATTTTCTTGTTTATTTTGCTATGATAAGCCTGGGCTTTGAATTAAAACAAAATTTAGAAGCCCAGCCATACCCTGAAATGAACCCTTAAGCACCAAAAAGGGTGGAATCACTATGGAGCTCTATGGGAAAAATAATTTGTTCACTGTACCCTGACGCTTACTACTAGTAGTATCAAGTCCGCTCCAGTCCTGTCAACTTCCGGTGACAACTTTTGACAACATCCGGGAAGAAAATTGGTCAGAGCGATTTCTGCTGAAAGTATATATCGTTGAATGTTACTTTTCATTGATCATATTCTCTACCGTAGAGCTCACTTCGTTCGCATAGACTTAGCCTAAATGCGCGAGCACAGCACAGACCCTACAGTGCTTTCGACATCTTTCAGAAAGTCATTTTTGCTTGACAGTTTACACAGAAGAAGTACATTTGCAAACTTTTGTCATGATTTAATGCAAAACCATTTGTCGTAGCTACCTATGGTCGTTTCTCATACTTTCGTGCATTCCCATAGTTTCGTGAACTCGCATTTTATCGCGATATTTCATGGATATTGCCGAATCCTTTATTGCTGTTTAATATATTGTTTTCTTACTGTCTTTGTTTATCGGCGATGATCGGATACCGATTATGGTGCACGAAAGTAATAGAAAAGAGCATATGTACAAAAAGTTTAATTCTAGTCATTGGTTTTTAAAAAATCAAATAGTTTCACTTTTTCCCATAGTAAAAATGAAGCCAAATGATACAGAAATTTGCAGGGTAGGTAATTTGAGCCAGATTTTCAACATGTTCCACTTCTTTAATTTTTCTGAAATTTTCACAATATTGTTGTAAAACATTACTAATTCAAATTCAGCAAAGAAGAGTAAAAAATGTTTTCTTAGACAAAAATTCCGAAAAATCACTTTACTATAGAAATTGCATAGGTCAGACCAACTTTTAGCCATTAATTTTTGTGTAAATATTTGAGAACAAAACACAGAAACATAAAAGACAAATGGCTTCTGTTAAGATATGGTCAACCAGAACAAAATATTTTCATTTAAAATAAAACGCCAAGCAAAAATCGGCTTTTAAAGGGATGTCGAAAGGACAGTAGCTATAGTCTCTTCAAAAGTCCTTCACAGCATCATTAAAGAATGACTATCAGTATATAAAAATATATGAAAATCAATAATAAATAATAAAAATAATTAGCAATATATGTTAGTGACACTTATTGACAATCGTTTCTTGTCACTTCGTGACGCTTATTAGTATCAAGTTTGCTCCAGTCCTGCCAACTTCCGGTGACAACTTCCTGGAAGAAAACGGGAAGAAAATTGGTCAGAGCGATTTCTGCTGAAAGCATATATCGTTGTATTTTACTTTTCCTTGATCATATTCTCTACCGTAGAGCTCCCGTTGTTTGCGACTCGCTTTGCGCGACGCGCTCTGTGCTCGCTATTACAGTGATATCTTAATAACGATAAGGTATTATTCGGTTTGTACAAATTCAGAAAAGAATCACCTTCTTACACACTTACTTGTTATGCACCAGTTATCGGACAAGTACAGAACCTGTTATTCTGTAGCATGAATTTAATTAGCAGTGGCCAGCTGTATATGTAATGTAGGGCCTGCAGACATGTCTGTTAAAAATTTGGTTTGGCAAAAATTCTTAATAATAAAAAAATAAAAATTTCAAGTACAGACTACGATATAGTGTGGTAGTTCAGTGGTGAGTGCACTGGCCTTTAGAGCTAACAGTACCGGGGTTGATCCTAGGCTAAGCAAGGGAATTTTCGGTGTCTGAACACGCTTTCTTTCATGTCATTTGTAGGCATGACATGAAACCTGTGCGCCGTCCTTTGGAGCGGGCATTAACTGGAGGTCCCCTGTGCAGGGAAAGTAACACCCTGTGCAGGTTAAAGAACCGTAGGGTAATTCAAATTGTTACTTGTAGGCCTTCATCCTACAACCTGGAGTTTACAATGTACACTGTCTGTGTCCTCCTAGACGATTTAGACATAATAGAAGATAGTCTGGTTGGCCGTACTAACATTGAGACCCTCCCAGTGGTGGTAGCTGTTCCTTTGAAGAAAATTATCATTTTCCCTTTTTCCCAAAAATCAAAATCTTGAATTTCTGTGTTACTTGTTCCCCAATCACCTTTGTTCTCATGTTCCCTTCTTTTTAGTCCACCTGTCCGTCGTCAGTCCGTCTGTCTGAGCAAACATCCACATTTGCTTTTTTTCTATTAACATACATTATAAACCTTTGGATTATGGAGCTTATAGCCCTTAAAACCCTATAGAAATTTACAATAGGATGTAGCCCCTAACCCCAAATTGTTGAAACATCTGTCTGGTTGTCCGTCTGTTAACACTTTCAAATGACAACTCCTCCAAAGCCATTGAAGCGATTTGTACCTTACTTGGTAAGAATGTTGCTTGATTAGGGTCCTTTGAAAGTAGCCAAAATTTTGATCTGCCTCTTGGTTTGATTGCCATGGCAACAGAAAGCTCCCGTAGACTTATAATGGGAAAATGGTTAAGTTAATTGCATTTTCTACAAAAACATGATGTGAACCATGTTTGGCAGTTATGATCTTTGGATGAGTGTTTACCCAGTTTATATTTTATATGACCAGTGGTTATTTTGTTTGGTTGCCATGGCAATATTAGATTAAAAGAAAAAGAGGAATTTTTTAAATGACATTTCCTTCAAAACCACTCAAGCAGTATGATTCTAATTTTGCACAAATGAACTGCTTTGGTAAGGACAATTCAAAATAGCTAAAATTATGGTGATCTGCCTCTCGCTTTGTTTGCCATGGCAACAGAAAACAACTGTAGACTTATATAATGGGAAAATGGTGAAATTGCATTTTCTTCATAAACAGTGAAGTAATGTGAACCATACTTCGCAGTTATGACATTTAAGTATGGTCTATCCAGCTTGTGCCTTTCATGACCAGTGACTATTTTGTTTGGTTTCCATGGCAATATTAAATTTAAAAAAAAAAAAAAAAATTAATGACTACTCCAAACCACTGAAGCAGTAGGACTCTAATTTGGTGCAAATGTTAAATGGGTAAGGGTAATTGAAAATAGATAAAAAGTCTGCCAATCTGTCGATTGGTTTTGTTGCCATGGCAACAGAAAACTCCCGTAGACTTATAATACAGAAATGGTTAATTCATTTTCTACGTAACCAGTGAAGTGATGTGAACTATATTTTGCAGTTATGATCATTGGATGATTGTCTACCCAGTTTGTGTGTTTTATGACCAGTGACCAATTTATTGGGTTGCCATGGCAAAGTAAAAATTTAGAAAATGATTTTTTTTTAAATGACACCTCCTCTAAAACCACAATTAAAGCAGTGTTGCAAACTTCTTTACTGCTTATGAAGATTCTCAATAAAACCAAGAGTCACGTTTTCTAATCCGTAGTGTGTTCTTTGTTTCCAAAGGTAATCATTTTGACATTTATTATATTTCCCTGCCCCTGTGCTGTTTACATGTATATAAAATCATGGTATTGTTAAACAACTCTTCAGAAAGTACTTAGCCAATTTCCACCATTGCACATTGATTCTACTGGTGAAATATGATTGAGAGTTTGTCCAAATGATCACGCTCCATTGACTGTCATGGCCATGTGTCCTTCTTCAAAACTAAGAACTGCTTAAATGATCTTCCTTTCATTAATTGCAATGATAGGATTGGAAAAATGTTGCATAACAGCTGCAAAGCCTGGAGTGGCTATGTCACTCAGGTGAGCGAGTCGTGCCCCGCGGGCCTCTTGTTTTAGATTCATCTTTCCTCGTTCCCCTGTAATACATGGCCTTGTTCCCCTGTTCCTCAAAACTCCTGGGGTGGCCTCAACATTGTGCACTTATGGACTGTTTTAGTGTTCTTTTCCTTGACATAAAATATAACCAGATAATGTGGAATTTATGCTTTCTTGTTATATATTGTGTAGCTCAAGGATGTTTGAAACAATTTAGATAAAAAACTGCTTCACATGGCACAAATAAAAGTCAGATATTCATGGATTTGCATGCTTTCAGACTTTTCCATGGAACATCAAAATATCCACAAAACTGGATATTTGGCATGTGCATTTGCATTTTGACTCTGTTGGGTAAAAAGAAATGCACATATAGATGAAATGAAAATATTTGACACTGAGATCTTCTAAGAGGCAGGGAGTGGAGCGGCATGCAATGTTAAAGGTCTCGGAATACCTGGCTCTAAAATACATTTTAATCGTTTGTTTAACAATTGTCAGTAAGATTTTGAAACAGTATGTGCACATACTCTGGCCTGGAAGCAGATAAATAATGCTGCTGGCTTCTTGTGCTAGAAGTAATTGACCTAGAGACTGCATGTATGATCATTAGCTGATTGGAACCTGCTCAGCAGTGCAGTCAGTAGTGCATTAGACGGCAGATCTAGTGGTTGCAAGTTTGAATCCTAACTTGGCAGCCTACCTCTTCAAGAGATTGATCGTGAAATAATTTCTACCATCATTCTCCCTGGTCTCCTGATTCAAGAAGGGAGATCGTCAGTTGGACACTCCTGACTTTGGAATATGAGATCCCAGGTTCAAATCCCGCTTGAGGTTGATATTTATATCATGAATGTATGAGCCCGTGTTGGTAGCTTAGTTGGATGTGTGTCCGACTGGTGATCAGGAGGTTGAGGGTTGTGGAGATCTGCTTTGGGAGTGCTAATTGGCAAGTTTCGTCAATTTTTATATGCCTGTTTGAAAAACGGGACTGTTATGTTACGGGGTATGGCATCTGTCCATAAACGTTTTCGTTTCTGGCTAACTCCTCCTACAGTTTACATCCGATCAAGCTGAAACTTGGTATATAGTTAGACCATTTGCGGAGCAGCGCATAATATTTCGGGGTTACAGTCCACTAACTGTTAGCAGAGTTATGCCCCTTTGAAAATTTTTGTTTCAGGTCAACTTCTCTTATACTTTACATCTGATCAAGCTGAAACGTCATTTATAGTAGACCATTATGTAGAGCAGGGCATATTGTTTCTAGGTTACAGTCCACCAATATTTAGCAGAGTTATGCCCCTTTGAAAATTTCTGTAAACTTTTTTGTTTCCGGCTAACTCCTCCTACAGTTTACATCTGATCAAGCTGAAACTTCATTTGTAATTACCATGATGTGGAACAGCATGTATTGTTTCAATGTTACAGTCAGCTGACTTTCTGCCGAAACCCATTGTATAATATTGTAATGTAGTAAACACATGTCTTGTATATGTTAAAATATGTTAATATTATACATGAAATAAATGTTTAAACTAATGTTACAGTACACCAAATATAAGGACAGTTATACTCCTTTGAAAATTTTTGTAAATTTTTCATTTCTGGCTAACTCCTACAGTTTATATCCGATCAAACTGAAACTTCTTAAATAGTTACACGATGATGCGGAGCAGCGCAATATATTATTTTGAGGTTACACTACACCAAAGGCTCAAGGTAAGCTTTTGTGATCGGTCTTCGTCCGTCGTCCGTCTGTCAATAATTTATTTAAAAGACTTCTCCTCCTAAACCGGTGAATGGATTTTGAAATAATTTTACAGGAAGGAATGTTCCTTGGGTGACCCTCTACCAAAATGGTTCCGCTCCACTAAACAAACTGGCTGCCAGAGCTAAAAATAGAAAATCTTAAAACGACATCTCCTCCTAAGTCACTGAATGGATTTTGAAATAATTTCACAGGAATGTTCCTTAGATAACCCTCTACCAAAATTGCCTAAATGGTTCCGCTCCGCTAAACAAGATGGCTGCCAGAGCTAAAAGTAGAAAAACCTTAAAACAACATCTCCCCCCAGGCCAGTGGCCCGATTTCAGAATAATATCATAGAAATGTTCCTCTCATGCCCCTTTACCAAAATTGCTAAAATGGTTCTGCTCTGCTGAACAAATTGGCCACCAGAGCTAAAAATAAAAGAAACCTTTAAAAGACATATCCTCCCAGGCCAGTGGCCGATTTCAGAATGATTTCACGGAAATGTTCCTCTCATGCCCTTTACCAAAAATTGCTAAAATGGTTCTGCTCCACTGAACAAAATGACCGCCAGAGCTAAAAATAGAAAAACCTTTTTAAACGACATCTTCTTTTAGGCCATGCAAGGGCCTGATTTCAAAATAATTTTACTGAAATGTTCCTCTAATGCCCGTTTACCAAAATTGCTAAAATGGTTTGGCTCCACTGAACAAAATGGCAGCCAGAGCTAAAAATAGAAAAAGGGCGAAGACTGTCATGCCTCTGTCAACAATTTACTTAAGAGACATCTTCTCCAAAACTGGTAAATGGATTTTGAAATAATTTTACAGGAATGTTTCTTGAGTGACCCTCTACCAAAATTTCTAAAATGGTTCCGCCCCTAAAACAAACTGGCGACTAGAGCTAAAAATAGAAAAAACCTTTAAACGACATCTCCCATGCCAGTGGCCCGATTTCAAAATAATTTCACAGAAATGTTCCTCTAATGCCCCTTTACCAAAATTGCTAAAATGGTTCCACTCTGCTAAGCAAATTGGTGGTCAGAGCTAAAAATAGAAAAATCTTTAAACAACATCTCCTCAGGCCTATGACCGGATTTCAAAATAATTTCACAGAAATGTTCCTCTTATGACCTTTTACCAAAATTGCTAAAATGGTTCGTTTGGCTGAACAAAATGGCCACCAGAGCTAAAAAAAGGAAAAGGGAGTAGACTGTCATGCATCTATCAGCAATCTTCTTAAGAGACTTCTCCTCCTAAACGGTTAATGGATTTTGAAATAATTTTACAGGAATGTTACCAATATTGCTAAAATGGTTTCGCTCAGCTGAACAAAATGGCCGCCATAGCTAAAAAGGAAAAAACTTTTAAAGGACATCTCCTCCCAGGCTAATGGCCTGATTTCAAAATAATTTCACAGAAATGTTCCTCTAATGCCCCTTTACCAAAGTTACCATTCTATAGTTTCTAGATAATTACCTTTTTTTATGTCTTCTTTCTATGATAAGTTGATGCAGTTCAAATGAGTACCCACAACATATGCTTTTATAAAAAAAATCAGAAAAAAAAAACAACAACACAAAAACATCATAGAGCCCTTAGCTGATATTTTTCTTTTCATACACTACCACATGATAGTGGTGGGGTATTATGGTTTCACATTGGTTGTCCGAGTGTCCCTCTGTCAATCCATCTGTCATAGGTCCGTCCCTCCCTCAGAGTCCTTCCGTCCTTATTGTCGTTTCCAGATGATAACCTAAGTGAATATCAATGGATTTTCACCAAACTTGGTGTGTTCATTCATAATGTGGAAGGGGTGGTTGGGTGGTGCAGAGGTGTCATGTATCTCATGCCACTGGGGCATCCAGCTGATATTGGCTTACAGTTGGGCAAGGCCTGCTGTCCTTGTAGCAGGTAAGGAAGAGGGGAAAGTTTTCATTTCTTCTGCTTCTTCCCTTTCATTCCTGTTCCTCTTTCTTCCCTGTCCCTCTCTTTCATCTCCTCTACTATCTTTTTTCTCCTTTCTCCCTTTCTCTTGGGGGGGGGGGGGGGGGTGACACAAATGACCCACAAGGGTTGACGTGTCATTAAACCCCAACACAATCCATCAATCTTAATGTGGAGATCTGGTTTGGGATTGCTGATTTCTGACAGACTGAGCTATCTATCTGAGAACAACACCTGATTTGTCTTTGCCAGATGATAGCTTGAGTAATTTATTAATGGATTTTCACCAAACTTAGTGTTTGTTTTGATATTGTAGAGATCTGGTTTCGGATTGCTAGTGGGCAAATTTCATAAATTTTCGACAGTTTTCTGCCCGCGACAAGTCAATATCGATAAGGAGTAAATGTCAATGGATTTTCACCAAAGTTGGTATGTGCATATCTATTATGGAGATCTGATTCGGGATTGCTTATGGGCAAATTTCGCCAATTTTTGACAGAGTATTCTACCCCCGGCACAGCCCTATATTCGTTTTAGGACAATAGCTTGAGTAAATCTCAAAGGATTTTCACCCACTTTGTATTTACATTGATATTTTGATCTGGTTTGGGATTGCTGATGGGTATATTTCTTCAATTTTTGACAGTTATCTCCCCTTGACATGATAATGGTGAGGTATTATCATTTTATTGTTTTATTTAAAGTGTTTCCTTAGTATATGTAGGTACATATTTTCCACAATTTTTCTAGCACTTTTGGAAAACCTAAGCGCACAGTCTGGTAACTTGGCAAAATATGGTATGTTAAGAACTTGAGGTGCTCATTACAGGCACCTTATCAAGGTGCTTCTAATGAGTATGCACAATATTTGTCTTCATGGAGAAATAAGAAAAATATTATCTTGATACCTCATTTTATCTAGATAGCCATGGCTTACATATCCACTTTTAAAGTTCATAACCATCATTAAAATCTGGTTTTGCATGCTTTATCTACCAACCTATTTTACCCCTACCAGGCATTCTGCAAAGAAAAAAAAATCAGCAAAGGTTGACATGATTCATTATGAATTTGTTTATCTTCAAGTGTGTCACTGGCAAACACAGTTGCAGATGATATATATATTGTAACATTGTGAAGTATTTTTTATTGTTATTATTCAAGGACAAATTTTTTAAGATATGAAGTGTCCTCAGGTTGGCTGAGTTTTAGTGCTTCTGACTATGGACCATGAGGTCCTTGGTTCTAAGCCTTTCATTATCACACTTCCATCATCTCCATATATAACTTAAATAAAGTTGAAAGGGATGTAAAGCACCAAATCTTCATCGTTACCAACATCTCCATATAATTAAATAGCAGTTTGTTAGTTCTAATAAACTTGAAGTGATTATAATTTTAAATTTCTACTCTTCATGACATTTTATTTTATCCCCCAGACCCACACCTCATAACGGTCAAACCAAAATGCAAACATGTCCATGCATATGTTTTGTTGTCTCATATACACAATACATACATGTATGTGTTCTGTATCACATACATTTTAAGCTTTAGCACTTTGTTGGCTAAGTCATCAGATATTTGATTATATTTTTCCCATAAAATAAGGCTTGACATTTCATTCAAATTGTCTTCTTCAGAGACAGTTTGAATGAAACATCATACATGTATTTGTTTTGTGATGAAAAAGAAAAATCTTTTAAAAGTGTTGTCTGCTCTTATTTCAAGTTCAAGTTATCAGCAAATCAAAGACACAACCTCAAACCTAAAAATGCAAAGTTTATGTCTGCCTCTTTTTAGTAGGCTGCTTACTAAAAAATGTACAAGTAACCAAACTATTTCTGAGGTTTAAAAAGAAATGCTTTTTATAGTAAAAAAGTTGGATGCTGGTAGCAGGGGAACATGTTCGGGTGGTGATGGGGTTGGAGGGGTGGGGTGTGGGGTAGTGGGGTTGGTTGTGGCTTGGAGGATATTTACAGTTTTACACCTGGACCGTAATTTACCTACCCGGACATTTACCCACCTGGACACTCTAAGAGAAATTTGAGATAATATCATGTTCAATGAAATGCCATTTAGAATTTCCATCAGAGGAAATGTCATTTAGACAAAATGTCTTTTCAGTGAAATGCCATGTATTCTTATATTTGAATGTTGAACAAATGAAATAAACGAAAATATAAATTTTGTGTAGAATACAATATCACTGTTGTGTGTGGTTTTGTTAAATATAATAGGTTGTTTATCTGTGTATTTACAGGAAGTTATATGGTTATAAGATGGTAGGATATTGTAAGTTTTATGGTACCCAAATAGACAAAGGGATTAGAGTTAAAAATGGACAGACGCTAGGTTATTTGTAGCCCCAGATAAGTTGGCATTGTCCAGATAAGTCCAAATGAATTTATAGACTTATGCCACTGAGGCAAGTCTAATGTGTACCCCATTAAAAGCGTTTTAAATGGAGTGCTAAAGAAAATAAACCAATTGTTTTTTTTTTTGTTTTTTTTTGTTTTGAGAAAAAAAAATGAAATAAACTAAAATAAAATTTTCTTCTCTGGAGCACAACAGGTCTGGTGTGGAGGCCCTAAATATACAGATTAAGATATAAAAGATCAGAGCTCCAAATAAGCTGCTTTATTCCAACAGAAACAAGTTTATTTACTTGTTTCAGATTTCAATGAAAAATAATTAAAATATTGATATATGGCCAAATAAAAATAGGTGTGTTTTAACTTTAAGGTCGCATGTTCGAAAAAGAAAAAAAAAAAAAAAAAAAAAAAAAAAAAAAAAGATAGGTATGTAGAACTTTAGGGATTGTTGTTTTGTTTATTTTATTTTATTTTTTTTTTATGTACAATTATACCGTAATTACTAAATATATTTGGACTCTGCACCATGATTAACAGATATTTTATCCAGCCTGTAAATATTTCTGATAGCATATGGCAAAGAGTGTAGACCCAGATCTTGAAGGAGCAATTTGATGAAGGTCGATTTCACTGTTTGCACAGTCCTGCATTTCTGAATATTTTATATGTATATAATGCCCACAGACTTAAAATAGGAAAGTGGTTAAATTACATTTTCTCCATAAAAAGTGAAGTGATGTGAATTATAATCGTCTTGATGGTTTTCTAGTTTGTGTTTTATGACCAATGGCCATTTTGTTCGGTTATTTTTTATTTTTATTTTTTAAATAACAAAAACCACTGAAGCAGTAAGACTTTTTTCCATGATTTTATACCCATCTTTTCCAGAGCACCATAATATCTGCCCTCTCTGAAACCCCTGTTCATGCTGATGTAAAATATTCTTTTCTAGTCTTTGGCATTACCATTCTATAAAAAATAGAAAAGGTGAGGGAATACATATTAATCAGTCCCATAGAATAGATTTGTGCAATGTCAAATCATAAGAAAAAAAACATAAACACAAGCATTAAAAAATAATAAATTACCAAATTTCTCCTAATAAGGGAGCCTCTTTGCAAGCCGAATAATTATTTTTATTATTTTTTTTTTTGCACCATTTGAACATGGAGTGAAGATTTGGTACCAATAAAATCGATTTACCCAAACTCACTCTCCCACTTCAAGTAGTTTTATACGGTATATGTTGTTGTAGGCTATAAACAACCTTGTATTTGCTTGATGCTGAATAAATATATTGTATTGTATATTGTATATATTCCTCCATAATGACCATTAACATCAATGTGACTGGTAGTCATAGGCTAATTCACTTATACACTGTAGTCATATTGAACCTGACCTGTCTGCGCTCTGCTCAAAAACAAAGCAAACCACAGTGTTTCGCTTTTAAAGGTAAGATTTAAAGCACATGTTTCACCAATGCATAATTGTCGACTTGTAGAGCATTTTTGCCTTGTCGAATATTTTAAGTTACGTTAGGCCTTCCACGTTTTCCACTTGATGGTTTGGGAAATAGCCCCAAATTTTATCTCCTGTATTTTTTTTATCCTCTAAGTTTGCAATTTTTACATTACTGAACAAAAGACGAAGTCAGACTATGTTTTTGTTTTCCATCTAGAAAATGCTTTTGAAAAAAAAAAGAAAAAATCCAGCAAACATCGGTATAGTTACAAGAATTAAAAAACTACTTGATCTGGGAATTGGAGAATAACTGCAATGAAAATGATTTAAAAACAGGTGGTTGGCTGGTCTCTGCTGAAAAACAATACTTGATGCAAGATGCAGGAAACGGCTTTTATGCTATTTGCAGACAACACATGCCCTGATCAGCTTGCACATTCACACAAGGCACTTCTAATGAGTATCCACAATACATCACGAAAACATGCCTTTTGATCCCCTTAAACCGCAATTTTATGTAGTAAAACTGGGGTTTACAGGGGTATACATTATTTTTTTTTATTTCTGCTCAAAACATTGATAGTGGGTACTCGTTAGAACCGCCTCGCTGAGGCGGTTCTAACGAGTACCCACAATCTATGTTTTGAGCAGAAATATGAAAAATATCAGAGTTTTTCATCTGAAAGTTTCAGTCTTTGGGGATGAAAATTTCTATATATTTGAACAGGCGTGTTTTCTTAATGATATGTATTCCTGTATTTAATGCAAATAGTACAGACCCTGATCCGACGCCGCGTTCTGTGGTGTCTGTTCTGGGTCTACACTGTTTGCCATTGTCCCTTTTCGCCCCGTGTGTAACAATTTTAGTAAGACAGTTGCAGTTATAGTCATTGTTATTTTCACCGCATGAGTTATCTTCTCATCGGGATCTGTCAAAAACAAAACAAACCAGAGTGTTTCGCTTCTAAAGGTAAGATTTAAAGTACATATTTCACTAGCCTAGCTACTAGGCCAATATATAAGTATGTTTGTCACTTTTTGTTTACTTATTATTATTATTTTTTTTTTTCATTTACATTCTACTTTTTGATTCAATGTTTAGCTAGTCTATGGGTGAACTTTTCTTCTGTGGTCGTCTCTGAAATATATTAGAAATCCAGACCATATTATCCATAGACTAGCCACAGAGCTCAATAAGCCCAAAAAAATATATATGTATATTTCTAAGCCTTGGGCAAGGCTAATATTTCATCAGTGCATAATTGTCGACTTGTTGTGCACTGGATTCGCTGGTCGAGGTGGTTCTGGAGGGTACAAGCAGTAGGACGGTATGCTCTGGATCACTTTGTTCCAGTGATTTTGGTGGGCACCCTTGCTGAGGCATGCGCCAGCGGACACATCTGGGGGAATAGGGTATATAGATTAACAATAGATAACATTTACTATATAATATAGATCATAATATAGTTGTTTTTTTATTTTTTGTTCCATTGTTTCAGTCTTTCTTTCTTAATAATTATTTTGGAACTCTTTCCTTGATTATTCATTTGTTGGTACATTTTGATGCATCTGTATGTGAGCTGAAAATTCGTACTAAATATCTTGTATCTTGGTAAATTTATAGGCAGTGTCTAGAGAGCCGGTACCGGCACTCTAGACTCAAAGGCTAGAGTGCCGGTACCGGCGTTCTAGCCAATAGGTCTAGAGTGCCGGTACCAAGTCTAATAGGGCTGGCTAGAGTGCCGGTAATATGTTAATTCTTTGTTATTTTCATCATCTGCCACCTAGAAGATAAATGACTTAAAGTACCGGTACTGACCATTTAATTCTAGGGCCAAGGTTCTGACACTTCCTTTTATGTGTGGACCAAACTCCACAGGACAGTCAATAGCAAAACTGCTTGCAGAACCAGGAATTAAATGTTCAAATCCTAACTAGGTCCCGTAAACTTTTGTGGGGATGGATTGGACATGAAATGACTTTTATGGTCATTCTCCCCCTTCTCCTGCTTCAAGAACCTTGGCGGTTGTCAGTTTCTGGCGAAAGTCTGCACACAAAGTACTGGTGCTCAAAGTACTGATTTCTGCCTAGAGGACTAAGTCTGCCCAGAAAGGTTTAAGTAGGTTAACTAACCGGCTGCACATGACGTTGGCAGTTTTTGCTGGGCTGTAAAACTCCAAATTAAACAGAAATTTCTCTCTTAGTGAAAGGTAAAGTTTTATTTTCTGTGAAAAATGTCACTGATACATGTAATTAATTTTCATGATGATTTTATCTATACTAGTACAGAGTTTTAAAGTTTAAACTGTGTATGAGACTGAATACATGTACATACTACAGTCGACTCTCGTTATCTCGAACTCGCTTATCTCGAATAACCGCTTATCTCGAAGTGATAATCTGGTCCCTGTTTTAACACAGAGGTCTACCAACAGTCAATAAAATATTGTGAAAAAGAGGAGAAATTGCTCCTTAGGAGCAATTTCTCCTCTTTTCCACAATATTTTCAATATATCTCTAACTTAGGAGTCAAATTACGTATTCATTCTGTTAAAGGTGGTTGTTGGATTAATTGTTTTTTCCTCAGTTCCGTAAATCTGATATGTCGAACTACGGATATCTCGAAGTGTTTCATAGAGTCCCTTGGAGTTCGAGATAACGAGAGTCGACTGTATATTTATTCTAAAATAAGCCCCATTATATCTAGTCACACCCCTCCTACTTTTGTAGGAGAAATGCATTATTATTCACATGCAAAACTGAGTTTAGGCCATCCAAATAGCTTACTTTTGCCCCAAATTTTGATTTAATACTGTCGTTTTGGCAATAAGAATTGCAATGCCCTGGTGCTTATTGCCGCTTAGTTTAGTTTTGAATGCGGTATAATATATGACAAACTTGTACACTTTATTTATGCATTTATTTGTTTATTTAAAGGGATATACGTTTTGCTGTCTTTCCATCGTTTTGTCAACAAGTAAGACTTTGCTTCATAACTTCCGTATCTTCAGTCTCATATGGATATAATTTTCATTTTGATATAATTTGTCACACTTGGACATCAGGCTTTGCAAGTGTTATAGGAAAATTGGATTTGTGAATCAGGTTTATTAGAGTTATGCCCCTTTGTAATTACAGTTAAATATGTATTTTGCTTAACAATTTCTGTACCATTTGTGTGAGTTTCATAAAATTTATACCACACATGGTCTCTCATGCAAGACATATGTGACAAAAAAGTAAGGACTGTGGGATCAGGTTTCTTAGAACTATGCCCCTTTGTATTTCTTACAGTTCAATATGTGTTTTGCTTAATAGACTTTAATCGGATTCTGATAACATTAATGTACCGTATATGGTCCCTCATACAATGTAGCTGTGATAGGAAAATAAGAGCTGTGAGCTAGGCATGACTCCAAATATTTAGATTGTTCATAGTACGGTCATAATGAAGAACTGTAATAATTTGTGCATTTTTTCTGTTATTTCAGGCATTAAAATAGTGGCAGGACATGATGTAGGCCTTACCTTGGATTTGGTTTGATTTTCCCTTTCCTCAGAAAAACATGTAAAGACATGTATTTACGCGTCTTTACATGTAATGCCAGATAATGCGGAGTATTGGCCCCTTCATTTACGGGCTTTTACGTATTAGTACATAAAAAACAAAAAGGAGAGAACAACTGATGAGAAGAGACTTGACATGTAAAATTTTACATGTAATTATATGTTTTTCCACGTAATGAGATGTAATTAAATGTTAATTTTCCATGAACAGGTATTTTTGACGCATTAATACAAGATCACATTTTCAGATTTACATGTCAAATTCTACACTTAAAATTCAACATGTGAATCTAGGAATACAGTTTGTTGATTAAAGTTTACATGTTAAATTCTACACGTAAAATTGGGGCTTGACGATATGTCTTTGGCTTGGCCCGCCGTGGTTCAACTGTTGGTTTTCATTTACTCTGGCATACAGTAGAATTAGCCATGAGTACTCGTCTTTGTTTATTATAGTGATTAATTTGATTTTTATGTTTTCGCTTTGATGCATTGACTGAGTTGGGAGCCTTTATGTGAACCGATTTTTTATGTATTTCTGTATAAAGAGTAGCATCGGGACCCAGGGTGAAGTTAGCTAGCTGTAAAAGTGCTTTAAATCCCCCGGTGGTTTGCTCTACCGACCGTTCTAAGGCGGTGTCCCGGTGTTAGTCTTACTCTTTGTTGCTTTGTGGTTTATTCTACGAGGCGATTTGTTGTATGTCTTTCCGTGTGTCATTTTGTTCTTGTGTTTTTCAGTCCTTTTAGTATTGCGATTACCTCGCTTGGGGAAGAGAGAGAGCTGATCTTAGTGCTTTTCGTACGTTTGTTCGGTTTGTGCTTGTTTAGATTTGTCGGTTTCCTCTTCCACTTGGGGTCAGGGAAGGGCTGCGGTTTGTGATTGTGGCACTCCCTGGACTTTTCTCTTATCTTTTTTTAAAGGGGTAGACATTATTTTTCTTTTTTCTGCTCAAAAGCATAGATTGTGGGTACTCGTTAGAACCGCCTCGGCGAGGCGGTTCTAACGAGTACCCACAATCTACGTTTTGAGCAGAAATATGAAAAAAATTCGGAATTTTTATCTGAAAATTTTCATTTTTTGGTGGTAAATTTTTCAGTATATTTGAATAGGCTTGTTTTCGTAATGGACTATTGCGGATACACAAGCTGATTTGAGTCTACACTGGCCACATAGGTTTCTTTTGCCAGAATAATATTCATAACGGTAGAGCTGATTACGCATGTCCATTACGCATGTACGTAACATGCGTAAGAAAAAAAAGATATTTGCAATAAAGAGATATCAACTAACATAGAATGATTTGCTTATTTTCCTTCCAAAATAGAGGCTGCTTTTAGAGGAAAGAATTTGTCCCCTTCCTTTGAGCAGATTCTTTCATATAAGAGTAAGGCCTACTCTTATAGGAACGAATTTGCTCAATTCTTTCTCTCTAAGAGTAGCCACTATTTTGGAAGCGATAAATTATCTCTTAAGAGAGCAGCCCCTATGGTGAAGCAAAATATTTTATTATGTCTCTTCATTGCATTTTTTTTTTTCCATCACGAAAACATACCTATATAATTTTCACCCCCTTAAACCCCACTTTTATATAGTAAAAACTGGGGTTTACAGGGGTATACATTAGTTTTCTTATTTCTGCTCAAAAACATAGATTGTGGGTACTCGTTAGAACCGCCTCGTCTAGGTTGTTCTAACGAGTACCCACAATCTATGTTTTGAGCAGAAATATGAAAAATATCAGATATTTTTTATCTGAAAATTTTCATTTTTTGGTGGTAAAATTTTCAGTATATTTGAATAGGCATGTTTTCGTAATGTTACGCTTGTTACGCTTTTACTGACATGGATAAAATCTTGAAAAATTTCAAGATTTATCCCATGTGAGTAAAAACAGTTCCGTTGTGGCTGTACCACTGTACATGTATTTACAATGAGTTTCAATAGCTTTTTTTTGCATTACGAAAACACACCTATTCAAATAAATTTTTACAACCAAAAAAGGAAAATTTTCTGATAAAAATTCTGATATTTTTCATATTTTCGTCTCAAAACATAGATTGTGTTCTAACGACTACCCACAATCTATGTTTTTTTAGCAAAATCAGAAAAATAATGTCTACCCCTGTAAACCCCAGTTTTACTATATAAAAGTGGGGTTTAAGGGGGTCAAAGTTATATAGGCGTGTTTTCGTGATGTTTATAATTGCCATATTTGTATTTTATTTTATTTTGTTTGGTACATTATTTAATTACATGAAAAATTGTAACATTTTCCTCGACCGAGGATCGAACCCGCTCCGCCGACTCCAAGTCATACACTCTATCGCGTCGCTGTAAAAGCCAGCTGGTAGGGCATCATAGCAGTACAAGTTTATACCTCTCAATATTACATATATCCATTGATTTTTAGGTTCGTCCTTGAATCTCAATTTGAGCAAACACTCAATACCAGGCCACTACGCCAGCCGGACTGCCAAGCTCATTAGATAGGGTTATTTATGTTAGGCACGAAATGCAACATGCGACAAAATGCATCACACCCTTTCCGCTGGACAAAGTCGATTCTGCACTCTACCACGTCACTATAAGCCGGCTTGTACCGCAAGGCAGTACAATCTTGTCATATACCTATCATTTAGTTTTATTTTTACCCATTTTGATTAGTTGTTTTTACTTTTATCAAATTTTCGGTGTTGATGTAAGAATGAAACGGCTGTTAATCGGTTATCCTTTCCTTTATGACATAAACCGGGGGAAATGCGCAGGCCGATCTTAGTCATTACTTGATGGACATGCAATCTTGTAAGAAATACTGCACCCCGACTTATTTTTTAATCAATGCTGAAAGCAATTCATTTAGCAGATTTGTTTTCATTCAAAGAGAAAGCTGTTGCCTCCTTGCAGTGTTTCAATATATCTGAAAGGTATTGATCTCAATATCTTGCCATTAACTTTTGTCCTGCTGAATAAATTAAGATGCCACACCCACTTCCAATTTTCAGTCAGTCAGATTACTTGATCCAGGTTGATACATATTCAAATACTTAATGACAAACAGTGCAGATCCAGATCAGTTGGCTTCTCTTTAGAAGCCAATTGATCTGGATCTACACTGTTTGAAAAGGCAAGGTATATTCGGGTTCAGCAAGA
Source organism: Anodontia alba (assembly GCA_964016985.1). Lineage (NCBI taxonomy): Eukaryota > Metazoa > Mollusca > Bivalvia > Lucinida > Lucinidae > Anodontia > Anodontia alba. Next base: position 33,371,748 of record OZ024823.1, read on the forward strand.
CAAGGGTTAACATTATATCTGGTAGTTTTTTTCAGGAGAAAAAATACACCTTAATATTCGGGTTGCTATACTGTAGCTTTAGGCTTAACGATTCTAACTGTTATTTCAATCATTTCAAGCCACTATCATAGATCTGTAAGGCAGAGGAAATCTGGAGTACCCGAAAAAAAAAAAAAACCCGCAAACTGAACTTTTTTTTTTTGCTTTCCACACGTGCTCCGAGCGAGGCTCGAACAACTGCCGTTGGAGTTTACATAACGATTAAGAGTCAGCGTCATATAGCTGGCCTCGGTGGTTCAGTTGGTGCGCGTCCGACTGGAGACCAGGAGGTCGTGGGTTCGACCCCCCCCCCCCCGAGGTCGCAACATTCTTTCGTGGAGATTGATCATGAAATATTTTCCACGGTCATTCTCTCCCTTCCGCTGATTCAAGAAGTGCAGTTGCCAGTTTCTGGCGGAAGAATGTACACAATACTGGTTACCCGCTTAGAGGACTAATCCTGCCCACTAAACGTGTGGTTAGGTAAACTGACCGCGCTCGAAATGACCCCATAGGGTTGACTGGGCCGTAAAACATCAACACAAACAAACATATGCCACTTAATGAATTGACGCTGACTAAACTGCATGCTGCATACAAAGAAGCATTTTTATACGCCCGTTTGAAAAACGGGACGTATTATGTTACGGGGTATGGCGTCCGTCCGTCCGTCCGCCCGTCCGTCCGTCCGTCCGTCCGTAAACTTTTTCGTTTCCCGAACTTTCCGGCTAACTACTCCTACAGTTTACATCCGATCCAGCTGAAACTTGGTATATAGTTAGACCATGATGCGGCGCAGCGCATATTGTTTCAGGTTACAGTCCACCAAATGTTTGCAGAGTTATGCCCCTTAGAAAATTTCTGTAAACTTTTCATTTCCGGTTAACTCCTCCTACATTTTACATCCGATCAAGCTGAAACTTCATTTATTGTTAGACCATGATGTGGAGCAGCGCATATTGTTTCGAGGTTACAGTTTACCAAATATTAGCAGAGTTATGCCCCTTTGAAAATCTCAGTTGACTTTTTGTTTCCGGCTAACTCCTCCTACAGTTTACATCCGATCAACCTGAAACTTGATTTGTAGTTAGACCATGATGTGGAGCAGGGCATATTGTTTCAAGGTTACAGTCCACCAAATATAAGCAGAGTTATACCCCTTTGAAGAGTTCTATTAATTTTTTGTTTCTGGCTAAATTCCCTACAGTTTACATCCAATCAAGCTGAAACTTCATGTACAGTTAGACCATGATGTGATGCAGCGCATATTGTTTCGTGGTTACAGTCCACCAAATATTAGCAGAGTTATGCCCCTTTGAAAATTTCAGTAAACTTTTCGTTTCCGGCTAAATCCTCCTACAGTTTACATCCTATCAAGCTGAAATTTTTTTGTAGTTAGACCAAGATGTGGAGTAGCGCATATTGTTTCAAGGTTACAGTCCACCAAATATTAGCAGAGATAAACCCCGTTGAAAATTTCTATTAATTTCTATTAATTTTTGTTTCTGGCTAAATCCTTCTATAGTTTACATCTGATCAAGCTGAAACTTCATAAATAGTTACATGATGATGTGGAGCAGCACATATTATTTCGAGGTTACAGTGCACCACATATTTGCAGATTTATGCCCCTTTGAAAGTTTTTGTAATTTTTTCGCAGCATGTTGTTTAGAGGTAATAGTGTGCAAATTTTATTTTATAATAGATATATTTTTTGCAAAGAACTAAAGTTTTGGTCATATGGGCAAGATATTAATTTTTTTCTTCTTCTTTTATTAGATTTGCAAGGAAAGGTTGCCATTATTAAATCTTTATGAATGCATAATTCTTTTTGGATTTTTTTTTAATACTCTTCTGATTTGGCTCCCTTGAAGAACAAAAATAAAATCAGTATTAAACAGGTTAAAGGTTTACAAAAAAATTTCTTGCAGCATTTTTTTTTTTTTTTTTTTGGTTTTTTATTTTTGTTTTGTTATTGTTTGGTCCGATATTGAAGTATAGGGAAAACAAATCAGCCAAAGGCTCATATGAGCTTATAATATAGTCATGCTTCTATGGTGTGTCCGCCGTCAGAAAGCACTTCTCCCTAGAAGCAGCAAACCTCCCTATTTTCCCAGGAGGGAGAAGTCACTTCTTCCTTAATTCCTGGGCCAGCTTGGTTGCTTAGGTTATAGTTCACCAAATATCAGCAGAGATATGCCCCAATGATTTTATTTTTTATTTTTTTTTATTTTTATTTTTTTTTTTGTAATTTCACTAACAGTTTATATCCGGAGCACTGAATTATACAGGAGCCAGTTTTTGTGCTACATCATTTTACTTGCCACGGGCGTATAATGCCCCGCTTGGCGGAGCTCTTGTTCTGATTGGATAACATTATATAATCTATCATAAATATCTTACCCTGATGAAATGAGCTCTCTCATTGGCAAATACTGTTTTAGAGACTGACCATTTATTTGGCTGACAGCAGATTGTTAGTAGTAATAAATATCTCACTCCATAGGTCAAGGTACTAATATAGAATATGCATTCAGACCCAATATGATTAATTTCTTGGAAAACAATATATCTGGAACTTTGCACATTGAAACGAAAATACCTGAATATGGTATCAGCAATCATTGCGAAACCTGAGACTTGGTTACCTGTAAAATTGATTTAACCCTTGCTGAACACGACGTGCCCTGTCTTAGAAACGGTGTAGCTCCAGATCAATTGGCTTCTAAAGAAGACAACTGATCTGGATCTGCACTGTTTGTCATTAAATATGTTAATTTCTATCAAAAACGCGGATCAAGTAATCTGATTGGTTGAAATTAGAAGTGGGCGTGGCATCTTAATTTAATCAGCAAGGCAAGGGCTAAACCCCCGATTGTATTTGTACTATCGATCGTCCTACGGCGGTGGTTCTAGTGTTATTTTTCCTTTGTGAAGACTTGTGGCGGATTCGCTACGGGGCTTTTTTTCCTGTTTTGTCCTGTTCGTTCTGTTTTGTGGATCCTGTCTGGCCTTGTGATCACCTCAGAGAGATTGTTAAGGAGGAGTAACTGGTGATAATTATGGGATATTTTTTTCTTTCCCACAACATATGTTTTTATAGGGAACTGGAGAAAATTATCCCTAAATTATCATTAATTCTAATGCACTCGCGTATGTAACGCGACGTCTGATTGGATAACGTCAAAAATTTGCGACAGTATATTCTGCGATATACTGTCGCAAATCCGACGTCATCACTTAACGTCGCTTCTCATTGGCTGGCATTTGGTTTTACGCAGCTCACAGCACTTGTCGTTTAGTGCAAATAGTACATTTTTTCAATAGAAAAAAATGAATAAATGCATTAGAATGGGGATAACTGCATCAATTTTGTCATTTGGGGAGGTAAATCGGCGGTTTTACGGTCGCAAATTACGTTTTACGGCTCCGCTGACGCGTCGCCGTAAAACGAAATTTCTGACCGTAAAACCGCCGATTTACCTCCCCAAATGACAAATTTGAATGCAGTTATCCCCTAAGTATTCCTCCTTAACAACTCCTCTGCACGTTGTAAGGGAAGTGGGAGGTGGTTGCTTTTCTTTGGTTTGTAAAACGTCTGTCATAGTTTGTTTGCTCTTCATCATGATGTCATTAGATTGCTATGTTCTATATTTTTTCTATTCTTTATTTATCTTCTATAGATTTTTATACGCCCGTTTGAAATTTATACGACCTTTTAAAAACGTCTTCTTATATTTTGCCCCTTGGCGTCCATCCGTTTGTCCGTCCGTCCGTACATACGCACGTCCGTCAGTCCGTCTGTCAAGTTTTCGTTTGAGGATAACTCCTCCTACAGTTTACACCCGATCAAGCTGAAACTTGATAGTTAGACCATGATGTGGAGCAGCGAATATTGTTTCGAGGTGACAATCTACCAAATATTAACAGAGTTATGCCCTTTTGAAAATCCGCCCGTTCGTTCGTCTGTAGACTTCTCATTTCGGATAACTCCTCCTACATCCGATCAAGCTGAAACTTAAAAATATAATTAGACAGTGATGTGGAGCAGCGCATATTGTTTCCAGGTTACAGTCCTCCAAATGTTTAAAGAGTTATGCCCCTTTGAAATGTTCTTTAACATTTCCGGCTGACTCCTTCTACAGTTACATCCGATCTGTCTAAAACTTCATATATAATTAAACCATGATGTGGAGCAGCGCATATTATTTCGAGGTTACAGTCCACCTAATATTAACAGAGTTATGTCTCTTGATTTTGTAAACATTTCGTTTCCGACTAGCCCCTCCTTTTAATAGCGCTATTAACGATTCCCTAAAAAAACTTTGTCCATGTGATTCAGCGCTAAACGGTAAACTTATGACTTGGATGGCTTGGCTTTAGAATGACTGCAGGTTTGTTTAACCTATTTATTCTGAATAGACTCTCCCACACTATGTATTGGAAGAGTCAAATTTCAATTTTAGGTATGTCGGGCTATTTAATGTATATATTTCTAGAGAAAAAGGCCAAACTATTTGCAAACAGTGGAGACCCTGATCAGACGCCGCGATCAGCGGCGTCTGATCTGCAAATTACAATGGGTTAAAGGATTAGATACACAGTCGATGTAGGCAAATCTGTTAAAATTGTTTTTGACTCACTTCTGAAAAGGTCTACACGTTCGCTAAATTCATGACGTCACTGCAAGAGATTCTATGGACATGTATGTAAAGATTAGCACATGCAGTAGAATAAGTAGGAGTAACAGGAATGTATAGTGACATAACTTGTGTATCAGAGTAATTTTAAAAGGTATATTTTGCATCATGGGTGTATTTTCACATCACGAAAATATGTATACTGTAATTTTGACCCCCTTAAACCCCACTTTTATATGGTAAAACTGTTGTTTTTTTTTGTTTTGTTTTTTTATCTGAAAACTTTCAGTTTTTGGAGGTGAAATTTTCTATATATTTGAATAGGCGTGTTTCCGTAATGAGGCAAGGAAACTCTGTCGAGTTGTTTTAATTCAAATTGTTCTAACTCCCTTTTGAATTAGACACACTCTTAAAGAAAAGTAAATTTCGGCCTCGGTGGCTCAGATGGATGCGCCGTCCGACTGGAGACCAGGAGGTCGCGGGTTCAACCCCTGCCGAGATCGGCAACATTCTTTCGTGGAGATTGATCATGAAATATTTTCTACGGTCATTCTCTCCCTTCCGCTGATTCAAGAAGGGCAGTTGTCCATTTCTGGCGAAAGAATGTGCACAATACTGGTTACCCGCTTAGAGGACTAAGCCTGCCCAGTAACCGTGTGGTTAGGTAAACAGACCGCGCTCGACATGACCCCATTGGGTTGACTGGGCCGTAAAACCTCAACACAAACAAACAAAAGAAAAGTAAAAGGCGAATGGGTGTTTTTTCAGGCCAGGCAACTCTATCGAGTTGTTTTAAATTCATATTGTTCTAACTCCCTTTTAAGTAATGCCCTCTCTTAAAAAAAAAAAAAAAAAAAAAAAGAAACAACAACAACAAAACAACAAGAAAAAAAAAATAAAAATAAAAAAAACAACAAAAAACAATACTGTCCATGAGAATTTTATTTTCTTTTTGAGTAGATCCCACTATTTTTATCCAGTCCTCTTAATGCAGTCACATTGTAATCACTGTCAAAATACAGAGCAAATATGTTTAACACAACCATCAAACGTTTTTTCGCTTAAATAATGTAACTGTTTTGCCAATATCGACAAAAACTTTATTAATATTTCAGTTTTCACAACGAATATGAATCCTACTATTGAAGAAAACGACAGAAAAGGCACCACCCCTTTGACCGGAAAAGCCCCAGAAACCTCAACTAGTCTTAAGAATACCGAAGTGACACAAGAAGTGGAAAGGAAATTCAGATGCACAGATTGTGGCCCAGGTTTCAAGAACAAGAGTTATATGAAGGAACATATGCGTACACATACTGATGTGAAACCTTTCAAGTGCCCTCACTGTACAAAATTATTCCTTCACCGTTGTATATTCAAATCGCACATACGATCACACACTGAAGAAAAATCTTATGTCTGCACTTATTGTAAGCAGACTTTTCGAAGCTCTTCAAGTCTGCGTGATCATTTGTTACTACATACTGGGGAAAAACCACATGAATGCGACATTTGTTTCCGTAGGTTTACTCAAAAGTCAAACCTCACAAGTCACAGAAAAATTCACACCGGTGATTTAAAAAACATAAAGTGTGAGATATGTTCTAAATCATTTACTCGGAGAAGCAGTCTCGCACGTCACATGCATATTCACAGAGGCTATGATAAATCGTTTAACTGCGATCAATGCGGAGCCAGTTTTAACGCGCTTTCTAGTCTTAAAACACATGCGAATGTACATACAAAGAACCGGCCTTATAAGTGTGCAGACTGTACTTTGACATTTTCTTATAAACACCTTCTTACTAGACATGTTATGACACATTTAGATATTACAAAGTCAGATGTGTGCACGGTGTGTTCTGCTGCATTTCTTACAACATCACAGCTAGAAAGGCATATGAGAACACATACTGGTGAGAAGCCTTTTAAATGTAACGAATGTGACAAATGTTTTGCTGGCATTGAAGGCCTGCGCTATCATCAAAGAAGTCATGCAAACATCAGACCATTCAAATGTGACTTATGCTGCAAGTCATTTAGGGGCTCATCGACCCTTCGCGACCACCGCAGAATACACACAGGAGAAAAGCCTTTTAAATGTGATGAATGTGATAAAACCTTTACTCGTAAAGACTCAATTCCAAGGCATCTTTTAAAAGAGCATAATAGGGATTACCGCACGCATACATGTGACATTTGTCAGAAATCATATTTCCATAAAATACATCTAATTATACATGAACGAATACATACTGGTGAAACGCCTTATTCTTGTGTTTTGTGTGGTAAGGCGCTTTCCAGTAAACGGTCTCTTCAATTGCATATTATCAGCCAGCATGGACGAAAAACTCGAAAAAAATGATATATTGTGTTCAACTTAGCCTTAATTTACAACCAATGACATAATAAATCATAGCTACAGATAAGAGGGGGTATCCATATAATATTTTTCTTATTTCTCTACGAAAACATATGTTGTGGGTACTCATTAGAAGCGCCTCGGAGAGGCGCTTCTAATGAGTACCACAACATATGTTTTCGTCGAGAAATTAGAAAGACGTCAGCATTTTTCGGATGAAAAAAAAAGTGCCTTATATGTTGCTATGCTTAATTTACAACCAATGACATAATAGCTGTTGTATCTTTGTGTTTCGGGCACTGATGAAAACACCACTTATTCCATGACAAATGAAAAAAAGTGAAAGGCGATGCATTCTTTTTGTCTTTTAAACAAATGATCGTTTTCTGCTTATAAGAGACATATATGGTTGAATTATAAGAGATATATATGTTTGACCTATGAGAAACATAATAAGCCGGTCTCGGTGGCTCACTTGGATGCGCTGTCCGACTGGAGACCAGAAGGTCGCGGGTTCAACCCCCACCGAGGTTGGCAACATTCTTTCGCGGAGATTGATCATGAAATATTTTCTACGGTCATTCTTTCCCTTCCGCTGATTCAAGAAGGGCAGTTGTCAGCTTCTGGTGAAAGAATGTGCACAATACTGGTTAACCGCTTAGAGGACTAAGCCTGCCCAATAAACGTGTGGTTAGGTAAACTGACCGCGCTCGACATGACCCCATTGGGTTGACTGGGCCGTAAAACCTCAACACAAACAAAATGAGAAACATAATTATGTCTTTGATAAGAGACTTTATTAGTTTGACTTTTAAGAGACCTTTTTGTTTGACTTATCAGATACCTTATACAACTGATGTAGTTAGTTGAGGTTGACTTCAGTGTTTGTCAACCCATGAAAGTGATGTTCACCTCGGTGAACATCACTATCTCGGGTTGACAAATCCTGATGTTAACCTAATAGAATGCATCAATTGATTTGTTTTATGACTGTTTTTAGCTGTCTGGCAGCAGTGTGACGAAGGTGATGTAGACCGGTCCTTGACCTTATCCAGCTTTTTTTTTTTTTGTGACTGTTTAGCTGTCTGGCAGCAGTGCCAAAGTGTTGTTGGCCGGTCCTTGACCCAGGCTATTTTTAACAAATTTTAGCAAAGAACAGGATTTGTAAAAAAAAAAAAAAAATAAAATAATAATATATATATATATATATATATATATATATATATATATATATATATATATATATATATATATATATATATATTACAGCCAGCTCCGGCCATTCAGAGAATCAGAGAAGGCCTTTGACATTCATATAAAAAATATGTTTGACCTATAAGAGCCATAAATGTTTGACTTACAAGAGGTATGTATGTTTGACTTTTAAGAGTCTTAGATGCATCATTGTTTGATTTTAAGGGACATATATGCTTTACTTAAAAGCGATATTTATTTTTGACTTACAAGACACATATATGTTTGACTTTTAAGAGACTAAGAGACATACATGTTTGACTTTTAAGGGATATATATATATATATATATATATATATATATATATATATATATATATATATATATATATATATATATATATATATAAAAGGGACAGAATGTATTATGTTTGACGAATAAAACATGTATAAGGGACCCATGTCAGATTTGCTGTTGTGGACATCAAAGAAACATGGTATGTGTTATATAGTTAACTGCATGACACTGAATATATATTTTTCCAAATATACAATTTTTATGAGAGAGAGAGAGAGAGAGAAAGAGGGAGAGAGAGAGAGAGAGAGAAGGGGAGAGGGGACAGACAGATAGACAAGAGATGGTACGTGTACGTGTTATATAGTTAGTTGCATGACATTGAATATATTTGTTCCCAAATGTACAATTTTATGGAGAGAGAGAGAGAGAGAGAGAGAGAGAGAGAGAGAGAGAGAGAGCATGTATTCTCATGTTAATAACTTGGCCACTCGGAATAAAGTTCTACCTGATAAATTTCTAAAAGAAGGTAAATAATAATATTTGTAAGGCATTTGAAACAGTTGAGCCTCAACATGAGAAAACGTACCTTCTGACGTCTACCCAACTAAGACTGCAATCATTCTAAGTATCTGCACAGTCAGATCAGTGTCTTCGTTGTCCGTATGAAAAAAACATTGCATTCTTGGCTATCCAAAATGCACCTAGCGAAGATTCAGATCAGACTGCGCGAATGCGCAGTCTGATCTGAATATTCGCTGGGTGCGCATATCCGAGGGTCCCTTTTCTGACGTTACGGCTCATTTAGTTAACTGACATTTTCTGTTGATTGCTAAATATAGCGCTGGTCTGACGGCGCTACTGCAACATGGTATATCAAATTCAGGGTTTTATGGTGATCTTAGGTATTCACCGTATGTATTCAGACAGACAAGTCTGAGCATACAATGAAGACACAGATGAGACCACGCAAAACGCGGTGTCTCATCAGGGTCTACACTATTTTCTGCTAATCCAGTAATTTTTAGACGCAACACTGGGTAGTAAATTGTACTCGATCATTTTAGATAAAAAATGGAAAGGAATTCAAGTGTCCAAATACTTGAGGTAAATACGGAATATTATAAACTATGGAAGCGTCCTAGTGCCAGGTGAATATATTGTCCTACGTATGAGATAATACGTCCTACGTAGGAGTTAATAACTCCTACGTATGAGATAATATGTCCAACTCCTACGTAGACGATAAGTCCTACGTAGGAGGTAGTAAGTCCTACGTAGGAGTTAGCAACTCCTACGTAGGAGATAATAACTCCTACGCAGGAGATAGTAACGCCTACGTAGGAGATACTAAGTCCTACGTAGGAGTTAGTAACTCCTACGTAGGAGATAATAACTCCTACGTAGGAGATAGTAACTCCTATGTAGGAAATACTAAGTCCTACGTAGGAGTTAGTAACTCCTACGTAGGGGATAATAAGTCCTACGTAGGAGATAATAAGTCCTACGTAGGTGTTAGTAACTCCTACGTAGGACATAATGAGTCCTACGTAGGAGATAGTAACTCCTACGTCGGAGATAGTAAGTCCTACGTAGGAGTTAGTAACTCCAACGTAGGAGATAATAAGTCCTACGTAGGAGATAGTATAGATAATTCAATACGATGGTGAAATGAAGATCAATAGTTTAACCAAAGAAAACAAAACATATTGTTTAATTAAAAAAAAGTAATATATTTAGTGAATGATAATTCAGGAAGACCAACAAGTGGTCGTCTGCTGAATTAGCCCAGAGAGTGGTAAAGGTTAAGGGATCTAATATCCACCCCCCACCCACCCCCAACACACACACAAGAAAGGATTTGACATTTCATGCAAAGCGTCTCTGTTGGAAACAATTTGCATGGAGTGTCAAATCCTATTTTCTGGGTAAAATAAGACAAATATCACCAATTTATCGTCTGCTGAATTAGCCCAGAGAGTGGTAAAGGTTAAGGGTTAAACTATCTTACCCCAAATATTATTTTGCCAGTTCATGCAAACTGTCTCTATTGGATATGTCAAAGCCTATTTTTTGGGAAAATTAAGAGTATCATCAGTTTGTCCTTGATGCATAAATGTTGCATTACAATCATTTTTCGGTTAATCAATCAAACTTAAAATTTTTTATTGATCTGACAGATTAAAGAATTGCAGTGACCTGCTCAGATACAGGACACTTGTGTCAGATTATGAAAAAGGGTGATTGTGTATTATGCAAACACGAAATACCCAGATCAGACAGCACATCTTCACATTCTGATCAGGATTTTCACTACTTATCAATGTATTCTACAGTAACCTGAGTGTTTCTTTAGGTTCACAATTAAAGATATGCCGATTTGTCTGCTCGGATTCTTAGATCATTGCCGCAATGGTCCTTTTCAAATGTTGATGTTCCTTTGATGTTTTAACCACTTTGTTTTTATTGCATGGGTTATAGATCAAACTACAACCTTGTCCAGTGGCCTGAGGCTTCTAGTTCTCAGCTGTATTATGTCAAGTAGATAAATGAAACCAGGAGGTACAGGTCTCTGGAGAAGGTTGTATTTAACCGGTTCACACTTCATGGAAATTCTGTCTCTATGTGACTCAGTTGCCTGGCAGCGTTAAAAATGTAGATACAGATATTGGAAATATACAATTGATGTTATTAAACTTGTTTTTTTATGTTTGAACAACCTTTTTAATATAAAACAATGTATACTAAAAAAAGTAAAAATAGAATGTCTTGTTGATATTTTGTAGAACTTTGAGGTGTCTATATACAAGTAAAATAAGAAACAATGATGGTTGAGTCTTTTCAGATAAAAATGGACTTTATGAATTATGCGACCACTATGGACCCAGATTAGTCTGAACGTCCGCTTTATGATCAGAGTCTACACTGCAAGCGAATAGAGCTTGCACATTCTATTAGCGAAAAAAAAATGTATGCACATGCTGATCTGGAACTAAAATTGTTGCACATATTATTAAATCCTGTTTTTATTATTTGGAGAGACTCTTGTTATTTCTGTGTTGGGTAGTTAGTAAATATGGATAAAATGTCGTTTCCTTGGATTATTACTGTTACTACCCTATGTTTGTAGACAGAGAGGCCTGTGCTTACAGTGTAGACCCAGATCAGATGCCACGTAACACAATGTGTAATCAGGGTCTACACGGTTCTGCACTTAGCCAGCAATGTTTAGACAAATCAGTGGGTACTATAATGCCCTAGTAAAAAATATAGGGCAAGTGTGGTATTGGGTCGTTTGTTTTTGAACCAAGTACCTTTGCTTTAGGCCAATGTTTGAAAAGGTGTGAACAATTTATTCAATCTGACAGATGGTGGTTAGAGAAGAAAGTGATTTACAGTATTTAATCTAAGTATTCTGATAGACACGCCTTCACAAACAGCAGTCGCGGCCCCTGATCAGACATTACAATACAATGCTTTAAGGTCTGCACACTGTTTAAAACTCAAAGAAAAAAAAAAAACAAAAAAAAAAAAAAAAAAAAAAAAAAGCACGTATAAGCCATGTCAACAGGTAGTAACACTTAATCAAATTTCAGCCTGAGTATGATAGAGATTTAAGGTGTTTAATAATTAGCAATATTATACCCCTATGTACACATGCAGCAAAAACTGTTAAAGCACCACGTAACTCTTTTAAAAACAATACGTTTTGAACATGACCAACATAATATTTATTCTTCGGAATTCAAATGTACAGTTAAATCACTGTTGCTATTACTAATTACGTGAATAAATAAATATAAATAGATGTATAAATAAATAAATAATAATCAATTGAATAGATATATTTTATGGAATGAAGTATGACCAACATAAGATTGTTTTTCTCCGCATTGTAATGCAGTTACTAACACCTTTGTAGGAGGAAGTAAGTTCTACGTAGGACGTTGGTGTTAGTAACTCCTACGTAGGACTTATTATCTCCTACGTAGGAGTTACTATCTCCTACGTAGGACTTATCTTCTACGTAGGAGTTACTTACTACTACGTAGGTGTTAGTAACTCCTACGTAGGACTTATCATCTTCTACGTAGGAGTTAGTAACTCCTACGTAGGACTTATTATCTCCTACGTAGGAGTTACTATCTCCTACGTAGGACTGAAATATTTTTTTCACCTGGCACTAGGACGCTTCCATAATAAACTGCATACTTTTGTTGTTGTGGTTTTTTTTTTTGTTTTGTTTTGTTTTTTTTGTGGAGATATAAGGAAATATTTTATCTAAGGCTAGTGTAGCATAAGATATGGGAAGATTGCGATTAATGAACACATTACGACAGATTTATACAGTAAAAAAAGTTACGAGAAAAAGAAATAAAACTGTAGGAAGATTGCAATGAACGCATTTTTACGTCACGAAAACATGCCTATATAATTTTGACCCCCTTAAACCCCACTTTTATATAATAAAACTAGGGTTTACAGGGGTAAACATTATTTTTTATTTCTGCTCAAAAAATAGATTGTGGGTACACATATCACAATTTTTTATCTGAAAACTTTCATTTTTTGGCGGTAAAATTTTCAGTATATTTGAATTGGCGTGTTTTCGTAATGTAGACAGATTTATACAGTAGCAAGGTTACGAAAAAAGAAATAAAACTATAATCTTGGTTAAAACTGAAAGATGCAGAAAAGCCCCCTAATAATGAAGACCAGGACATACCATCTCAGCGGGCACACAACATTGAAACAACGCAGATTCAACGTTGATTCAACGTCTTGACGTTGAATCCACAGGTGCTTGAAATTTAGTCCTTAATCTATAAAAGGCCAAATTTAGGGTGTAATGCGCTTCATATTTTAATATGAAGCAGGTAAGAAACGTCCCCAGCCATTCCTAATCCAACTTCTTGTAATACAGCAGTGACGTATCACGGCAACGTAAAACGTACGTCAACGTTCGACTTTCTTGGCACATCTGGAACGTCCCCACCCCCCCCCCCCCCCAAAAAAAAAAAAAAAAAAAAAAAAAAAAGCGACTATAGAAGAAATTGCTAAGGAGCTGGCGATAGGGGGACATAGTTTGTTTATATCAGGCCAGTGTGGTACTGGGAAGACCTATATACTACGGTAAAGCTTCAATAAAGACGATATTGTGTCGCATTTGGCCATTTAAATGTTTGTCTGCCGATGTCAGCTGTCCGAGAGCACCTTGCTTTTTATCCGGGATCAAATTCCGAGTCCCAAAAAGAGTTATTATTGCTCTAAAAACTAGTGTATGCTTGTGGAAAACTATCCAGTGAACTATAATGAAGGATAATACACCACTAAAAAGTGAAAACAAAGGTATTTACCTTCACTATTTTCTACTCAATGATGAATGTGCTATCCAAACCTGTACCATTTTTTTATGAATCACTCATCAAGAAAAATAAAAATAATAATAATAATAAAAAAATAAAAAAACAAAAAAACAATTCTCTATAAAACGTCGTTATCAACCGTAAAGAAACCCACGTTTGCTCTACAACAATTAAGTAGTTATATTTCTAATAGTTCACCGCTTATGTCACATTTAAAATGACGTAATTTATATAGGCCTCAACGGGGTAAATTAGTGTAATAGAGTATAACATAAAAGTAATTTCACTTCAATAGCACGCCTACTATTTAACAGCATTATTTACATAACTGTAAGCGTGTTCTTCTGTAATGAATTAGCTGTCCATTCGACATAACTTGGAAATACATTTTTGTTTGGCGTTTTATTTTTTAATGAAAATATTTTGTTCTGATTGACCATATGTTACCAGAAACCATTTGTCCTTTTTGTTTCATGGTTTTGATCTCTAATACATGAATACACCTTAAAATTAAATTTACGGCCCCAAAAATGATCTGATCTATATGCAATTTCTATGGAAAAGCGATTTTTTGATTTTTTTTTTTCTAAGAAGTTTATACTTTTGTTTGTTGAATTTTAATCATTGATGTTTTACAATAATATTGTGAAAAAATTCTGAAAAATTGAAAAAGCGGAACTTGTTGGAAATCTGCCTCCAAGTCAACTAGGCCCCACCCTACAGCTTTCTGCATAATTTGCCGCCATTTTTACTATTGGAAAAAATGAAAACATTTGATGTTGGTTTTTTTTGTTTTTTTTGTTTTTTTTTTGCTTTTTTTTTTTGCTTTTTTTTTTTTTTTAATCAGTGACTAGAATAGAACAGTTTGTGCATAGATAGTAACTACAAATAGTTTTGCATAAAAAAACATGACAAAGTTTGCAAGTTTACTTATTAGTTTAAACATATTTTATTTCCAATTTAGTGCATGTACAAAACATACAATGTCATAACACAACCAGGATTAGAACGGAAGCTTAAAGCTTATTTTGTTCTTTTCCCAAAACATGCATAACTGTATATATACTGGCAGAAAAAAACAACTAATACAATACTAATATTTACAAGCGGTTACATCTTATGCATTACATGCATGTTAATACAGTTTAAATTCGCATTATATATACTAAGAAAATAAACTAACATGTAAGGAGTATTTAGTAGCTAATAATAATAATAATAATAATAATAATAATAATAATAATATTATTATTATTATTATTATCATTATTACCATTAGTATTATCATTAATCATTATTATTATGTTGGTACAATACTAGGTACAAAAAAGTGAGAATAATACTCAAAGGGTAGAAGTAAGTAGTGGATAGAAGGGAAAGTAGAAAAAAAAAAAAAAAAAAAAAGAAAAACAAAATAAGAGAATAATTGCTCTGGAGATGGAGGGGTACAGAGAATGCAAGTAACTCAAAATCGTTTGGTTGACTGTATGTACCTTTGCACGGATTTGAATATTTCCATGTTGGTTTCAAAAGATAGAGTTAAGTTCCCCTTTAAGAGTACATCTAATGTTATATCACAAAACTGTGATACTTTCCGAATTAGTTCCAGTCGATGTTCATTGTAAAGCATACACTTAAGAAAGAAATGGTCCGCGTTTTCTATATCTCCGCTTCTGCAAGCACACAATGGACTTTCTACTATGTTCTTTAGAAAAAGATCGTTATTCAAAGCGCTACAACCTGTCCTTATCTTAGTATGCAAGATCTGGAGTTGACGTGGTCCAGTATAATAATGTTTGGGTATAACAACTGTGTTTTCGTGTATTTTTCTTTTGAAAGATTCAACTGTATCAGCATTCCTAGTATCATCGGCTAGGTTATTCCAGTCCCTAATTACTGAAGGGAGAAAGGAGTGAAAATACTGACTTGTATGTGATACTAAAGTTTGAACGTTATTTGCATTTCTCAAATTGTAACGAGAAACATTTTGCACTTGAGGTGGTACTAAGTAAGATAGATAAAGAGGAGACAAATTGTAAAACATTTTATAAAAAAGCACGAGTTTATGTTTTTTCCTTCTGGCTTCTAATGTTTCCCACCCTATTTCTTCATACAGTTTTTGAAGAGAAACCAGTTTGGTTGTTCCCGTTGCAATACGTGCTGCTTCAATTTGTATTTTCTCAAGATCTTGTTTTTCCTGTTGTGTACAGTTATCCCAAATGACATCTGCATATTCCAGTACTGGTCGAATGAAAGAAATATAAATAGTTTCTAAAGCTCTCCTGTCAAGGTCATATTTAAATTTTCTCATTAAATTAATTCTAGTCCATGCCCTGTCTTTAATATAATCTATGTGTTTATGCCAGGAACAGTCTTCACTAAAATAAACTCCTAAGTGTTTATGAAATTGAACTTCTTTAATTTCTTGGTTTAACATATATAATGGCGGGTGAATAGGACGATTAATTCTACGAGAAAGCAAAAGCACTTCATTTTTCGTTGCGTTGAAATCCACAAGCCAAATACGTGCCCAATTTGAGATTTTCAGAAGATCACTATCCATTAAGTCTGCAGCTGTAGTCGGATTATCAACTATGATATAAAGACTTGTGTCGTCAGCAAATAAACGTATATTCGAGCCTATGTCTGATACTATGTCATTAATGTAGAGAAGAAATAACAAAGGTCCAAGAATGGATCCTTGAGGCACACCTGCGTGAATAGAGTTCCAGTCAGACTGTGCACCATGAAGAACAACTTTTTGTCTCCTATCAGCGAGGTAGCTTACAAACCATTTCAGAAGACTCCCAGATATTCCGGCTGCTTTCAATTTGTGTATTAATCCAGCATGCCATACACGGTCAAATGCCTTTTTAATGTCACAGAATACAACGCGAACTTCTTTTCCTGAGTCTAGAGCTTGACAGAATGTATTATACAGATAAGTTAGCTGATTCACTGTTGAATCTCCGGGAGTGAAACCTGATTGAAATGAAGTTATAATATTGTTTTCACGAAAGTGGTTGTAAAGGTGCTTGAATACAAGCCTTTCTAGAGTTTTATCCAAATTACTTAATAATGAAATGGGTCTATTGTTTGAGACGACAGATAAGTCACCACCTTTAGGAACAGGCGTCATATGAGCCACTTTGAAAATATCTGGAACTTCACCAATGTTGAGAGAGTAGTTGAAGAAAGAGGAGAGTGGAAGAGATAGTTCGGTAGAAAGTTCTTTAAGAACACGGTTGCTGATACCGTCTGGACCAGAAGCTTTACCGACCGGGAGCGATTTTAGAACTTCTTTGACCTCATCCGGCGAAAGAACTATAGATTGAAGAGGTGTATGTATAGTATATGGCAAAATATCAGGCAGCACAGCATCTTTGTCATTAATCAATGTCTGGTCTCTAAAAAAGTCGTTTAACAAGTTGGCTTTTTCAGTTTCGTCACTGTACACTATGCCATCTTTTTCCAGGGGCGGTATACTAGAAGAGTTGTTTTGAGAAAGGAAAGCTTTCAGGACACTCCACCATTGCTTGGAAGACAGAGTGCCCGATTTCAATTTATCGGAAAGTGATTGTTTGTACGATTTTTTCGAATCTCTTATCATAGCTGTAACCTTGTTACGTAACTGTCTAAATGTAGTCCAGTGTCTATCTTCGTTTGTTAATCTTGCTGTGCGATATGCTCTTTTACGTTTCCTTATATATCTTCTAATAAAAGTAGTAATCCATGGTGGATCAGACGGTCGAATAGTTACAGTCTTGTTAGGTATACATGATTCAGCCAGTGTTAGTATTTGATCAGTAATAGTCTGTGCATAAGTATCTATATTATCATGTCGAAGTAAGTTCCAGTCTGTATCTATAGCTTTTTGCCTAAGTAGGTCATAATTGCCATGATCGTATTGCCATATCCGACGTGAGAAAGCTTTTCGTTTTGGCTTGCAAAAGTTAAGTATTCCGTAAATAGGACAGTGGTAACGTATATCTTGGTGTAAAAATGGATCACCTACGCCGCAATTAATCACCCTATTTTTATTACTGACAATAATAAGGTCTATTAAAGAAGAGGAATTTTCGGTAAAGTGTGTTGGGTCTTGAATCATTTGAAGGAGCGAAAGTTCTTCACAAATACTATTTACTTTACGAGATGATTGCGTATTTAACATGTTGAAATTAAAATCACCTGTTATGACTATGTCTTGAATACCCGAGTCAGCTGCGAGATGTATAGAATCTGCTATGGCAGTATAGTATTCAGAATCGGAGTTAGGTGGTCGATAAAATAGGCCAAAAAGTATACGTTTGCGTTTAAGTGTTAACTCAATCCAAATACACTCTATGCCTCGTAGTTCCAGGTCATTCCTGCGCTTATAATATATTGACTCTTTAACATAAATCATGACACCCCCATGGCTATCGCCTATCCTGTCCTTCCGCTCAGGTTCTCTGTAGGACTGTATTAAAAGGTCAGCAGTCGGGACAGACGGGTTTAGCCATGTTTCTGAGAATGCAAGTATGTCAAATTCGCATAATTCAGCAACTAACAAATCAGTTTTAGGAAGAAAGCTCTGTACATTGTAATGCACAAAGGACAAATGATTTGAAAGATTAGAAAAATTAAATGGTTCTGAAGAAAGGCTAACCAAAGATTCTTGAAAGCTACCTAACGATGGTGTACAGATAGGACCAGGATTTGGGTGAATGTCTCCCGATAGTAAAAGCATATTGCATGTCCATACGGATGTAGTAACGTATATGAAGACTATTAATATAATTATAAAACATTTAATGTTAGCCTCATATCTCCTAGTCAAATTGTTTCGTCGCGTGTAAGTTTGAGAAACTATGTTTTGTCCCAGGGAACTGTTTTCAATCAGATTCACATTTAAACAGAAGGAGGCGTCTGTCTTGAACCATGCAAATACAATTATTAAAAACTGGAATAAAGTAGGTATTCGTTTTTGTCTAAAAGTGCATGTGAGGTTACTGGCAGTTGCACGGCTGTTTGCTTTTATGAAATCTTTGATAGCATGAATAAGTAGTTTACTTATTCTTTGTGAACTCTCAAGCAAAAGACGATTGTCTGAAAGATGTCGAAAGCACACTAAATATAAAGTAGTCTCAGTAATGAACAGCATTATGACTGATGGTAGTGGCGGACATTATGAGAACTATCACAAAATACCCAAGTCGTGACACATATCAATGTCCCCTCAGCCCCCGCCCCTCTCCCCAGCCCCAGAAGTAGGAACGTTTGCACCCTCTGGAATTTGTTGTATATTATAGATAATACATATACACTGAATACAGACGGATCATTACGAAAACACGCCTATTCAAATATATAGAAAATTTCACCTCCAAAAACTGAAAATTTTCAGATAAAAAACTCTGATATTTTTCTTATTTCTGCTCAAAACATATATTGTGGGTACTCGTTAGAACCGCCTCAGCGAGGCGGTTCTAACGAGTACCCACAATCTATGTTTTTGAGCAGAAATAAGAAAAATAATGTATACCCCTGTAAACCCCAGTTTTACTGTATAAAAGTGGGGTTCAAGGGGGTCAACATTATATAGGCGTGTTTTCGTGATGATACCAATTAATTCACAGTGCCTGAAACTCATTTTTAGATATAATTGTCGATTTTCATTATTCCTTTGATCACTCACTGTAAATGGTACATCATTTACTATTTCACAGTAACAGTTGTGACAAAGTTAAGAAGAAAAAAAAGTACGTTATGAAACTGTCGCGTACGCAATATGGAAATGGTCAGGTGAAAATATCAACATTGTTAGGTGGATATAGAACTGTTTAGAGAAGTAAACGAAGTAAAGATTATAGCTGTAAAGAATATTAATTTATTTTCTTTTGTATTTCGTTAAGGTAAGCATATCTCGTTTAACCTATGTGCCAGTGGTACCTGTCATACTTCAGGCTGCAAATTGAAATTCCAAAAAAAAAAAAAAAAAAAAAAAAGGAGGTGCTCTTGGGTTGCATTTCGAAATGAATAAGTGACATTTGCTAAACCATTATCCATTATTTTAAAAATAATTTTATTCTTTATTTTGGGTAGTGTTAGTTTTTCAAGGAGAACGCAATATAAGGTGTAAGTACATTATGTATAAAGTCCTAGGCAAGACAATTAGTTTGATGCAAAATATTTTTTTTTAAATCGACCAAGAAATAAGGAAATGATGTTGGTTTGAATATATTCAAAATAGCTGTCATGAATGTCGCCATTTTTGTAGGCTTTGTGACGTCACATAGCCGAAATTAAATATGCAAAACCAATGTATAAAGAATTTTCAAATAATATTTTGTTACAGACTATTATAGATGTTAAATTCTATTGACAAGCAACCATTTCCCCCAAAACATGAGAATAATTACCTTTATAAAATGAATGATTTTTTTTTTTCTAAAGAAAAAAAAAAACAAACAAAAAACTAATCAAATATTCAAAATGGCGGCGACCATTCCACCAGTGTTAAAATATTCAATTGTCCATAATTTTCTTAATTCTCCACCACTTTTGCTAAAACTTGTATCAAAATTAAGTTTTTTTTTGAAGCTCTTTACTTCAAAGCACAATGATCATAAAAGGCTGCGTTTCCCTTTAAGGAACTTAAAAACAGGAATAGTTTGTAAAGCATATTGTATCAAATAACGCCGAATCAGTTTGCGGGCTAATTACCATCCTTGATGCGGTTTGGTCAGTGGGACATGACAACAGTTTTCTGTCTGGAAGTATTGAAGAAATGTGTCATGTTGCAGTTAGGTAGGTATGAGATTAATAATAATAATAAAAAAAACTACTGGTTTAACAGGCATTTTATTATGAACAATGCAAGATATTATCAGAAGGATGTTTCTTTAAAACATGAAGAAATAAACCTGTATCAACTTTTATCTTGTTCTTGTCATAGGTTGTTTAATTCATTGTGTGATATATGATAAAGTTGACAAGAGAAATCGCAGACTGAAATAAGACTTGCGGTCATTGTAAATGATTAACATTTTTGAATGGAAGGTTTAATAACACCAAAAATCAAGTAGCGACAATGCGTGGAAAATCCGAGATGAAACGTATATTGTACAAGATTACCATATCTACCTAAAGTATTGAGACACTTTAACTCCTTGCCATACTTGTCCTAAAATTTTTTAAAAGTCTATTTGACTACCGGTCCTGTTGATGTGAATAAAAGAGTGCTGAATAATTGAACATTAGTGTAGACTCTGATCAGACGCTGCGTTCTGCAGCGTCTGATCTGGGTCTACACGGTTTGCTCAGGCCTGTGTAACCTAATATTTAGAGTTATTCCTGGACCATATTTACTCTAAGTATCTAGGCACCTTAACTCCTTACCATATGTGTTCTGAAAATTTAAAAAGTACTATTTTACTAGCTGTGTATTAAAGAGTGCATAATGCGGCGTCTGATCGGGGTTCACACTATGTGTTCAGACCTGTCTGTCCCAAAATAACGGTTATCACAAAATCGCATCCCTCCTCCTGATACTCAAACAGACTTACATATTTACCCAAAGTATTCGGGCCCCTCACCATACTTGCTCTAAAATTTGAACAAGTTCAATTTACTTCCAGCTCTTATGTCTAAAATTGCTGGATGAGTGGCAAACAGAGTAGACCCCGATTAGGCGCCGTAATTTGTTGCGTCTGATCTGGATGTATACTGTTTGCTCAGGACTGTCTTTACAAATATTTGTGGTTATTACTGTACTATATTTACCCTAAATACTGGGACACATGCATCACCAAACACTGAAGATTCCGATTACAAGATTGAACAAGATTGTGCAGTCAATGGCACATCATCGAAAAATCCCAACGCTCCGTGCAACACTCTTACCCGCAGGGAAGTAATATAAGCAACTTTGCTAACATTCCGCCCAGTTGTTTCTGAGAGTTATATGTTGAAGGACAGAGAAAGAGACGCACTGAGGGATGGATCGACAGATACAATCACAATATGCACGTATAAAGATATACGGTTATAAAGTTTCTTTGAAACACTGTTCTGAATGTCAGACTAATGTGATTAAGAGAAAGAGTGATTGTTTTCTGTAATTTTGGTACGAGTTTTCACACATTCTTGTTAATGTTGATTTTTGTACATTTTATATGTCAAGTCTTGATCTGTATTAAGTTTCGATAATGGTGATCCAGTTATCCATTCATTGTCTGTTCACTTATGCTTCCATTTTGTCATTTACTCCAATAAAACATATCATCAGTTCGTTTCAATTTCTTTCAAAAGAAGAATAGCTAAGCATAAATGATGTACACAGCGAAACGGCAATGATCAACTAATATATCTGCTGTCGCATTGGAAATTAGTCTGATCCTGCTACCTCTGTTCCGTAATAAACATGACATCACGAAAACATGCCTATATAATTTTGACCCCCTTAAACCCCACTTTTTTATATGGTAAAACTGGGGTTTACAGGGGTATATATTATTTTTCTTATTTCTGCACAAAAAAAAACATAGATTGTGGGTACTCGTTAGAACCGCCTCATCGAGGCGGCTCTAACGAGTATCCACAATCTGTGTTTTGAGCAGAAGTATGAAAAAAATATCAGATTTTTTATCCTAATATTTTCACTTTTTGGTGTTTAACTTTTCAGTACATTTGAATAGGCATGTTTTCGTTATGAATTGAAATTGAATCGGACAACTTCTATCATGGTTTGGGAAATAAAATTAAACACAACACAAATTCCGAAGAATGCATAATGCAACATACAGCCCATCAATTTTGAAGAATGCATAAGCATAATTTATTAACTTTTTCCTATGTCTGTAAATGAATAATGTAAAACAGGGTTTTGTTTAGATTTTGAGCTATCTGGTTTCCAGTTCAGCACGGAGCAAAACACTGATTAATCGTTGTAAAACTAATGGTACAAATATCTAATTTATCCATGAAACAGCAATTCCTACAAATTACGTGTGCGCTGAGTGATGAATCATATCAGCCTGCACATCTGCGCGGTCTACTCATATTTTTCACTTGCCGTATGAAGAACGTATTACTATTAATATATCTATAGAATACACAGTGAATAATCCTACCAGACTGTCCTGTTGAGGAGGTGATATGAGTGTTAGGTGATTTCACCTTTCAATTGTAGGAATTGTTTTGCTTCGGCTGCTTTCATACAATACTGTCATATGAATCAATACATAGTGTTAAAAAGTCTATACATTGGGTATCTCAGTAAACCATATAACACACACACACATACACACACACACACACACACACACACTGATCTGTGTATCCTCTCATATATATGATACAAGAGAAACCCCTGGCGAAAACCATAATCGGACTGCGAAAATGCAAAGACTGATCTGGATCTTCGCACTTTTCATATGATTACAAGCTAAGGTCCCTTTCTGCGATACACGACCACCGTTGATATTGATTGTGCCACTCCGTCTGAAAGTCCGGCTTAAAGTACAACTGTTACCCTTGTTACCTGTGTTACTTAGGGTAACGAAAATACACTGCTGGGAAAAGAGTAGTACTTTCTGGACATATATGTAGATCCCTGCTCAAATGAGGAACTCACCTTCGTTCTCACCAGAAGTATAGTCTCCTCCAGCGCAACTAAAATTCCCTCAGTATATTTGTGTTCACAACACGTTATGGTTCATGATATAAGAGGCCGTGCAACGTTAAGACATGTTCGTTAAAATCCGAAGTAAATGAGTGCTGAGTGACCGCATAAAGTCATACAATCAAAACTAACAGCATTGTATTGTATTGAATAGTATTCAGAAATAAGAGATTTTCGAGCAAAAAAAAAAAATAAAAAAAATAAAAAAGGTAAATACCGCTTTATAGTTCACCGTAGCCGAAGGCTCCCGGTGAGTTTATAGACTGGCAGTCTCCGTCATCCGTCGTCGTCCACACTTTCGAAATGCAACCTGAAAGCATATCTCAAACCAACTTTATGTGTAGCATTTTTTTATGGGGTATTGTTTGCATAAGCATTTAATGGAAAAAAAAAAAAAACACTTCAGACTTCGGTTGCTGTGGTAACTGATATGTTCCATAAGTTTACTATGGAAATTACTTGCGAACATCGTAACTACTTCAGTTCTTGTTGGAACTTCATGAAGCTTGCAAATGAGAAATATATGCATAAAATCTCGGACGATCACGGACTGATTGTTGAAAATGGCCATAATCGTTCAAATGCGTCATTTGCTCAGTAGTAAATACTTGATAAATAAGAATAAAAACGTTAAATCATAATACCCCGCCATTATAGTGCTGCGGGTAGATAACTCTGTAAAAAAAATACGAAATTTGGACATAGCAATTCCAAACCAGATCTCCACAATATGAATGCACATACTAAGTTTGGTAAAAATCCATTGCTGTTTACTCCAGTTATCATCCGAAAACGAAAAACGGACGGACGGATGTAGGAATGACGGACGGACAGATGTCCAACGTGAAACAATAATACCCCGCTGCTAACGTGTGTATAAAGATTAGATATCTAGCAACACTTTATTACTGTGTGTACGGACAGTAATAAAGTTTACACCGAGGATGAAAATTACCCTCCTAAAATTGCTCTTTTTTTTTTTTTTTTTTCAACCAGTCGTGGTCTAACTGGTGGTTTTCTTCTGTTCTGACGTCAGATTATTATTAAGCAATCAACCATGATTCATGATTGTCTTAATATGTACATAATAGTTTTACTATATATTTTGTTGTTATGGTCACTATTTAAACCATCCAATTCTACCGGCACAATCCTGATCTTCCCTAATATACAGGTGCTTGTAACATACAATGATGAATTTAATGACAACTTGTCACGCTATATATGATTGCACAATCAGCAGAAAAGTCGCCTATCTAAGAGTGCCTAATAACCCCGAATATATTTCTGTCTGTCTGTCCGTAATCAGTTAGAACAAAATTGCCTCCGCGAGACTATTATTAAATAGAATTTTGGCGACGTCATTTTTGTCGGTATCTTTACGCAAAAAAAGGTATAAAATATTCCCAACGGGATAAGTGCGAAGACATTTTTCGCTAAAACCACCATGTCTATCCGTCTCTCACTTATCAGTTAGCGAAAAAAAATGTTATCAGTCAGCGAAAAGGGCCATTTGGGCTTAAACCGTTGGAAATATTTTGATAACTTTTGACATACTGAGAGATACCGACAAGATATAACAATCAATTGGCCAAATGCTGGCTTTCAATTAGAATAGCTAAACTATGAAAATTTGGAAAGGGTCATGACTCCCAAACCGATGGAAATATTATGATATCTTTGGTGTACTGATAGATACCAACAATATCTATTCAATGAACGTGATAAACCAATTTTATTTTAGAATATCCTCGACTAGGTAAAATGAGAAAATTTGAAAATGGCCATAGCGCTAAATCCGTTTGGAGTATTTTTATAAATATTATTATCATATGACGTCGCGGTTGTGGATGTAAAAAATTCGTTATATGATAAATAGAATCGTGCATTTGCGCTCCTGTATTACTGAATTTATTTAACTCGTTGCGAAAAAATATTTGAGATGTCTTATTTAGTAACTAAGATATCCTGTATCCTAAATAAGGCATCTTTTATGGCATATCAGATATCTTATATAGCATATTATATATCTTAGATGCCAATTAAAATGTCTTATATAATTTATAAGAAGTTATAATTAACATATACGATGTCTTATTCATATAAAGATTTCTAATGTATTATTTCAGATATCTTGTATATTACACAAGGCATCTGATATATTAAGTCAGATATCTGATTTATAGAAAAATAGTACAACGGATTGCTGGCAAGTCGTTTTACTATATATATGATGCATTATATCAGATATTTTGTATAGGATAAAAAAATATCTAATATAGGACATATGATATCTGAATTAGTATATTAAATATCGTATCCTATATAAGATATATCCGATATCTAATATCTTACATCCTATATAAGGTATATGATATATCATATTCGATAGCTTATTTAATTCAATATAGAAGATATCTTATTTACCATATAAGAAATCTTATTTGATAAATAAGATATAGGATAGCTTAGTATACATATCTAATATGCTTAATAAGGTATCTGATGTACTAAATGAGTTATTGCTTTAAACAAAGTGGCGCATAAGATAGCTTATGAACCACTTATTTAAACCAAACCATAGATTTTCAATAAACATCTTTTTACCTTTCAAAACAAGCACATTTCCCAATAATAACAATAGCGCAAGAAATCCTGTCAAGATATCCAATGCCATAATATTTCTTCTTACCATAATGATGATAAGTATTGGGACAGATAGGCCTTAGCAAACAGTGCAGACCTTGATCAAACTGGTCATAAAGAGCAGTCTGATCAGGGTCTACACTGTTTGCGATTTCGTCTGCACCTTTTGGACTTACAGTATCTCCCCAATTCCATTCATGCGTTCTTTGTATCCAAAGGCAACCTTTAAGATTTGCTTTTGTCATTTTACATTAACCCTGATGACCGTAATAACCCTAATTATTGGGGTAGACAGGTCTTAGCAAATAGTGTAAATCCAGATCAGACACCGAAGAATGCAGCGCCTGATCAGAGGCTACACTTTGTCACTCATCCAGCAGCTTTTGAAACATATCAATAGGTAGTTAAATACATTTACTGAAACTTTAGGACAGGTATGGTAAGGAATTAAGCTGTCGAAATATTTAGGGTAAATACGTTTATTTATATTTCATAATCATTTAAATTAGTAGGAACGAAAATGTTATGGCGGAATGACAAGCAATGCAGACCCTGATTAATATTTGATCTTGGTGTAAATTGCCTCTTCAGTCTTGTCTGACCGAATACTTTGGGTTGATACAGTACTGATAGGGCAAGTGATGAATGTGCTGTAACCATGGTTGAAGGTAATCTTTGAAGCATTGAAAGAGTAATCGCTCTTTGCTTACATTATTTTTGGTATATTGCAGTACAGGGCTGCGTTCAGAAGTGCAAAATAATACCGAACGTTTTGTCCTGGATTCCTGGACCTATTGACAAGCGCCAATAGGAGCAGGGGATCAGGCTAAAACTATCGAGTAGCTTACTCTTCTGAACGCAGCCGTGGACTCTTTAAGTATTTAAGGCAAATTAAAGCGTAGCATTCTTGGATAAAATATTTCAACAGACGCCTTAAAAGAAAATATTCCCTCCATCGCCCCCCTCACCCACACACCACACACACACACATAGAGGACTAAGCCTGCCCAGTAAACGTGGGGTTAGGTAAACTGACCGCGCTCGACATGACCCCATTGGGTTGCCTGGGCCATAAAACCTCAACACAAACACACACACACACACACACACACACACACACACACACACACACACACACTGACACACACACACACGCACACAAAATAGGTCTGACATTTCATGCTTAGGAGACAATTTGCATGACATGTCAAAGCCTATCTAAATGAAGGGAATAATATGATAAAATATCAGTTTGTCGTTTTCTAAATTAACACATAGAAGAGAAAGGTAAATTTTAACGAATCGTTAACTAACGATGTCGTTAGCTTTGAACAACTGGGCCCTGGTTGAGTAGCCAACAGTGCAGACCCTGATCAGAGACCGATCTTGGTTGAGTTCAAATTAATGAATGTCCGTTGTTTCAGTTAGCGGAGAGCGAGGACCCTGCTCAGACCATGCAAATGCCCCGGCTGACCTGGACCTTCGTTCCCCGAATAAACTATAAGCACCCTTTTCACTCGTTGCGCATAATTAAATGTAAATTGATACAACTTGGTAGGTTTTGCCTCCATTTTTATAAGGGAGATACTTTTTGTGACGTCCTTTTTACCTTCCTGTACACAAAGTCCCTTCTGAAAAGGGAGCAAAGTCTTTCTTTTTTCAGAGTTGAGCCCTTTGTAGAAGGGAGGCAAAACCTTTCGACAGAGTTGCCTTTTCTGAGATCCTATGTGTTCTTCTTTATTTCTTTTTATTGCATTTTCAATGAGTCAGTGTGAAAGCTTTGTAGTACCGTATTCGATCTAATTACCGCACATACCCCTTATATAAGCGCACAATCAAGTAATTCCGTAGTCTTCAGATTACAGCAAGTGTATTTTTTCTTTACTCTTTATAAAGGCATATGTTGTGGGTACTCATTTGAATTGCATCGACTTGTCGATGCAATTCAAAAGAGTACCCACAACATTGCCTTTGTAAAGAAAATCAGAAAAAGAATCGTATAATCGTCATCAAATAAGTCCTTTTCTGATCTTTTTTATAGTGTACCCTTAGTAGGTAGATACATATTTTACCACAAATGAGTGTTTCCAGTAATTTTGAAAAACCTAAGCGCACAGTGCGGTAATTAGGTCGAATACGGTAATCTTAATTGGGAGAAACGCGTTTCCTTTTAATTCTTGTCCTGCTGAATAAATCAAAATGTCACGCCCACTTCCAGCCAGTCAGATTACTAAATCCGGATTATTGTTATAAATTCACATAATTAATGGCAAACAGTACGTATCCAGATCAGTTCAGAAGCCAAATGATCTGGATCTACACTGTTTGCAAACGCAGGGTATATCCAGGTTCAGCAGGACAAGGGTTGATTTAAGATAGACCCCGTTTCAAAAGGGGGCAAACAAATTTGGCATAATTGTTTCCTCTAAAAGGGTGTCAGTTCCCCTTATATAGCAGTCAACAAATTGACTTTCTGGCAAGCGTCATTGACCCTTGTCCTGTTGATCCTGGATATATCCTGCCTTTGCAAGCCCTGATCTACACTGTTTGCCATTAAGTATGTGAATGTATAGCAACTATATGGATCAAGTAATCTGACTGGCTGGAAATTAGAAGTGGGCGTGGCATCTTAATTTATTCAGCATGACAAGGGTTAAATAAGATTATATGCGAATAGAATATGGGAAGCCTTATATCATTGTACCGTATCAATTCTTAATATTAGGTCACTCTATCCGCTTACCATACTTGTTCTAATAGTTGAACGTCCAGATTTGCTACTTGTTAATGTGTAAACAAAATTCCAGACGAATAACAAACAGTGTGGACCTTGATCAGACGCCGCGTTCCGCGGCGTCTGATCTGGGTCTACGCTGTTTGCTCAGGCCTGCCTGTCTCTATATTTAGGGTGATGACGATCACCCTAAGACGATGGCGTAGCTTATTTATCTGTAGATTATACACATATTTAGTCCACGAAGGATGTTGAACCCGCAGGAGCCATGCATATTGACTTTTAGATACTAATCATAACAAAATAAACGAGTTTTATAACCATCAAATGATTTATAAAAATCATCTTTCTTTCTCGTTTACGACAATTTATTGATTTCCACTGCGACGAAACCACTTCTGTAATAACAATGGGCCGCGCCATGTGAAATTATTTCTTCGGGCAGATGCGGATAGCAAAGGCCCAGATCAGTCTGTGCATCCGCGCAGTCTGATTAAGGCCATCGCTGTCCGTTAACAGAATCATTGGATACTCCAGAATGTATGATAAAAGAGTAATGGCCCAGATGATACTTTGCGCATGCGCAGGAATGCTGTGAATCAGCGTATTTTGCACATGTTCGAAGGCATTTTTCGCTTGGCTTGGTCCGTGTAATCTTTTATGACTTTGGAGTACTAGGAAAATAAAGTCAAATTTAGTTAGGGCAATATTTGTTACGGTTTAATTTGATAAATTTATTATATGGTCTGATACACGACCTTGATAAAGTTCCAACATATTTTATGACCCAGTCAAGACAAACACTGTGCTAAGAGTAGGGATCGAGTATGTAGGTCACGGACTGCTGAAATTTACAGAACACCAGTTTGGTTCCAAACGAATATAGTTTCACATTAAATGGTTCCAGCAGATTTTGTAAACCAGGGAAGGCAAACATGGTTTGTGTTGAGGTTTTACGGCCCAGTCAACCCAATGGGGTCATGTCGAGCGCGGTCAGTTACCTAACCACACGTTTACTGGGCAGACTTAGTCCTCTAAGCGGTTAACCAGTATTGTGCACATTCTTTCGCCAGAAACTGACAACTGCCCTTCTTGAATCAGCGGAAGGGAGAGAATGGCTGTAGAAAATATCTTCTGATCAATCTCCACGAAAGAATGTTGCCGACCTCGGCGGGGACTGAACCCGCGACCTCCTGGTCTCCAGTCGGACGGCGCATCCAATTGAGCCACCAAGGCCGGCTTAAACACACGGTTCTTAGAGCAGGAAGGCAACGGGTCTATATGCCACGGACCGCTAAAACTTACATACCATCGTTTTGGTTTCATATGATCATTATAGTTCCATATTAAATGCTTTCATTAGGATAACCCTTGTCCTGTTGAATAAATTAAGATGTCTAGTTTTTAGCTAATCAGGGCCCAGTTGTTCAAAGCTAACGACATCGTTAGTTAACGATTCGTTAAAATTTACATCCAGTAATACGCAAATATGCTGAAATGTTTTGCTGAAAAAATGTGAGTAGCTTTTGCAGTGCAAAAGCTACTCACATTTTTTCAGCAAAAAATATCATAATATTGTGTATTGAATCCACTAAAACAGTTAATGAAATGACCCTTAACGAGCTCGTTAAGCTAACGACGTTTTGAACAACCGGGCCCTGATTTTTAGCCAATCAGATTATTTGATCCAGATTGTTGATGTAAATTCACATACTGAATGGGAAACAGTGCAGATCCAGATCAGTTGGCCAACTGATCTGGATCTACACTGTTTGCAAAGGCAGAACATAACCAGGTTCAGCAGGACTAGGGTTAAACTTATTTTATTGCCTCTTTATGCAGCAATGGGTTTGGGCCACAAGTGCTCACATTAGTTACGGCTCTTCGCCAGTTGCGACCCTTCCCTAGATGGTTTCATTTTTTTGTCTGTTTCTAAATGGTTTTGTCTGTTTTGATGTCAGAATTGGTCAAAATTCTGCATGCAGTTCTACAGTAGATATCAGCAAAATTGTATATTTGGGTAGTTGCGTTGAATATGAAAGTAGTAAGTCATCCCCCATGACCTCCAAGATGTGTCAGTGTCGTCGAAGAGGTGGAAGTTGATTACCTGACACCTAACCTACCATTCCGTTTCTTGTGTTAATGTTTTAGAGGGACTGCTGTAAGGCAAGTACCAAGTATTGTCCGTTTGAACTTAAAGCAAAAAAGACGTTGGGCAGTAGATCATTTGCAAAAATGAATAAAATATATAAAGCAAATCGATGCAAGTCTGTAGCCTATATGGGCCTTTCCTCTATTTCAAATCCGCTCCAAGTGATGTGTGTTTGAGGCATATAAGGGCAACAAAGACCCAGATCATTCCTGTTCGGCTTACGGAATTACAAGATGCCGCTACGAAAACACGCCTATTCAAATATATAGAAAATTTCAATTCCAAAAGCTGAAAATTTTCAGGCAAAAAGCTCTGATAGTTTTCAGATTTCTGCTTAAAAACATAGATTGTGGGTACGCGTTAGAACCGCCTCGCCAAGGCGGTTCTAACGCGTACCCACAATCTATGTTTTTGAGTAGGAATAAGAAAACAATGTATACCCCTGTAAACCCCAGTTTCACTATATAAAAGAGGGGTTTAAGGGAGTCAAAATAATATTGGCATGTTTTCCTGATGCTGTTTACTGTATCAACAGAGAAGTGGATGAGCAAGATCTTAATTCCGAATTAGCAGCATGTTACAGCCATACTCATTCACTAAAATAAAATAGCATTTATTATTTTAAATACACTTTCACGGTGAATAAACACAATTCTGTTCCCATCTAAAAATTAAATATAAAAACCAAAGGGTCTGTAAATAGTAGAATATATAACGGTGCTATTCGATTCCCGTGTGCGTAATATCTAGTTATATTATAAACTATTTTAACTTGGTGTTGGTAGAAGCAAATCTTTTGAAAGTCCTCAAACCGGAGATCTGAGATTACTCCACAAGTTCATCTATTACAAAGGCTATACAGGGTCTAATTTTCAGTTTTTAGGATGGAATGAATTGCGTTTTTAACCACCGTGGTATTATGACCTTAACAAATGTACACATCACGAAAACACGCCTATATAATTTTGACCCCTTTAAACCCCACTTTTATATAGTAAAACTGGGGTTTACAGGGGTATACATTATTTTTCTTATTTCTGCTCAAAAACATAGATTGTCGAGGCGGTTCTAACGAGTACCCACAATCTATGTTTTGAGCAGAAATATGAAAAATATCAGAAGTTTTTATCTGAAAATTTTCATTAAATTTTGTTGATGGTAAAATTTTCAGTATATTTGAATAGGCATGTTTTCGTAATGATCAGATAATGAAACGTTGGGCAGTGTCAGGTGACATTACCCCGATGACATCTATTTGTTTGTTCTTACAATAAGGCTTGCAATCATTTTGCCGATTCGAAGCACACACTGTCATATTGTATGACAATTTCGTAGAATTCGAATGGAA
This sequence comes from Anodontia alba, assembly GCA_964016985.1. Taxonomy (NCBI): domain Eukaryota; kingdom Metazoa; phylum Mollusca; class Bivalvia; order Lucinida; family Lucinidae; genus Anodontia; species Anodontia alba. The sequence continues at coordinate 33,404,187 of OZ024823.1, forward strand.
AATAAAGAAATGTGAGATTATTTTTTTTGTTTGTTTAAATAGAGATTTGACGTTCCTGCCAACATTATCCTATTTTACAGATTTCATTAAAATTTTCTCTTTCTCACAAATACTGAATGACTGTGCATTATGTGCATCAAGATCTGTAACTTTGTGTACTATCACGCGTGTTTTTTTAAACATATTTGGCGCTCTTTGGGGTAATATTAGGTTTTGTCTTATTTCAATATTTATACGGAGTATCTTTTCAGAACTCCTGAGGCACGGCCCGTCATATTTTGAGTTACACATCACTTCCCAAGCCAACCTGTGCCCAAGCAAACAGCAAAATCTGTGATCAGACAACGCGGATATTCAAGCAAAGTTAATTATTACTTCTATTTGCCTGCCGAGTGGTGTGCGAAGGAGTGTTTGGATACATGAAAATCCGCTGGTAAAAATCATCTATGACTCTTACTAATAGCATCTACGTATAAAAACAATTACAGACGAATCAAAACCTTACATTACAGGCCAATTATAACATTACATTACAGGTCATATACTTCATTACACTACAAATAAATTACTACACTACATAACAGTCCACTTGCTACAATATATTAGAGGTCATGCACTACATTATACTACATACCGCTTACTACATTACATTACATTAGTCATCTTACTACATTACGCAACAGACCACTTATTACATTGCTTTACAGACCATTAACTACATTACATAACAATCCACTTTCTACATAACATTACACGTCGTTGATAACATAACATTATAGGCAACTTACTACATGATATTACATGACGCTGTATTCAGTTGCCGACCACATACTTTATTACATAGCCACTAAATACATAGCATTACAAGACACTGCATGAAAGGTCGAGTACTACATTACGTTATAGACAAAGTACTACATTAGTTTTACAAATTATGTACTGCATCACATTACATTTCAGACTGCTAACTACAAGCCAATAGCTCTATTATATTACAGGCCACTTGCTACATACATTTACAGACATCATACTAGATTACACTACAGACCTCTTACTACATAACAATACAGACAACTTACAACATTGCATTACAGACCACTTATCACATTACATTACAAATCATGTACTGCATTATATTACAGATAACGCACTACTGTACATTACATTACAAGCCATATACTACATGACATACTTTTTGCTACATTACATTGTCTACTTACTATATTGCATTACATGCTACGGACTGCATTACGCTACAGGCAATGTACTACATTCCATTACATTCCACATACTACTTATTATTACATGTCATTAAGTCCACTTACTACATTGTATTACATGCCGCATACTACAAGACAGACAACGCTACATTTCATTACAAGTCCCTATATATTATTACATGACACTTACTGCATTTCATCATATGCAACTTACTACATTTCATCACATGCCACACACACCATTACATTACAAACTACTTACTACATTATATTACATGCTGCTTGCTACAATACATTGCATGTCGCTTGCTATATTACATTAGATGCCACACGCTGCATTACATTACCGACCTCTACAATTCATATCACTGACTACATTACATCACGGGCCACTTACTACATTTCATTACAGGCAACTAACTACATTACATTACAGGCCATTTAATACATAGCTTTACAGACAACGTACTACATTACATTACAGACCATTTACTGCAAGGCTTTATAGACAATGTATTACACTACATTACAAACCGTTTACGCATTTCATTACATGCCATTTTCTACATTATATTGTAGGCCACTTTCTACATATCATTACAGACTACTTACTACATCTTATTCCATTCCATTTACTACATTATATTACAAATCAAGAACGTTTGTACTACATTACATTACAGGTCACGTATTGCACTGCATTACTGCCTTATCTGTCCAGGAAACAATTATTTTCGCATTACGCATAAAATACAAGTCTCTTATAGACACTCTAAAGAACAATAACATTATATGAGGTTGTTTAAACGCCACTTGACATGAAAGGATCAGATCACTGGAGCAATTGTTTTAACCCTTGTCATGCTGAATAAATAAAGATGCCACGTCCACTTCTAATTTTGAGCCAATCAGATGATTTGATCCAGATTGTTGATATAAATTCACATACTTCATGGCAAACTGTGCATATTCAGATTAGTTGGCTTCTGAAGAAGCCAATTGATCTGGGTCTACACTGTTTGCAAAAGCAGGGTATATCCGGATTCAGCAGGACTAGGGTTAAGCATCTCGATCAGTCAGACTGAAGGCTGCAAATATAATTTATTATCAAACTACCATAATAAACCTAGGTACTGAGATAAACAGGTCTGGGCAAACAGCGTAGATCCAGACCAGACGCCACAATTCGAGGCATCTGATCAGGATCTACATTGTTTGCCTTATCCAGCAGCATACAAATATAATATATTACTAAACTACCGTGTATACCCCAAGTAATCGGACAGATTGACCAGGACAAACAGTGTAGACCTATATAGATCAGACGACGAGAAACGCGGCATCTGCTCAGGATCTACAATGTATGTCACTCATTCAATAATTTGGACGCGTCAGCAGTTAGTAAAAGGAATTGTTAATATTTTAGGACAAGTTTGGTAAGAAGCTAATTTGTGCCGATATTTATGGTAAAGATGGTATATTCTAGCGCTATATTAAGGTCAACATTTTAACCAGACAAATTTGCTTAGACTATATATTTGTTTCGAACATGCGTGTTGAGCAATACAGATTCCGAGAAAGTAGTTTTATATGTAACAAATTTTAACACCTGCTTTGGGCTTTGTCGTTCTTATATTAACAATATGGCCTCCTTACCGTAAACTTATCTTAACTAAAATTTGAACACGCGGTAAACGCTAATAATTGGGCCGGGCGGCTGAGAAGAAAAAGGACCGTAGAGCATATGAAAACAGCGAAGACCCGGTCCAGACTGCGCATCCGCTGGTCTGGGTCTTCGCTGTTCGCCTACACAATATAGAGACCTTGTTGAAAATATAGGACAAATAGTGAAGCTATTGACCCGACGCGTTGTTGCGCAAACTGGTCTGGGGCTTAGCCATTCGTATATGCCTTAAGGGCCTTTTTGTCAGCCGGCGGCAAATTAATGCTCGCTAGTAAAAAAAAAAAAATAAATAAAACCGTCAATCGCTTATCAATGACCCTAGTCAGACTCTCATACAATAACATTTTTTTTTGTTTCCTATAGGAAAACTCCGAAAATTATGACGCATACCGTATAATGCACGCGTCAAACGAAAATATGCTTTCAAACATGCGCAAACTGCGCAGACTCAGATAATTCTGCGCATGAGTAAAGTACCATCCGCGTCTTTGCTCTTCAATCATATATTCTGCAGTATCCAATGATTCTGTAAGCTGTCAGTGAATGCCCTGATCAGACTGCATTTATGCGCAGGCTGATCTACTGTCCTTTCATCATCACCCGGAAAGACGTTTTACATTTCGCGTTTTATTTTAAATGAAAATATTTTGTTCTGACTGACCATTTGTCTTTTATGTTTCTTTGCTTTTTTCACAAATATTGACCCTAGAATTAAATTTACGGTCAACAAAATGGTCTGACCTATGCAATTTCTAAAGTAAAGTGATTGTTTTGGAATTTTGTCTAAGAATTGTTTTTATTTTATTTTGTTTTATTTTTTACTTTTCTTTGCTGAATTTGAATTATTGATGTTTCACAACAATATTGTGATATCTCCAGAAAAGTTGAACAAGCAGAACTTCTTGAAACTCTGCCTCCAAATTACCTACCCTATAGATTTCTGCATAATTTGCATCCATTTTTACTTTGGGAAAAAGTGAAAATAGTTGATTTTTTGTCGCACCTGCGTTAGCACGCAGGTGCGATATAGGCGTGCCGTGACCCGTCCGTTCGACCGTTCGTCAACAATTGACTTGTGAGCACAACTCCTCCTACAGTTTTTGGCCAGTCGTTTCGAAACTTCACAGATGTTTTGGCCATGGTGTGTAGATATGCATATTGTTTGCTCATAATTCTCAGATTTTTTTTTTCAACTTTTTCCGCTTTGTTAACTTAGTCGTTGTTTACCTAAAACCCTGATAGTCAGTGGGTGTCTTGTTAGCGCAACTCCTCCTACAGTTTTTGGCCAATCATTTTGAAACTTCACAGATGTTTTGGCCATGGTGTATAGATGTGCATATTGTTTGCTCATAATTCTCAGATTTTTTTTCAACTTTTTCCACTTTGTTAACTTAGTCAGTTTTTACCCAAAACCCTAATAGTCAGTGGGTGTCTCATGAGCGCAACTCCTCCTACAGTTTTTGGCCAATCATTTTGAAACTTCACAGATGTTTTGGCCATGGTGTGTAGATGCGCATATTGTTTGCTCATAATTCTCAGATTTTTTTTTTCAACTTTTTTCACTTTGTTGACTTAGTCAGTTTTTACCTAAAACCCTAATAGTCAGTGGGTGTCTCGTGAGCGCAACTCCTCCTACAGTTTTTGGCCAATCATTTTGAAACTTCACAGATGTTTTGGCCATGGTGTTTAGATGCGCATATTGTTTGCTCATAATTCTCAGATTTTTTTTCAACTTTTTTCACTTTGTTAACTTAGTCAGTTTTTACCTAAAACCCTTATAGTCAGTGGGTGTCTCGTGAGCGCAACTCCTCCTGCAGTTTTAGGCCAATAGTTTTGAAACTTCACAGATGATTAGGTCAGGGTCTGAAGATTTGCATATTGTTTGCACATAAATCTCAGATTCATTTCAGCAGAGTTAGGGGCCCTTGATTTAGGCCCAAAATTGGTTTCCGCTCAATATCTTGTAAAAAATTTGATGGATTAGGATCATATTTTGCATACATATTGTTGTTAACAATACCTAGCTTGGGATTGTCACATGACATTTTTCGTCAATTTTCAGCTGAGTTACTGGCCTTGATTAATGGGCAAAAATGATATCCGCTCAATATCAATATCTTGTGAAATAATGGACAGGTTTAGATAAAATTTTGCAAGCCAATATTCCAAATTTTCTACTTTGTCCATTTTTCTAACCCATCAATTTCTTGAATACTGCAAAATAGATTTTTTTCAATACAAATAGGAACTTGTATGACTTAATCCCCGCTGGTGCGACGTCGCTTTCCGCGGATTTCTTGTTTTTTTTTTTAAAAAAAACCCCAACGACTCGAATTGTACTTTTTGTACATAGGTAGTTATGAAAATTGGTTTTGCATTAAACTATGGCAAACGTTTGCCATTTCATCACGAAACCATGCCTATATAATGTTGACCCCCTTAAACCCCACTATTATATAGTAAAACGGGGGTTTACAGGGGTATACATTATTTTTCTTATTTCTGCTCAAAAACATAGATTGTGATACTCGTTAGAACCGCCTCGCCGAGGCGGTTCTAACAAGTATCCACAATCTATGTTTTGAGCAGAAATATGAAAAATATCAGAATTTTTATCTGAAAATGTTCAGTTTTGGTGGTAAAATTGTCAGTATATTTGAATAAGCATGTTTTCATAATGGTTTTATGGAAGGTATTGTAAGGAAACTATGCTTCCGAATAATTCAGAGTTAGTGCAGTAAACAGCACCACTGTTTGATTTCGGTCCTGTCTTCTCATAGTAAAACCCTTATCAGAGGGGAGGCAAAAGCAGTTTGACAGAGTTTACTCCCCTGAAAGTGGATCTCTTCCCCCTGAGGTTACATCTTTCATATTTACTGCTTCACAATCATGCATCTTCGAAAATTTAGGCTAGCTGTGTTTTTGGATTGAAATCTTACTATGCCTTTCAGCCCGGCAGAAAGAAACTAGACATGTGTCTAAAGTACACAAATGCCCCTGCCCTTTGGTCTTTTCCCATATAGCAACAACATCTGGATGCATGGATTTCAACAACCATTTTCTAAATGCTCAATCTGCTCTGTTATATATTTGACGCTATCCCCAGCCCAGGGCACGACCCAGCTATAGGTCTGTGTAAGTAAGATACCACATTTCAACTTTCTAGCATAAAAGGTACCCAAGTTATGATCTCCAAGAGAATCACGGACTTTAATGTCAATGTAAACTTGAATGTAAACTGAAACATTTGTTAGTATCTGGTTACGAACATGACAAACGCACGTATCATCATCACATCACGGCGAAACGCTTTAGGCTCCCTACTGACTTCGGCAGGTACATGTAGGGGCTTCGTGTGTGGGGGGGGTGGGGACTTCCTATATATGGCATAGTACGGGTAAGAGTGCCGAATAGCCCCCTTTTTCAGCGCTGCCAGGTATATGGCCCCATTTTTTCAACAAAAAGTATATGAATGGCCCGATTTTTCTGGATTCCTATGTGAAAGGCCCCATTTTCTGACATCCTGGTATATGCACATATTTTTCGCTCAGAGATTTTTCGAGGCTGCTTATCCTCTTGGTATTACATGAATTGACTATGGTATTTGTGTAATAACCAGCAAAAAATGGGTACAAAAAATCAAAGGGCAGTATATGAATAGGTCAACATTTTGGATGATCAAATATATGAATGCGTCCGTTTTTTCGAAGGCCAGGTATATGAATGGGGTAGGTTTTGAAATACTGGCTCGTACACCCGTACCAAAATTACCCCTAAGTTACCACCCTCCCACTCCCCCGAGTGTAGGGGCATAAAAACAAAACAGATACCTGTGCAAATAGTGTAGATCCTGATGGGACGGCTCGTTTGCTATTCTGTTTCGGTTTTAGACTGAAACCCCTATTTGCATCAGAGGGCTGTCCAAATTCAAAGCCCCCCCTCCCCTCCACCCCCGTAGCCTAGTGGATAAGAGAGCTGGCTGTTAATCCATTAGGTTTCTCACTGCTGTGGTTCGAGCCTCGCTCGAGTCACATGTGGGAAAGCCATTCTGCTTACGGATGGTCAAGTGGTTTTCTCCGGGTTCTCCAGTTTTCGCCCACCTTTGATGAACGATCGGCTCGATATAAGTGAAATATTCTTGAAAGGGCCGTAAAACCCAAATAAAAAAAAATCCGCTTGACGAAAGGGTTAAAGCACTGTAGTCAACTAAAAAATAAACAAAAAATGATCCTTACCCAAGCTTCTCTTATTTCAGTCAGACGACGAGCAATAGCTACAGAGAAAAATCAAAATGTCAGTGGTAATCGTGTTATCTGCTTACCACTTCAATTATTTGATTAGAGAGCCGTTTTTGATCAACTTATTCTATAAATGTCACAGATTGTGTTGACCAATACGATTATGTTGCCTCTAACGATTCATTCATACAGATTCCAACTAGCCCAACGATCACGTCTGCAACACTTAGGCAGAAGTGTAATCCTTTGAACGCTTGGTCAAGAGCAGAAACAATGAGACGGAACATGACAGAATGTACTTTAACCTTTAACATTCTATTGACATGTTTAGCAGACGACAAATTGATGATATGTTTTCTTATTTTACCCAGGAAATAGGCTTTAGCATTTCATGCAATTTGTCTCCTATAAGACATTTTGCAAGAAATGTCAAAACCTACTTCCTGGCAAAAAAATATAATAATAATAATAATAATAAACAACAAAGTGTTATCTGCTGAAATTTTCGCCAATCATGCTCCGCGTTAAAGGAAATTGATACCTTTCAAGGGAGACAACTATGTAAAAATTGTTTTGTCCCCATCCCCATTTTGAAAAGGGTCTACTCTAAAAGGAAAAAACAAAGTGCTCCCGTAGGGCCTTCCTACCTTGAGTTACACTTTGAACTATGTTTAAATTGCTTCTTTTTACCGTTATGTAAGTGGTTCATGTACGGTCTATAATTTGTTGACTATGAAGGCATTTTGAAATAATATGACACAATTGTTCCCGACAACAAGATTATGTGTCACGTGTAGCACCCGGCTCTATACTTAGAAGGTCAGGCAGCCGATTCCCAACCTCAAAGGTCAAGGTCAAAGGTGAACTTTCTGTAAATTGTCTGTATGACTGTGGCTACAGGTCATATCCCAGTCAGCATTCTACGTAAATCTATATCGGGCCGTCATCGGCCCGTCAGGGTAGCTGACGGGCCGATGACGGCCCGATGTAGATTTACGTAGAATGCTAGCTGGGTATTCGGCTTACAATTTTTGTCATGTGCAAAGAGATTCACAAATATAGCCCACAAAAAGATAATATGTAAGCGTGTAGAAACACGACTGCCCACTTTAGTGTGAAGGTCACATTTGAATAGAGTATCTGTTGGCTGTATAAATGTATGGTTGTAGTTCGTGTCCAGCTTTTAAAACCCCTGCTGGTTTATTCTACTAACCGTTTTAAGGCGGTGGTCCCGGTGTTGGTCTTACTCTTTGTTGCTTTGTGGGTTATTCTACGAGGCGATTTGTTTGCAGTTTTGCCTGGTGTTATTTTGTTCCTGTGTTTTTCAGTCCTTTGAGCATTGCGATTACCTCGCTTGGGGAAGAGAGAGCCAATCTTAGTGCTTTTCGTACATTTGTTTGATTTGTGCTTGTTTGGTATTGTCTGTTTCTTCTTCCTCTAGGTGTCTTGGAAGGGCTGCGGCTTGTAACTTGTAATTGTGGCGCACCGTGGACTTTTCTCTTACCTTTATTGGGCATGCAGGAAAATATTTTAAAACAATTAAACACACGTTTCTCGTAAAAAGGACCCCTTGTTGCGTGCAATATCTGACTCCCCGAAGGTCCAGGCCAATCTGGAACTTCATTTAAACGTTATATGACATATAAAACTTTCTGGGAGTAGTTTCCTTAAGCCTATATGTCATTACGAAAACACGCCGAATATACTGAAATTTTTACAACCAAAATATGAAAATTTTCAGACAAAAAATTCTGATAGTTTTCATATTTCTGCTCAAAACCTAGATTGTGGGTACTCGTTAGAACCGCCTCGCCGAGGCGGTTCTAACGAGTACCGACAATCCTTGTTTTTGAGTAGAAGTAAGAAAATAATGTTTACCCCTGTAACCCCCAGTTTTACTATATAAAAGTGGGGTTTAAGGGGATCAAAATTATATATATAGGCATGTTTTCGTGATCTTCGCTTAAAGCGGTCAGAACGGAACGAGGGTGACTCCCAGTTGATAATGCTCCAGGTTGGGTATCGCCTAACTGTATTAAGTACACAGAAAACTTTGACACAGTTAGAATTCTATGTTTACATATATATTTACAACGTAAAACAATAATGACAGAGACATAACAAACTCTCACTTTTCCCTTTGCTTTGGTCTTGACAACAACCATAACATGACCAAAGACTGTTGCTCTTCCTGCTCATCTTCTGTAATATTTTCTTTGAATTTCCGTATTTACCCTAACAAATCGGAAACCTTACCATACATGTCCTAAACGTTTAATAATAAAGTCTATAAAAGTTGCCCTTGGAGAGAAAGTGCGAATTTTACGCCCTATTGATGGCCAAAATTGCTTGATAAATAGCAAACATTACGAAAACATGCCTATTCAAATATACTGAATTTTTTCCCACCAAAAAATGAAAATTTTCAGATGAAAAATTCTGATAATTTTCATATTTCTGCTCAAAAACATAGATTGTGGGTACTCGTTAGAACCGCCTCGCGGAGGCGGTTCTAACGAGTACCCACAATCTATGTTTTGAGCAGAAATATGAAAAATAATGTATACCCCTGTAAACCCCAGTTTTACTATATAAAAGTGGGGTTCAAGGGGGTCAACATTATATAGGCATGTTTTCGTGATGCATTGTATATCCTGATCAGACGCCGCGTCATGCTCTAGATCTATACTGCTTGCTCAAGCTTGTCGGTCTCAATAAATGGGGTACGTGTCTACACTATTGGCTAAAGTCTGTCTGTCGGATTCGAGTCAAGATCCATTAATTTTAAATTATCTCTTTATCCAGCTGAATTACCTACATTACAGAAAATAATACAATCTCAGTCTGAAGTGTTTGTATCTGTCTAATGTCTAGCCAGCCATTGTTCAGTTACACTATTTTCTTGCAACATGATATTGCTTTCAAATATAATAATAGAATACTTAAAATCGGCCTTGTTCAGTTAGCTTATCCTTAAACAACACATTCAGGGTGCTGTGGTATTCGAAACATGCATGGAAGCTTAATTATTTTTTTCCAATATCCCAGGAGTTTTTTGGCCACTGATATCTTATAGTGTAAAACCATTGCCAAAAAACAACGTTTAAACTATGTAATGAAACGCATCATCTATTAAAACAGAGGTTTAAATATGTATGCATTAACCTTGAGCATGCTTTGGATAGACGGCAAACTGATGATATTGTCTTATTACCTCTCCCCCCTCACCCACCCCCCTCCCCTAAAAAAAAAAAAAAAAAAAAAAAAAATAGGATATTGCATTTCATGAAAATAATCTTCTTATCCGATCCTATTTTTATGTTTTTGTTTGTTCTGGGGAAATAAAGTAAAATTTATAAAATGTCTGCTGAAGTCATTACCCACTATGCTAATTGTTAAAATGCGAAGTGGAGCGGTGGAGCGGAGGATAGTGTCCAAAATGGAATGAAAACAGGAATCGGTAATTTAGAAATCATGCATACATAAGGTCATGTTGTTTCATTGCAACTAACATGTTTCATTACGAAAACATGCCTATTCAAATATGCTGAAAATTTTGCCACAAAAAAAAAAAAAAAAAAAAAAATGAAAATTTCAGATAAAAATTCTGATATTTTTCATATTCCTTCTCAGAACATAGATTGTGAGTACTCGTCTAACGAGCACCACAATCTATGTTTTTGAGCAGAAATAAGAAAAATAATAAATATCTCTGTAAACCCCAGTTTTTCTACTAATGTAAAAGTGGGGTTTAAGGGTGTCAAACTTTTATAGGTATGTTTTCGTGATGTATTCATTTAACAAATTCAGCGTTGAGGTATATTCCCCAGGATACTTTGAGAAAACATGGGCGAAGAGCTATACGTTTAAGCGGAATCTATACACAGATCCTTTGTCAATACTGCTTCGTCTCCTTCTGAAAAGGCGTCTACGCTAAAAGAAAGGAATATACATGTTTCACATTGTTGCACGCATGCGCCATACTGCCCGGGTAAGTCTCGAATCGGCGTTATCTCAGCGAGATTACAATAGTGGGGGACGATCTTCAATACGCTGCATATTAGAATAGAGGCCCTCGAAGATAATAGAGGGGAACGTATCAATTACATACAAAAGAAAAAAAAAAAAAAAAAAAAAAAAAAAAAAAAAAAAAAGAATAAATAAATAAAAACAAAAATAAAACAGAATGCAATCGTCTTCCTTTAAGGTGTCAAACTGGATTTTATTGCTTCATTAAAGTAGTATAAATAGTCAAAATACTGCTTTGAGACTTAAAATAAAAGAAAGATTTCGTTTGCCGCAAGCTGAACTTCCGTGTTCATGCATGTCATTTCATTTAATTCCACGTAAAAACAAATCAAAATGATTTCGATACCAGAATGTTCCTTACTTTCTAACTAAGAAAATGCATACCAAACTTGGTAGTTTAGTTCAGAAACGAAGCAGTTGGAGGTGTTCAAACATCTGAAGTTGGGATAACATCTGCTTTTGAAACAATGAAAAAAAAAAAAAAAAAAAAAAAAAAAGATAAATAAGAAACAAAAAAAAAAAAAAAAAAAAAAAAAAAAAAACAACAAAAAAAACGAAGTCGTCCAAACCGAAGAGTGAAAATGTAAAATATAAATCGTATCAGTAACTTGTGAAATGATATGTAATTAATACCACTTTATTTTCGCATGATATACACTGGTTTCACCGCTAACAATGAAATGAAGATGTTTTATTGTTTAACTGCCAGGAAAAACTTGATGGAAATAAGTCACAAGGTGTAAAAATTTATAGGAATGATACACTTTTAAAAATTGACAATCAGTAAGTAGAAAAATACTTCAAACGTCAAAAGACCAATTAAAACGACTTCAAATCACTGTAATCTATTTAATCAGTGTATCAGAACGGCTCCTTGCCCCATCGTTTGATCATATTTATCGATGTTTCAATTGAAGAGCGCCAGGTAAGGGAGATAACATTGTGAAAAAGGTCTATTGCTCCCTTTGGAGCAGACATCTTTTCAGAAAGGACTTGGTTTATTCTACGAGGCGATTTGTATAAAACCTTACCTTGTGTTATTTTGTTCTTGTGTTTTTCAGTCCTTGCGATTACCTCGCTTGGGGAAGAGAGAGCTATGTTGAACCGTATTTCTCACGGAACGGATTCCTCACGCCGGTGTGATAAATTCGACCGAATTTTTCACATTCGGACAAAGGTGAAGAATACGTTTTGCGGATTTAGAGTTTTTAACCCAAACGAATTTGTTACACATTAGAATTTCTATTGCTTGCACACCATTAAACAAAGTTTTAGTGAATGGAAACATTTTAGGTGAAATATAGATGTGAGAAATTCGGTCGGATTTTTCACATGTCATGTATTTGGTCAAATATGTCACAACTATGAATAATTCGGTCGAATTATTTTTACAGCAGGGGAAGTTTTCGATCGAATTTATCACGTGCCAGATATATTTGGTCGGATGTGTTACATGTGACACACTTTGGTGAATTATAGGTGTGAGAAACTGGAACGTATTTTTCATATGTGATGTTTTCGGTCAAATGTGTCACAACTGTATGGCGAATTAAGTCTATTTTTCCATAGTTTCACAGCTGTAAAGTATTGGATCGAATTCCTCACAAGTGACATATACGGTCGAATTTCTTACATGTGACACATTTTGGTAAAATATAGGTGTGAGATTTTTCACATGTGATGTATTCTGCTGAATATGTGATGACTTTGACGAATTTGGTCAAATTGTTCACATCTGTGAAGTATTCGATCATATTCCTCATGTTTGACATAATCAGTCGGAACTTTACATTTGATATTTTCGGCAAATGTAGGTGTGAGAAATTCGGTCGGATTTTTCACATGTGATATTTTCTGTCCAGTATGTCACAACTTGTATGAATTCGATCGATTTTTCCACATCTGTGCAGTATATCACTGAATTTCTCACGTTTGATATAATCGGTCAAACATCTTACACGTGGCCTTATCGGCGAATATAGGTGTGAGAAATTCGGTCGGATTTTTCACATGTGATGGATTCTGTCGAATATGTCATAACTGTGACGAATAAGGTCTAATTGTTCACATCTGTGAAGTATTCGATCGAATTCCTCACGTTTGATATATTTAGTTGGATATTTTACATGTGATATTTTCGGCGAATATAGGTGTGAGAAATTCGGTCGGATTTTTCACATGTGATGTATTCTGTCGAATATATCATGACTGTGACGAATTCGGTGGAAATTTTTCACAGCTGCAAAAAATTCGATAGAATTACTCGCCTGTGCATTATTTGGTCAGATGTCAAACAGGTGACACATTTTCGGTGAATAAAGGTGTGAGAAATTCGGTCGCATTTTTCTCATGTGACGTTTTCTGTCCAATATGTCACAACTTGTACGAATTAGGTCGATTTTTCCACAGCCGTGTAGTATATCATTAAATTTCTCACGTTTGACATAATCGGTCGAATATTTTACACGAGACATTATCGGCGAATATAGGTGTGAGAAATTCGGTCGGATTTTTCACATGTGATGTATTCTGCTGAATATGAGATAACTTTGTCGAATTTGGTCAAACTGTTCCCATCTGTGAAGTATTCGATCGAATTCCTCATGTTTGACCTATTAAGTCGGATATTTGTGTGTGTGTGTGTGTGTGTGTGTGTGTGTGTGTGTGTGTGTGTGTATGTATGTGTTAAACAACTGGACGAATAGGTCGTCGGTCCGGTTGTGTATATCATGTATTTGATTGAGCTGTGGACATAGGTAAAAAGTGATATTCATAACTAAAACACGCCTATTCAAAATACATATTGTATTTTTTTAGTTTAAAAATAATGAAAATTTTCAGATGATTTTGTTTTATTTTTTCTTATTTCTAGTCAAACCATTGATTGTTGGTACACTTTCGAACCGCCTCAGTGAGTTGTCGGTTCGAACGAGTACCCATAATCTATGTTTTAGAGCAGAAATAAGGAAATAATGAACACCCCAGCAAACCCCACTTTTTCCTCATAAGGAAAACATATCTATTCAAATACATTGCATTTTGCCGAAGAGGATTTTCAGAGGAAAAATTTTGATACCTTTCTTATTTCTCCTCAAATCATTAATTGTGGGTACACGTTCGAAACGCCTCAGTAACCGCCTCGCTGAGGCGGTTTGAACGAGTACCCACAATTTTTATACCAGAAATAAGGAAATAATGAATAGCTCTGCAACCCTCACTTTTTCCTATATAAAGTGGGGTTTGCCGGGGTATTCATTGCATAGGCTTGTTTTCTTAATGTATAATTCAGATCATTTGTGGCTTTTCACAATCACGATTATCAATTACCAAAATTAATCCATTGTTACAAACAATTCGCATTGATATCTTAAAGTATTAAAGTCGGGCTGATTTATTTCAATAATTTACATTTCAAATTTAAGATAACAATATAAAGACTGATTTTTAGATATCGATTTTTTGAAATAAAATATTCACAAATTGGGTATCAATATATGTAATTATTAATATCCATAATTAATTATAGATATCAATAAAACTCTTTACAGATATCCATAATTTATAGATATCTTTACAATTAGAATATTTGATATCAGTACCAACAATCTTATATCTATAATAAGATTTGTCAAAATCTGTATAGCATAAGGGATGATTGATATTATTGAACAAATCCATAGGTATCAAGAAACAGATATGACATTTCATTTATTTCATTTTATGATATCCAATAATATTCGAAGTTAAAAATAATAATACAATAAATAATAAATCTATCACTCGATTAAAAGATATGCATGATAAGAAAAATATATTACCTCGAAACTGTATTAAATGGTTAATCGTATGTTTTATATCATAAGCTGTGACAAATACGTTTGTGAGAAATCCGTGCATGAAAAAAAGGCACTTTTTTGAGGGTTTTTTTGAAAGGTGACAAATACGTTTGCGTGCTATATATAAAACTGATACCGAACGAGTTTGTCACAGATAGGTGAGGAATACGTTTGGCAGTTGTGAAAAATTCGGTCGAATTCTTCACGCCGCGTGACAAATCCGACCGAATTTTTCACACGTGTGAGGAATCCGTTCCGTGAGAGCTAATCTTAGTGCTTTTCGTATGTTTGTTCGATTTGCGCTTGTTTGGTTTTGTCTGTTTCCTCTTCCTCTTGGTGTCTGGGAAGGGCTGCGGTTTCTGATTGTGGCACTCCCTGGACTTTTCTCTTACCTTTTTTTGGTTTGCAGGAAAGCAAACAGAAGATGTCTTTTTACGATGTTAATATGCCACGATATTCACATGAAGATACTGAATAATCATATTCTAAATCGTTCAAGAAATTCACATGAATATAACGGATATCGAAAAATTTCCATGAAAATCGTATTAAGATAGTGTATAATGCTAATCTTCCACAATGATTTGCTTTGCCTCCATTCGGAAAAGAGGTCTACTCTAAAAGGAAAGAATTTGCTACTACGGGAACCCTTTCCCTTTACAGTAGATCCCTTTTCAGGAGTTTTCCTGTGCCGCCATCACGAAAATACACCTATTCAAATAAATATAAGGAAAATTTTAAGATAAAAAATTCTGATACTTTTCATATTTCTGCTCAAAACATAGATTGTGGGTACTCCCTAACGAGTACCCACACATCTATGTTTTTGAGCAGAAATAAGGAAAATAATGTATACCCCATTTTTATCATATAAAAGTGAGGTTTAAGGGGGTCCACATTATATAAGCGTGTTTTCGTGATGAAAGCAACCCGAAGTCGCATATGTCCTCTCTCTTGTGAAAATGACGAAAAATCTACCAAATGTATCCAGTTATCTTAAATAGCGTATTGAAATGATATATCCCAGTGGGCACACAACGTTAAAATGACGTCGTATCAACGTCGATGCGACGTGATCACGTCGCATCGACGTTGATACGACGTCATTTTGATGTTGTGTGCCTGCTGGGATATGTTGTAACTGTCTCTCAGATACATACTACCGAACAGTGCAAAGTCCTATCTTGTAACTATTTCTCGAAGATACAACACATTATACGAAATCGCTTACTGCGGTGGGTAAGTCTGTCAGAGAATACCTTGTGAGAAAATTTACTTAACCGTCCATTTCGCTGATCGGATAATGCCACATAGTTCAACGATCAATACAAAGCTCTCAAAACGAATACAATCTCTTCTGGAGGCTGCCATCAAAGTTTAATAAAGACCACCATAAAAGATATTTTACATCATTAGGAAGTGCTAAAAAGTCACAAGGAAGTACAGTCTAGCAAAATATCGTAAATTCAGGATTCAATAAAACTACGACAGAAATCAAAGAACATTCCTGGAATATAAAGTAGCACTTTTCTTTGGACACATGGTATTTTATTAGAGCTTAGCGCTGTTGCTGCATCTTCTAACATCACTGGACAAAGTCCCGCCGCGTATTCGCACATGGTTCAATAAGCCTCTTCCATTTTCATTATTTCCAACTTACAATTACGCTAACATACCAATGTAAAACATACTTCTTAGTCGTAGCTCCAGTTTAGCCATTTTAAAGGCTCCATATCCCTCAAAAATAGTCATTTTTCTTATCCAAGAAAGATTTTTATAAATTGATATAAGGTATTAATACGATCATGAAATACGGCATCTGACAGCCTGTAAAATTTCAGTTAGTCTCTGGTTCTTGAACTGGATAAAACATGAAATGATTTTTTTTATCGTATCTCTGAATTAATGTTGGCAACATTAATTCAGTGATGCGATGATTAAATCATTTCATTTCAAGAACGAGAGACTAACTGAAATTTTACAGGCTGTCAGGTGCCACATTTTATGATTGTATTAATACCATATATCAATTCATTAAACCTTTCTTGGATATTAAAATGTCTATTTTTGAGGGATATTGAGCCATTAAACAACAACAAAAATGGTTATGGTTCTCTTTTCTTCAAAAACACATATGCTATAGTACCAATTAGAAACGCAACATTTTTTTTTCTGGAGAAGTAAGAAAAATATTTAGCTTTTTACCTTCTTATCTAGCGCTATCTAAGCATTTGCACCATATGATATGAGGATTGTGGAAGATTTTGATCATTAAACATCGTACGACTGACTTATGCATTAAAACAAAGGTGCAAGTTTTAGTTTTAAAAATTTAAAACTGCAAACTCATCACGAAAACATGCCTATAAAATTTTGACCCCCTTAAACCCCACTTTTATATAGTAAAACTGGGGTTTACAGGGGTATGGATTATTTTTCTTATTTCTGCTCAAAGCACAGATTGTGGGTACTCGTTAGAACCGCCTTGACAAGGCGGTTCTAACAAGTACCCACAATCTATGTTTTGAGCAGAAGTATAAAAAATATCAAGATTTTTTATCTGAAAATTTTCATTTTTTGGTGGTAAAATTTTCAGTATATTTGAATAGGCATGTTTTCGCAATGTTCTGAAATCCGCCTAATAATGTAGAGCCCTACTCGCCCTTGAAAATGAAGTCAAGGTCAGCAAAATCTAATCACTTCGTTCCCCAATCCCAATAAAGTATCTGTGCTAGTTGGGACAAATTCCATCTGTTGATTCATGAAATAGAGTGCACAAAAGACTCAGTTTTAGTCTTTATAATGTAGTGACCTCGAAAATAATGTCAAGGTCACCAAAATCTAATCACTCATTTTTCCCATCCTAATAATGTATGTATGCTAATTTGGTCAAATCCCAGCCATTGGTTCAAGAGATAGCATGCACAATTTTTTTTTCTATCACAATTTGAGTTTCAAAGTGCTAGTGTGACCTTGGGATCTAGGGCAAGGTCACCAAAGTCTAACCACTTCTTTTTCCTATCCCCATGAAGTATCTGTGCTAGTTTGAACAAACGCCATTTATTGATTCATGAGATAGAGTGCACACGAGGCTCACTTTTAGAGTCTTTATAACGTAGTGACCTTGAAAATAAAGTGTGCACACAAGCTTTTTACTGCATTGCAAAATTTTACAAAAGGGCAATAACAGACAGAGATGGCCCCTAACCCTTACTTTTTCGTATGTAGGTACACCTTATTGATATAAATGTGTCTTCATAAATTGATAAATATCCATCGCATCACGAAAACATGCCTATATATTTTTGACCCCCCTTAAACCCCACTTTTATATAGTAAAACTGAGGTTTACAGGGGTATTCATTATTTTTCTTATTTCTGATCATAACATAGATTGTGGGTACTCATTAGAACCGCCTCGTTGAGGCGGTTCTAACGAGTACCCACAATCTATGTTTTGAGCAGAATTCTGAAAAATATCAGATTTTTTTATCTGAAAATTTTCATTTTTTTGTCGGTAAAATTTTCAGTATATTTGAATAGGCCTGTTTTCGTAATGGCTGCGTTGTCAAGATATTAGAAAAATCCCTAAGTGTCACGGACGGACGGACAACGTGAAAAAAGTAAACCCCACCACAGACAAAGTTTGAGCAGGGTATAAACTGGAAATTTTCAATGAGCTCAAATGTAAATCCTACAGCTGATAAAAAAGGTTCAATGCTAAAGCCAGACTGATAATATTAGTCGTAGAAGACACCTTTATACTAGCACCTTTTAATGGGGTTTTGGGGATAATAAATAAAAGGGAAAAGGACAGCGTATCCCGGGTAAATATCCCACAGAGTAAAGTTAATCAGCTGTCGAGAAGAAAGTTGCGTGTAAAGAATACTTTCTTCAAAGCATAGTAGATGAATGCCCTCTACTATTGTTTACTTCGAATTCGGATAACTTGGCTGATGAGCCCTCCGCCTCAAGCACTAGTTGCGGACTCCAAACCGAGTAAACTGTCTTTTTGGTTAATAAATATTCAGGCAAAAACATGTAAAAACGACAACGATCCTGTAAATTGCACAGAATAAGCGACAGTTTCTCAAAGATATCAACTCTTTATTAAATTGAAATTATGACGCGTTTTTGCACACATCATCTTCGCATCAGTTTAATTGATTTTGGGTTTGCTTTCCTGTCACTCATTTTTAACAGAAACTTATTAACTTGTTCAATTGTTCCATGCTCTGAAATGCACTGCAGCATTTGATGGTTTTGTTGTGAGATGTATGGTTTTCTTTAAATTGACATTCGATAATTTATAATAACTCGACTTTTACAAAAAAAAAAAAAAAAAAAAAAAACATCTGCCAAATGACAGCATCTTGACAGGTAATGACAAACCATGTTATCAAACTAGATCAAGCGTTATTAAAACGCCTCTCCAACTATAAATTGGCTTGCACGCGGAAAAGGGATCTTATAGTTATCGGTTTTCAGATGCGCACGCGCAGTCCCGTATTTGTGCTACATACATACTTTTATTTGCCTGAAACGTCCTCAGGGTCCCTACTACACATCTGCGAACAGCAAAGGCTCTGGCGAGGTTGACTTATGAGCAGGCTCGTCGGAGCCTTTGTTGGTTGCCTTTGTGATAAGTACCCCTTTGTCAAGTGCTGGCTAAGATGAAGTTTAACAACTTGCAATTGGTATCTTTTAATCGGAGCCTCCTCTGTCCGACTCCGGAATACTGAATACAGTCGAATCTCAATAGCTCGAACACCGATGGCTCGTTCACCATGGCTAATTCGAACCCGGTTTTGAGTCCCAACGAAATTCTTCCGATAGATCAAGAAAACAAATATTTAAGAAAGCTTTCTTATTTCATTATGAAATTGCATGTTGTGTGTACTCATTAGAATCGCCTCTTCGAACGAGGCGATTCCAATGAGTACACTCAACATACACTTATTGTGTAGAAGATCGATAGATTTTCCAGAATTAGCGATATTTGCTTCCCGATCTGGCGTCATGATTAACTTTTATTGGCTCGAACTACCCATGGCTCGAACATTTTTCCATGGTCCGAAAGGTGTTCGAGCCATTGAAGTTCGACTGTACTGACAACTCTACGTGCGAAGAGCCGTGAGCTATCGAGGAAAGGCCACGATTAAAATGTAGGTAGCACAGTCTTCCCGAATCACTAAATCAAGAAGAGATGAAGAACAATAGGACGAGACATAACGGCACAGTTGCAATAACCGACAAAAACGAAAAAAGACAATGATTTTAAATGGGTTCAATTGTTATTATATTGAACCAAGAATATTTTCAACTTAAATGTTATCTGGTATTGAGTGGGTAAAATAGAGACATTTAAAGTGGCAATTCTATCAAAATGATAAATTTTCATACTTGAGAATCACTAATTTATTTATTGATATGTACAGTGTGTACAGTGACTGTTATGAAAATACATGGGAGATAAACAACCTCTTTGAAGATAAGATGAAGGTCGAAATAAAAATTCCTACTTGGCTAAATTCCTATTTGGACTACAAAGTATATGACATTGAACGAGTCCATTATTTTGACGAGAATGTTTGAATAAAATCACATACGGAATGGTAAATAGCGTAAGTCTGATACGATGGTGAATTGCAAAAAAAAAAAAAAAAAGGTAAGAAAAGTCCAGGGAGAGCCACAATCACAAACCGCAACCCTTCCCATGCACCAAGAGGAAGAGGAAACAGACAGAACCAAACAAGCGCAAATCGAACAAATGTACGAGAAGTACTAAGATTAGCTCTCTCTTCCCAAAGCGAGGTAGTCGCAATGCTAAAAGGACTGAAAAACACAAGAACAAAATAACACAAGGTAAGACATAAAACAAATCACAAATCGCCTCGTAGAATAAACCACAAAGCAATAAAGAGTAAGACTAACACCGGGAGCACCGCCTTAGAACGGTCAGTAGAGTAAACCACTGGGTTGGGGGAGGGGTGGGGGGGGCGGGGGGAAGGGGGGCGGTTTAAAGCACTTTTACAGCTAGCCAACTTCACCCTGTGTCCCGATGCTACTCTTAATAAAGAAATACATAAAAATTCGGTTCGCATAAAGGCTCCCAACTCAGTCAATGCATCAAAGAGAAAACATAAAAATCTAATTAATCACTATATAATACACAAAGGCGACTACTCATGGCTAATTCTACTGTATGCCGGAGTAAATGAAAACCAATAGTTGAACCACGGCGGGCCAAGCAAAGTCGTTTTATAGGGATCTACAGTATATTATTAAGTTCACAAGTTCATATGATGTACAACGCTCGATATTGGCGGACAGCGGACTCGATTTGCGGACAGCGCAGGCCAAGGTCAGCACGCGCAAAGTCAGGATAATTTCCGACCGCTATCATATCTCATGAATTCGTAACAGCGTTATTGTCTGTTCCATTGGCGTAAACAATTTTAGGGTTTGCTATTGCTCCGTAAGCACTAAATGAAGCGTCATGGACTAGTTCAGTGTTGTTTATCATGGACTGCTCAGCGTTATTATAACCAAGTGTTGCGTAGAAAATCTGTTTGTGAAAGCTGCATTACGAAAACACGCCTATTCAAATAATTATATAGAAAATTTCATCCCCAAAAAACTAAATTTTTTCAGATAAAAAATCTCTGATATTTTTCTCATTTCTGCTTAAAACATAGATTGTGGGTACTCGTTAGAACCGCCTCGGCGAGGCGGGTCTAACGAGTACCAACAATCTATGTTTTTGAGCAAAAATAAGAAAAATAATGTATACCCCTGTAAACCCCAGTTTTACTATATAATAGTGGGGTTTAAGGGGGTCAAAATTATATAGGCGTGTTTTCGTGATGATACTTATGCGGATTATATACGCTTGGTCAGAATTCCTCCATTGTTTTCATGAAGACAACGTTTGCTTCCTTCTGAAAAGGGTCTACTCTAAATGGAAATAATTTTCTCCTACAGAGAGCAAAAGTTTTCCTTTTAGAATGTACCCTTGGTCAGAAGGGAGGCAAAATGATTTCGACAGAGCTGTCTTACCCTGACAGTGTTCCAGTTCCTCTTTTTAGGTACTGGTATGAATTGACTTCTGTATTAGGATGACTGTTTTATTATGTGAACTGCATAGTTTTAGGACGAAAAGCATACTCTTATCAGTGGCGTAACCAGAATGGAATTGTCTACGCACACTCAGACAAATATTGAAAAGTATGCCTAGAATCGCTTCCGAAATAAAAGCTAGTGACTTCACATTACGAAAACACGCCTATTCAGATATATCGAAAATTTCACCTCCAAAAACTGAAAATTTTCAGATAAATAATCTCTGATATTTTTCATATTTCTGCTCAAAACATAGATTGAGGGTACTCGTTAGAACCGCCTCGGCGAGGCGGTTCTAACGAGTACCCACAATCTATGTTTTGAGCAGAAATAAGAAAAATAATGTATAACCCTGTTAAAGTGGGGTTTAAGGGGGTCAAAATTATATAGGCACGTTTTTGTGATGAGTGACTCAAACACCGATGACTCGTTAATCGGGGCTAATTCGAACTCGTTTTGTGTTCAGGACTAGGAAATTCTTCCTATCGCTCAAGAAAACACCATTTACGGATATTTTAGGAAAGTTTTATTATTTTATCTAAAAATATATGTTGTTTGTACTCATACAATCGATGCGATTCTAATGAGTACAGTCAACATACCATTATTTCATAGAAGACCGAAAAGACATCCCAAAAATATTTCCAGTTCCCCGCTGACCTGGCGCTATGATTAACCCTCAGTAGCTCGAAGTAACCATGTGTAGAAAAAAATCCATTCTCCGAGAGATGTTCGACTGTACATTGATAAAGAATTTGAATTTCAGTTTGTTTGCTCTTTCTATCAGTGGCATTTTACTGCACATATTTATTTTAGTGGACTTTATTAACTATTGTTTCTTCGTTGTTTCCAATTTTATAGAGCTAATAGGTCATAGAATAGAAGGGTGTATTTTACATAGCGTGAACGATCTATTGCTATTGTCCTTTCGACTTGAAAAGACGTTTCTTTATGCTCGGCGTTTTATTCAATGAGAATATTTAGTTCTGATTGGTTTACTTTATCAGAAACCATTTGCATTTTCTGTGTCTGTGTTTTATTCTCAAATATTCACCCTAATTCTAAATTTAAATGTACGGCAAAAATTGGTCTCATTACGAAAACACGCCTATATAATTTTGATCCCCTAAGACCCCATTACGAAAACACGCCTATTCAAACATGCTGCAAATTTTATCACCAAAAAATGAAAATTTTCAGATAAAAAATTCTGATATTTTTCATGTTTCTGCTCAAAACATAGATTGTGGGTACTCGTTAGAACCGCCTCGACGAGGCGGTTATAACAAGTACCCACAATCTATGTTTTGATCAGAAATAAGAAAAATAATATATACCCCTGTAAACCCCAGTTTTACTATATAAAAGTGGGGTTTAAGGGGGTCAAAATTATATAGGCATGTTTTCGTGATGCCACTTTTATATAGTAAAACTGGGGTTTACAGGGGTATACATTATTTTTCTTATTTCTGTTCAAAAGCATAGATTGTGGGTCTCGTTAGAACCGCCTCGGCGAGGCGGTTCTAACGAGTAACCATAATCTATGTTTTGAGCAGAAATATGAAAAATATCAGACTGTTTATCTGAAAACTTTCATTTTTTGGCGGTGAAATTTTCAATATATTTGAATAGGCGTGTTTTCGTAATGGAACTATGCATTTCCTACAGTTAAGTGAGTGTGTGTTCTTTTTCTTATCTCAGGAAATATTTTTGCATTTCTTTGCTGATTTTGAATGATTAATGTTTCATGACAATATTATGAAAATGTAAGAAAATTTAATCAAACGGAACTTGTTGAAAATCTGCCTCCAATTTACCTACCCTACCGATTTTTGCATAATTTGCAGCTATTTTCACTCAGAAGAAAAGTAAAACTATTCGATTTTTTAAAACAAATGAATAGAATAAACTTTGTTTTTGTGCATAGATAGTTATGACGAAAGGTTTATCATTAAATCATGACAAAGGTTTACCATTTTAGCTCTACTGTGTAAAGTGCCATACAACAAACGCCTTTCTCAAAGATATCGAAAGCAGAGTAGGTTATTGAGCCGATAGGCTATTTAAAGCGCTATGAGAATTGCAAATAGAAGACGACTTTACCAGAATGTAGGTTTAAATTTCGAATAGCTTTCTTTTACAGTAAAATGAATGTAGGTCCTAGGAGCGTTTTGAGTGATCGATGTAGCTATTTAACATCTGATCCCCTTAAATAGATCTATAGCAGATCTGGCATCTACTTTCTGGCATTGATATAGCACTGTTTCGAACCATCGATCAAGCAAACGGTGCTTACTCTTCTCTTACTTTTTGACATGATTATAATCAAATATGATGGACATCTTAAGTACATATGAGTAGCAACGTGCGAAAGAGTTCCTCCTGGCACGTGCGCCCAATGAAGACTCAGATCAGCCTGCGCATCCGCGTAGTCTGATCAGAGTCTTCGTTGTCCGCATAAAGACACTTTGCATCCTTGTCTTTCCAAATGTGCCCTGGCAAGATTCTGATCAGACTGCGCGAATGCGCAGGCTGATCTGAATCATTGCTGGGTGCACATGTCCGAAGATACTTTTTCTGCCGTTGCGTGTCATATTTCCATCTATTGCACAGTGTATGATTAATATCGGTATTGTTCTCTCAGTCAACTGAAAGAGTCCGTGAGCAGATTGACTTGACATCGAACTAGGGAGCAATGAGTTCTACCAGATTTGTGTTTGTTTGGATTTGTCGCTTTCCTCTTCCTCTTGGTGTCTGGGAAGGGCTGCGGTTTGTGATTGTGGCACTCCCTGGACTTTTCTCTTACCTTTCTTTTTTCAAACATACTTTGCCATTTTATTTGATTGTCAAACCATTACAAAATAGATAATTCTTAGCATAAGCAAGGAGGTTTTGTTTTCAGCCAAATATATTGATGTTTTCTAATATATCCCCGAGGACATATGCTGTTAGTAGCTATCAGCCCTTAAAGCGCCATGCTAAATCGTATCAGATGACATTCAGGTATATGCATTTGAATTTTCCGAGCCAATAAGAAGACGATTCACATGAAATCTCAAGACTTACTTTCTCTGAAAAAAAAAGTAGTCAGAAAGTTGTCAGCTGCTGTTGTGATCATCACTTTAAGGGTTAAGATAAGGGTGCCTTGTCGAGGCATAGCTATAGAGTCTCTACAACAAATGGTTTTAGGAACTCGTGTATCTGGGTGTCTTATCTAGAGTAGTGTCAGCCATTGCATGTACAAAAAAAAGGTAAAAGAAAAGTCCAGGGAGTGCCACAATCACAAACCGCAACCCTTCCCAGATACCAAGAGAAAGAGGAAACAGACAAAACCAAACAAGCGCAAATCGAACAAACGTACGAAAAACACTGAGATTAGCTCTCTTTTCCCCAAGCGAGGTAATCGCAATGCTAAAAGGACTGAAAAACACAAGAACAAAATAACGCAAGATAAGACATAAGTCGCCTCGTAGAATAAACCACAAAGCAACAAAGAGTAAGACTAACACCGAGACCACCGCCTTAGAACGGTCAGTAGAGTAAACCACCGGGGGTTTAAAGTACGTTTACAGCTAGCCAACTTCACCCTGGGTCCCGATGCTACTCTTAATACAAATACAGAAATACATACAAAAATCGGTTCGCATAAAGCTCCCAACTCAGTCACTGCATCAAAGTGAAAACATAAAAAATCAAATTAGTCACTATAATAAACAAAGGCGAGTACTCAAGGCTAATTCTACTGTATGCCGGAGTAAATGAAAACCAATAGTTGAACCACGGCGGGCCAAGCCAAAGACAGATCGTCAAGTCCCAACCCACTGGTTTAAGTTTTACGAAGAGGCCGTCATTAAGTCTGAAGCTTGAACCGCCGTCGTGCAATTAAAGAGTGAAGCATAGCCATCAACAATGATTGGGTTGACAACTAGGCATGCAGTCTGCCGCATAATATCCAGGTTATATATCGCCAATTCTTTTATAACGGTTGATTTGTTTTCTGAATTATGCGGATAAGTTAGATTTTCCTACATTTTTTTCTAAATCTGTACAGTAGGTCACCGTAAAATTCTGATTCCGATATACCTTGTTGCAGAAGTGTCTTCAGACTGACGCTATACTTTTCTACCTAGGCACTGTGTCTGTGATAAAATTTCGAAAACGCCTTACGAAGTTTAAAACAACGATAGCCCTGCCTAAGAAGTTTGGCAGTAAGGGCTTTATTACTGCATTTAAAGTCACTAAGATTTGAAGAAGCTCTGGCGAATCTAATAAGTTGAGATATGTATACCCCATATGAGGTACGCCGGGGGACATCGCCAACCAGAAAAGGGAAATTGATTATATCAAAATCAAAATCGTCCCGTTTATCATAAGTTTTGGTGAAAACTGTACCATTAGATATAGATTCAAATCCAAAAACGGTGCCTCGGTATCGGGAGAATTTGCTCTATTTAATTGGAGTTCTGTAGGGTATATGCGGTCCACCATTTGATCAAAATAAATATTGTCAATATTTGATAAATCATCAACTGAAGGTATCTTGAAGTTGAATTGAAAGCCTCAGTAATGTCAGCCTGATTTTCCCGTGAGAGAGACTTCATGAAATCTCTCTCATAACCAAGAAGAAACCAATCAGCAACAAGAGGAGCACAATCGTAAGTACCCATCGGAATACCAATAGTTTGCCTATAATACACCACATATTCCATATTTTGACGAAGAGAGGAAGCAAGGGGTTTTAAACTTTACTACTCTCTAGGCAAATTCAACAAACGCCAAATTGGTGATGTTTTCCCTAAGTCTTTCCCAACAAAACAATAATGATATTTCATACATATTGGCACCACTGGATACAATTATAAGGATCGAAGAATATAGGAAATTAATTGAAATACGGTATAAACTTTAAACTGCTGACACTTCACATCACGAAAACATGCCTATATAATTTTAAACCCCTTAAACCCCACTTTTATACAGTAAATCTGGTGTTTACATGGGCATACACTATTTTTCTTATTTTTGCACTAAACATAGCGGTTCTAACGAGTACCCACAATCTATGTTTTGAGCAGAAATATGAAAAAATATCAGATTTTTTTCTGAAAATTTTCATTTTTTTTTTTGGAGGCGTTCAACTTTTCTATATATTTGAATGGGCGTATTTTCGTAATGAGCTAATAATGCATAGCTTTGCATACCCCTTTTATCATTGCACATGGGGTTATATACTTTACATACATTATGAAACATGCCTGTTCAAAAATATTGAAAATTTCACCACCAAAAACTGAAAGTTTTCAGATAAAATTCTCAAATTTTCTCATAGTTCTTCTCAAAGCATAGCTTGTTGTACTCGTTAGAACCGCCTCGGCGGTTCTAACGAGTACCAACAATCTATGATTTTGAGCAGAAATAAGAAAAATAATGTTTACCCCTATAAACCCCAGTTTTACTGCATGTATATAAAAGTGGGGTTTAAAGGGCTCAAAACTATATACGTATGTTTTCGTGATGTAAAACTTGTAGAACTAATTTAAGCCCCAAGTAATGTTTCAGCTGATCCTCCAAAAGCGGTTCCTCTGTTGCAGTTCTTTTTTTCCATGTGTATCGGTAGTTTCATATCTTGCATTTACATATTAAATTTTATTATTTGTTCCACATCTCTCCTTCTTCTGGTGCTTTAGGAAGACTGTGCTTCGTGATTGTGGCATTGCCTGGGTATCTTTACTTATATTTTCTATAACACGCCTATTCAAATAAATAGAAAATTTCACCTCCAAAAACTAAAAATTTTCAAATAAAAAACTGATATTTATCACATTTATGCTCATAACATAGATTTTGGGTACTCGTTAGAACCGCATCGGCGAGGCAGTTCTAACGAGTACCCATACTATCTTTTTGAGCAGAAATTAAAAAAAAAATAATGTAAACCCTTGTAAATCCCAGTTTTACTATATAAAAGTGGGGTTTAAGGGGGTCAAAATTATATAGGCATGTTTTCGTGATGATATAAGATTGGGACTGTAAAATACAATAAAAGTGTCAAGTATTTGATAGTATAATCAAAGCCAAAAGCATATTCCTTGTTTATTGCGCTTCTTTGTGTGCTAAAAATAATTAACAATGCCAAACCATTCCATACTAACACTAATTTAGAAAAAAAAGAGGGGTAGGGCGCAAAACAAAACTGAGATTGTTCACGTGATGAGTGACGTTAACATTCAGACTGTGTTTGCATTAAAA
Source organism: Anodontia alba (assembly GCA_964016985.1). Classification (NCBI taxonomy): domain Eukaryota; kingdom Metazoa; phylum Mollusca; class Bivalvia; order Lucinida; family Lucinidae; genus Anodontia; species Anodontia alba. The sequence goes on from OZ024823.1 coordinate 33,432,565, forward strand.
ATATAAGTAGAGATATATAGGAAAAGCCACACTCACAGCAGGCCCGAGGCACAGAAAAAAACAAGGAATGAGGAGCAAACAACGAAAAAGCAAATGTCACATATGTTCACTCCTAATAGGATCATAAATTATACCTCATCAGTGATACGCCCGAGTGAAACAACACACGTATAACCGTCGCCTTTGAAGATAGGGGGCTAACTGGAAGGCAGAGGGAAGATAGATTGTCATGTTCAGGGTAGGTTATGAAAGTTGTTTTGTTACAAATCGAGAAGCATCACGAGAACACACCTATATATTTTGACCCTCCCTTAAATCCCACTTTTATATAGTAAAACTGGGGTTTACAGGGGTATACATTATTTTTCTTATTTTGCTAAAACATAAATTGTGGGCATTCGTTAGAACCGCCTCGCGGAGGCGGTTCTAACGAGTACCCACAATCTATGTTTTGAGCAGGAATATGAAAAATTTTCCTTTTTTGGTTGTAAAATTTTCATTATATCTTAATAGGTGTGTTTTCATAAAGCAAATCTATGAACTCATGCACATGATATGGAAGTTGTTTGATGTCTGTAGCTGCTACTTGATCAGACTCAATTAATTTTTCGCACAGATAAGGATCCATTTCATTTAACAACGTTTCAATACTTTTGTCTTCAGAATCTTGTGCTTTTGCTGACGACGAATCACATGGTGTTTTCAGTTTTTCCTTCTTCGATCTGCCAATCCGGTTTATCATAACTTTGTTATCAGCAGTGACAACTACTTCTCCATCGTCTGGAGTTATATTCAAGTGAGACTTTGTTCGATCGGATGCATAACCCGTTACTTCATTACGTTCTACTTTGTGGTATTTTAAACAGTGCTTTCTACGGAATCAAGTCAAATGGTCGATTATGAACTGGAACGTGTCTATCTGACAATCACAATAGTAGCATAAATACTGCTTATACGCCTGGCGAATGACACTGTTGTTGGGAGGAAATCAGATGGTGTGGTTCGGCTCACTGTTACTGTAATAAGAAAAAGAAGAAAAAAAATAAGTAAATAAAAAAAAAAATAAAAAAAAAATAAATAAATAAACAAAAATAAAAATAATAATAATAATAAAAAAAAAAAACACACACAAAAAGGATAGACAAATGGTATAAGTTTTTAAGTGTGTATTAACATTTTATCACGATTTTAGAGCAGGTCTACAGCTCATTTATGCGCTAGAGTTTCTCAGAAATGTATTTTGAATACCAAATGCGATTTTGCACAACAACACTACTAGAAAAGCAATCAAAATGGGTCATGTTGAAAGTCTCAACGGACGGCCACATCTGTATTCCGTGCTTGCTTTTCCGAACCTATCCTCTGTCGTACTCGATACCCGCTTGACTTTCCTCTGTAGGCCAAGTTAGCCGTTTTTCTGTTACCTGCTCTATCTCAGAGCGTGTAACTTCCATATAAATCCGAACTGTATATCCAAATTCGACAATGCTGTTGAATAATTGTACTTGTATTGTATAAAAGTGAAATTACCAGATATCGTTTCGCAGATGTATGACCAGACCTGAAAGCAAATTTTCTTGCTATTTTCCAGAAACATGACGACCTGCTCTAGCCTCCTTTGTGCGAGAAATTAATTGAGTCTGATCATGAAGCCTTTGTAGACACTAAACAACTTCTTCATAATGTGCAGAAGTCCATAGATTTTCTTCACGAGTTTTACAAACCAACTTCTATAACATAACCTGAACGTGACAAATTACCTTTTCTCTGTCTTCAAGTTAGCTCTCTGTCTTCAAAGGCGCCGGTTGCACGATGTGACCACCCATAACTATAAACACTATGATAAGACTCATTTGTAACGTTTCCACAGATATTCAGATTAGACCTTCTATAATAAAAGTTAAATTGTTTATGATATCGGGTGCCATTTAGTGAGATTTGCTTCATGGATTATTAAGATTAGGGCTAAATAATTGCCGAAAACACTTTCTTGAAAGCAACAATCGTAATAAAAAAGACATTGTTAATTCCAACGCATGACAAAATCTACAATAAGTTTTTTGCGACCAGCGAAGACTCAGATCAGCCTGCGCATCCGCGCAGTCTGATCAGAGTCTTTGCTGGTAGCATGTGCCTTCTACAGTCTCCAGGCTATTAAAAGAGGAATGAACAAGAACTCTTGCCCTACTGGGTGGATGTGTAGGCTGATCTGTCTTTGCTGGTCACACATGTCTTAGAAAGAATAAGCTCCCCTTGAGGGCGAATTCTTTATTTTTAAAGTAGAACCCTTTTCCGAAAGGTGGTTAATGTGCAGGAAAAAAACACATGAATTCATAAAAGTTGTCTCCTTGGTGAAAAATGACGGAAAATATACTATGTGCATTTTTACCAGTAAGCATTCTACATAAATCTATAGCGAGCCGTTATCAGCTAGGTACATGTAGCTGACGGGCTGATAACGGCCCGCTATAGATTTATGTAGAATGCAGCGGGGTAGTCTGCTTAAGCTTACACAACGGCCTTTAGTAGTAAAAACATCGGCTTTATATGTCCAAAAATGAGGCCAAACTAGTCTCCAGGGCTTAGTTGTTCAAAGCATCTTTAGCTTAACAAGCTCGTTCGTGGTAAAAAAGTTAACTGTTGTAGTAAGTAAAATACCTCATTCACAGGTATGTTTTCACAAATGCGAAACCTACTCACATTCTTTTTCAGCAAAAATATGAGCGTATATGCCATATTTAATGATCAAAGTTCTCAGGATACGTTAACTAACGACATCGTTAGTTTTGAACTGTGCCCAGATATGTCATAGTTATACCGTGTACACAACAGACATCTAGACTGAGCGTAACTGTGATCATAATTGCCCGGAAAAAGTTACAAGGTCTACTAGATTGCTTGGGCTGAATATGATGTCTCCCAAAATCTGGTGCAAACCTATAAATAAAATAACAAAACAATGGTCAGTCCAACCACAAGAAGTGTTCGTTCTAGAAATGGTGTCAGAGAATTAATCAATATAATCTTATTCTACAGACACTGACTAACAATGTTGCTAAATTGATGACAAACGACAGCCAAACAAAGGCCTTTTGTCACGACGTCGTTAGCATCCAGACTGTATGAAATTGTCATAGTAAAACCCGAGTTTGTCTTTTTTTGTTGGAATTATGCAGGAAAATATACGCTTTTACTCAATCGTGAACAGTGAAATATGCCACCAGCCTGAGGCATCAGCAAAGTCTGCTCACATAAGGTAAACAAGTTTTTAAGCAATATGTACCCTCATTCTCCCTCCCTTACAATAAACAGTTGAAACACGGGTAGATGGCGGTATAATACATTTAATGGAATTTCCAGAATTTAGCAGTTTTTAAACCAGCTTTTCAACTTGTTTAGCATTTCTGGTAACCTTTGTTTTCACTGCATAAATCTCTCTTAATGCATTTAATAAACAATATTGTCTTCATTCCTCATATAATACGGTGAACATGTCATAATTAAAAATATAACTGATAACTGAAGTTGCCCACTTTTCTTACATACGAGTAGCTCTAAACATTACGAAAACATGCCTATTCAAATATACTAAAAATTTTACCACCTAAAAAAATGAAAATTTTCAGATAAAAATTCTGATATTTTTTCATATTTCTGCTCAAAACATAGATTGTGGGTACTCGTTAGAACCGCCTCGGCGAGGCGGTTCTAACGAGGACCCACAATCTATGTTTTTGAGCAGAAATAAGAAATATAATGTATACCCCTGTAAACCCCAGTTTTACTATATAAAAGTCGGGTTGAAGGGGGTCAAAATTATATAGGCGTGTTTTCGTGATGATAAGCGGTTTATCAGACGTATAATTTTTGTCTCATTTCTTCATAAAGCCACATTTTATATGTACTCATTAGAATTATATTGTGGGTATTCATCAGAAGCGAGACGCTTCTAATGAGTTACCACAACACATGGTTTTATGTAGAAATGAGATTTTATTAATATTTAATAAAAAAAATTGCAATATCAGACCTACGACAAAAATGTTTACATTTACATAGATGTTTCAATAAATTAAATATCCCAATAAGGAAACAAGCCTATTCAAATATATTGAAATTTTACCACCAAAACTGAAAATTTTCAATAAAAAAATTCTGATATTCTTCAAATTTCTGCTCCAAGCATATATTTTTTGTATTCGTTAGAACCGCCATGGCGAGGCGGTTCTAACAAGTACCCACAATCTATGTTTTTGAGCAGAAATAAGAAAAATAATGTACACCCCTGTAAACCACAGTTTTACTATATAAAAGTAGGGTTTAAGGGTGTCAAACTTATATATATAGGCATGTTTTCGTGATGCCCAGTTTGCTATTGTATACATTACGAAAACATGCCTATTCAAATGTACTGAAAATTTTACCACCAAAAAATGAAAAATTTCAGAGAAAAAAATCTGATATTTTTCTTATTTCCGCTCAAAACATAGATTGTTGGTACTCGTTAGAACCGCCTCGGCGAGGCGGTTCTAACGAGTACCCACAATCAATGTTTTGAGCAGAAATAAGAAAAATAATGCATACCCCTGTAAACCCAAGTTTTACTATATAAAGTGGGGTTCAAGGGGGTCAAAATTATATATATAGGCATGTTTTCGTGCTGCCCAGTTTGCTATTGTATAAAGGACTGTAATCAGTATAGCAAGATAATGAAATAATATCTACTACTCTGCTTTCGACATCTTTCAGAATTTTCTTTCTTTTTATTTTAATTTTTTCCCTGCACTTTACATAGGAAAAGGCAATTTGCAAAACTTTATTACGTTTCAATGCAAAATCATTTTTCGTAACTGCCTATGCAAGAAATATTTTATTCTGTTCGTTTGTTTTATAACAAGTACATTATTTTCACTGTTTTCCATGATAAAAATGGCTTCAAAATATGCATTAATCAGTAGATAGGTAAATTGAAGGTAGAATTTCAACAAATTCCGATTATTCTTACGACATGAAAGTCGCAACAAAGGAATGAAGCATAGCTGAAAAAAAAAAATCCCGAATATCGTGGGTATTGAACCCGGTCTATAAAAATCCAATACTCTAACCACTGAGCCAAAGAGTCGACTCCCTGAAGCAGTTGTCAGGGATTGAATATCTACCTACAAGCTATGCGTAATCTGCCAAGGCAGATAATCGATAGTAGGAGTGCTAGGACGTAACACTCCCTCTTTTCAGGGAAGTCACCATTTATGATGACGCGAAGCCGTTTTCGGTGAAATAAAGTCATATCTCGGACGAGCCCCCATCTTACGACATGAAAGTCGTAACAAAGGAATGAAGCATAGCTGTAAAACAATTCCCTCCTATCGTGGGAATCGAACCCAGTCTGTCCGGATAAAAATCCAGTGTTCTAACCACTGAGCCAAAGAGTCGACTCCCTGACGCAGATTGAATATATACCTACCCAGTGGGCACACAACGTTAAAATGACGTCGTATCAACGTCGATGCGACGTGATCACGTCGCATCGACGTTGATACGACGTCATTTTGATATTGTGTGCCTGCTGGGTACAAGCTATGCGTAATCTGCCAAGGCAGATAATCGCTAGTAGGAGTGCTAGGTCGTAACATTCAAATTGTCTGAAACGTCCAAATCATTGTTGTCAGTTAAATAACCGCAGAAATGAAGAAGAAGAAGAAAAAAACAAAAAAAAAAAAAAACAAAAAAAAAAAACAAAAAAAAAAAAAAACAAAAAAAAAAAACAACAAAAAAACTGCAAAAGTCAGAACAAAATGTGACCGTACATTCAAGGGTAAATATTTGGCAATTAAACACAGAAACAGAAACGAAAAATGGTTTTAGATAAGATGTGGTCAATCAGTACAAAAAAAAAATCATTAAAAATAAAACGCCAAGCAAAAATGTCTTTCCGTGTGATTCGAGATGACAGTAGTAGAAACTGACATATATTTATAACCCCGGCATACGAAGTATGCAATGGGGGTATATAGTTTTTGTCTTTTCTGTGTGTCTGTCAGTCTGTCTGTCTGTCTGTTAGCATTTATTTTGTGTCAAAGATACCTCAGGAACTACTTTACCTAGAAACTTGAAATTTTGTACACATGACAAGTATGACTAGTTGTATTGTGGGAAAGAAAATAAAGGCCATGGGGCCAGGTCTCTTAGAGTTATTTCCTTTTGTTTTTCATGCTATTAAATTTTGTATTTGTCTTAATAATTTCTATACCGGTTTTCAGATTTTAATGAAATTTATTTTACACATACACCTTCACCCACTACTCATGTTATATGAAAACAGGGGCTTCAGGGCCAGGTTTATTAGAGTTATATCCCTTTTTTACATTTCGTTATTTTGATATGCATTTATTTTGTGTCAATTTTGTGTCAAAGATATCTCAGGGACTACTTTACCTAGAAACTTGAAATTTTGTACACATGACAAGTATGACTAGTTGTATTGTGGGAAAAAAAATAAGGGCCATGGACCCAGGTCCCTTAGAGTTATTTTTCTTTTTTGTTCTTGCTATTAAATTTTGTATTTTTGTTCTGGCTATACTGATGGCCATGGGCGGGGGTATTAGTGAGCATATGCTCACTTCATGGTCCAGTTATGTATTGTATCTTGTTTGGTCAAAAATTAGCTAAACATACACTAGGATCTGTAAATTGTCTAGGCTGCAAATAAAATAACATTTTACTTTTATTTCACATACCTGCCCAGTATGTTTGACATTGTTCAAATAATGAGAATCCTTATACACATAATTTTATTTAATTATCCAATAATTTCGTAGGAAGTATATTTTGGCTCCAGTTGACAAAACTGCTAATAATGTTGTTGTTGTTGTTGTTATGTGACGCTTACATAAGATGAATATCTTAATACAATAGTTTGGTATAGTACTAATATATACGAATGGATTTCTACTCACGAGAGGTCTGTTGTTGATAGTCATTGTATTAATACTACTGCTAAGTTTGCAGAAGGTATAAAAAATACCCCGAAAAACATCCTACATTATACTGGCTACTTAAACTTCATAAACGACCTTAAAAAAATTGCAAAAAATTCAGTTCATGCACGACCACTGTATTTTTCAAACTGTTAACGTCATGCCTTACTGCTGTCAATAAACATTGGATTAGATACTATGAAACTGTTTACGAAGGGACGGAACAAAGTATTTTGGTCAACTAAAAATCCCAGTGAAGCTCTTAATAAATTTAAATGTAAAGACTGTAAGGCTCCTAAATTGTCTACGTATGATTTCTGCATACTGTATACTACGTTACCACATCATCTAATTACAGATAAACTTATCGATTTAATTGACCGAACTTTTTTCGGGAGAAAATACTATACTAAGTTTGCAAGGAAGAACGTGTTCTTTTCACTTCTGGTGTATACGAGAGTTATAATTCATGGTTTTATCAAAAAGTCTGTGACGCCCTTTTGATCTTTTGGATAATACTTTTATTAGATTTGGAACTAAGCGGTTTATGCAAACTGTGGATATTCCGATGGCAACTAATCGTGCTCTTCTTGTTGTGGATTTATTTCTATTTTGTTATGAAAGAGATTTCATGAAGTCTCTCTCACGGGAAAACCAGGCTGATATTATTGAAACTTCCAATTCCACTTCAAGATACCTTGATAATTTATTATATATTGCTAATATTTACCTTGACCAAATAGTGGACCCCATAAACCCTACTGAATTTCAGTTAAAAAGCAAATTCTTCCGATAACGAGGCACTGTTTAGGGGTTTGGAATTATCTATACCCGATGGTACTGTTTCCACTAAACTTTATGATAAAAGGACGATTTGGATTTTGATATAATCACTTTCCCTTATCTGGATGGCGATGTCCCACGGAGTACCTCAAATGGTGTATACATATCAACTTTTTTTTCGATTTGCCAGGGCTTCTTTAAACCTTAGTGCCATCAACTATCATAACAAAGCCCTTAGTACCAAACTTCTTTGGCAGGGCTATCGTTATCATAAATTAAAAGTGAAGCTACCCGTCGCAAATATAGATTCAGACACCTTATGCATTTCAATGGATACCATTTACTTGATATCTGATGGATTATGCTAAGACATATCGCAAATTATGCACAAGTAATTTCTTAAATACGACATTCAGGATTTGTGAGGATATTCCGAGAGGGGAAGGGGCATCAACAATAAACTAGCTTTATACTTATTTTTTGCCCCTAAGTAAATATAGTGGAGTATAAATCTGAAAGTATGAATGCTCCAAAATTAGCATGCGCGAACAAGTCCTTCCTATCAAACCGCAAAATTTTGATGCCGCAAATATTATGCATCTTACAGAATATACAGCATATTGTTGTTATTGATGAAAATGCACTTCGATAACATTTAGATATTAACTGTACAAACCATATTTGTCTCATTGTACCAAATGATCCTTTTATTGAATGAATTATTGCTGACTATCTATTAGTACTTATTAACATCGACAATTTGGCAGTAATACTATCTTAAGTGACTTTAGTATTTATTTAACGTTTATTAGGGACATTTCCAGAATTATTTCTGAGGAAGCTCGATTTATTCAAATTATCATTCTTACTTCGTATATTCGGACAGAAAGGTCTGAACAAACAGTGTAGAACGCGGCGTCTGCTCAGGATCTACACTATTTGCCACTCACTCAGCAATTTTAGGCGCATACAATGGTAGAAAAATGGATTATGGATTGGTTGAAGAGAAGAATTAAGGTAAATTGTCAGGTGTTCGAATATTTAGGGCAAATGCGGTATCCAGATTTTATCTGATTTATCCACAATTTCCCATTGAAATGAAATTTTGAGTTTAAGTTGAGTTCGACTTAACTCTCGAGACCCCGTCTGGAATTGCCCCTGTTTATATTTAGGGTTTATTTGGTAAATTTGAAATACTATCTATTTCAAAAGCTAAATAATAAGTCGACTCCCGTTATCTCGAATTCCAGGGACTCACTGAAACACTTCGAGATATCCGTACTTTGACATATCAGAGTTGAGAGAGTGAGGAAAACAATGAATTGAACAACCACATTTAACAAATGAATATGTAATTTGACTCCTGAAGTTAGAAATATATATATATAAAATAATGTGGAAAAGATGAGAAATTGCTCCATAGGAGCAATTTCTCCTCTTTTCCACATTATTTTGTTACCTGTTGTCATAGTTTCGTGTTAAAACAGGGACCAGATTTTCACTTCGAGATAAGCGGTAATTCGAAATAAGCGAGTTCGAGATAACGAGGTTCAACTGTATAACATAAAATAAGACTCATTATTCATAGAAAAAAATGCATACCAGCATATCACGTTGACGACAACAAAGGTAAACAAGAAGCATCTTAAAATAAGATATGTTCTTTGTTTCCGAAGGCAACCCCATTACTTGTTTTCATTCTTTCACCAGAAACTGAAAACTGCCCTTCTTGAATCAGCATAAGGGAGAGACTGAGTCAGAAACTAGTTCATATCTACCTCCACTAAAGAATTTACCGGACCCGGCGGGGTTCGAACCCGCGACCTCCTGATAATGCTGTATACACTGAAACTGAATCATCAAACATGAAATTGATTATAAGGCATCGAGGTGCTTCTCCGAAAATAAGTCGAACAATTGAGGCGGGCCACAGCATTTCGTATAAGATTGCATGTGCTCCAAGCGAAAACTCAGATATCCTTTTCTGCGCAGGCTGATCAAAGTATTCACAGTCTGCCTGAAGACGTTTTAGTTCTCACCTACCCACAGTGCCCTGGAATACTCATCAGATTTCGTGTTTTCGCAGGATGATCTGTCTTCGCTGGGCGCAATCTTGTAGAAAAAAAACTGGCCCTGCTCGTATGGTACGCGCCACGCAAAAAAACATATCTTCTGGCATATGCGGACGGCGAATGCCCAGATCAGGTTATCTGTTCGCGCAGTCGGATCAGGGTCGTCACTGTCTGCTAACAGGATGATTGAATACTACAGAATGTATGAATGGAGACCAAAGGCCCGGATGATGCTTTGCGTATGCGCAGGATTATCTGAATCTGCGCAATGTTGCGCATGTTCGAAGACACTTTTTCGCTTGACGTGACCCATATATTATCGATGTTCACCACTGCGGCGCCTATTTAACCCAAGTGTACACCATGATGGACAAGTAAACAGAAATCAATCACACGGATGCTTCTTCCGTCATATGTCAATATTTGCTTCCTTACAATACGTTGATTAATGAATTTGAGAACTGTAACTGATGCTCACTGAGATGCTAAATTGTTTGATCCTTCCTTGTATTTTTTTTACACTGTACGACTTTCAGCAACTGAAAAAAAGCACTTAAAGACATAAAAATACGATGTGTCTCGGTCATTAGTCTTATTGCTGTTAGAGACTGTGCACGACAAAATATACAGTCGAACCTCAATAGCTCGAACACCGATGGCTCGTTTGCCATGGCTAGTTCGAACTCGTTTTTGAGTCCCTACGAAATTCTTCCGATAGCTCAAGGAAACAAAGATTTAGAGATTTTTCTTTTTTATAATGAAATTGTATGTTGTGTGTACTCATTAGAATTGCCTCATCGAGCCGATTCTAATGAGTACACTCAATATACAATTATTGTGAAGAAAATGAAAAAAAAATCCTAAATCATCGCATTTTGCTTCCTGACCTGGCACCATGATTAACTCTCAATGGCTCGAACTACCCATGTCTTGAACAGTTTTCTATGGTCCCAAAGTTGTTCGAGCCATTGAAGTTCGACTGTAGTTAACTGTCAATAAAAGTAGACAGGCAGAGACCAGGCAGGGAAATTTGGTACTGAATTATTTAAATACTCTAAATATGATACCGGACTAAAAGAACTTCAGCTACAAGGCCTGTGGGCCTTAATTTATTGGTGACTCAGTGAAAAAGTTTAAAGAATGTAAGAATTTTCTGATGATTTTAATAAAATTGTCGTAGGCTATAAAACGAAAGAGGTATAATATTGAAGTCATAAAACAGTCTGCTTGCTTTGCGGCTAATCCAAGCATTGTTGATCACTTTGCTCCCATCTTTAATTGTACGCCGATGGATCGGGGTTCAGACTCTATGACTCTATGATGGCCCCGACTTAAAAACTATCCAATAGATGGTCTAGGCGGGAACTATTTATGTCTGTTTCTCGGCTCACGTGGTTTTCAGTATTTCAGCGGTGTTGTTTGACATGACGAAAACATGCCTATGTAATATTGACCCCCTTAAACCCTAATTTTATACAGTAAAACTGCGGTTTACACGGGTATACATACAAAAGCCGGGTAGGGACATTTCTTATTTCTAACTTCTAACTTCTTACTTCTAACTTCTAACTTCCATGTTGTATCTATGTATGTATGTATGTAATGTATGTATGTATGTATGTATGCGTGGGTGCGTGCATGCATGCGTACGTGCATGTGTGTGTGTATGTGTGTGCGGGTAGGGACACCATTTCTGACAAAACCAAGTACATGCACAGCGAAGACTCAGACAAGCTTGTATATCTGAGTAGTCTGATCAGTCTACATTTGCGCTATAAGGGTAATGAACACAATACGTCTTTAAGTTATTAGTGACCTATCATCAGATTGGACAGATTTATCCGAGTAATTGCTATGCATATATTTTATTATTATTATTATTATTATTTATTTCTTTTTATTTCTTTTTATTTTATTTATTTTGGAAATGATATGCCCCGATAGTTGTAGCAATTTAAAAACATAGTAATTTTTAATGGGCCTTGCCGTGAGAGAATCTACCTATAGCATATATACATACATACATACATACATACATACATACATACATACATACATACATACATACATACATACAGCATGGAAGTTAGAAGTTAGAAGTAAGAAGTTAGAAGTTAGAAGTAAGAAGTTAGAAATTAGAAATTAGAAGTAAGAAGTTAGAAGCTAGAAGTAAGAAGTTAGAAGTTAGAAATATGAAATGTCCCCACCTGCACATATACATACGCATACGTGCACACACATACATACATACATACACGCCAAACAAATGACACTGATCAGACTGCGCGGATGCGCAGCATGATCTGTGCCTTAGTTATTCAAATATGCAATATGTAGGTTCTCTCACGGCAAGGCCCATTAAAAATTACTATGTTTTTAAAAATGCAACAACCATCGGTACATATCATTTCCAAATATAATAATAATAATAATAATGATAAAAATAATAATAATAATAATAATAAAATATATGCATAGCAATTACTCGGATCAGTCTGTCCAATCTGATGAGAGGTCACTAATAACTTAAAGACGTATTGTTTTCATTACCCATATAGCGGAAATGTAGACTGATCAGACTACTCTGGAATACCAGCTTGTCTGAGTCTTCGCTGTGCATGTACTTAGTTTTGTCAGAAATGATGTCCCTACCGCACTCTCTCTCTGTATCTCCCTCTCTCTCTCACACACACACACACAAACACACACACACACACACACACACACACACACACACACACACACAGACGTACATACACACACACATGCATAATGCATGCATAAATACAAACCTCATACATACATACATACGTACGTACGTACGTACGTACGTTTATACATACATACACATAACATGGAAGTTAGAAGTAAGAAGTTAGAAGTTAGAAAATAGAAGTTAGAAATAAGAAGTTAGAAGTAAGAAGTTAGAAGTTAGAAGTAAGAAGTTAGAAGTAAGAAGTTAGAAGTTAGAAATAAGAAATGTCCCTACCCGCACACACACATAAGCATGCACACACACACGCACACATGCACATACATACATACATACAAACAAATGACACTGATCAGACTGCGCGGATGCGCAGCATAATCTGTGCCTTAGTTATTCAATTATGCAATTTGTAGGTTTCCATCACGGCAAGGCCCATAAAAAATTACTATGTTTTTAAATTGCAACAACTATCGGGGCATATCATTTCCAATAATAATAATAATAATAATAATAATAATAATTATAATTATAAAAAAAATAATAATAAAATATATGCATAGCAATTACTCGGATCAGTCTGTCCAATCTGATGAGAGGTCACTAATAACTAAAAGACGTATTATTGTTATTACCCATATAGCGCAAATGTAGACTGATCAGACTACTTAGATATACAAGCTTTTCTGAGTCTTCGCTGTGCATGTACTTAGTTTTGTCAGAAATGATGTCCCTACCGCACTCTCTCTCTCTCTGTGTCACACACACACACACACACACACACACACACACACACACACACACACACACACACATACATACATACACACACACACATGCATACATACATACATAAATACAAACCTACATACATAAATACATACATACGTATGTACGTACGTACGTACGTACCTACGTACGTACATACGTACGTACCTACGTATGTACGTACGTTCATACATACATACTTACATACATACAACATGGAAGTTAGAAATTAGAAGTAAGAAGTTAGAAGTAAGAAGTTAGAAGTTAGAAGTTAGGAGTAAGAAGTTAGAAGTTAGAAGTAAGAAGTTAGAAGTTAGAAATAAGAACTGTCCCTACCTGCACACACACATACGCATGCACACACACACGCACACATGCACACACACATACATACATACATACACGCCAAACAAATGACACTGATCAGACTGCGCGGACGCGCAGCATGATCTGTGCCTTAGGTATTCAAATATGCAATATGTAGGTTCTCTCACGGCAAGGCCAATAAAAATTACTATGTTTTTAAATTGCAACAACCACCGGGGCATATCATTTCCAAATATAATAATAATAATAATAATAATAATAATAATACTATATATGCATAGCAATTACTCGGATAAGTCTGTCCAATCTGATGACAGGTCACTAGTAACGACGTATTGTGTTCATTACCCATATAGCGCAAATGTAGACTGATCAGATTACTCAGATATACAAGCTTGTCTGAGTCTTCGCTGTGCATGTACTTGGTTTTGTCAGAAATGATGTCCCTACCGGACTCTCTCTGTGTCTCTCTCTCTCTCTCTCACACACACACACACACACACACACACACACACACACACACACACACACACACACACACACAGAGACATACATACACACATGCATACATACATACATAAATGCAAACTTACATACATACATACATACGTACGTACGTACGTACGTACGTACGTACGTACGTTCATACATACATACATACATACAACATGGAACTTAGAAGTTAGAAGTAAGAAGTTAGAAGTTAGAAGTAAGAAGTTAAAAGTTAGAAGTAAGAAGTTAGAAGTAAGAAGTTAGAAGTTAGAAGTTAGAAGTAAGAAGTTAGAAGTTAGAAGTAAGAAGTTAGAAGTAAGAAGTTAGAAGTTAGAAGTAAGAAGTTAGAAGTTAGAAGTATGAAGTTAGAAGTTAGAAATAAGAAATGTCCCTACCCGCACACACACATTCGCAAGCACACACACGCGCACATATACTTATATACATACATACATACATACATACCAAACAATATGACACTGATCAGACTGCGCGGATGCGCAGCATGATCTTTGCCTTAGTTATTCATATATGCAATATGTAGGTTCTCTCACGGCAAGGCCCATTAAAAATTACTATGTTTTTTTAATTTCAACAACTATCGGGGCATATCATTTCCAAAAAAAAAAAAATAATAAAAATAAATAAATAAATAAATAAAAAATAATAACAATAATATAAAAATATATGCATAGCAATTACTGGGATCAGTCTGTCCAATCTGATGAGATGACACTAATAACTTAAAGACGTATTGTGTTCATTACCCATATAGCGCAAATGTAGACTGACCAGACTACTCAGATATACAAGCTTATCTGAGTCTTCGCTGTGTATGTACTTGGTTTTGTCAGAAATGATGTCCCTACCCGCACACACATACACACATACATGCACGCACGCACGCACGCACGAACGCATACATACATACATACAACATGGAAGTTAGAAGTTAGAAGTAAGAAGTTAGAAGTTAGAAATTAGAAGTTAGAAGTTAGAAGTAAGAAGTAAGAAGTTAGAAGTTAGAAATAAGAAATGTCCCTACCCGGCTTTCGTATATACATTATCTTTCTTATTTCTGCTCAAAATATAGATTGTGGATGAGGCGGTTCTAACGAGCACCCACAATCTATATTTTGAGCAGAAATACGATAAATATCAGAGTTTTTTTCTGAAATTTTTCAGTTTTTGGAGGTGAAATTTTCTATATAGTTGAATCGGCATGTTTTGTAATGACAACCCAGGGATCTCAAATTGTCACAACATGTTGTTTCTGCTGAGTCTTCATATTTGCTTCAACTGGTTGTTTGATACACATGTATACTATAAGTGTGGTAGAAAGAACGAATGATTTGCTTGCACTGTCTTAGAAGGTGCTTTTGGACTAAAAAGGCTTATATTTTAAAACTCACTGACGTTCTTAATATTTATAACTTCCGACCGCCTTGTCAATACCCTCTCTTCTTATTAGCCCGGCCAATGTGTCAATAGCCACTGCCTAGAGATATTCCTTTGGCTTGCTTGACTAATCAAGGAAACGCTTGCATTACAGTTTAAGCACCGAATTGCAAATTAGGTAACCACAACATTTCGATTAGACCTATCATCGGTTACAACAAAAAAGGAAAGAGAAAAGTCCAGAGAGTGCCACAATCACAAACCGCAGCCCTTCCCAGACCCCAAGAGGAAGAGGAAACCGATAAATCCAAACAAGCATAAATCGAACAAACGTACGAAAAGCACTAAGATTAACTCTCTCTTCCCCAAGCGAGGTAATCGCAATACTAAAAGGACTGAAAAACACAAGAACAAAATGACACATGGAAAGACATACAACAAATCGCCTCGTAGAATAAACCTACAAAGCAACAAAGAATAAGACTAACACCGAGACCACCGCCTTAGAACGGTCAATAGAATAAACCACCGGGGGGGGGGGGGGGGGGGTTAAAGCACTTTTACATCTAGCTAACTTTACCCTGGGTCCCGATGCTACTCTTAATACAGAAACACGTAAAAATTCGGTAGGCATAAAGGCTCCCAACTCAATCAATGCATCAAAGCGAAAACACAAAAATCAAATTAATCACTATAATAAACAAAGACGAGTACTCATGGCTAATTGACTCCTCCGTCAGAAGGCTATAACCACGCCCCAGCGTAAATCCTTAGACAAACAATATCGTGATACCTGTATTTGTCAATGAAAACTGCATTCGTACCTGTATTTATCAATGAAAAAGTACATAGGTAATATTGTTTGTCTAAGCAATAACATTAACGTTAACTGGTAAGCTGTTTTGGTTGGTCAGATTTTGATGTCATTTACTGGTCAGGTGATTTCACGGAGGACTCAGTTCTACTGTATGCCAGATTAGTATTGGTCAAGCACGCCGAACCGCCTCCGGCAGTTCGGGAAACTTCGCATTTCCCGTTGGCTGCACATATAATTAATACCTTTAAATAGCACTTTGTGAAAACTAACCTAAGAATTTTATGACAAAAACAGTGGCTGTTTCTTGATACTAGTGTCCTGCGTGTCTTGCAGATGCCCCAATTAAAAACAACAACAAAAAAAACCCACTATTTCTTGGCACTGCTTTTTTGTGTGCTTGGTTCATACAGAGTCCTTTTTATACGGGCCATCCAATATTCTATTACACATTTTCCTTGGCCTTGATTGTCAGTGTCTGATGTGTTGTCCTCAACGAACCATCATTCTTGCTACATCACATACCTTTTCTATGATGCTTTACTGATTGAATAAGGTAGCTTCTATGTGAGCCGAATAAGTTTGCTCTCGTCATATTTACATCTCTGGGGAATTTTGACATCTAACATGAAGATGTGGGGGCCAGTAAAGTAAATAAGAGAACTCAGGAACAGATTACAGTCAGATGAACAAGCCCTCAATACCAAAAGACAAATACAATAAAGCACCTAGAAAATCAGAAGATGGCAAACAGAGTTGGTAAATTTTTCCCAAAAGGATGACAACTATGTTACCCAAACTTAACTGAGTATACCTTAAACTTACATATTTTTTAAAAGAAAAACATAAGAAAATGAAATACTACATAACAATAAAAATACAACAATGAAAGTACCGACTTGGAACTGTCAATAATAATTTACTCTGTGTGTGTGTGTGTGTGTGTCGTGGGGGGCGGGGGAGGGTGAGGGTCTTAAGCTAGCTTTACAAGATCACAACCCCTTGCCCGCAGCTTCCATGAAGGTAAACACATATATTTGTTCGAACCATGTGGTGGATTTCTAACTCATCTATGAATCATTACGGGCAGGTTTAATTTAGCGTATACACGTGAAATAAACAGTTAAGCAATATGTATGCAAAAACATAATACAAGATTTATTTATTTATTTATTTATTTATTTATTATTGTCCGTTAAAATTAAACGTAATTGAACTGACACTAAAATTCCCCGACTAGACATTTTACTTTTGTTTCATTTTGATTACATATAAATGTAATATTAAGACACGAAGCATCTTCAAAAAACTGATAAGTGGCGAAGAATAGCAGATAATTATTGGCATGTTTTTTTTTTTTTTTTTTTTTTTTTTTTTTTTTCAATATTATAATTATAATAGAGGTTCTTAAAACGAAGCCCACTTTACACCCGAAACTTTGACAGTTTTCTTGTCGAAGTCGCACTCCTCTCTATGAAACATAGGATACGAACTTATATATATTTTCACCACCGTACGCGCATTTCTTTGCACGATAGCTTCTTATTGTCATAACTTCTGATGATAGAAGGCACCTTACCTAATGACTGTCTTGTTTTGTTCGCTAGTATGCAAGATGTAATTTTTCTTATAATGGATCGGCTTTTTTAGTATGTGAAATTACAGGGAAAATGTTTATCCATCCTTTCTTTCATTTATGTATTTGTTTCTTTGTTCGCTCATGCGATCGTTCGTGCATATCAAGTGCGTATGTATGTTTAAGAAAACAAACGTCACATGCAGGTTCAGTGGAAGAGTGAGCGTTGCCAGACAAAACGACCTTACGTTTGTTGGTTTCTTTGTTTGTTTGTTTTTTTTCTATCGAACAGATGTTGCTCAAACTGTGCGGATGCACATGCTGATCTGGAATTTTGTTGGTCATGTGTATTCTTGGACGCCGTCCCATACTTCGTGTAAGTCTTTTTATATCTTAAAGACCCAAAGACCTTGATCAGATTGCGCAGATGCACATGTATGCATATGCTAATCTAGAATTTTGCTGGTCAGGGCCCAGTTGCTCAAAGCTAATGATGTCGTTAGTTAACGATTCGTTAAAATATACATCGAGTGATACGCAAATATGCTGAAATTTTTTGCTGAAAAAATGTGAGTAGCTTTTGCAGTGCAAAAGCTACTCACATTTTTTTCAGCAAAAAATATCAGAATACTGTATATTGAATCTGCTAAAACAGTTATCGAAATGACCCTTAACGAGCTCGTTAAGCTAACGACGCTTTGAACAACTGGGCCCAGGTGTTCTTGAGCATCACTTTCTGTTTCATTTAAGATTTTTTGTTTTTACAAAAGTCCTTACCCGCCTATATTTCATTGACGTTTATCAGCTGCAAAGACCCAGATCAAACTGTATGGATGGTAATTATACTGAGCTATCAAACATATTTGATACCCAATTTCACTTGAGATAATAGATAAATAAAGTAATTAGAGTGAAAATTAGATAAAGTAAGTGGTTTGGTGTGACACGGTAAATAAATAAAGTGGTTTGGGGTATTTTGGGGTTGTTTGCGGTGGTTTAGTGTTTTGTTGTATCTTCATCTTGGTGTTTGGGAAGGGCTGCGGTTTGTGATTGTGACATTCCATGGACTTTTCTCATACCCTTTTTAGGGTGTTTCAACGGACTGATCATTTTCTTCGAAAGCATCTTCGCGCAATGTACATCATTAATTTGATCAAATAGTTATTCTAGATAAAGTCGGTTTTTCTTGAAGTTTCTAAACTGGACTTTGACGTGAACTTGAAGATCATATTGTAAAGATGATTTAAAATGCGCACAACGAAAGTTGAATCAAAGTATATGAAAAACTAACAATTTCATGAGATTTATCATCGCTTCAAGGCACGTACATTCTTCCATACAGAGGCTGACAGGCTTAGGTCACATGTGATCTTATAAAACCTCGTCTAAAAAGTGATAATAAAAATCAGCTGTGTGGCAACTTGACATAACCTTTGAATTTCATAAGATTACCGTGAGATAAACCGGAGGGCAACACCTGTATATCCATAAAATATAATCCCCCCCCCCCTCTCTCTCTCTTTATTTCATAAGATTACCGTGAGATAAACCGGAGGGCAACACCTGTATATCCATAAAATATTAATCTCTCTCTCTCTCTCTCTCTCTCTCTCTCTCTCTCTCTCTCTCTCTCTCTACATCGTTGCAATGACTGGAAAACTAACTGTGCTGAGAATGTAAATGTTTAACACTACTTATTTATTCGTTTTAACTGTTGATTTGAAGCAAGCATTCATATGTATATGTCAAAATATTATCTATATTATCCATGAATTATTAAACAGGACTAATGCCATTAGAGTTATTAAATATAGCCAAAAATCTTTGCGTTTAACTTGCATTTGCATTTCTTTTCAATTCTTTAAAGTGATCCATGATGTTTCCTTGCGATTGTTTACTCTATTATTGAATTACAGTAACAATAGCCATTAATTAGAAGAGAAATGAACAAAGAAACCTTTCATAATCGGTAGTCAAAGTTCTGCGACTTAACCGAAAGTATCAGTCAGGCCTGTCTGCATGTTTGATATCACGTGATACAGGTAAAATCCAATAATGGGAATAAAGTGGGAAGGAAACTTATCAGCCATAACTGGGTTAACAACCATGCATGTAGTTTGCCATGGAATATCCATGTTGTAACCTATAATTTCCTAAATCCCTGTTCAGGCTGATAGGCATGTTGGGCTAAGCGTGCTTACCAAGCTTACTTTCCATGGATGCCTGATGACACCCCATTTATTTTAGGCCCATGTTGATTATTCCTAATTTTGCTTTTGTGTGTATGGACTTTATGAATTTCAGGAATACGATTTTGGTATATTGACATCAAACTCATTTTAATAGCAAGAGACAGTCTCGTTTCCGAAAAATCACTTTTGCCATCAAACTATCTGAATTTATAGACTATGTCGCCATAAAATTCAGGTTCGGACAAACTTTCTTGCAGAAAGGTTTTCAAACCAACTTTATATTTGGACATTAAGTCAGGATGACGGCGGTAAAACTTAGAACATTGTTTACGTAATTTATGATAACGGTGTCTGTGCTAAGTGAGTTCGGCAGTTAAATTTTTATTTCAACTATTAAAATCACTAGGTCCTAATAACAATGTCGAAGTTCCGGTATAATCACTTAATCACTGAAAATTCAAGCTTATGATACCCTTGGGAAAATAAACAATAGTACACGTATTGACCACTGAATCGTATGAAATTCTGTACGCACGAATGTTTCTGTAATAAATTATCCGGCAGCCCTCAACCTCCAATTGTAAAGAAAGGGAAGGTTAAAGGATACGTTGGGAAAATTTTCCGTCTTTTTGTTTTACCAGGGAGATAACTTTTGTGACGTCTTGTTTGCTTCTTGGTACACCGATCAGCTTTTGTAAATAAATAAATAAATTGAATAAATAAAAAAAAATCTTGGGCGATGGTTCGGAAGTATTCATTTCGAAAACAGATATTAACGTACTTAAGAGCGGTCTAAAAATTAATGCCTCATGTAAGTGTGTTTCATAATCTGAAATAATATTTTGATATTTTGCCAGATGTCATAACCTAAATCATTTACTAACGAAGTTTGACGTAAAAAAAACTTACCAGTATGTAATCTGCTTGCATCGCAAACCCAGATAATCCTGTACTTTCGCGCATTCTAATCGGGCAAATGATGCCTGCTTACAGAATGGTTTGGTATTGTATTTTACATCAAAGAACGGAGACGATCTGGTCAGACCGTGCGACTGCGGGACTTCGCTACTCGCATATGGCATAAGTGCGGTTTACCACATTATGGTTAGTGCTTGAAAAGCATTGTTTATCTGCTAATATCGGTCACTTGTCGTTAACAGAAACAATATTCAGACGAACTCGCCGGCTCCCAAGTTGTTTATATGACAATAAAATTAGAAATAGCGTCAATTTAACAACAATACAAAAGCTGCTCTATATATGCGGGTTGTCAAGCGTTATATGGGAACCTTTATTTTGCCAGACAGAAATGATAATATTTCTAACTGTTTTGTGTTGTTGACTACAACATTTTTGAGGAAAAGAGACTTTTTTATTACAGGTCATTAAGAAATGGGCATGATATTTTCTAATTTCCAAGAACCGTCTGACTGGTACTATTTTTTGCAAATTAGATAAGCCACTGTTTAAAGGGATTGGATACCGTTAGTAGTTTTCTGCCATTTATTTAACCCATTTATGCCGATTGGACTCTTCTACCTTCACTCTTCGGACCAGTCCATTTCCAGTGTAAGGGGTGTCTGGATAGCTTTTGTTATTAACTTGTTTTAATAAAATTCCTGTACGTAATGCAAAAAGTGTAGATCCTGATCAGACGCCGCGTTTTGCGGCGTATGATCTGGATCTACACTGTTTGCCAATGTTCCTTTTATGGGACAACAGGCTTAAATTGGTTAAAGGAAACATCTCTTGTAGCTTCCTATTCCCTCTCCTGCATACCACAAATTTAAGTAAATGTACCCTCCTGCACACTACAAATTTAAGTAAAGGTACCCTCCTGCACGCCACAAACGTAAGTAAAGGTACCCTCCTGCACACCACAAAATTAAGTAAAGGTACCCTCCTGCACACCACAAATTTAAGTAAAGGTACCCTCCTGCACACCACAAATGTAAGTAAAGGTACCCTCCTGCACACCACAAATTTAAGTAAAGGTACCCTCCTGCACACCACAAATGTAAGTAAAGGTACCCTCTTCACACCACAAATTTAAGTAAAGGTATCCTCCTGCCCACCACAAATGTAAGTAAAGGTACCCTCCTGCACACCACAAATGTAAGTAAAGGTACCCTCCTGCACACCACAAATGTAAGTAAAGATACTTAGGAAATGCCACAACCTCGAAGCACAGCCTTTCCGAGGCACAAAATGAAGGAGAGATAGGAAATAAATAATGACAAAATGGAGGTCACGTATGAAATTACTGACGTACAAAGTATATCCATAGGTCTAGCTAAGAATGGGTATGACGTACAAAGTATATCCATAGGTCTAGCTAAGAATGGATATCAGGTAAATATTTTTTCTTATTTCTCCACAAAAACATAAGTGATGGGTACTCATTAGAAGCGCCTTGCTGAGGCGTTTTTGATGAGTACCCACAACGTATGTTTTCATGGAGAAATAAGAAAAATATCAATACTTTTGGATTTAAAAAAGCATCTTATCAGAGCTATGATATCCAATCTTCTTAACATGTTGCTTATGGAACCCAAATTACATGTAGATGCTCATGTGCATATATTTCAAGACTGAGCTAAAGACAACGAGAAAATCATGTTATCAAAATTCCGAATTCGCACACTTATTATTACTTTATTTCTCAGACCAATTTCAATAATCGGCGCAGCAAATGCTTATTTTCTAGATGTATAGTAGTTATCTTACAAACTATTTTTTTTTCATTCGAGCGTACAGAAACATTTTGCTGGCTGAAATCCGGCGTTTCGCTCGATGGTTGTGGAATGGCCAGACAAATCTTCTTAATCTTGTCAGTTTTCTTATTTTATTTAAAAGATTCGATTGAAATGATTCGATATATACTGACACAATTTTAGCCTGTCTTTGTTATGTTCTTCTCAACTAGATTACGTATCAAAAATTCAAGCATGTTGTCTGTGGAGAGTTCGCATCAAATATAACGACAAAAGACGCGGTCTATTTTTTGTTTACATCAGTCAGGTAACCAGTTATCTTTTCTTGTATGCAGTTCATTGAGATTATTAGTATCATTATTAAATTGGCACCAAATTTTCTTGCTGTTACCACAAAGAAGTAATAAACAAACCAAATCTGTCCCAAAACGTATATTACTCATATCTACAGTTATGTGTTTGGGAAGCATCATGACCTTGTCAGTACCTACAATGTGCCTATTTTTAGATTTATGTTTGATATTTTTGTCACAGTCATGCCAGAATCAGACATTCTAAATCCCGGACATACTGGTCTCATATTTTCCTAAATCTCTGTTCAGACTGATAGGCATGGCGGACGAGCAATGCTTACCGAGTAATGCTTAATTTCCATGGACGCCTGAATACACCGCATTTATTTTGGGTCCATGTCTGTCTGTCTGTCTCAGCATTCCTAATTTTGTCTTTGTGTATATCTACGATTGTGGTCTGTTGACCTCAGACTCATTTGGTCATTACGAAAACACGCCTATTCAAATATATAGAAAATTTTATCTCCAAAAACTGAAAATTTTCAGATAAAAAACTCAGATATTTTTCATATATCTGCTCAAAACATAGATTGTGGGTACTCGTTAGAACCGCCTCGATGAGGCGGTTCTAACGAGTACCCACAATCTATATTTTTTAGCAGAAATAAGAAAAATAAAGTATACCCCTTTAAACCCCAGTTTTACTATATAAAAGTGGGGTTTAAGGGGGTCAAAAGTACATAGGCATGTTTTCGTGATGAATGGATTTTTTGTCTTACTCTGTTCATTTAAACACGCCAGGTCGGTTGCTGACCTGGTTTTGAAACAGGCTCATTTCTAAATATCCGCGCCTAAACAAATTCTCTGAAATATAAGATAAAGTCTATGAAAACAATGGAATCGCAGTTTAACCCATTTATGTCTAAGGTTTCATAAAAGGAATAAAGACAAGAAGTGTATACCCTAATCGCGATAGTCTGATCACTGTCTACACTGCATTACGAGTAACAAGGAAAAATCTATAAAACATACTAGTACTCGCCAGAAAGGGGTTAATTTATGTTTAACCCATTCAACCCTGTAGACAAAAACTGATATTTTTGCAAACAGTGTAGATCCTGATGAGACGCCTAGTAACGAGCCGTCTCATTAGGATCTACACTTTTTGCTATTCTGTTCTAGATGTTCGACTAAAATCCCTATCTGCAACAATGAACGTGTCCAAATTCATAAGAGAGATGACCATTTCAGAAACTCAGGGGTAAAATGGTTAAGGTGATAATGTTATGCTACAAACATTACCATCACGCAAAACATACCTATATAATTTTGACCCCTTAAACCCAACTTTTATATGGTAAAACTGGGGTTTACAGGTGTATACATTATTTTTCTTATTTCGGCTTTAAAATATAGATTGTCGGTACTCGTTAAAACCGCCTCGGAGAGGCGGTTCTAACGAGTACCCACAATATATGTTTTGAGCAGAAATATGAAAAATAACAGAATTTTTTATTTGAAAATTTTCATTTTTTGGTGGTGAAATTTTTAATATATTTGAATAGGCGTGTTTTCATAATGATAACATACCGGCCTCTGAACTATTTCTTTATCTGAAGCTATGATGACATATACAGTCGAACTTAAATGGCTATAACGTCTTTCGGACCATAAAAATTTGTTCTAGACATGGGTAGTTCCAGAAACTAAGGATTAAATAGAGCGCAAAGTCAGGGGCCGGGGAAACTTACAGGGATAGTTTAGGGATGTCATTTCAATCTTCTATAAAATGTTTTGTTAAATGTACTCATTAGAATCGCCTCCATAAGGCACTCTAATAAGTACAGAAAAAACACACATTTTCATTATAGTATAAAAATATCTAACATATTTCTAAATATTTGTTTTCCCGAGCTATTGGAGTAATCGGTGTTCGAGTCAGTGACGATTTACTGTATGTCGTAGTTCTATCCCTTAGAGCGGGTAGCTGAACTAGCTTTCTTTCAGTCAATGCGATAAGAAACAAAATCATATGAATGACTACAATAAGAGAAAAGTCACTTTTTCTTCAGATGTTTCCACTTCCGTAATGAAAGCAGAACTGATTGTTAGAACATATATGTCAGTTTACCATAAACAGAAGCTGTTCTAAATACGCTATGACGATACAGAACCTTTTTCACGGAATTACGAGTTTCAATGTATCATTATGTGTCCGAAGTCTTGTGGCCTCTAATTTGACCTTGTTAGCAGATCTAATTGTATGCGTTTGAGACGCAGGACTTGATGAATGAGAATTTAAAGC
Source organism: Anodontia alba (assembly GCA_964016985.1). Lineage (NCBI taxonomy): Eukaryota > Metazoa > Mollusca > Bivalvia > Lucinida > Lucinidae > Anodontia > Anodontia alba. The sequence continues at coordinate 33,457,986 of OZ024823.1, forward strand.
AACTCAAGGAATTTCTCATTCAGACTTAGAAACAAGATACAACCACAAAATGGGCCACGCGTAGCTAATAAAACTAATATGAAGTTATCCCGGATAGGGCACAATCACGAAGTGCAGCCCTCCTGAGGTACCGAAGAAAAGATGAGGATGACAAGATGCAATAGCCGATTACAATACCGACATAGAAACAAAGAACTGCAGCCTTGGAACGACCAGCAGGAGAAACTACAAGCTATTGGTGGTGGTGGGACGGGGATTCATCGTAGTTATTTCGATTTTTATTTTTTGCTCATTGAACCCATTCTGGTATCTTAAACGATCAAGTTCAAGAGCATATGAGACTCCGATATTTGATCTTTTATGTGTGTTTTGTTTCCAAGAGCAACCTTTGTATGTTATATTTGAAGTCCTCTATTGCATTTCTATGTTTGTTTGTCGGTGGTTTCATATGTGGCATTTGTTTTGCCATTATTGTTCCTCTTGTCGCCTTCTCGTTGTGCCTCGCGACGGTTGTGCATCATGATTGTGGCATTTCTGAGGCGCTGGTGTTAAGTATCGTGTTGCAGCCGTACAAATATCACCGTACTTCCGCATAGTGAAGACTTTATTATCTTCCTTCGGATCACTAAGCCCATTCTGGGCCCGGTTGTTCAAAGCGTCGTTAGCTTAACGAGCTCGTTAAGGGTCATTTCGTTAACTCTTTTAGCGGATTCAATACACAATATTCTGATATTTTTTGCTGAAAAAAATGTGAGTAGCTTTTGCAGTGCAAAAGCTACTCACATCTTTTCAGCAAAAAATTTCAGCCTATTTGCGTATCACTCGATGAAAGTTTTAACGAATCGTTAACTAACGATGTCGTTAGCTTTGAACAACTGGGCCCTGGTTTCTTGGAAAATCTAATTCCGCTTAACCCGATGCTAGGGTACACATAATGAGAGAAGGTGCATATGCAGCCCCGCAAATACATTGCTGTCATATAAAGGATCTAAATAAAACCGAGACCCAATTTTCGTTCATGTTTTTTTTTTTTTCAAAAGGCATTCTTTGTTGATTTTATATGACTTCAGATACTCTATAGGATGAAGCACGAACGCTAGGTCGCCATACATAGACGGACAAGTCAATCCGTTAGTAGATATTATATAATAAGATTCTGATACATTTAAATTCAAATTCTGTAATTATAGCGATATTAGCTATATTTGGAGGGATTAAATTTGGATAAGATATTATCCTTGTTTAGAGGGATTTAATTTGTATACATTTTATATACTCAAAGACTTTAAAACCGCAACACTTTCTTTACTCAATATCTTCCAGACGCTAGAGGACTTATGCAGCCTCGCAAACTACAGTGTTGCATATAAAGAGGCTTAATCAAACCGAGTCTCCAATTTTCGTAATTTTGTGTGTTCTTTGTTACCAAAGGCAATCCTCATCACGAAAACACGCCTATGTAATTTTTACCCCCTTAAACCCCACTTTTATATAGTAAAACTGGAGTTTACGGGGGTATGTACTATTTTTCTTATTTCTGCTCAGAAACATAGATTGTGGGTACTCGTTAGAACCGCCTCGACGAGGCGGTTCTAACGAGTACCCACAATCTATGTTTTGAGCAGAAATATGAAAAATATCAGATTTTTTTATCTGAACATTTTCATTTTTTGGTGGTAAAATTTTCAGTATATTTGAATAGGCATGTTTTCGTAATGTTTTGACTTTTGTTTCAAATCAAATCGGAAATGATTGCCAATTTGCTAACGAAGTCCGAAACATGAGTTATACCCTCCTTTTATTTTCATTCAAAAGTAACAAGACAAGTTTTGCTGGAAACAGTTTTTCCAATAAAATTTGTAACACCTAACACATAATCGTTAGGTGTTTAACATTGAAATTCGGTTTATGGTAAAAACTTGCTCATGAGATATTTTCAACTGATGAGTCTTAAACAAGCTATACAAATTATCATTTTTCTATCTTTTTTATAAAACAGAAATTCGAGTTGTTATCAAAGTGTTGCGTTTATAAAGTCCGTCAGTATATATCTTTTATTCAAAGTAATTATTATTGATATTTAGCCATCTTAGCTTTTAGAAGTTCACCTGAATCCTACAATTACTTTTGTTAGAAAACAACACCATAAACTGTATTTCTAAACAAAACAGGAAAAAAAACCAACAACAACAACAAAAAAAAAAAAACATTGTTACACCTATTATTTGCTGGTGTAATCTAGTACCAAACAGATTAACCATTCAGGTATCTAGAAGAAGATTGAAAGCTTCAATAATATTAACTTGGTTTTCGTCAGAGAGGCAAACACCATGACGTCACTAATAAAACTAATCAAAACCTAATCTGAAACAACGGGTTGGGGGGCGGGGCACAAAAATGTTTCCCCATCAGAACACCCATTACGTGTATATAAAGAAAATGATGGACCTCAGGAATTGATACAGTCCGATCCACATCAAGCCCCAAATATCAAACGGAAAGGCAGACAAATACAATAAAGCAGCCACAAAATGACAGACGGCAAGCAGCGCTGGCAAGTCTAACTCAAAAAGGTGGCTCTGTTACCCAACCTTAACTAAATATGTAATCAACTTACATATTAATTTAAAAAAAAAACATTAGAAAGTGAAACACTGCACAACAATTAACACAACGCACCAAAATAAAAGTACCGTCTTTGAACGGTCTGCATTGAAATACTTCGGGATTTAATTTAATCATATTTATTGAAAAAATCATGATGCAACGGGTCGGGCCTCACAACATTAGTTACAGCCCTCCCCCTACAATGGCAAACATAGCATGTATGTATCAGAGGACAATAACAATATACAATACACTGTTCAATTTTTAAACTAAGGAAAGACATAAGCTATTGCATTACGAAAACACACCTATTTAAATACACTGAAAATTTTACCACCAAAAAATGACAAATTTTCAGATAAAATATTCTGATTTTTTTTTTTATATTTCTGCTAAAAACATAGATTGCGGGTACTTGTTAGAACCGCCTCGTCGAGGCTCTTCGAGGCGGTTCTAACGAGTACCCACAATCTATGTTTTTGAGCAGAAATAACAAAAATAATGTATACCCCTGTAAACCCCAGTTTTACTATATAAAAGTGGGGTTTAAGGGTGTCAGAATTATATAGGCGTGTTTTCGTGATGGTAAGTACAATAACAGTAAATAACTAAGCTATAGAAGGTAGTTGCGGTCATGGTACCAAAGCCGTAATTCAAAATCATAAATCCATAAACGAATGACGAATCAGAATGTTCAGACCAACAGACATGGACCCCAGAACAAAGGGTGTAATCAGGCGTCCGCGGATAGTAAGCATTACTTGGTAAGCAAGCTTCGCCCACCATGCCCATGGGCCTGAACGAAGGAAATGTCGGTAGAAGCGTATGTCCGGGATTTGGGAAGTCTACTTATGGCGCGTCACTGGCAAAAACATCAGAAACAATTCTGGAAACTGCCACATTGTAGGGATTGACTAGATCATGATGTCTCCCATAGAACTTCTTAAGTGTTGCTACCAGTTTGGTTTTTTGATACCCCTGGCTCAACAACTTTTGAGTGAGCACTTTCCCACGCTATAGAAAAGAAAATCTAAGTGTTTATATTGAAATGTTATAATGCTTAATGCTGAAAGAATCGGAAGTAATAAGAATGTACATATACATATAATAATATTTGGGGAGGGGCGGACTTTAGCTAAAGCTTATGCTAAATCTAATACAAATATTGTCCGAAACATAAATAAAAAATTCACGAATATTTTAATAATAATCTGTAATTTTTGTGCTCCTCAAAAGAACCAAAAGCACGTTTCTCATTACCGGCCAAATAAAAAATGCTCTTGAGTCCATTCAGTTAACTAAATAATTTATTTGATATTATATGTAAAGTAGAAAATAATAATGGGAAAAATTACATGGCTAACTGGAAGCCCTTAGATTTTAATTCATCAGATTCCTACATGAATGTTTACTCGACCTAAAGAGAATTTTATTATCCTCTCATAAAACTTCACAATATTTTAGTATATGGATGGTTCTCACCATTTTCAGCCCGACAGACCAAACCAATACATGTGCAAAACGTGTATCGAGCCGCCTCATCAAGATCTTCACTGTTTGCCATTCAATTTTTGTTTTAAACTGAAACCCCTATTTACATCAGTGGACGGGTCCAAACTTAAGGATAGACAAATCCGCTACATAACCTCATGGATGAAAGGGTTAACTGCAGTGAGGCATGAGGTCAGTTATACAGACAAAATTAATACAATATACAGTTGACTCTCATTATCTCAAGCACTGATAAATCAAATTATTACTAGTCATACTAAAAAAAGGGCAATAATGGTTAAGCTTGCTGTATTTTCCTTACATTTCAATTGCTTTTTACCTCAAACTACTGTTATCTCAAACCAAATATTCTGGTCCCCTGGAGTTTGAGTTAAAGAGTGCTGATCCTTTCAAACAGCACGCTATTGTAATGTAGTTCAGCCACGACTCCAACATAAATTGTAATAACTCGGTCTAGATACAGTATCCTGTCTGGAATATTACAAATGTTATTTCTTTTCCTCGCAGTAAACAGATATTTACGGATATCTGTATGCATATTCATAGCATTATAAATCATACCGTGCGTTTCTATTACCATTAATCGTTACCATTCCCCGGACTAATTCAGCAGGCGACAAACTGATATATATCTTATGTCTCTCAGAAAATAGGTTTTGATGTCTCATTCAAAGTGTCCCCGATGCAAAGCCTATCAAATAAATAAATAAATAAAATAAAATAAAAAATAAGAAAACTACTTCAAAATGTCGTCTGCTGAATTTGTTTAACCAGCATGCTTAATGTTTATGACGAAACAATAAATTAGTACCAACAGTGATGCGGGCGCAAACTCATAGTTATGCTTAGATCACAGGTTGTTCGCCCCCTGCTATGTGGCTGCTTGCAGGCTCGTGTTTGACATATTTGCCACAAACGCCTAGACAGGCTTTCAAATACTGGACATAAGGGGAAGCGATCGAGTAAATCCACTTTAATCCCAAACCCTCAGAACGTATTCCCAGGTGGTTCTTCTGCCGCCGTTTTTCTTTCTTTGTATGACGTATAAGTACAGTCAAACTTCAATAGCTCGAATATCTTTGGGACCATGAAAATTTGTTAGAGAGATGGGTTCATCATTTTGTCTTCTTTCGATTGCCTCAGGAAGACCGTGCTACGTGACTGTGGCCTTTCCTGTGTAACTTCATTTATCCATTTCATTTCATTCCTTATTATCTTTCAACTGTATATTATAGATCATTTTTCTAGAAAAATTCTGGATTATTAATTGTATACGTTTGTCGTAATGAGTGTATACATTATTTTCTTATTTCTGCTCAAAAACATAGATTGTGGGCACTCGTTAGAACCGCCTCAGTGAGGCGACACTCATTAGAACCGCCTGTGAGGCGGTTAGAACGAGTACCCACAATCTATATTTTGAGCAGAGGTATAAAAAATAAGGTTTTGAAAACTTTCAGGTTTTGGTGATGAAATTTTCAATAAATTTAAATAGGCGTGTTCTCGTAATGGCTGATGTGGATCTCTCCTGCAAGTATGCCCCGAAGACACCCTTTCTTATAGCCCGGTGCTTAACGCGTAATGTAAAATACTTATAGTGACAGTCACTGAGCTTTTGAGCCGTTCACAAGCCAGCTGCTGTTCTCATCAAGAAAACATATCTATATAATTTTGACCCCCTTAAACCCCACTTTTATATAGTAAAACTGTGGTTTACGGTGGTATTTTATTTTTGTTCAAAAACATAGATTGTTTTCAGAGCTTTTGAGGCGTTCACAAGAGAGCTACTGTTCTGTTTGTTTCAAAACATGTTAGTCTTTCGATCCTTAACAAAATTTAAAAAAAAAAAAAAAAAACAAAAACAAAAAAAAAAAAAAAAAAACAAGAAAGAAATACACACAGACAAAAAAAAAACAACAAACAAACAACATGACGATTGGATGTCAAGACAACATTTCACATCATGTATCTGTTGTTGCATAATAATCATTTCACCTGTGACATGATCTCATCAAAATACAAAAGTGCATAAGAATGCACACAAAGGAATTGAACACGAATATTGCCAATTTACAAGAAAGTAACAAAACATTGTCATTTATATCCCTGAACACGTTTTGTTTGAATTTGACTGAAAATTCATTAAGAAAAAGAGAAAACGTGTATTAATACAAGCATATTGACACCTGTCAGAACATAATTTAATGGAAGAGAAGTGATGAACTATTTAATTAAGACAAGTGAACTATTTAGAAATTAGTCTAATTTTGGGTCCAAAAAGAGCACTGTATAAGGACTGACTATAATGACAACTGAAATATTATCGTCATTTCACAATGGCACAATCCTAATAAAGTACATGTTTGTGTCATGTGTTTGGCACAGTATCTAACACAAACATATCCATCAGTAATAAATGCTTAGGAGAAGGCGATTGTTGCAATGTTAATCTTGATTTTCGCAGAAAAAAAAAAAAAAAAAAAAAAAAGAATTTTATGCAAATTATCTCCTAAAAGTTAGACTTTTTCAATTTCAGTTTCAGCAAACAATTGCATGAACTTTCAAACCTTGATTTCTTGGAAAAGTAAGACGATTGTGTCGTCCGCTACATTTGCTCAGAGAGTGTTAACGGTTCAACAATAGATACTTCCATATCATTCTGAATGGCTTAAAATCACTTTTAGAAGATGTTATACCATACTTTAGTGCTCTGTAAATCATAGCAGTGTAGATTTATGTGACAATTTCTGCGTTTCGATTTACAGCGAAACAATTTCTAGATTAAACAAACGGACATTTTATTGCATATAATTTTTCATCGGCATACACATTGTCTGATCATCAGGAAAACACGCCTATATAATTCTGACCCCCTGAAACCCCACTTTTATATAGTAAAACTGGGGTTTACAGGAGTATATGTTATTTTTTTTATTTCTGCTCAAAACATAGATTGTGGGTACTCGTTAGAACCGCCTCGACGAGGCGGTTCTAACGAGTACCCACAATGTATGTTTTGAGCAGAAATATGAAAAACATCAGATTTTTTTATCTGGAAATTTTCCCATTTTTGGTTGTAAAATTTTCAATATATTTGAATAGGCATGTTTTCGTAATGACATACCTGCTTTATGCCGGTACTCTAGCACAACAATATACAGATTACGTATCAATCTTTATCACTCTTTGGGCATACTCATCACGAGTATAATCATCACGAAAACACGCCTATATTATTTTGCCCCCCTTAAACCCCAATTTTATATAGTAAAACTGGGGTTTACAGGGGTATACACTCTTTTTCTTATTTTGCTAAGAAACATAGATTGTGGGTACTCGTTAGAACCGCCTCGCAGAGGCGGTTCTAACGAGTACCCACAATCTGTGTTTTGAGCAGGAATATGAAAAATATCAGAATTTTTTATCTGAAAATTTTCCTTTTATGGTTGTAAAATTTTCAATATATTTGAATAGGCGTGTTTTCGTAATGATTTTTTTTCCCAAGAAAATAGGCCTTGACATACCATGCAAATTGTCTCCAAAGGAAGTAATTTGCATGACGCGCAAAGCATATTTCCAGTACGAAACATATTTCAAAATTTCGACGGCTTAAATGTTTATTCAGTGTTCTATGCGTTAAGAGGAATTGGCACTCTTTCAGGGAGGCAACACTATTCCATTAATATAACTCTCTTTGGAAACCAGATCAGCTCCAAAACGAAAGAATTTGCTCCCAAGGAACACATTCTTTATTTTAGAGTAGAACTCTTTTCAGAAAAAGGCGGTTCCTCCGTTGCAGTTTTTCTTTGTTTTTGTGTTGGTAGCTTCATATGTTGCGTTCATTTCTTTTAGTGCCTTGGTTGTGGTTCTAGAGTATGGCATTCCTGGCATATTTTCACATATATACATACATAATGGATACGACTGGTTGTTATATATACATAGAAAGAATACCGACTTCACATGTCGAAACGCGAAACGCGTTTGATAAAAACTTAAGAATAAACCATGTGTGACGTGAAGTCGTTATTCTTTATATATATATATATATATATATATATATATATATATATATATATATATATATATATATATATATATATATATATATATATATATATGTCTAAAATGGCAATATACAGTTGTATATACCAAGCGTATCCAATCCCCTTTACATGTTATTTACAGAATAAATCAAAATCTGCCAGTAAAAGCTACTCCAACGTGTTGGACTTCTCCTCTGCTAATGAAATTATGCTCATTCTGAAAAGAGTTATACTGTTTTGTTCGTCCATATGAATATCTACAGCTTGCGTAAGTGCAGTGTAACGGCCATAAAACGTCTCCCTGTAAACTGTTAATCACTATAGCGTAGTTTTGTTTTCTGACCCTTTGTGATTGCTGAGCCAGATCAAGGATTTTTGAAGCCACCATACTGAAACTAAATGATCTGTCCCTGATAACGACACTCATTACGAAAACACGGCTATATAATTTTGACCCCCTTAAACCCCAATTTTATATAGTCAAACTGGGGTTTACAAGGGTATACATTATTTTTCTTATTTTGCTCACAAACATAGATTGTGGGTACTCGTTAGAACCGCCTCGCCGAGGCGGTTCTAACGAGTACCCACAATCTATGTTTTGAGCAGACATTTGAAAAATATTAGATTTTTTTTATCTGAAAATTTTCATTTTTTTTTGGTGGTGAAATGTTCAATATATTTGAATAGGCGTGTTTTCGTAATGCAAACTATTCTCACAAGGGTTTCTCCTTGTAGAATGTGTTTATCTTCACTACAGCTTGTGTTGATGTCGTGTGGCTTAAATAGTTTCTGATCTATATGATCATTCAGGCCTATTCCAAGAGTTTTTGATTTTTTAAAATGTACCGTATTTACCCTAAGTATTCGGACACCTCAACTCCTTACCATATATGTTCTAACATTTGAACCAGTACAATTCACTACCCGATGTTGTGTCTAAAAATTGCTGGATGAGTGGCAAACAGTATAGACCCAGATATGACGCCGCAGAACGCGGCGTCTCATCTGGGTCTATACTGTTTGCTCAGGCCTGTCTGTCCGAATACATATGGTAAATACGGTATAGGGATTCACTGAAGATGTCGAACTTACCGAAACTAGCTGGTCTGTCATAAACCCCTTTTTGCATACATATGCAATAAGGACCCTTTCTTCTCATGTTGCAGGCAAAATACCATTCAGGAAAGCCTTTTGAAAATGAACCGGGGCAATGGATTTCCTGCAAATTTGCATGTGCATTCAGCGAAGACTGATGAGCTTGCGCATCAACTGATCAGAGTCTCTGCTATCTATCTGAAGACGCTTTGGATTCTAGGCTACACCTTGGTCACTCAAAGAGTGCCCTATGAAGACTCTAATCAGACTGCACAGTCTTCACGGCGCGCACACGCAATCTTGGCCCAGTTGTTCAAAGCGTCGTTAGCTTAACGAGCTCGTTAAGGGTCATTTCGTTAACTGGTTTAGCGGACTCAATACACACTATTCTGATATTTTTTGCTGAAAAAATGTGTAGCACTGCTAAAGCTACTCACATTTTTTCAGCAAAAAAATTCTGCATATTTGCGTATCACTCGATGTAAATTTTAAGGAATCGTAAACTAACGACATCAATAGCTTTGAACAACTGGGCCCTTGTTTTAAATGCTGTGTCCCGGCTCAAATGGAAAATACAACAGTGACAATGTGTGAAGCTTAATATAAACTCAGTATTGCTACTTCAATCAGAAACTTTAATTGTTTATCGCATTTAGACACGAGATTGTCAAACCTGTGAATAAACGTCATAGGAAAAGCAGAGATTCTGTATTACAGTGCGGATTAAATGTTTCAATATGATTGATCGTGAGAAGTTTAGCTTTGATTTTAATTTATTTCTTTCTGTACATTGTCGTGTAATTTGAATGCACGATATTGTCTAAAAAGATTGATTTCAAAACTTGAAATGAAAGTACACAGGAACATTTTTTACGGTCATTATTTCTCTTCAGCTGTTTCAAGAAGGTCGGTTGTCATTTTTTGGCAAAAGAGAGTGTATAAGTACTTCTTAACTGCTTAGAGGACTGAGCCTGTTCAAAACCAGATATGGTTAGGTAAACTAACCGGGTCGACATGACGTTAATTGTGTTGACTGGGTCGTTAAACTAAAAAAACCACCAACCAACACAGAAACAACAACAAAACTGTATCAGTGATAAAAATTAAAGTCTTGCAAAGACAACAAAAGCAATGCATGTGCAGCAACCGATGAAGCAATAATACAGGACAGCAACAAAAGAATAGCCGTTCAACGGTTTGGCATATTATCCTAACCCTTTCCCCCAAGATCCTGAAATGGGCTCTTCCGTCTGTAACTTTGGACACATCCATTTTTGCAAATAAGTTTTAAGTCAAAAATCAATAATAGAATGGCAAACAGTGTAGATCCTGATGAGACGGCTCGTCACGAGCCGTCTCATCTTGATCTGCCCTGTTTGCGAAGGTATCCGTGTTGGTCTGCAGAGATGAAAGGTTTAACACGTCAAAGTAATTGTATACTTCTCAGTCATAGCTCTAAATAAGGCATTGTTTTTCAGTCAAGGATGTTGATATTTGCTTTTTCCAAGTCTCTACAAAAACATATGCTGTGAGTACAAATTTGTCTCTACAACATATGCTTTTATAAAGTAGTAAATAAACAGATTATCTTGAGATACATCTTATCTAGAGCTGTATATGCCATGACAGTTTTATCATATAAAATGGGACAAATAAGGAAGGCTTGGTCATTAAGTGAATTAAATCAGCAATTAAATCAGACTTATGCAATCGAAATGTTACTAGAGGTAACGCAGAGATTGAATGAAACCGTTTTAAAATAGCATACTTATTACGTCAAAACGCCATTGCAAAATGTATTCGTCTGTCATAGCATACTGAATTAGTGGAAAATAATGGTTTGGTTAATACACCCACTTATATGAAGTTCGCGGTGCAAATCATTGATAAAACTAAGAATCTGAATTAAGCTTTAAGAGTAGAAATGCCACTACTCTATGTACATCCTCTTGGGACACATTTTTCCTTTTAGAATATACCATATTTGGAAGGTATGCACATTACGAAAACACGCCTATTCAAATGTATTGAAAATTTCACCACTAAAAACTGAAAGTGTTCAGGTAAAAATTCTGATATTTTTCATATTTCTGCTGAAAACATAGATTGTGGGTACACGTTAGAACCGCCTCACCGAGGCGGTTCTAACGAGTACCCACAATCTATGTATTTGAGCAGAAATAAAACAAATAATGTATACCCCTGTAAACCCCATTTCTACTGTATAAAAGTGGGGTTTAAGGGGGTCAAAATTATATAGGTATGGTTGCGTGATGAACATCATTTAACAAAAGTACTTCCTTTGAATATTATTCATTCCTGTTGATAGCTATAGCTTTTACAGTGTAGAATCTCTTTCCCTGTAGATAGTTTGGCATTATGTCAAAGACGAATGATTGGATATGATCACAATCCGAGCAGGTATTTTACTACGCAACACCTGTTCTAGAAAATTAATTTTAGACAGATACTTTACTTGTCAAATTCTACCGTTGCATCTGCAGACTGGTTTGGCCCCATTCACTTCTCGATTTTATTTGATTTAAACTGAGTACTCATATTGTAGTTCCTCAAAACGTGAGACCCAAAGGTAAATAAGTTGGTAAACTTTTGCAAACAAAATCACATCAATTAACCCATTTAAGCCGAGTGGACTCTTCTACCATAACTCTTTGTACCGGTTCATTTCAAATATATTTTTTGTGCTGAGGTTTTACGGCCCAGTCAACCCAATGTGGTCATGTCGAGCGCGGTCAGTTTACCTAACCACACGTTTCCTGGGCAGGCTTAGTCCTCTAAGCGGTTAACCAGTATCGTGCACATTCATTCGCCAGAAGCTGACAGCTGTCCTTCTTGAATCAGCGGAAGGGAGAGAATGACCGTTGAAAATATTTCATGATCAATCTCCACGAAAGAATGTTGCCGACCTCGGCGGGGGTTGAATTCGCGACCTCCTGGTCTCCAGTCGGACGGCGCATCCAATTGAGCCACCGAGGCCGGATCATTTCAAATATAAGGGGTGTCTTGTTAGTTTTTATTGTTACCACGTTTTATACAAGTTCTTTTCCTAAATGCAAACAGTGTAGATCCTCAGTCGCCATCAGATTGAACAATTTTATTCAGGCAGCTCAGCGTTCTTATCTGAGCTCTATGATCATTAACATATTTGTAGTGTCCAATAAAACCATTAGGACAGCAGCATAGCTGATAAAGTACCCACTTTCTCCTTTATCTTCATGTTTTATCAAAACATTGTATGTACTGATCAGATTCCTTCCACTCTACTGTCGGAGAGTGGGTTGAAAAGTAAAATATAATAGCTTGTATATAATGTCTTTTCTTTTAAATAATTCTTATATTTTATTGTGCAAGTGTAAATTTAACTTAGAGAATTATGACATAGATTGATTGATTGTGTTGGGGTTTAACGACACGTCAACCCTTGAGGGTCATTTTGTGTCGTCTCCCAGAGAAAGGGAGAAAAGAGATAGAAGAGAGAGTAGAGGAGATGAAAGAGAGGGACAGGGAAGAAAGAGGAACAGGAATGAAAGTGAAGAAACAGAAGAAATAAAAACATTCCCCCTCTACCCTTACCCACTACAAGGATAGCAGGCCTTGCCCAACTGTAAGCCAATATCAGTTGGACGCCCCAGTGATGTAAGATACACAGCACCTTCGCACCACCCGACCACCCCCAATTATGACATAGAAGTGTTTGAGAAAAGGTGTCAGAATGGCAAACAGTGCAGATCCTGATGAAACTGCTCCTTATACTTTGTCAGTGTCTGTAATAAGCAGATATTAGCGATAAGAAATGTAAGAAAATGAGTGGGAATAGCCACAAGATATAAGAACTAAATTTGGTACAATTTTAAAATAGCATTGCTTACAATGAAGCGTTGTATTCGACTAATCACTGCATAAATACAAGACATTACGAAAACATGCCTATTCAAATATACTGAAAAGTTAATCACCGAAAAATTGAAAATTTTCAGACAAAAAATTCAAATATTTTTCATATTTCTGCTCAAAACATAGATTGTGGGTACTCGTTAGAACCGCCTCGCAGAGGCGGTTCTTACGAATACCCACAATCTATGTTTTTGAGCAGAAATAAGAAAAATAATGTATACCCCTATAAACCCAAGTTTTACTATATAAAAGTGGGGTTTAAGGGGGGTCAAAATTATATAGGCGTGTTTTCGTGATGAGTAGATTCAGGACTGTAACAAGAGGGGTTACTTTCAGGTCTCCCATAAAGAGACCCTTGCAAATGGTTAAGATGTTGATAAGATGTTGTCTGATAAGGGTCTTCACTGTTTTCAAAAAATAATGTAAGAAAAGCGTCACAAGAAACAAGTCGTGGAAAAATATCAGATTTGAGTAGAACAAAAGTCACGGAAAAAAGTCAGAAAACACTTATAATTTGCTATATCTCACTTTTCATAGTTGTTATATGAGGCAAAGAACAACAAAATTATGAGTTTTTAAAGTTTTATTAACAAACAAAAGGAAGAAGAAGCTCGTTTGATAATAGAAGAACAAGTTTGTTTCAAATATGATTGTACTTGTGTAGCTTCCCTGTTAGAAGGCTGTGAATATAAATTCTAAAATTTCATCACGTAAACAACTAAACTTTCATAAGAAGCAAATGAATTTTCAAAGTCACGTAATTTACTATCGGCTATCATGGCAAACACGTTTTGAGTTCCAAATACGTTATGACTTGGACAGGAACAATTGAATATGTAACAATACAAAACGAATTATAATGGGGACAGATTGCACGTGTAAGTCAAAAGACATATATTAAGCATGGATACATCACCTTTTCGTCGCATCTGCTTTATCAGGGCAACTTAGGCGTGCAAGTTTCCGTCCGTTCGTCCTTTCGTCCGTCCGTCTGTTTGTCGTACCGTTAACATTTACCCTTGCCCAGCTAGCATTCTACGTAAATCTACATGTCGGCCCGATATAGATTTACGTAGAATGTTGACTGGGTGGTGTCTTGTGAGCGCAACTAGTCTTACAGTTTTGTACCGATCGCTTTGAAATTTTCATGTGCTTTCTTCAGTGTATGAGGATGTTTATGTGATTTGGTTATAATTGTTAGATTAGTTTTTGTCACTTTTTTCACATTGTGAACTTAGTCGTTTTTCACCAGTACTATATAGATATTGTGAGCGCAACTCCTCTTACATCTTTTTGTACCGATCGTTTTGAAACTTTGTATGTGTTTTCTCCATGTTACGAGGATGTGCATATGGTTTGGATATAATTGTTAGGTGCGACATCAGCTTCACCGAAGTTCGATCTATATTTTTCTCTGAAATGTTAACATCATCCAGTAACACGAATCTGGTAAAGGCTTTCTGAGTTCCCAACTAATATTTTACTTACTAGCCAAGTACAACTGGAGATATAACTGTTACAGTATATAATCAGTCACAGTGACTATAAAAGAATAAATAATGTGGATGTTTCCGGTGTTTTCTTTTCCGGTGACCTTTTTCCTACGACATTTTTGAGTACCCCATATATTCATCTATACTTTAAAATCGTTACAAAGAAGACTCAAAAGATGAAGATCCTAAATTGCAGATTCTCACCTAAATCTGGATTTGTGTTGTCTTGTTATATAAGAAGTTTTATAATAAATATGAAACCAAATTTATAACCCAGGATGCTGAGGAAAGTTATTTCCCCATTTCTCCCAAAACACTTTTGGATATTATAACTACTTATTTTCATTTCGATAAAGCAAGCCTAAAACATGATGCGAAATTAGCTGATATTATTCTTTAATGTGAGGGTCATTCTCACTTAGACGAGATCTCATTTAGACTTCTCCAATACACCCTTTGCATTTTGGAATTTTGCCGATTCAGCCAAGATTCACATGTAAAGAACCCAAGACTATTAAATAAACTTTAACATATATTGTAAGCAAAGCGTAGATCAAGCTTTCTGCGAAAGCTTATACTTGTCACTATATAGTCCCACTTTGAAAACTGTGGAACGGGGTGGGTGGTGGCGAAGGTGGGGGGAGGGGGCGGTAGGGGGTTTTACTGGAGTTTCCTTGTCCTTTTGTAGTTCCTATCGTGATTCTGTCTTTCTGTCCTTCTGTAACCACTTCCAGGATGAACATTTTCGCCACACTTTCTTCAGTAACTGAACTCGAGACGTTCAAATTTGTTACACGGACAATGGGCGGATGTATCGTGTGTACCAAAAATTCATGCTTATTAGCTCACCCGAGTATAGAGTGCTCATGCCGTTGTGGTGAGTGAGCTATTGTGACAGTTTAATGTCCGTTGTCCGTCAAGCGGCTCTTACGCTAATTTCAAACAAACTTATGTTGCCTAAGTGTCCGACTTTCTACCAGAATAGCTAAATAAATGTTATTGGTTCCGCTCTAATGAAAACGTTGGTCACAATGGCCGCCATCTTGGAACTTTATTATAAACTTCTCCTGAACCGAAAGGCCAATTGACTCGAAACTTCATAGGAAGTATTGGGGCAACTTGTAGATAAAAAAGCTTAAATCGTTCCGATCAGATATCCAAGAGGGTCTCAATGACCGTCACCTTGAAAATCTATTTTAAACCTCTCCTAAATGTAAAGGCCGAATGTCTTGAAACTTGGGAGGAAGTATCTTAGCGACTTATAGATCGATTATAGCTAAACTCGTTCTTATCAGAAATCTTGAAAATCTATCTATTTTGAATTTCTACTCCTGAACCGAAAAACCAGTTGACTTGAAACTTCGTAGGAAGTATCGAGGCAACGTGTAGATAATAAAAAAGAAGCTTAAATCGTTCTGATCGAATATTTAAAATAGCTGCCATCTTAAAAACCTATTTTGAACTTCTTCTGAATGGTAAGGCCGATTGATTCGAAACTTGGTACGAAATATCAGAACTAGTTCCGATCAGAAATTCAAGACAGCCGCCACTCTGCCATCTTGAAAATCTATTTTGAACTTCTTCTCCTGAACCGCAAGACCAGTTTACTCCAAACTTGGTAGGAAGCATCGCGATGACTTATTGATAAAATATAGTCAAACGCTAGGGTTCCGATTGGAAAGCCAAGATGGTCGCCACGGCCACTATTTCGAAACTATAGTTTGAATATTCCTAAACCGAAAAGCCATTTGACTCGAAATATGATGGGAAGTATCGGGGTGACTTGTCTATAAAAAAAAAGCTAAAAAAAAAAAAAAAAAAGATCCGATATGATATCCAAGATAGCCGTCACTCCGTCATCTTGAAAATTATTTTGAACTCCTTAACCGAAGCGCCAATCGACTCGAAACTACGTTGGATGTTTCGAGGTAATTTGTAGATCGAAATAGCTATAATAGTTGAGATTGGAAATCCAAAGACTTCTCCAGTACCAAAATGCCAATTGCCTCGAAACTTGGTAGTAAATATCAGAACGACTTGCAAAACAAAAATAAGTAATATCGTTACCATCAGAAATCCAAGATGTAGGCGGGAAGTATTCGTGGTGACATGTTAATAAAAATGGCTAACTTCCTTGTGATCGAAAATCTACTTCGAATTTCTGATGAACAGAAAGGCCAATAGACTCGAAACTTCATTTAAAATATTAAAAAGACTTGTTCAATTTTAAGTCCTGGGGTAAAATTTGGCCCCTCTTCAGGGGTCACTTGTCTAGTACTCAGGCGGGCGATACAGGACATCTTGGCCCTCTTGTTCAGTTATTTCTCCATTTTTTGTGCTGTCTTCAGTTTTCAGGTAATAAAATGTCTTTCTCCCCTGACAACACTGCAATGGGACTACATGCTATGGTGTAAACTGTTCATGCAACTTTCACATCACTAATGAAATAGCATCTCAAACCATATTCTAATATTTTGAAAGAAATTAATATTCTTAAAAATAAAAGTACAGTGTAAAAACTATACAACAGCCATTCTTGGGAATAAATAATGACTGACTGATGTAGGGGTGGCTGTTGTTGGAGGTCAATATATAGTACAACTTCTCTTTGGAAATCAGAACAACTGTTGCTAAAGAGAAGTACAGTCGACTCTCGTTATCTCGAATTCCAAGGGACTCACTGAAACACTTCGAGATATCCGTACCTTGACATATTAGAGTTGAGAGAGTGAGGAAAACAATAAATTGAACAACCACATTTAACAAATGACTATGTAATTTGACTCCTGAAGTTAGAAATATATATATGAAATAATGTGGAAAAGAGGAGAAATTGCTCCTTAGGAGCAATTTCTCCTCTTTTCCACATTATTTTGTTACCTGTTGTCATAGATTCATGTTAAAACTGGGACCAGATTTTCACTTCGAGATAAGCAGTTATTCGAAATAAACGAGTTGGAGATAACGAGGTTCGACTGTATTGTAGTTTCAGTAATGTTTTCTATTTCAGGCTTTAAATATGCAAAGATATGTTTGTTGTTTATAGTTGTTGATTTGTTTTCAATTATTTTTCACATTTTTTTTCTATCCTCTATGCGAGTATAATTTAACTTCTAAAGCAAGAAAGTGTGAATTGTTCACTCTCAGAATTTACTGCTGGAGTCAGTTACTAGGCAATTAATTTACTGTTAAATAAATACTCTGGAATGAAGACCAGTATTTTGGCAAATTTTCGGAAATCCGGCACTAAATTCCAGAGTGACCAGATCAGACGCCACGTTCTGTGGCGTCTGATCTGGGTCTACACTTTTTATCAATGTCCCTTTTGTGAGTCTATGCATGAATAGTAATGCAGTAACGTGCAACATTGCTGAAACTTCCTAGTCCATCGTTAAGAGACGTTCTATTTTCAAATAAAACAAAAGAGCTCAGTTATCCCAAAGGCCCAGAAATGATAAACTTATTAACCACTAAGTGAAGGACAATGAGATGTTTTAGGGTCACCACACATCATTAACACCAGTTTTAGTGAATAAAAATAAACTCTAAAAGTAGGGACCTTTTTGAACACACACACACACACACACACACACACACACACACACACACACACACAATAAAATAAAAAAAAAAAAAAAAACAAAAAAAAAAAAACACATACACACATGAAAAAAAAAAAAAAAACAACAACAGATCTGGTTTATTGAGTGTGTTTAACCCATTTACGTATGCCGAGTGGATTCTTCTATCTGAACCTTTTGAACCGGTCTTTTTCCAATAGAAAGGGAGTATGATTGGATTTTATTATTGCCATGTTTCGTAGAAAATTCCTGATTTTATTGCATTCTGTGGGATCTGATCTGGGTCTACACTGTTTTCTAATGTCCCTTTTATGGGACGCCATGCATAAATGGTTTAAATATAATGTAACGTGATAATGCCTTTGTTGGGCATTATCCTACGAATTTTATGGGGGAATAATACACTTTCATTGGAAGGCAACTCTAAAAAATGGGTTTTATCTCTCTTTAGAAATGAAGTCTCAACTACATGGAAATAATCTACATGGAAAGAATATAATCTTAAAGGAATGAAATAGGTTCCCTGTTGAGTAGACACCTTCAGAGAAGAGGTTGCTGTGCCCGAAAACAACCGTGTCATACAAGATGGCAGAAAACCTAGAACGGCTATCCAGTTTCTTTAATTAAATAAAACATAAAGAGATGCAAAACGAACTACATGCCTGCACAGTCTTATTTTAGACTATATCACTCCATGAAAAACACATACTGTTACATGTAAGCTATATCTGAAATTAGGACACACTGACCAGACCATGATCACGTGCAGATTTTTTTTTCTTGTAGTCGCCCGTAATGAGAATCGACTAGATTGACTTGTCACTTTGACCGTTACCTTTAATATAGGGATCAAACATGGTTTTTCATGCATTAACATTCGCCAGGTCCTGTGGGAGGTGTTGAAAACCGAGGCCGAAGGCCGCGGTTTTTTCAACACCTCCCAAAGGACCTGGCGAATGTTAATGCATAGAAAAACCATGTTCGATCGCTATTATTGCAAAAAAAAAAAAAAAAAAAAAAAAAGAAAAATAACAAACCTGAAAACATTTACTACATTTCGCGTTATTTTTTGCACTATTTTGTTTCGCCTTCTTACCGATGTCTCGCGAACGTAATTTCCACGGACTATGCTCGTTCTAGGGCCGGGCAGTAAACAGCTCGCAACGGCAGCAAATCTGTGGCCCCGGTAGAGCATATTGAAAGTTGTGTAGCCGTGCATTAACAGCGCGTGAATTGCCTTGTTAATACATGGCTTTTCGCCGGTTAATGCACGGCTGTCAATAAGTTCCGACACTGCTTTTTATGTAATGATATTCATCAGGATCCGTCCACTTTGCCATTTAGGCATAAATAAGAAAATCCTGCATTACAAATGCGGCAGCTTAACCTTCACAGTTGACATGTCTGTTTACGCAGTAAACGTATACATATAAATATTGTAATTAGAAGGTCAAAGCGATGGGTAATTTTGATCGGCCTATAGTATGCTTGTAATACATGTAAATCATACAGTTGCATATCATGAAAACTTTTGTTAATCTGTCCTAGAATTCCGTTTACAATGATTCCTTGATTTGTCACATAATCTTCATACTTTCGCAGCATTCCGTTTTCAGGAAGAAGTGTTTAAATATTCAAGCGATCAATGCGTGATTCTCGCAGACATATCAAAAGGTTTTGTTAAAAGTCTCTATAATATGCAGACAGAATAAGTAATCGATAATTAATTGGCTTGTGTCATGCCAAAACCAACATTACAGCAGTCTCAGATTGTTTTGTTGTTGTTGCTTTTACATTGGTGCAGTGAAACCAAACCCAGTCAGCATTCTACGTAAATCTATATCGGGCCGTCATCGGCCCGTCAGGGTAGCTGACGGGCCGATGACGGCCCGATGTAGATTTACGTAGAATGCTAGCTGGGAAGTGTTCGCTGTCCGTTTATAATTATGCTGTTAGTTCATAATTTTAGGAAATAAATCCTCGAGACAGTCTAACATGTCTGCATGCACAGACCAGTTATATATGCGATACAGTTACTTTTCATACATGATATACAAATTAGACACACCATGGTAAAATACGCGGACAGCGAAGGCCCTTATTAGACTGTGTATCTGTGCAGTCTGATCAGGACCTTTGCTGTCCGCTTACAGAAACAATGGCTACCGAAGAGCACAGAGGTGAAAAAGCAATGGCAAAATCAAATTGTATAAGTTAGTTTGCTGGTCTGGCTATGTCCTATTCGCATATATCCAAACGCATATATCCTTTCTCGTGACGCGGTTCAAATATAATGGTTAGATAATTTCGTTCAGTATATCTAAATTGACATGAAAAAGAACATTATCATGAAAGAATGTACCTTTGCAGCAGTCACACACAATGAAACATGGGATACATTAGATCATAGATTAACTCATAAAAATACTTTAATCACAAACTGCAGCAGACGCCATTTTGATTATGTTGTGTTTGTTTGCTTTTTTCCAAAGAAAACAGACCTGACATTTCGTGTGAGTCATTGTTAATCGATGATTAACAAAAATGCTAAGTTTTATTTTCTCGGCAAAGTAATTATAATAATAAGATAGAATGTCGTCTGCACCAAGTTTGCTTAGCGCTTTAAGGTTTAATTAGGACCCTCTTATTTCGTCTATAGAATCAGAAACAAACCTGTAGGCAGACAATGTAGGCCCTGAAACTACACCAATGCTTAGTGCGAACCAGACATTTACTGTCTGCATATGCTTAGAGTTTTTTTTTCTCCTGGTCCGACGCAAATGTCAGTCGCTGGTCGTGAGACGTTTCTGGTTTTCATCATTCTAAATGATTATTCGAGACACAGATTTTATGGCAGTATTACGAAAATATGAATATATTGATGAACTCGACAAAAGCAATGAAACAAACGAAACATTACAAGAATAATCGTTCTACTTTGGTCGATCTTAAAGTAGACAAATTCAAATCACGTGTTTGATTCGGAGATGTTTTAATGAAGTATTTCACATGAAAGTTATACAAATACCATATATACACTAATTATTCTGGCACCATTAACCCTTATCGTACTGATACAAAATGAGCCAGCGCATGACAAAGCCAACAAAATGGCATGTGCACCCAGCGATGACTCAGATCAGCTTCTTCGCTGTGCGCTCAGATGGGTAGCTAAGAACCCACGCTTTCTTCATGCGTACAGCGAAGATTCTGATCAGAATGGGCAGATGCCCAGGCTGACATGAGCCTTTGCTGGGTGCACATGCCATTATATAGGTTTTGTCGTGCGCTTGCTCATCAATGGTATTGACCTACATCGCAATGGGTCTAAACATCACCCCAGCTAGCATTCTACGTAAATCTACATCGGGCCGTCATCGGCGCGTCAGCTACCCTGACGGGCCGATGACGGCCCGATATAGATTTACGTAGAATGCTGACTGGGACATGAACCACCTCACGACAAAACCAACAAAATGGCATGTGCGTCCAGCGAAGACTTAGATCATCCTGAGCGTCCGCCAAATCCGATCAGTCTCCCCTGTCCGCATGAAGAAAGCTTGGATCCTTGGCTACCCATTTAGCGCAAGCGAAGACTCTAAACAGACTGGGCGGATACGCCATTTTGTTCGGTTTTTCATGAGGTGGCTCAACACGCCTATTCAAATATACTGAAAATTTTACCACCAAAAGATGGCAATTTTTCAGATAAAAATTCTCATATTTTTCATATTTCTGCTCAAAACTTAGATTGTGGGTACTTGTTAGAACCGCCTCGTCGAGGCGGTTCTAACGAGTACCCACAATCTATGTTTTTGAGCAGAAATAACAAAAATAATGTATACCCCTGTAAACCCCAGTTTTACTATATAAAAGTGGGGTTTAAGGGGGTCAAAATTATATAGGCATGTTTTCGTGATGCTGATTGACAGACGGTCCCTATCTCCTAATCAAACTGCATGTTCATATCTTATTCATCATATAGCCCAGTTTGTATTAAGTATTAAAGAGAACCAAGACAGTCTTCCTTTGTGAAAACATCCCAAAAGATTAAATAAAGCACAGCGTATTGCGATCTCTAACTCATGCAATTCATAGAGCTTTCCGAATTAACAGCTCCTTGCTCCACCCTTATTAAAACAAACACCAGCAAAATCTAATACTGTGAGCACACTTATGACCCCAAAGAACCCCAAAGGAAACAAAACATATACACTATTCGCTATATACTATTATGAGAGGGGGGAGGCGTTTTACAGCAGCCACACGGAACTTCAGTCGAATAAAAATCTGTAAGATTGAGTTTGAAAACAAAGATCACACTAAAGAACGAAAATAGGAAGCTCGGTTTTGTTAAGTCTCTTCATATGCAGCAATAGAGTTTGCTTAGATGCATAGGCCCCACCTCTTCCTACACCACCCGACACCCTCTCCTAGCACAGGTTTAAACAGTATTCATTACGAAAACATGCCTATACAAATATATTGGAAATTTCACCACCAAAAAACTCAAGATTTTTCCGATAAAAATTCGGATATTTTTCACATTTCTGCTCAAAACCTAGATTGTGGGTACTCGTTAGAACCGCCTCGTTGTGACTGTGACATTTCCTGGGTATTTTCACATACCCGTATATATACTCAAAAACAAATGTTAGTGTGCACTCATTACTTGAATGAAATGTTATCATGTGTAGTATGATTTTTAACTCGCCTGAACAACGTTCAGGACGAGCTTTTGTACTACTCCCGGCGTCGGCGTTTGCGTTGGCGTCGGCGTCCACAAATGTTAAAGTTTTTAAGACCTCATTATTGCCTAACCTTATCACCGATTTGATTCATCTTTTGTATGGTGATACATATTGGTCCAACATTTTGCGCAGTACCATCCCCACCACTCTAGGTCATGTCAAGGTCAAGGTCACAGACTTAGAATTATCATGTTAAAATTTTATGTCTTAAGTTTTTAGAATCTCATTACTTCTGCACTAAATGATGGATTTTGTTTCTTTTTTGTATTATGATATACACTGGTCAAATGTTTTTTTTATCAGCACCATCAGCACTCATGAACGTGACCTTGAGGTCGAGGTCACAGAATTTAAATGTTAAAGTTTTCGTTAAAGTTTCTAAGATCTCATTATTTACTAACCTTATCACCGATTTGATTCATCTTTAGTATGATGATACATATTTGTCCAAAATTTTGCGCAGTACCATCCCCACCACTCTAGGTCATGTCAAGGTAAAGGTCACAGACTTAGAATTTAAATGTTAAAGTTTTCGTTAAAGTTTCTAAGACCTCATTATTTACTAACCTTATCACCGATTTGATTCATCTTTAGTATGATGATACATATTTGTCCAAAATTTTGCGCAGTACCATACCGACCACTCTAGGTCATGTCAAGGTAAAGGTCACAGACTTAGAATTTAAATGTTAAAGTTTTCGTTAAAGTTTTTAATATCTCGTTATATCCTAACCTTATCACCGATTTGATTCATCTTTGGTATGATGATACATAGTAGTCTAAAAATTTGCGCAATGCCATCCCCACCAACCTAGGTCAAGGTCAAGGTCACAGACTTAGAGTTTTCATGTTAAAAGTTTACGTCAAAGTTTTTAGGGTCTCATTACTACTAAATTAAATGATGGATTTAGTTCCTATTAGGTATCATGAAAGCTACTGGCCAAAAGTTTTCATCAGTACCATCAGCATTCATGACCATGGCCTTGAGGTCGAGGTCACAGACTTAGAATTTAAATGTTAAAGTTTTCGTTAAAGTTTTTAAGACTTTATTAAATCCTAACCTTATCACAGCTTTGATTCATCTTTTGTATGATGATACATATTGGTCCAAATTTTTATGCAGTACCAATCCACACCACCCTAGGTCATATCAAGATCAAGGTCACAGACTTAGAATTTTGATGTTAAAATTTTACGCCAATTTTTTTTAGGATCTCATTACTTCTAAACTGCATGATGGATTTAGTTCCTATTTGATATAAAGACAGATACTGCCCTCCCCCTCCTCCCCCCCCCCCCACCCACCAGGTCATGTCAAAATCAAGGTCACGGACTTAGAATTTTCCAGAAACAAAATGTGCAATATCAGGCGAGTTATTCTCTCTGGCGACAGGTCTTGTTAGCTCATTCAAATCATTACGAAAACACGCCTATTCAAGTATATTGAACATTTCACCACCAAGAACTGAAAGTTTTCAGATAAAAATTCTGAAATTTTTCATATTTTTGCTCAAAACATAGCTTGTGGGTACTCGTTAGAATATATACCCCTGTAAACCCGTTTTACTATATAAAAGTGTAAAAGTGGGGTTTAAGGTGGTTAAAATTATAAAGGTATGTTTCCGTGATGTACCTTTCTAACCAATATGATTACTCCTATGTTATATTTTTGAATGATTTTAAAACTTACGGCGCACCAATATGCAGCAGCTGTCAAAATAAAACAAATACAAAAATAGCCAAACAGCTGTTTCCGTGGTTGAATTCACTTAAATTTGTTGTATACTGATGTAAATGATGTTCATATCTAGTATGACCGTAATTTTATCTGATAACTTCTAAAATACGGATGGAATTTACTTTACGTTGGATGACGCGTGTGGGAATATGACGCCCTTCCACCTGCTAGACGTTGCGGAGATCGTTTAAATTGTAAGCGGCATACCTCGACCTCGCTTTACCTTCTTGGCTGTTTGTGTATTTATTATTTATTTTTTTTTACCTCTGCTGCACTTTGACGCACCGTAATTTTTTACAGAAATTAAAAACAATAACGTAATCATATTGGTTAGAACGGTAACCAAATAAGCTAAAACATGATAGTACACACATAATATTTCATGCTTAGATTGTCAGAAAATCAACAAAGAGTGCGCACTTTCGTTTGCTTTTGCGTATATTTACTTTTGATCGTTCCATGGTGGTACGTTCAAACCTCGATAACTCGAACATCTTTGAGACCATATAAATTTGTTCTAGGCATGAGTAGTTCGAGCAACCGATAGTTAATCATAATGCCAGGTCAGGAGGCAAATGGGTATGACTTAGGGATAACTTTTCAATCTTCTGTATAATAGTGGTATGTTGAGTGTAATCATTCTAATGAGTACACACAATACACAGTTCATGATAAAATAAGAAAATGCCCCTAGAATATTCATACATATTTACTTTCTTGGGCTATCAAGAGAATTTCCTATGGACTCAAAAACGAGTTCAAATTAGCCATGGTAAACGAGTCATTGTGTTCGATTCATTGAGGTTTTACTGTATATCTGTTGCAGTTTCCTATTCTTTTGTTCTTTCTTGTTTTGTTTCTTTTCTCTGTTTTTGACGATGAAGTACTGTTTTGAGGTGCCACTTAATGTAATGAAATCCTTATCCGGTGTCTTGGAAGGGCTGTGTTCTGTGATTGTGTGATTTTATATTTCCTAACATTATGAGTAAACTTAAATCTATTCGAAATTTGTGCGAAAATATTGACGTTTTTACTAAGATTTCAAATTTTTAAAAGTTTTATATATACGAATTATGAGATCTTTACAGCCGATACACAGAATATATGAGAAAAGATGTACTTATTCGAAAAGAGTGATTGAGCAGGAGCTCGAAAGGTTGCAATCAACGTTTTATAAACGTATGTCATCTTAATGACACTGAGTCGCAGCTAAATAAAGGTATTAAAAACAAAATAGAGAAACTGGTTATTTATTTATGGCGTCATAAGAATACTATTATGATAGCTTTAGTCTTAACAATTTAGCCCGTTTTATTGTTACTTATCATTTTACTAAATTAAAGCTTAACATGCTTAGCAAACATTTCAGAAGACGACGTGATAAAGTTTCGGAATAGTTGTTCTAGAAAGTATACAATTTGAGTGAAAGTAGTTGCGGTCATGATACCTAAGCCATACTCCAAACTAATAAATCCATAAACGAATGACGAATCAGAATGTTCAGACCAACAGACATGGACCCCAGAATAAAGGGTGTAATCAGGCGTCCGAAGATAGTAAGCATTACTTGGTAAGTAGGCTTCGCTCACCATGCCCATAGGCCTGAACGAAGAAAATATCGGTAGAAGCGTATGTCCGGGATTTCGGAAGTCTACGTATGGCGCGTCACTGACAAAAACATCAGAAACAATTCTGGAAACTGCCATATTGTAGGGATTAACCAGATCATGATGTCTCTCATAGAACTTCTTAAGTGTTGCTTCCAGTTTGGATTTTTGATACCCCTGGCTCAACAACTTTGTAGTGAGCACTTTCCCATACTCCATGAAGTCCTGATAACTTGAACAGGCTCTGGCATAACGGATTAACTGTGAAACGTAAACGTCGTATGCTGGTGCAGAAGGGATATTACTGCTCAGGAATGGAATAATAACAATGGAATAATTGAAGTCATCTCGTTTGTCGTAAAGCCTAGTAGTAAGCTTTCCATTGTCAATGTAAAGAAAATGATCCAAGTATGAGGAGGAGGCTGCAGTCTCCGTTGTTTCCTTTATTTCAAGTTCACGTGGATAGCTGGATTCTAAATATTCTGCAAATTTTGTGTTTTTCAGAGACAATACATTATCTATATATATCTGAAGGTGATATTGAATTGTTGTGCGAGATGTTTCTTGTCTGCTTGGAGGAGACTTTGTACAAATTCCACCTCATACGAGTATAAAAACAAGTCGGCAAGTAATGGTGCACAGTTAGTACCCATCGGTATGCCGATTGTTTGCTGAAATATCCATCCGCCGAACTCCACAAAATGTTGTCGATTAGATATTCCAGCATCTCTATGACACCTGGATCTGACTATTTTTGTGGCGCATCAGAGTGATCCTGAAAGAAGTATGTGCCTTTGTAGCCAATAACAACATACTGAGATCGACGGTTACCATTTTTGTGGAAGAAGCACTGGTTGATAATTTCCTCTAATTTAGATTTCAATTTACCATGAGGAATAGTAATGTAAAGAGTAGAGAAATCGAAAGATTTTATACTGTTGACGGAATGAAGAGATTGTGCCTTTAGGTTTTCTAAAAGTTTTTTGGAGTTTTTCAGGATCACCATCTGATTAACACCACTTCTGGCATTTGCAGTGTCACAATACTTCTGAAGGCCTTCTTTAACTGCGGTTAGGATTCGTGTTAGAATCTGAGAAAGAGGCTTGGTTGAGCACTTAGCTAAACCCGCAGTATATCTCTGCTTGTACGGATTCTTGTGAAGTTTAGGAATCCAGTACAGTTTGGGAAGGTCAATATCTTCCTCTGGAAGGGAAATTCCGAATGTCAGCATCACCGAATGGTGGTTTTGTAGAATTTTTTCCTTTGGCATAGCAGTAAGATTTTATGTAGGGTTTCCGGTCATGGTATTGATACCAAGCTTTTCCATTAAGCAGTTTATATAGTGTGTTTTGCAAACAAACACAATGTTGTTAGATGCCTTGTCGGCTGGAACAACGACAAACTTCTCATAGATTTCAGCTAACTCAGCAGCAACAGCTTTAAATGACGATGATTTAAATCAGGTTACCAAGGAAAGACGAAGAACTTCTTTTGGGATCATTGAGCCCATCCAGGTTATTTTGAAAATCGAATACCGATTCAGCCGGTGCTAGGTGTGTGTGTGTGGGGGGTGGGGTGGGCGGGGGGGGGGGGGTGGGGGGGAGGAGGGTGCGTATGCAGCCTCGTAAACTACAGTGTTGCATATGAAGAGACACAATCAAAACGAGTCCCCGATTTTCGTGATTTTGTGTGTTCTTTGTTTCCACAGGCAATCCTTTTTTATTTTTATTCCTACCCGAAGCACTGAAATAAGAAGAGTCGATGAACAAACAATGACAAAACATAATGGTAAGTATCACAGAACCAATGTATGCACATTTGATAACCTTTTCGAATTGTTTAGGAAAAGCAGAAATAACAGCAATTCTCCAGAGCTTATAAGCTAAATCACCTTGTATTTTGGAATCCGGAGGTCCCTGCTGAATGTTTTTGTTCAAACCAACGTTATATGTGGAGAACATGTAGCTTTTGTGGAAAGCAGATAAATTTAATGTAGTTTCAGTATAAGGAGAATGTTTATTGAGTCCTTTAGGATATTTTATCAACAATTTCTTCAAAATATATTAGCAATATTAAGATAGTCGTCACAGTATCAGCAAATTTAATAAAATGTCTCAATAACTTTGTCACGGGTTTCTGCATTGACAAAATCTCTTTCCTGAAAGATGGCGGAACGTTTATATAATCCATTTAGTCGTCTTTAGGTACAACTGGTGGAAGACATTTTTGAAATGGTAAGCCTCGAATAAAGAAGATGAGTTACAGAGTCCCTGGCAAAAACAAGCACTCTATGCTTTATTATGAATGTTCAGTGTCTACATCTCCTGATAAGCTGGAACATAGAGCCGATTGTCCGGGAGTTTTACCCCTGGTGTATAACAAATTATCTTCAGTAATGATTAATATATATGGCACTTCTCCCTGTGTTTTCCATTTCTAGTCATATCTTTCTAAACCTCACCTAACATACTGATGGGGTTCTACCATAACGTAGTTAACTCTATAATACAAAATTCCAAAATACCTACCTAACTCCTTATGATCTTTGATCTGTTAGGACCCATGCAGGGCAAATAGTTACTATGTATGCCTTTAAATAAAGAAATTAAACAAACAAACAAAAAAAAAAAAAAAAAAAAAAAAAAAAAAAAAAAAAAAAAAAGAAAAAAAAAGCAAACAAAAATTGATATGAAAATATGTTCATTGATTATTCTAATTCACCATCTGTTTACATATTTTACTATGATTCTCTGATAGGCTGTATACGATTTTGTCTTTTGACTATGTTTTTTCAATCTTTGTTAGAAGAAATATTGAATATAAAATAATACTGGCATACACTTTTGCATATTATGTTCATAAAGACCGGCAATGTTTTGATGATAGTATTGTCGTAAGAAAAGATAGATATATTTTAAAAGGAACACGCATTGAGAGTAATGAATATGAAATTAAAGGTCTGAAATATTAAAAAAAGGTAAGAGAAAAGTCCAGGGAGTGCCACAATCACAAAAAAGGTAAGAGAAAAATCCAGGGAGTGCCACAATCACAAACCGCAGCCCTTTCCAGACACGAAGAGGAAACCGACAAATCCAAACAAGCACAAATCGAACAAACGTATGAAAAGCACTAAGATTAGCTCTCTCTTCCCCAAGCGAGGTAATCGCAATACTAAAAGAACTGAAAAACACAAGAACAAATTGACACCCTAGTAAACCACACAACAAATCGCCTCGTAGAATAAACCACAAAGCAACAAAGAGTAAGTCTAACACCGGGACCACCGCCTTAGAACGGTCAGTAGAGTAAACCACCGGGGGTTTAAAGCACTTTTACAGCTAGCTAACTATACCCTGGGTCCCGATGCTACTCTTAATACAGAAATACATAAAAATTCGGTTCGCATAAAGGCCCCGAACTCAGTCAATGCATCAAAGCGAAAACATAAAAATCAAATTAATCACTATAATAACAAAGTCGAGTACTCATGGCTAATTCTACTGTATGCCAGAGTAAATGAAAACCGCAGCCCTTCCCGGACACCAAGTGGAAGAGGAAACCGACAAATTCAAACAAGCACAAATCGAACAATCGTACAAAAACACTAAGATTAGCTCTCTCTTCCCCAAGCAAGGTAATCGCAATGCTAAAAGGACTGAAAAACACAAGAACAAAATGAAACAAAATTAGACATCAGTTTTTTTGTGCTAGGTTAATTTGCAAGTTTTTGATTTATATAATGTTTCCTTATTTGCCAGCAATGCGACAAATAAGCAGTGTATAATAAATTAAA
Organism: Anodontia alba; assembly: GCA_964016985.1. Lineage (NCBI taxonomy): Eukaryota > Metazoa > Mollusca > Bivalvia > Lucinida > Lucinidae > Anodontia > Anodontia alba. The sequence goes on from OZ024823.1 coordinate 33,488,127, forward strand.
AGTGATTAAACAATGATGACGCACTTGCCGACAGCAAATAACAAATCAATGAAGAAACTAGTGAATCCTAATCAGGTTGACAAAAATATCAATTAAGCTTTTCTTTGCAGAAGATATCATGTGCTGCACCCTTAACCGGCACTGTGGTATTAATAGCATTCATTTCCGCTGAGGCAGCAAGCGCAGCATGAGAAAAGGTCTCATGGGTATATAAGAACAATGGGGATCCAGATCAGATATATTCTACTGTATGTCAACATAGTTATAGTATAATTCTATAAGTGGACACGGACGGCCCTGATGAGGTGCGCAAGCTGATGTGGGCCTTCACTGTCTGAATATTTAGCAGACACACATTTTCAGATTGCACGTGTCATTTCATCAACGGATTTTGATTTATTATTATATTTGTCTCTTGTAATCGAAATACATGTAAATAATATTAAAATATAAATGATGGTACCTTGGGAATGCCACAGTGTAAAATAACTACAACTCATCACGAAAACATGCCTATAAAATTTTACCCCCTTAAACCCCAGTTTTGTATAGTAAAACTGGGGTTGACAGGGTTATACATTATTTGTTTATTTCTGCTCAAAAGATAGGCTGTGGGTACTCGTTAGACCCGCCCCAATAAGGCGGTTTTAACGAGTACCCACAATCTATGTTTTGAGCAGAAATATGAAAATATCAGAATTTTTCATCAGAAAATTTTAACTTTTTCGTGGTAAAATTTTCAGTATATTTGAATAGGCATGTTTTCGTAATGTTCATTTCAGGGCAAAATATTGAAAAAAAAAAAAAAAAAAATGTTGGCTGCTATTTGTGCAGCAGGATCAGGGTTAAATATTGATAATTGTAAAAACACGCCAGACCTATAATCTTATAATATTATAGGGAGATAATTCCTTCTTGAGTTCTAAGGTATCCAATATATCTCATACGACATAATATGGTTCACGTCAAGTGAAAATGTGTCTTCGGGTATATACAGAGACTGACTGATCCAATCAGCCTATATATGTGGTCTCGATGAGATGAGGGAAGAAGTGGGTGTTTGAATATCTATAATCGGAAAAAAATGGCTTATTATTCTCTTTTTTTTTTTTTTTTTTTTTTTTTTTTTTTCACCGGGGCGTCCATCAGATATTGGCTTATAGTTTGGTAAGGCTTGCTATTCTTGTAGCAGGTAAGGGTAGAGGGGAAATGTTTTTATTTCTTCTGTTGCTTCACTTTTATTCCTGTCCATCTTTCTTCCCTGCCCCTCTCTTTCATCTTTTTCATCTCTTCTACTGTCTCCTCTACCTCCTTTCTCCCTTTCTCTGGGAGACGCCACCAAATGACCCACAAGGGTTGACGTGTCGTTAACCCTAACACAATCACTTAATCAAAAGGCAATGGTCAGGAATCGATGCAAATACCGAACACCTTCCTTCCAAGACACCAAAGGGAAGAAGGACGCACTTAAAGCAACGGCACCACAATCAAACACTACCAGCAGAAAGCCAAAAGGTCAGTTTCTTTTTCCAGAAATTTGCCAAACGGCTATCCAAAAAAAGATGTTACAAGGGCATACATGCAAAGACATACAATCACAGAAATAGTAAACCACAGCAGAAGCTTCGACTTGGAACTATAATTAAAAATATTACTGGGGCTTCAATCGATTTTGCGATGCCACAACCCCCACCGTGGTATACACAAGACATTTGTTCAGTCCGCATGAAGGGTTCCTAATTCATCAGTGCAACATCTCCGAGAACATAAAAATAAACGAATACAGAGATGAAACAACGATAAGGACTCGACAGCAAGAAATAACTGAAATGCTGAAGCAAAAGAAAACCAGCAGTTGGACTCTGGAAGAGCCTTCATTGTTCTTCTGTCAGCAACTATACAGCTATTTTACTCTAATAAATTGCCATTTTCTTTTATTACTGACCCACATCAGACCCTCATGTATCCACAAGTCGCTAACTACGGTATTCACGCTCGCCTTGAAGAACCAAAGGATAGTTTAGACAGCCATGCACGAACGTGCAGTTTGATCTGAATCTTCGTTGGAAGCACATGTACGAAGGTACGTTTTATTCCTTTGTGGCTCGCATATTTACAAACAAGACTGTGAAATAGCAGGAACATCATTAGAACGCTCTACACTTAAACATGGACACGTTAAGTAAAATATTTATTCTGTCGCTGATAATCCGTTTGCGATTAATGGATTGTGCTATATAGCGGTAATAATGATATATATGTGGAAAATGTTAACCCTTGTTGTGTCTCAGTATCGATGATTAGGATCATAGTTTTATATTTAGTGCTATCGCATAAGACTTAACGCTTTATATTGCAATCGGAATGGGTCACAGCTACTTTATTACTTTATTAAGTGTTTTCTGTAGAACCAGTTGTATTTTTCTTAATAATGTTTGTAAACACTTTTAAAATAAATTTTAGAATCCAGTTTGTATTTCGCTTAATACTCTTTGTGAGTTTTTTTTTTTTTTTTTTTTTCACAAACAGCACTAATCGAAATACAAATTGGGCCCACAGAACACTCAATAAATATATAGTAGTTAATGGTGTTGCTATTGCACGAAGTCATTCTGGAGTAATCGTAAAAAAACTGTATCAAAACTGTATCAAAACAGTCTGAAGGCTTCAAGAGGCGGGCATAGAAAACTAATTAGTCTACACTGGATTGTATGGAAGCCGATGGGGGACATTTTGACTTGTGACTAAAGACTTATGAATTATGAGTTTTGAGTTATGACCTGTGACTTTTAAGTTAAGACTTCTGACTTTTGAGTTATAACTTGTATAAATTTGATGATAAGAAAAAGTGCTTAAGTGTCATCACTTCCTTTATAATATTCAGCAAACGACAGAATGATATTTATCGTTTCATTCCTAGGAAATAGGTTTTGACATTTCATGCAAATTGCATGTAAACCCAAAGCCTATTTTCCAGGTAGAATAAGAACAACATTTTAAAATGTCACCTGCTGAAAATTTACCAGTGTGCTAATTATTTAAAGAGTTTCAGAAAATAAATATTTTTACAAACGCATCGTGTTGTTTTTCTTAGCAGCTTTTTCCAAAAAAGTAAAAAAAAAAAAAAAAAAAAAAAAAAAAAAAAAATAATAATAAAAAAATAAAATAAAAATAAAGTGTGGTCTAAAGGCTTGTGTCTTTTGAGTCTTCAGTTATGACTTGTGACTTTTGAGTTATGACTTGTGACTTTTGATTTATGCCTTACAAGTACCTTCGGTGTAATACTTTTGCCAATGTCAGCCATCTTCTACATACGTTCTCCAAATGCGCACTAATATTACACAGAAGCTACAAGCCATAACTCAAAAGTCACAAGTCATAACTCAAAAGTCACAAGTCATAACTCAAAACTTATAAATCATAAGACTTTAGACCACACTTTAAAATATTTTAATTTTAATTTTTTCATTTATTTTTTTTTTTCGGAGAAAATTTGCCTTGCAAAAATGTCAAGTCTTGTTTACTCTGGAAATAATAAAATCAATTTTAGAATGTCGTCTGCAACAAATGTGCTTAGCCCTCTAAGGTTTGGGTAAAGCCCTAATGAAAGACAAGAAAAATAAAACAAAACAACACGATGCATTTGTAAAAATATTTACTTTATCAAAAATCTTAAACAAATAGCATGCTGGGTAAATTTTCAGCAGTTGACATTTTGAAATATTGTTCTTATTCTTCCTGGAAAATAGGTTTGGGATTTCATGCAATTTGCATGAAATGCCAAAACCTATTTCCTTGGAAATAAAAGGATAAATATCAATCTGTCGTCTGCTGAATATGTAAAGGAAGTAGTGTCACTTAAGCACTGTTTTTCTTATCATCAAGATTATACAAGTCATAACTCAAAAGTCACAAGTCATAATTCAAAAGTCACAAGTCATAACTCAAAACTCAAAATCATAAGTCTTTATTCACAAGTCAAAATGTCCCTTATCGGCTTCCATAGGATTGCAATCTCATCTTAATCGTAGGGCGCACATGCCATAAGGCACACTTTATTAAGTTGATTATCTGCATTGTTGTACTGCTTGATCATGTTCTATGTTATTATTCCATTTACTCATTAAGTAGAGTCCGATGATAAATAGCGATGGTCCTAATCAGGTTGTGCTGATGTGCAGCCTCTGATTTTAATTGTCGCTATCCCATGTTGCCTCTTACGTCATGTTTTGGGTGAATAGAGCAATGCATTGTCATGGGTTTTGTCAATAAAACGCAAATACAGATTTTAGAAAGACATATTCATTGGCAATATAATTTAAAACATAATACACACATGTACATGTACAGTTATTTATCAATGATTTTATTCACTTATGTAATTGTGTATAATAGACATTTCAATGCCACCATACTGCTACATTGGAGCCGCCTCGTGACAAAATCAACAATCTGCGCCCAGCGAAGACTCCGATCAGCCCGGGCATTTGCCCATTCCGATCCTAGACTTCGCTGTCCGCATGAAAAAAGCTTGCGTCCATACCTACTCATTGAGCGCACAGCGAAGACTCTGATCAGACTGGGCGGATGCCCAGGCTGATCTGAGTCTTTGCTGGGCGTAGATGCAATTTTGTTCGGTTTGTCATAAGGCGGCTCATATGTATTTAATCCCCAGTTAAAAAGTGTCTAATCTCCTTTCATATCTTGCTTTCTCAAGGGGAATGACTACACTTCCAGAGGAGACAGCTGTCAAAAATGTGCTTTTCCCTTCTGAAAAGCGGTCTCTAACAAGACAAGATTGCTCTTCCTATCTCTGTGAGCAGTGGTTTGTTTCCATTTAGGATAGACCCTTTTCCACAAACGGGCTGATGTACAGAAAAAGCAAACAGGAAGTTACAACAGATTTGTCCTTGTCCAAAATGACGAAACGTGTATCAACTCGCGTTAAAATGTACCAGAGAATTATTGTTTAAACCTGGAACAAGCACAAATACATTGTTATCTTACCTTGCCAAGATCTGAACACACTTTATTTCTCCAACCTTTGCCTATATGAGATAGGCTTTTGCCCATGTGAGAAACTTCTATCTCACATGACCATGTGACTGCTAAGGGCAATCGACTTAAAGGTGGGAGAAAAAGAACCAATGAGCCAGTCCATGCAGGATACGGAAATCTCACCCTCGGGATAGGAATTTCAACCACGGACTCGGCAAGCCTCGTCCCTGGTTGAAATTCCAACCCCTCGGAAGAGATTTCCCTATCCTGCATGGATACTTATGATGGATTCTTATAATCTAACAAATGACCCTTGGTAAGTCAAGGTGGTATTTTGTAGGTGATGAGACAAGTATCTCAACTACATGATATCGTCAGTATACAGTCTGTTTTTGTATCATTATAGTAAAACATCTAGGTCATTATGGAAACCCGCCTATTCAAATATATTGAGAACTTTTCCACCAAAAAATGAAAACTTTCTGACGAAAAATTCTGGTTATTTTCATTATTCTGCTCAAAACATAGATTGTGGGTATTTGTGCCCGCAATCTATGTTTTTGAGCAGAAATAAGAGAATTAATGTATACCCTTGTAAGCCGCCATTTTTCAGGTTAAAAGTGGGGTTTAAGGGGGTCAAAAATATATAGGTGTGTTTTAATGAAATAAAATGTATACGTCTAACCATTTGTCGCCAAGACTGTTGATATTGTTTCGCATTCCTCCTCAAAAACGTTTGATGTGGATACATATCAGATGTGCAGCAGCTATGTGTGTTGGGAGCGGTTGGTGGGTAGGGGTGAGGTTAGGGGAAAGGATAAATTAAAAGTAAATGTTTATCTATATTGGCTTCATAATAATAATAAAAAATATTTTCAAATAGTTCGTTGATTTGAATACTCTTCTGCATGACAGTAGGTCGGAACGAAACTAGTCTATGAATTTTTTCAAAACAATTCAAAATTATTACCACTCGTTACAAAACGATAAAAACGATAGATTACCGCATGAGTATTCTGCGGTAAACTGCATACATGTATGTTAGTCCAAGTATAGGTGAGAACTTTGCTTTCCTTTTTAATAGTAAGACGGTGAATAGTAAGACGGTGAATCGGGCCTCAGACTGAACGAAGCTACTTCCTAAATCTACTTCGGAAGGTTGGCATTGACCAACGTTGTCTGTGGTCGGGCCCATCATGTTTATATTTGTGAGTTTGTTGTAATCAGGCTGCAGGTCGACATGTCTTTGTTTCGTCAAAGTGTTTGTGTTTACATTGCGAAAACACGCCTATTCAAATATATTTAAAATTTCACCACCAAAAAACTGAAAGTATTCAGATAAAAGTTCTGATATTTTTTTCATATTTCTGCTCAAAACATAGATTGTGGGTACACGTTAGATCCGCCTCGCCGAGGCGGTTCTAACGAGTACCCACAACCTATTTTAAGCAGAAATAAGAAAAATAATGTATACCTCTGTAAACCCCAATTTTACTATATAAAAGTGGGGTTTAAAGGGGTCAACATTACATAGATATGTTTTCGTGATGATATAAAATTTACTGTTTTGTCACTGATGAAGCAGAGGACTCCTGTGCGGACCAAACTCGTATTTAAAATTTGGAGATGCATTAGAACTAAGAGCAAAGTTACGCGCCAGTACAACTAGTTTTATCCCCACCCCTATATTAGGGGTAGTCAGTAGTATTTGTTTTTGCTGACAGTTCAAACGCGGTTCCTTTGTAGCGATTCTCTCTTGTTCATGCATCGTTATTATTAATGTGTCGACAAATTAAAATGAAAAAACAGAGATCAGTTCTGATAAAATACAATAACACCTGAACGTGCTATTCACAATTGCAGAAATATAAAAGACGTTACCCAGGAAAGGTCGTATTCAAGAAATATAGCCTTCCCGAGACACCTACTGAAAAAAACATTAAGAAAACACGCCTATTAAAATATACTGAAAATTTTACCATCAAAAAAATGAAAATTTTCAGATAAAACATTCTGATATTTTGCATATTTCTGCTCAAAACATAGATTGTGGGTACTCGTTAGAACCGACTTGGCGAGGCGGTTCTAACGAGTACCCACAATCTATGTTTTTTTAGCGGAAATAAGAAAAATAATGTATATCCCTGTAAATCCCAGTTTTACTATATAAAAGTGGGGTTTAAGTGGGTCAAAATTATATAGGTACATGTATGTTTATGTGATGAGAACAACTGAGGAACCAACAATGACAAAATAAAAAAAAATATATTTAGGATTAGTTGAAGTACAAATAAAAAAAGAAAGACAAACAGGGGAAATAAATTTGAACGGTCAGAAGAAAAGATACCGCAGGTTGAGGGGTTGGGGAGGTGGAGGGGGTGGGGTCTTATACTAGTTTTACTCAGATGCAGGTTCGATTTAAAAATATGCGTTCATTCGGTCTGTATAGATTTCCTCTAACTCGTCAGTGGAGCACCACAGTAAGCATACATGTATATTTACAAAGACTATGTAGTTCTGTCTTTTAATGGATTGCGTTTCCTTGTATGAAATATAATTGTTAACATCTTACTATTGGTCCGAGTAACCGAAATACCATTGGTGGGCAATCAAAATCGTTTCAATGTTGTATATTTGACTTTTAGGGGAGAATGATCACCAAATGAAGATGGTGTTTGAGCCTTCCTTAGTTTTTCTTACATTGTTTGTCATCTTGCACTTCATTTGTATTTTACATTTGATATATCCTCAAACAATAAATGGAGTATTATTAAAAATGCTTGACAGATATGCAAAATCAATCATGAAGGAGCCTAGTAATTCGGTAAAAAGCGAGTTCCGAACGACTGATCTTTTAACCGGTTATTCATACTCATGAGTGACAAATCTACCATGCAAAAGAAACACTGTTTAGCTGACAATTCTAGTTATTATTATTGTCTTTACATTTTAGCCATTGCACTGTTTCTTGAAAGCGAATACATATACAAGTGTTTCAACTTGAGCGTGACTTCACTAACAGCTTCAGATAATGGCGCCGTTTATTCCATTCATTAGCCATTTCGACGTAATTTTTCTGAGGTATCGTCCTTATAACTTACATTATGCTATTGTCTGGTTTATATATCTAGTTAGCCGAGTAATAAGACGGGATTTTGATTATAAAACAGGTCCGACACTGAAATAATTCATTACTGACTTACAGTGAGCATAGCCCGCGACGCGCGGAATATATACTTTCAGCAGATAAAGCTCTGACCAATATTTTCTTCCTTTTTCTTCCCGGAAGTTGCCACCGGAAGTTAGCAGGATATGGGCGGACTTGATTATACCGCCAGTCACAAAATATGGGTCTCACTAATAATCGTCACGAAGTGACAAGAAACGAGTGTCAATAACTGTCACGAGCATATTTTGCTGATTATTTTTATTATTTATTATTGATTTACATATGTTTTTATATACTGATAGTCATTCTTTAATGATGCTGTGAAGGACTTTTGAAGAGACTACAGATAGGTCTGGGCTGTGCTTGCATTTAGGCTAAGCCTATTTTCATATTATCATATTTTCACACTGTGTACTGCTGAAAATCTAGTATATAGTTCACAATCATGTGTATTATAGTGAAAAATGAATAATAATAAAATAAATAAATAAATAAACACACATTATCATAATTGTCCTAAATATTCGGACAACGTATATCCTTATCACTTATTTCCTAAACTAAGCAGTCCTCTTTGACTACTTAAAGTCCAATATAAAACGAGCAGTTCTCTTTGACCCTTAGCGTCCAGCAAATGTACTGTTAAAACAGCTCTGTATGACAATATGGAGCGGCTTCATCATTGTCCACACCATCTGCTCGGGCAAACGTGTTTAGGTAGGTAGTATATTACTTACCAGTAATGAGATGCAAATCGTTTCTTGTTTGTGTTCCTAAATAAGAAATGAGTCGTTACATGAAATGCTCCATATTCCTAAAAAAATAGACATTTATTATCCAAGAAAGGTTTGAGAAATTCATACATGGGTTTAATACAATCATAAAATATCAGTCAGTCTCTCGTTATTGAAATGAAATGACTTTTATCGTACCTCTGAATTAAGGTTGCTAACATAATCAGAGATACGATCAAAAATCATTTCATTTTTGATCCAGTTCAAAAACGAGAGACTAAATGAAATTTACAGGCTGTCAGATGCCACATTTTATGATCGTATTAATAATCTTTCTTAGATAAAAAAAATGTCCATTTTTAGGAATACATGTCATTTAAGAAAAACATCTGCTGACCCTATGCTACGATGTAACAGCTATATGGGCCAGCGCATGACAAAACCAAAAAAAAAAAAAAAAAAAAATGACTGGGCGACAAGGGAGGAGTCAGATCAGCATTGGTAACCGCCAAGCCTAATCAGTCTACGCTGTGCACTCAATGGGTTGCTAAGGATCCAGTGTTTCTACGTGCGGACAGTGAAGACTGGTCACACAGGGCGGATGCCTAGGCTGGTCACACTGGGCAGATGCCCAGAGTCTACATTATGTGCACATGTCATTTTGTTGATTTTGCCATGGGGCAGCTCATATAGTCTCTTCAGGGCATTTGCTGTTCGTCAATATGTCCATATAGTCAACATAACCTGTTGTTCTATAAGTAGGAAAGGTAGTTCCTGATTTCTCTGTACGGATGTGTAGGCGAGTTTGTGCTTTCGCTCTCCGCATATGTCCGGGTGTCCCGATGACACGTTTCTACTAGGAATAACTCATACCTGTATTAACTGGTTTTGTAGTATAAGATATAGATTTTTTGTTTCAAATTTAAAGTCTAGAGAAATATGATCAGAATTTAGGATGACCAAATACTAAAGATTAAATGGGCCACCTCGCAAGAAAAAGGCTCTTCTGACTGTCTGTCGAATCAATCCATCAGTGTCATTTGGCTGAAGTTCCTCTTAGCTCTTGGCCTATCGCTTACGTAGGTTCTGGTGAGGCTGCGCGGATACGCAGTCTTTCCAGAACCTGTGTTGTTCGCATATGCTACAACAGTTTGTTGTTTTTTTGACGGGACTAAATACGGTATTATGTCATTACAAAAACACGCCTATTCAAATATATAGAAAATTTCATCCAAGAACTGAAAATTTTCAGATAAAAAACTCTGATTTTTTTTCATATTTCTGCTCAAAACATAGATTGTGGGTACTCGTTAGATATGTTTTTGATTAGAAATAAGAAAAATAATGTATACCCCTGTAAACCCCAGTTTTACTATATAAAAGTAGGGGTTAAGGGGGTCAAAATTAGATAGGTATGTTTACGTGTTCATGTAGTTAAATCGCACTAAATTTGTTGAGAATCAAATTTGAAAAGAACATTTATAATATAACAAATGCGATCAAAATAATGCAAGTATATAAGACATCGCCTGTGCATCAGCGCGATTTGATCATAATCACAAAATTAGGATTTTGTAGTTTTTGTTTGGGAATAGATACGATTTTTAAAGACTGTTCAAATGCACCACTGTGTATGGGCATTACTAAACCAACTAAACAAATGCATCTACCGTATTTATCTTAATATTTGGACAGAAGCGCTTAACAAACAGTGCAGGCCGTGATCGGACGCCGCCAAACGCGGCGTCCGATCACGGCCTACAATGTTTGCCACACATTCAGCAACTGCTTATACACATCAGCAGGTAGTTAACTGATCTTAATCTCTCATAAATGAGCGCACGATAAAACCTACACTAAGACTTCTGCGACCAGCAAAGACTCCGATCAGCCTGCGCATCTGCGTAGTCTTATCAGTCTTCACTGATCGCATGTGCCTTAGACAGCCTCAGGGTTATCAAAAGAGGGATAAACGAGAACCTTTGCATTCTAGGTGGATATACAGGCTAATGTTCTTTGCAAGTCACATAGGTCTTATTGTAGGTTTTGTCATGCGCTGGCTCAAATGTTTCAAAACTTTAATCCCAAGGTTATATCCGACATTCTACCACATCTGTTTTGTCATAACCGGCGTTCTGCAATATCTTTATCTTATTTTATTTTTTTTATTTTTTTTTGTTTATAGTCGATTGTTTACAATCGATCCATAATCGTACAAACGTCAAAATTTCCTCAAGATTGTTGTCCATATGATCATCATTGACCAATGTATTCAAACTGCGCGTTAGACGAAATCCAGGTACAGTGAAACCTGTGTAAGAAAGCCACCTTTGAGACTGACTTTAGTGGTTGATGTGGAAAGGTGGCTGTCTTATAAAGATACATGTCATGTAATTTTGCTAGCAAATTCATGATATGTACCTTTATAAGACAGACTCTTTTTTCACATCAACCACTAAAGATGGCTCTCTTACACAGGTTTCACTGTAACGTTTACTTATAGCCGAGCTATTCTTGTCGCTGTGTGACATCAGAGTGCTGCTGATAGACGGCTATCTGTAAAACCTGGACGCCGCAGAACGCGGCGTCTGATAAGGGTCTGTACTGTTTGCTTAAAGTACAGGAAGTTAAGGGTTTGATGAATCAGTCTTGTCTCCGTTCAGGACCGTTTTCCCAGAGACTCAGAGACAATTGACCCACGTGCTGTCAGTACTTTGATTTGTTTATGGTATCCAAATGCGAAAGGCAAGATTTACATTTACAGTATAACCTCAATGGCTCGAACACGGATGCTCGTTTACCGTGGATGATTCGAACTCTTTTTTTCAGTCCCTATAAAATTCTTCCAACAGTTCAAGAAAACAAATATTTAATGATTTTTTTTTTATTTTATCATGAATTGTATGTTGTGTGTACTCATTAGAATCGCCTCATCGAGGCGATTCTAATTACACTCAACATACAATCATTGTGTAGAAAATCGAAAAGATTTCCCTAAATTATTGCTATTTGCTTCCTGAACTGGTGCCGTGATTAACGCTCAGTGGCTCGAAATATCCATGTCTCGACGAATTTCCATGGTCTCAAAGATGTTCGAGCCATTGAGGTTCGACTGTATCAGCTGTTGATTCCAAAGTAGTCACCATGGGTTTTGTACAAATGGCGCCCATTGCACAATTGAGCACCACTTACAATAAATCTGAATATGAGAATAGCGATGGCCTTGACTAGCCTTGGCATCCGCAAAGGTTTTCTAGTGCCTTCGCTGTTCGCTCATAAGTTATATAAACTGTACTCTATCTACAAACAGAACAGCAAAATTCAATCTGTGCGAATGCGCTCTTCTTGGCAGTCACTTACTCATCAAGGGTAGTTTATAATGTCCTTTGTTACTTTCTTTAGCCTTATTTAGCACTTTCTGTGCAAAGTTAGCAGACGATTTATTAATGATACTTGTTTTATCTTTTTTTTTTTGTTTTAGACAGGGACATTTCATGCAAATTGTCTGTAAGGAAACAATTCGCAAGAATCGTCAAACCCAAGCTTCTTGAAAAACGAAAAAAGAAGAAATATACACTATCGTCTGCTGCAAAAATGTAATGTCGTTTGCTGCAATTTAGGTCCGGTAGGTTGAAGGTTAATGAAGTCATCTTCTGTGGCCTACTAAACTGCTCGAATGACATGCCCCGTTTCGACTGGTACTACCTGTCACTCTCCTACATTTACAGCGAAGCATTTTCCAGAACGTCCTTCTAAAGTTAGCATTGCACAGGGCATAACACAGAGGATTCACTGTACTGTTTATGTAACACAACCAATAACCTGAAATAGACAGAAACACTGCATAGCATTAACATGCTAATGTGAAATACATTTCGTTCACTCAACTATATGAATTGAATATTTCTCATCACGAAAACATACCTATATACTTTTGACCCCCTCAAACCCCACTTTTATATAGTAAACCTTGAGTTTACAGGGGTATACATTATTTTTCTTATTTCTGCTCAAAAAGATAGATTGTGTTTACTCATTAGAACCGCCTCGGCGAGTTTTTTTTATCTGAAAATTTTCGGTGTTTGGAGGTGAAATTTTCTGTAAATTTGAATAGGCTTGTTTTCGTAATGTGGCCTTTTGCTCCAAATAAGGCACTTTCTGCAAAAATGTATTGATACAGTTCTTATTTCTCCGCAAAAACGTATAGCGCTTTAAATGCGTACCGACAACATATGTTTTCGCGGAGGAAAAAGAAAAATCTTTTTTTTCTATATACCCTACTTATCCAAAGTTACATGTATGTAAGCAATATCGCTTTCACTCAAAAATATGCATTTCGAAAGAAAACGCCTATTCAAATATATTGAAAATTTCATCACCAAAAACTGAAAGTTTCAGATAAAACTTGATATTATTCATATTTCTGCTCAAATCATAGATTGTGGGTACTCGTTAGAACCGCCTCGCCGAGGGGGTTCTAACGAGTACCCGCAATCTATATTTTTGAGCAGAAACAAGAAAAATAATGTATACATGTACCCCTGTAAACCCCAGTTTTACTTTATAAAAGTGGGGTTTAAAGGGTTCTAAATTAAAGAGGTATGTTTTCGTGATGATAACAGGACAGCAAATGTAAGACATTAAGTATGCAGTATGAAAGTTTGCTAGAAATAACAAAATGAAAGCGGGCTTTAAAAGCTGCATTACGAAAACACGCCTATTCAAATATACGAAAAATTTCACTTCCAAAAAAGTGAAAAATTTCAGATAAAAAACTCTGATATTTTTCATATTTCTGCTCAAAACATAGATTGTGGGTACTCGTTAGAACCGCCTCGGCGAGGCGGTTCTAACGAGTACCCACAATCTATGTTTTATGCAGTAATAAGAAAAATAACGTATACCCCTGTAAACCCCAGTTTTACTACATAAAAGTGAGGTTTAAAGGGGTCAAAATTATATAGGCATGTTTTCGTGATGGAAAAACAAAACAAAAAATAACATCTGAAGGTTTACCTTTCTGCATATACCCTCGCAAACCTATATTGTCACTCTATTTATGAGAGAACGAGGGGTATAAATAACAGATTTTCTAACGGAATGAGGGTACCCTGTGATAAAGTAGCAACTATTGCGATTCAGCCAATCAAATGTTTAACCCTTAAAGTGATAACACAACTGAAGCAGATGCCATTTTATTTGATTTTCTTTAATGAAATGTTAAACTTGACATTTCATGGTAAATGTCTGCCTAGCAAAGATTCACATCAAATGCCAAATCTAATTTTCTCTGTAAATAAGGATAATAATAACAACAACAATAATAATAATAATAATAGAAAGACATCTGTTACATCTTTGCTTAGCACTTCAAGGGTTATTTAAATCATATTTAGTAATCTATTTGTATGTATTAATAATCATTCATTGAAAACAAAAAAAAAAAAAACAAACAAAATAATAATTATTCACATGCTATCATCAGTGAACTGTTGCGATAAAATGGCACTGTTTACCATTAGGTCCTAGATATTCGGACATTTAAAGTCATTTCAGTGTTCTTGCATAATTTTGAACAAATTAGCCGCTACACGGGTAAATATACTATATGATATCCAGCGAAGACTTAGATTAGCCTGTACATCCGCACAAACTGTTCCAAGACTTCTTCTTGGATAGCCAAGGATACAGACCAAGCTGGCACATAACGTTGAAGAAACGTCGATTCAACGTTGATTTAACGTATTGCCGTTGAATCAACGTTGAATCGATGTTGTTTCAACGTTATGTTCCTGCAGAGGATTTCCTAAACTTCCTGTTATACTTTTCTTAAAATTTTGGGGTGGCTGGGTGAGGCAAAGGTGTCGTGTATCTTATGTCACAGGGGTGTCCAACCGATATTAGCTCTCAGTTGGGCAAGGCCTGCTATTCTTGCAGCAGGTGAGGTCAGAGGGGGAATGTTTTATTTCTTCTGTTTCTTCACTGTCATTCATTTTCCTTTCTCCCCTGTCCCTCTCTTTCATCTCCTCTACTGTCTCTTCTATGTCTCTTCTCCCTCTCTCTGGGAGACGATACAAAATGACCCATAAGGACTGACGTTTGGTCAAACCCCAACACCATCAATTGTCTTAACCCTTAAAATGCCAAGAAAACCTACATCTGAAAATGTCGTCTGCTAATGTCATCTGCTGAATATTCTTGCAAACTTTCCAAACCTATTTTTGCATACAGGCAAACGGTGTGATCAGACTGCTTGTAGAGGAGCAGACTGATCTTGGTCCACACTGTTTGCAAAAAAGACTTTTAAAATTACAAGCAGATGACAAAGCAGACGACAATTGTTCTGATTGGCAGCTTAAGGGTTAAAATTTCAACAATGACGTTTTGCTATCTGTTAATGTGCTTAAAGTATACTGTATGGGTAGTAAACAGTGCAGACCCTGATCAAACAAATCGTTCTGTGGCGTTTGACTTCTCTCTGCACTGTTTGCGCAGGCCCACCTGTATGTATATAGTTAGTTATAAATGTATCATAGAAATGGCGCTACATAGCAAATAGGGGGTGGTTGGGTGTGGCGAAGGTGTCTTGTATCTTACGTCACCGGAGCGTCCAACTCATATTGGCTTACAGTTGGGCAAGGCCTGCTATCCTTGTAGCAGGTAAGGGTAGAGGGGGAATGTTTTTATTTCTTCTGTTTCTTCACTTTTATTCCTGGTCCTCTTTCTTCCCTGTCCCTCACTTTCATCTCCACTATTATCTCTTCTATCTCTTTACTCCCTTTCTCTGGGAGACGACACAAAATGACCCACAAGGGTTGACGTGTCGTTAAACCCCAACACAATCAATCAATACATAGCAAATATATTAGAAGTAAACAAATATTCTATATAGTGAAACAGTCAATATGGCAATATACTCCCTTATTTGTATACCAAAGCAAGTAATGCATAAAGTAATGACACTGTCCTGATCGGAAGTTATAAGTCAGAAGATTTTTCAAAATATAAGTAGCGTACTAGGCCGTTTTTACACCTATAACGTTCGGTAAAAATTTCAGAAATAATTTGCATAAATCGGAACTCCTATTTTCTGGGAACAAATAAAAAAATATTCCAAAATGTCGGCTGCTTATTATTTTTACCCAACATACTAAGCGTTAAGAGATCATCTTCACCCCAAAAGTGAATTGGTTAATGCAGAAGAGATTTTATTGGTAATATGACAGAAAGAAATATTATTCTATTTCCGCACCGTTTGAAGTTAATAAATAGCCTATACGACGATTATCGTAAAATCAATTTGAAATTGCTTAAAAATCAAATATTTTCCTCAAGTGGCTAGAATTTGCCCTATTTCTCGGCATTGTCTTATAAAAACACTTAGCACTCTGGGTAAAATTTTCAGCAGACGACATTTTCGGAATTTTTTTTTTTTTTTTTTTTTTTTTTTTTTTCAAGGAAACAGGATTTGACATTTCATGCAAATTGTCTCCGATGGAGACAATTTGCATGAAACGTCAAATCGTGTTTTCTGACAAAAGCAAAAAACATATTACCAATTTGTCGTCTCCTGAACGAATAGCCAAGATAGTGGTAAAGATCAATGGAATACAGCTTCATGAACTCATGATAAAATAATGAATTTAAATGAAGATAATTTATAATTGGAAAGAAAACATTATGTCAAGAAGACAGTTTTTTTTTTTTTTTTTTTTTTGTTTTGTTTTTAAATGAGCCTCAAAGTCAGAAAGCATACCTCCGTACATGTGCGCCCAGCAAGATTCATTTGCGCAGTCTGATCGGAATCTTCACATGGTGAAAAGCCGAGGTTGCAAAGCTCGTTGGGCGCACATGTCTAAAGGAACGTTTTCTGACGTTGCAACTCAAATGATAATTTACTCTCACCATGAGTAATAAAAAAAAACAACAACACCGGCTTCTGCATTCGAGACGTTCTTAATAAGGCTTCATTTGCTCGCTGGTATCTTCTAGAATGTCCAGCGGTTTGGTGAGCGGACTTAGATGGCCCTGATCAGTCTTAACACATGTGCCCGCTGGGATGTGATCTTCATGTGCAAAATAATTTATTTCAACAATGTTCTAGAGAATACAAGCACTCCAAATATCGGACACCGTAATTCCTTACAGTACTACATGTAGAACTAAAATTTGAACATATCAATTTTACTACCTGTAACCATATCTAATAACTGTTAGATGAGTGGTAAACAGTGTAGACCCTGATCAGACGCCGCAATTTGGGACATCTGATCTGAGTCTACACTATTTGCTCAGCATTTCGCGAAAATAGGTAGAACGCTACGACAGATAACCTTGTGGCAAAATGTGTGACGCTGTTTTTTTTATATTTGTTTCTGTGTGTGAAACAGAGAGAAATCCTACAAGTTGAAAACAATCTGAAAGTTTATGTTTGATTTCTCTGGCTTCGTCTCAATCCCACATTACAGTATATTATTATACAGAGCTCATATTTTGCGGCGTGGTATCGTAGTGTTTATTTTCCTGAGAATAAGTAAAGAAAGCAATGAATAAATGCATGAATAAATGAATATAAAATCATGATTCTTTGGCGCTCTAATTATTCGTATACATCTAATGAGCCGGGGCACAGCAGTTCCTACAAGACTGCATGTGGGCCAGCGAAGACTCAGATCAGCCTGCGCATCCGCACAGTCTGATCAAAGTCTTCACAGGGTATTCTGTGAGTAGCCAAGGATCCAACGCATCTTAAGGCGGACAGAGAATACTCTGATCAGACTGCGCGGACGCGCAGGCTGATCTGTGTCTTCGCTGGGCGCACATGCAGTCTTGTAGGAAATGCTGTGTCCCGGCTCATATGTTTTACGTATCATCAAATAAACCGAGTTTGGATCGATGGTCCTTTTATTTAGCGTGGATGAGAGACGCATCATACAATTTACATGATCAGGAATGTAAATAAAAATCTTGACGCAGAAACATATTTTGTTTATTCTATAAATATACTTGCTATATGCAGTTTTATTTGTTAGTTATAAAGCAAGATGGCATTGTCTTTACTGCATGTCTCTCTGCTTGCATAGTTTTGAAATTTCTCACTTTAAGACATGTTGGGTGAAATTTCCAGCAGACGACACACTATGCTTATTTGTATTTGCAAATAATAATAATAATAATAACTAGAGCAAGTCGATGGCGCGTCATCGCATATCCCCACGCCAGCGCCATCGCATATCTCCGTGCACATTAAAATTCCAAATGCGCTCCTCCAGTCCTCATCCAGTCGTCATCCATAAGGCTATTGCCTGTGAAAGTTTTAAGATTCTAGGACGGGGGTAAACAATATCCCCACTTTTTTCTTCGAAAAGCGCGGGGATAATAATAATAATAATAATAATAATAATAATTAAACGAGAAAGTAAGTATAAATAGTAAATGAACTCGTTTTCCTCACACCTTTTGTAAAAGCGTCAAAGTTTTTTATTGTTTAAATACGCAATAGGAAAACTATGTACATGTATAGCAAGTGAGTTTTATTGCAAAAGAAGTGGTGTTGGGTAGATTCTTCGTTGTTGTGCTATCCTATTTTGCATTATCAAGCATTACATTAGGTAAAGCCTTATATAATGTCTATTGTGATATATTTATAATTTGAGGTTAATGGAAATATAATGCGCCCATAATGGAAAAGTCCAGGATGGGTTTGATGACAGTTACATGTTAAGTGACAAATTTTAACCCTTGTCCTGCTGAACCCGGATATACCCTGCCTTTGCAAACAATGTAGATCCAGATCAGTTGGTTTCTAAGAAGCCAACTGATCCGGATCTGCACTGTTTGCCATTCAGTATGTGAATTTATATCAATAGTCCGGATCAAGTAATCTGATTGGCTGAAAATTTGAAAAGGGCGTGGCATCTTAATTTATTCAGCAGGACAAGGGTTAAACTTAGTGGATCCAGAGCACCTTTGTAAATCTGGGCCCAGTTGTTCAAAGCGTCGTTAGCTTAACGAGCTCGTTAAGGGCCATTTCATTAACTGTTTTAGAGGATTCAATATACAATTTTCAGAAATATTTTGCTGAAAAAATGTGAGTAGCTTTGGCACTGCAAAAGCTACTCACATTTTTTTCAGCAAAAAAATTCAGCATATTTGCGTATCACTCGATGTAAATTTTAACGAATCGTTAACTAACGACATCGTTAGCTTTGAACAACTGGGCCCTGATCATTGCAAATATCTTATTCAGTATGTATTTGCAGCATACCTTGAATAACACAATTGTTTTATAATTTTTGTAAACATATTAGACAATTTTTGGTGGGCTTGTGTGAGAATAAAGGCACGTTGTGCAATTCTAAGTATTGATATATTTAATTCTCGTCAGGTTCATATTTATCAAGCAAACATAAAAAAAAAAAAAAAAAAAAAAAAAAAAAAAACTCAAAGAGACACTACGCAAAACGATTCCTGATTGTGTCAAAAGTTTGTTTAAGGGCCATATATACGTTTTCAGGGGAGGTAATGTCCAATAACTTGCCTCACTTTTGAAAATGGGTTTACTCTAAAAGGGAAGAATTTGCTCCCAAAGGAGCAAATTTTTCCCTTTTAGAGTAAACCCTTCTTTAGAAGGGATCTGGTGTGCAGGAAAGCAAACCGGAAGTCACAAAAGCTGTCTATCTGGTAAACAATGACGGATATCGAGTTCTTGACCAAAGCTGATGACAGTTACCTGATTTTGTGTTGAATATTATGTCATATTTCATTTTTAATGTTAAGCAGTTTTGCTTGCTTATGCTCTACAAAACAACTCCAGATACGCGACCTAATAAGCTAACAACGCTCTTTTCTTTAAATGTTTCTACACCTCCTTTTATCTTCCCCGTAAATATAGTAGGTGACTTTTTCAGCTCTAATTTGTGAACTGACGCTACTGTAAAATATATTCGTTAACCATTTTCTATCATTCCAAGGACCTTAGATAGGTATTGAGATCTTTTGACATTCGTGTACTACACTGCGAGCTTAATTGTTCATGCTCTGTTCTGTGGTAACTTTCTTAACAGTATTTTAACTATTAGGATGGACAAAGCAAGTACACATCAGTCGCACCATTGTTTTCATATTACTTGTATTTCTTTCCTTACCATTACGAAAACATGCCTATTCAAACATACTGCAAATTTTATCACCAAAAAATGAAAATTTTCAGATAAAAAAATCTGATATTTTTCACGTTTCTGCTATAAACATAGATTGTGGGTACTCGTTAGAACCGCCTCGACGAGGCGGTTCTAACGAGTACCCACAATCTATGTTTCGATCAGAAATAAGAAAAATAATGTATACCCCTGTCAGCCCCAGTTTTACTGTATAAAAGTGGGGTTTAAGGTGGTCAAAATTATATAGGCATGTTTTCGTGATGAATACGCTTTATAATTTCTTACGAAGTCTGTCCGAGATAATCCGCAAAACCTGTGGTAAACCACATATAACATATTTGGAAACAAAAGGTGTCCATAACTCTTATTGGAGGAATATATATATTTAGGTCAGTATTCATATGTCTAATTAGAAACACCAAATTCATACAATTCTTATCAATGTTTTGACTTGATATTTTTATTTGTAAACGACCATTGATAAGAGATCATAACTATCAAAACTGTTTAATAAGGCTGTACAAATGTACTATAGTGGTCAAACCTTTGAAATGAAGATGTTTGCCTTTTGTTTAGACACTTTATACACTAACTTTAATTATCATCACGAAAACACGCCTATATAATTTTGACCCCCTCAAACCCCACTTTTATATAGTAAAACTGGGGTTTACAGGGGTATACATTATTTTCCTTATTTCTGCTCAAAACAGATTGTGGGTACTCGTTAGAACCGCCTCGCCGAGGCGGTTCTAACGAGTACCCACAATCTATGTTTTGAGCAGAAATATGAAATATATCAGAGTTTATTTTATCTGAATATTTTCAGTTTTTGCAGGTGAAATTGTCTATATATTTGAATAGGCGTGTTTTCGTAATGTTTAATACTAGCAAACTATACTAGAAATAGGTTTCTTGTTGGTTTGAAAATAGGTTTTGACATTTCATGCGAATCGTTTCGTATGGAATGTCAAATCCTATTTGCTTGGGAAAATAAGATATATATGCGAGTGAATCATTTATTATTCACTAATCTTGTCATCAAAGCAAAGAAATGTCTGTTATTCTTAAGCTATGAAAAGCTGATTTAAAAAAATAACCATAAGGAGTTTTGTGGACTTGTACAATATAGTTTCCTATGATTGCTCATAGCCACCACTGCATGCTTACATGATCGTTGAATATGGCAGATTCAGAATGAATCTATTATAGGGATTGCAGCATGTTTTATTCTCAGATGTTATGATAAAGGGAATGAATACATTTACAGAGGAGTAACGCTTTCTAATATATTCCAAAAGGAGTGACCATTGAGAGCAATAAAACAACCAGAAAAATTAAAAACAGCTGATGTGCCAAGCTTTCCAGGCCAAACTATCTAGTTTCGGCCTGTTAGGCATCATCAATGACCCTCATATAAATTTTCAAAACACCTTCCATTACGAAAACACGCCTATTCAAATATATACTGAAAATTTTACCACCAAAAAATGAAAATTTTCAGATAAAAAATTCTGATATGTTTCTTATTTCTGCCCAAAACATAGATTGTGGGTACTCGTTAGAACCGCCTCGACGAGGACGAGGCGGTTCTAACGAGTACCCACAGTCTAGGTTTTGAGCAGAAATAAGAAAAATAATGTTTACCCCTGTAAACCCCAGTTTTACTATATAAAGATGGGGTTTAAGAGGGTCAAAATTATATAGGCATGTTTTCGTGATGAATCGGTGGTTAAGATGGATTGTGTCTCCTTCTAACATCTGAAAATTCATTTATTGTAAAGTAGATCCTTTTGAGAAGGAATTTGTTTGGCATTGTTTGTCCCTCGTTTCTGATTCTTTTGGTGTCTCGGGAAGGCTGTGGTACGTGCTTATGGCATCTCTTGGATATAAACACAAAAAGGAAAGTTCAAATCCCATTAAGCAGAGTCCTGTCCCACAGGTATTAAATTCAACATTTTTTTTTTGTTGGTATTTGTTGGCATGGAATAAAAAGGTTCATGTATGGGAAATTAAAACTGTCAGTTACCTTCAAATTTACAATGACAAAATCTTTTTGAAGTAAACTTTAATCCCTGAAGAAACGATTTGCGATGGCCCATTTTTTAATTCAAAGATTATCCTGTAAAGAAGGACCGATTCGCATGGAATTATAGAACTAGATTCTAGAACAATGCCAAATACCAATAAATTTGGATAATGAATGATCTACTGAATGCTTATTAGAAATAAACATTATTGTCACTTATGTCATTTGTGAATTATGTTTAATGCTTGTGGGACTTCCTGAACATCTTCTATTACACCAGATTATACCCTTTATTCTGGGGTCCATGTCTGTTGGTCTGAACATTCTCATTCGCATTACGAAAACATGCCTATTCAAATATATTGAAAATTTCACCACCAAAAAGTGAAAATTTTCAGGTAAAATTCTGATATTTTTCATATTTCTGCTCAAAACATAGATTGTGGGTACATGTTAGAACCGCCTCGCCGAGGCGGTTCTAACGAGTACCAACAATCTATGTTTTTGAGCAGAAATAAGAAAACTAATGTATACCCCTGTAAACCCCAGTTTTACTGTATAAAAGTGGGGTTTAAGGGGGTCAAAACTATATAGGCGTGTTTTCATAAAAGTGGGGTTTAAGGGTCAAAACTGTATAGGCGTGTTTTCGTGATGTCATTTGTTTACGGATTTATGAGTTTGGATTACGGCTTGGTACCATAACCACTACTGCTATACTATTTATCAGATTCTCGAGCCAATGATCTTTTGTGAAATATATAATATAGTACTCTGGTGGTACGATTTGCACAAGTCATTGATGTTGTACAGGCAAAACGGTCAATGTTTGAAGATATAACAACATACGGTGTATATCTGAATATATGCATTATGTAAGTGTGGCCTTGTACGTTGCAGCTTCCTACCGCTTCTTTCAAAAGCCTGTTAGAGATCCGTAACGCACGATTATATGAGCCGTAACGTCAGAAAACGTACCTGTAGAAATGTGTGACCAGTGGAGATTAAGATCAGCCTGTACATTCGCGTAGTCCGTACAGAATCCTCACTGGGCGAATTTTTGGATAGCCAATAATGCAGAGTTCCGTGATGCGGACATCGAAGACTCGATCAGATGCGCAGGCTGATTTGAGTCTTCGTTGGACGCATGTGTCCAAAGGAACGTTTCCTCTCGTTTCGGCTCATATTATGTAAAGAGGGATACTTTTCCAGTAAGAAATACATCGCAATGAATCAAATATAACCCCTAAAACCAGGATAAGCCCCAACAATCCTACTGATAGTTTCCCAAGTCGGTACTCATGTTGTCATTCCTCTTGTATTGTCACTACATGTAATTAAACACTTGTGGAGCTTGATTTATTCGTTCTGTTTTCGTTGAAAATTGTTTTGTATGGTCGTTGTAGGTCATAGAATCTTTGTGTGTTGCCATGGGAAGGCTGTGGTATCTCCATATATAATTTTGACTTTATTGAAACTGTTCTTCATCATTTATGTAAAGTGCAAGTGCTTTCGTTCTCTAGCTGCGTGTTGAGCAGAACTAAATATCATCTACAATGTAGTGAAAGACAGAAAGACGTTGGATGGCGCAACACAGTTATTCATTACAAAAACATGCCTATTCAAATATATTGAAAAATTTTACAACCAAAAAAATCGGAAAGTTTTCAGATAAAAAAATCTGATATTGTTCATATGCCTGCTCAAAACATAGATTGTGGGTACTCGTTAGAACCGCCTCGGCGAGGTTCTAACGAGTACCATAATCCTTGTTTTTGAGCAGAAATAAGAAAAATAATGTATACCTCTGTAAACCTCAGTTTTACTATTTAAAAGTGTGTGTGTGTGTGTAGGGTGCGGGCGGGGGGGGGGGGGGGGGGGGGGTCAACAGTATATAGGTATGTTTTCATGATGAAGGGGATTCTGTGCGCTTTGGTAGATTTTCTGTCATCTTTTCATCGTGAGAAAACATTTAAGGAGCATTTGTAACTTTAGTTATATTTTTCCTGATTGCATTTCTGCACACGCACGCCTTTTCAAAACAGGCATCACGAAAACATACCTATATAACTTTGACCCCCTTAAACCCCAGTTTTATATAGTAAAACTGGGGTTTACAGGGGTAAACATTATTTTTCTTATTTCTGCTCATAAACATAAATTGTGGGTACTCGTTAGAACCGCCTCGCCGAGGCGGTTCTAACGAGTACCCACAATCTATGTTTAGAACAGAAATATAAAAAATATCAGTTTTTTATCTGAAAATTTTCAATTTTTGGAGGTGAAATTTTCTATATATTTGAATTGGGCTGTTTTCGTAATGGACTGCTCTACTAAGACGTTGCCCCATAAATTGTTTTCTTTTAGAGTAGACTCCTTTCAGAAGAAAGAAAAACAATTTGACGGAGTGTTCTCCCTTGAGCATATGTTCCCCTTAACCCGTTTATATCTAGCGCCACATAAAAGGAACATTAGAAAACACGGTGGATCAAGATCAGATGCAGCAGAACGCGATGTCTGATCAGGGTCTACTCTGTTTGCATCTAATACTGTTATTGCTATTAAAAGTAATAATAACAAAAATAATAATACCCTGTTAAACAGGAAATGGAACCGTCCGAATAAAGTGGTGGAAGAAACCACTAGGCATTAATGGGTTAATCTATAACGATGTTAAATATGTTACAGTAAGTTTCTGAAAAAAAAAGTCTCAGTCAATTGCCCTTGACCTATAATAGAGATTTATTGAACCAGAAGCCTTTGAATGTACCAGTAACACTAATTAGGTTTTATGTGTTTCTGAGCTATTAAAATATAAAATTACTAAACGTATTTTATTTACATTAACCGTTACCGCCCTCTTGGCTAATTCAGCAGACGACAAATTGGTAATATTTTTCCCAGAAAACAGAATCTGACATTTCATGCAAATTTAACTCCAATGGGGACAATATGCATGAAATGTCAAATCCTTTTCTTGGGTAAATATTGATTTTTTTTTTCAATACGTCGTCTTCAGAAAATTTTACCCAGAGTGCTAAGCATTAAATAACGCATCAATACTTGGTATGATGTGGCTGGAAAGTATGTTTCAAAGACAAATCGAAATAACTAAATGGTATTTGCCCTGAACCAAGATATCCGCCGTAGTCTGTGTCGCGCAACACAAATTTACAGTCGGTGAACCGTGAAATATAGGTCGAGGTAAAACATGGATACTGCTGTCTAATTTGTCACCCCGAAGTGCAAGCGTACACCAAGTATCACCACTGTAGCCTTTACAGGTCTTGGGAAATGAACGTGGACATTAGGGTCGAAGTTAGAGTTTACGCAAATGTTGACGGATTCACGGACGAACGGAGGAACGGACGGACGGACGGACGAATGGACGAGAAACCAGAGGCGCGACAAAAAGGGAACTGAATAACAAGCGGAAGCCCAGAGCAATTTGATCAATATCTCCACAGTTTTCCATTCAGCCAGCATTTTCAGATACGTCAGCAACAATGAGACGCGCTCGTGAAAATATTACATCATGATCTAAAACTGCAAGGGACCATGGCCCAGTTGCTAACGACGTCGTTAGTTAACGATTCGTTAAATTTTACATCAAGTGATATGCAAATATTCTGAAATTTTTTGCTGAAAAAATGTGAGTAGCTTTTGCTGTGCAAAAGCTACTCACATCTTTTCAACAAAAAATATCAGAATGTTGAATATTGAATCCGCTAAAACAGTTAACGAAATGATCCTTAACAAGCTCGTTAAGCTAACGACGCTTTGAACAACTGGGCCCAGGTGTTATGGATTAAGATAACGGTAGTTTGAGAAACAAGAAGTTGAAAGGTAAAGAACGTATACTAGTCAAATTAAACAATATTGCCCTTTATATAGTTTGAATTAAGCAGTGGTTTGACTTGCCAGTATTTGAGATAACGAGAATCAACTGTATTTGGGAAAATAACTGTAGGTGGTTCTTGTTAAGCCACAGGATGAGGTCCTCTGTCACAAAACTTAACAACTGAGGTGCATATACAAAGTAATATACGGGTTCACTCGTTCGTTTCAGCGTCCTTAATCTCCGTTTATTATAAATCTGGCAATGCGTCATTAGAAATTGGTCCTAAGCGTTTAAGCGGAAAAAATGCCCAGGTCAGCCTTCTTATAGATGTGTCATGATCATTGTCATATCGTTGTCTACTGTCGTCCACTTACAGAATATTTGAATACTCCGGACATTACGAAAATACGCCTATTCAAATATATTAATAAATTTACAACCAAAAAAGGAAAAAAAATCAGATCAAAAATTCAGATATTTTTCACATTTCTGCTCAAAACATAGTTTGTGGGTACTGGTTAGAGCCACCTCGGCGAGGCGGTTCTAGCGAGTACCCACAATCTATGTTTTTTAGCAAAATAAGAAAAATAATGTATACCCCTGTAAACCCCAGTTTAACTATATAAAAATTGGGTTTAAGGGGATCAAATTTATATAGGCGTGTTTTCCTGATGATACATCGAACAGCAAAGACTTTAATCAGACAGCGCATATGCCCATGCTTATCTTGGCCTTCGTTGTTTACATACGCCATACTGACCTTTTCCTCACGCCTCGGCACATTTAGTGTCGATTATTTGGGCCTAGTCAAGCGAAAACGGCCCTTCGAACATGCGCCAAATACGCCGATTTAGTACATTGGTGTGTATAAATGGGCCGCGCCATGCGCAAACGTGTCTTAAGGCATCTTCGGACAGCGAAGTCTCAGATCAATCTGCGCAGTCACGCAATCTGATCAGGACCTTCACTGTCCGCTTTTAATATCAATGGGTACTGTAGAGCATAACAAAATATAGCAAAGTTCCTGATCAGACTATAGTCGAACCTTATTAGCTCGAACACATCGCCGATGGCACGTTTACCATAGCTGATTCGATCGGGGCGATTCTAATGAGTAAACTCAACATACCATTTTGTATAGATCAAAGTTTTTCCCCTCAATTATATCCATTTGCTTCCTGACCTGGTGTTATGATTAATCCACAGTGGCTCGAAATACTCATGTCTCGAACAAATGTCCGTGGTCCCAAAGATGTTCGAGCCAATGAAGTTCGACTCTACACATTACGAAAACACGCCTATTCAAATAAATAGAAAATTTCACCACCAAAAATTAAAAAAATTCAGACAAAAAACTGATATTTTTCATATTTCTGCTCAAAACATAGATTATGGGTACTCGTTAGAACCGCCTCGGCGAGGCGGTTATAACGAGTACCCACAATCCATGTTTTGAGTAGAAAGAAGAAAAATAATGTATACCCCTGTAAACCCCAGTTTTACTATATAAAAATGGGGTTTAAGGGGGTCAAAATTATATACTAGGCATGTTTTCGTGATGATGCATGTATCTCCAATAGCTGATCTGCATTTACATTTACAGCAAAGAAACCTTTTCTGATGTCGCGGCTTATGTGATAAAAACTACTATTACATAATTATATAATATTATGACGCCTGAAACCTGGATAAAAATGTATATATGATGAGTTTAAATATATTGATCGCGACAAAACTTCAAGCATGAATATAAATTGCAATGTGTTTAGTTGTTATCCACAACCGTTACAAGCTAATTTGTTGTCACCGAGCAGGAAGAATGTTGCCTGCAACTGGATGCAAAATATTACGACTGGCAAATCTTATCAGAAATCGTTTGAGCCTTGATGTGAGAAAATGTTCCACGTGACATGGCTGCCATGCAAAGACTAAATTCAGAGCCCACAAGGTAACAAAGAGCAAACGGCTTCTTCAGACACCAATTTAACTGTAAGGATGTGCAGTCTGAGACTCTTATGGACGCACCTATCACCAGGTAGATTGTCTCATATTGGGGCTTATTTATTTTTTTTTCTATTTATGTACTTTGTTCTGAAGAAGTTCATTTAAAATTAAAAACATGCTAAGAAATGGCATGATCAGGACAACTTTTATAGAGCATTCGGTACATTAGACTGACATAAAGTGGCATAGAGATTGCCAAAAAATGTCCGGATACGTTAGTTAACGTCGATTAAATTAACGACGATTACCAGGGATGCGTTCAATTAAGCTTCTCGTTTACTCGCAAACAATAGCAAACTTTCTGTTTTCTGTGGATGGTAGAGAATATCATGCTGTTTTTGGTACAACCGAAATAGCAACCTATCGAAAAAAAAAATATTGTATGCTTGTTCGTAAAAAAAAAAAAAAAAAAAAAAAATACGGAAATGTTTACTGGGTTGATATTATACAGTCGATTTCTTGTAAAATAAATAATTACTGATATAATCTATTCCTAGAGGGCACGTAACGTTTATATAACGTCGCATCAACGTCAATGCAACGTCATGACGTTACATCGACATTGTTTTGACGTTGTATGAGGTCACATAAGTCGGGGTAACGTTTATAATAACCGGTCAAAAGATGCAAAATAGTTTAGGGTAAAGTCTCGTGAGTGACCTGCTTTATGAAACGTAGCTCTGACTCTGTTGCTGCCGTAAGATGTGTTTGTATTTTACTTTTTTTCCAAATTACGTGTACAGTGAGCCCTCGTTACAACGACAGCATTTGTTCCCAAAAATGTTGCCATTATAATGAATTTGCTGTTCTAAAGAATCCTTAATACACAGAATGATATGTAAGAAAGACCTTGTTTTGTTCTTATTTCCTCGTATATCATATGTTTTGGATATTTGTTAGAATCGCCTCAGTGAGGCGATTCTAACAAATATCCAAAACATATATTTCTTTAAAGTATTAAATATAATATTCTTGCATAATTAGTGACTAATTGTTACCTCTTAAGCGAAGCCAACTTGTCATTATAACGAATTTTGTCGTTGTATCGAGCGTCGGTATAAAGAGGTTTGTCTGTACTTAATTATTCGATGACATTGGAAAACTGACAAGTATCGTATTTATTCTCAGAACGGGGACAGATAGGCCAGTGCAAGCAATTTAGACCCATATCCAAGCCCGCAGGGTCTGAGCAGGGGCCTCTCTGTTTGCAAGTAATCCAACAGTGTTTAGAAAACAACAGTATATGTATTAAATTGGAGCTTTAGATGCTCGACGCTTGACTAACAAGGTTTGTGGTCGGTCTCATCTTGTTCCTGTTTGTCGTTTTCTTGTGTTCTGGCTTCTGATCGCCATTGAGCCCTTTGCTTAGTTTTATCAACATGTTTTTGATTATACGACTTTCACTGTAATGTTTCACAGATGACGTAGAGGAACCCTATACGGACCGAACATATACAGTGAACCATCTTTATACCGACACTCGATACAACGACGAAATTCATTATAATGATAATTTGACGGACACGAAACCTTCGCTTAAATGATGACAATTAATCATAATTTATGTAAGAATAGTGTATTTAATAATTCAAGAAACATATGATTTGGAAATTTGTTAGAATAGCCTCAATGAGGCGATTCTAACAAATATTCAAATCATATGTTCTGTAAAGAAATACGAATAAAACAAACCCTTTCTTATATATTATTCTGCTGCGTTTAAGGATTCTTTTCAGCAGCAAATTCATTTTAACGGCAACATCTTTGGGAAAAAATGCTGTCGTTCCAAGGAGGGTTTACTGTATTTGTACTTTGGAGCTGCATCAGAATTAAGGGTGAGGTGAGGTTTCACGCGATACAGACTGGTTAAAGCCCTCCCAGTAGTTTTGCTGTTGACCATTCTAGGGCGGATCCTCTTTTGCAGTTTGTTTATGATTCTGTGGCCTCATATTACGCGTTTGTTGTGTCATTAATTGTTCCTCAACACTCCTTCTTTTGGTGCCTCGGGAGGGCTGTATTTCGTGACTGTGGCATTTCCTGGGTTCTTCACTAATACGTTGATCAAATTAATTTAAATAATTCTAACCCTTGAAGGGCTTATCCCAACTGCAGCAGACGACGACATTTTGATTTTGTTAATACTTTAGAGAAAATTAAGATTGACATTTCTTGTGAATCGTCTAGCAGACGATTCACATGAAATGTCAAGCGTCTTAACTTCAACTACTGCTTCCAGAAATAAAAAAAAAGAAACGCAACAAAAAAAAAATAACAATTTTAAATTCGATGTGTAACGTGGGTAAAGAAAAGTCTAAAATATTGCCTTTGGAAACATAGAACACATTACAGACAGAAAATGGGAGCCTCGGCTTTATTGAGACTCTTCATGAGCAGTAATGAAGTTTGCAATACTGCTAGCGTACACATGAGCAGAACTCCATTTTCAAAGAGGGGCCCAATGATCCAAAAGAAATGAAAATATAATCTGCACTATGGTGAAGTACGGGGAGACGTTCTACGGCCGCCACACATATAGTATATAAAAAGCCTTTATATTATATGTGAACAGTGAAGGCTCAAATCATCTGCATTTAGTGCAGGTTGATCAATGTTTTCTCGGGTTGTGGATTTAGATGTATTCTACTAAGGTCACTAATGTGTATGCGAAAAGTCATGCAAAATAGAAAAGAAGATGTCAAGAAAGAGCCACAATCATAGAATATAACCTACCAATTGACACCGAGAATTATACGTAGTAAACAACCTATGACGTACAACACGGATTAAAAAAAAAAAAAAAAACAACAAAAAAAAACAACAACAAAAAAACATAATCTGGGCCTTCGTTGCTTGCATAGGCGTCAGCGCCTCTTTTTCTTGTTGCAAATCCTAGGATTGCACAATTTGTTTAGGTAATAAATTATTAATCAATTTTATTTATATATTACCATGCCATTGGGCTAGTTGTTATATCGGTATCAACACAATTCCCGCTTCGTAAATCTAGACCAAGCAGGAAAGCTTTGCGACAATAAATTAAAATTTCAAAACGAAATGCCGATTTCGGATCGTTTGCTATCTCTAGTTTACGTCTGGAGAAATTGATTCTTCACGTAACGAACTGCCATTGCATTGAATAGTTCTTTATTTCAATCAATAAGCAGATAAATTCTGCAAAAGATGGAGATGATTAAAGTGATTGGGGAAACACAAACAGACTGATAATATTTAAACCGATATCCTGTCAAAAGTTTTACAATTTCAAGCGATATCAGGTTATTAGCTATGTTATATGGACTTTCTTTGAAATTGTAATTAATTACGTCCGTTTTAGTCATGAAAATTGCGTATCAACCAGGTTTTGGTCCGAAAACATCACTTTATATATTGATTTTCCTGGCTAATTTCAATCAGGAATTTTAACCCATTTATGTCTAGCTCCCATACATGGGACCTTTGCAAACAATGAAGACCCAAATCAGACGCCATAGAACGCGGCGTCTGATCCGGATCTACACTATTTGCATCAAGTGTTGGAATTTCTATAGAAGATGGTAATAATAAAACCGAACCAGACATCCTGCTTTTGGAAATAGACCGGTCCAAATAGTTGTGGAAGAAGAGTCCACTCGACGTAAACGTGTTAAGGGGATAGTTACATTTTCGTTTTGGCATTTGAAGCAAACGTTCGTCATCTTGCCTCACCAAGGTCAAAATAAACTTCATAGTAGGAAAAAAGAGTATCTATTCGAGCCTTGGAGAGATTCAAGATGGACTTTCATGTATTCTTATACATTGTGTATTTTAATTTCCTTTGGGATCATTCAGCCCATTCTGGTTACTTTGAAAAACGAATACTGCTTAAGCCGGTGCGTGGGGGAAGGGTGGGGGGAAGGGAAGGGCGTATGCAGCCTTGCAAAATTTACTACTGCTGAAAACTAGTCTCTAATTTTTATTCTTTTGTATGTATTAGTTTCCAAAAAAGGTAAGAGAAAAGGCAACCTTTTAGATTTTTATTCACAAGCATTATGGTTTGTTTCCAGCAGACAGGACCCTACATAATGATTATTAGTCTTTGATTTTCGGTCTTTTGTGTGTGTTTGTCTCTAAGACGACCTTTTAGATTTTTATTTCATATGCACTATGGTTTGATTCCAGCAGACAGGGCCCTAAATAATGATTATCTTTGGAGATGAACTCATATAAAAATATAAGTAAAAATACCCAGGGAATGCCACAATTATGAAGCATAGCCTTCCCGATGCACCAAAAGAAGGAGAGATGAGGAATAAGTAATCATTATGAAAACATGCCTATTCAAATATACTGAAAATTTTACCACCAAAAATATGAAAATTTTCAGATAAAAAATATGATATTTTTCATATTTCTGCTCAAAACATAGATCGTGGGTACTCGTTAGAACCGCCTCGAAGAAATAAGAAAAATAATGTATATCCCTACAAACCCCAGTTTTACTATATAAAAGTAGGGTTTAAGAGGTCAAAATTATATAACCATGTTTTCGCGAAGGACAAAACAACGACATATATGAAACCATCAGCGTACGAAAAAAAGAAGAAATGCAACAGGGGAACCGCCTTTGAAACAACTACTGAGTGGCTTTAACCAGTTTTACTCTCTCGAAACCTCGTCCTTAATTTTGAGCAGTACTGTATATAAGAAAACTCGTTAAAACCAAATATGTTTTTCATTGTCTAACGACAGTATTAAACGGGATGAGAATAATTATTATTATATTGTAAAGGTCATGTTTAGCAAGTTCCCAATAAGTATCATACAGATCCAGGATAAGTTTTCCTTGCTGCACTCACTACCAAAGCTCCATACAAATTATGAAAGGCACGCGTTATCGTGAACCCCTGCTTCATGCACGGTACTGTTCAAAATGAACCTTTTTTTCTTACTGGTATTAAATTGCATATTTTTATACTAAGATAAAAAATATAAAAATATCTTGTATAATCTCTTTATCCACACATCAAAATACAATAAAACACATTAAAGGTAAGTCTATAAATTAAATACCAAGTCCGATTTCCCAATGTTTTAAATATATGTTTTCATCATGATAGGGTCAATAACTAGGCTTGCAATCTCATAACATCAACGTATAACCTATTCTTTCATTACGCAGCTTCAAATCAGAATGTCGTAGATAAAAGTATGAAATTGCCTTACGACGCATTTGAAACCGATAGCCCTGTTTATGATGTTTGCCAGTCAGAGCTTTATTCCGATTGTTTAATTACCATACCCTTGTATACTCATAAACCGTAAATATTAAGAAGATCTGAAGAACATTACCAGGAAACATCGCAAACACTACAAAAACACACGTGTCGTTTCGAATTCATGGCGCCAACGTAAACAAGTCTCGTTTTAAAGGATGTGATAATCGACTCTCAGCTGATCCGGCTTTTTGGGTCAGACTAAGAAAATCTACCTGTTTCAAAGCGGTATTATTTCTAGGCATATAATAAAAGTTCTTATTGCGGTTTTCTTACACGTTGCACATCATATGAAGACAGCAAATTCCCAGATTAAGGATTTCATTTGCTAGATTGGTAAATTGCCAAAACCGTATAAATTCTAAATATTTGGGCCCCTATCTCACTGGGCTGCGACTGTTGGCCATCACGAAAACACGCCTATATAATTTTGACCCCCTTAAACCCCACTTTTATATAGTAAAACTGGGGTTTACAGAGATATACACTATTTTTTTTATTTCTGCTCGAAAACATAGATTGTGGGTACTCGTTAGAACCGCCTCGCTGAGGCGGTTCTAACGAGTACCCACAATCTATGTTTTGAGCAGAAATATGAAAAATGTCAGAAAATTTTATCTGAAAAAATATCAATTTTTGGAGGTGAAATTTTCGACATATTTGAATAGGCGTGTTTACGTGATGAAAATATTGCGAACGGCATTCGCCAGAGAGTTTCCCTTATGATATCGAAACGTTCGCGGGGTTCTCTATTTCCTCGCGAGAGTCGCATGTTCTCGCTCTTCTGTTGCCTGAATTTCGAACATGTTTAAAGCTTTTGCGCGACAATTCTTCTCCCAAAACAGTCACAGAGTCATCGCTGGTGTCGCGAATCCATCTTGAACCCTTCTCAATTTAGTTTCCGCATGTCAGAAAGTGCGAGAATTCTGAGACAATTTTGTCAGGGGTGCGTGACATTTGAAAGTAAACTGCGACTCATTGGAGGCAAAAATGAGAATGAGTAGAGGCTTGATTTCTCAGGTTTCACGCATAACTGTCGTGCGACTGTTGCCAGTCGCAAATGCCAAAATTGCATTATATTTGTCACGGCCAGTTGCAAGTGCCAAAATTGCAATTTGTTTGTCACGCAAATGTCGCGCGACATTCGCCAGACATTCGCACGGCATGTACAAGAACTCCTGGAGTAATTTGGTCTAAATTTCGCCGTGACTGCATGTGACAGTCGTTCATTAAGCGTATGGCATATGCCAATGTGTTGTAAATGCTAATTCAGTGTTTTTCCAAATATTTACTTTTGCTATTTTCTCGCATTTTGGTATCTCTATCTAGATATGAGCTGTAACTACCAGCTTAATTCTTACCTTAGTTTTTCTTAAAAGTGAACAATACAATTTGACTATTTCGTACATAATTATATGTTTGATCAACTTCATGGTTAATTTGATTTGGGTCTATTCTGTTTGATCAGCCTTATCTGTGTAATAACTGTGGTAATGTATTAGGGTGTCGCAGCTTATGAAATAAGCATTTTTATTGCACATACGAACAACGAACGCATAGATCAGCCTGCGATTTCCCCAGAATCGCCGGTGTCCGCTTATGTACTTTATGCACATTGCAGAGAATTTTGATGAATTGAGAAGGCTACACGAAGCACAATCTAGTCTGACGTTTCGCTGTTCGTATAGGGCAGAAGCATCACGAAAACGTACCTATATAATTTTGACCCCTTAAACCCCACTTTTATATAGCAAAACTGGGTCTACAGGGGTATACATTATTTTCTTATTTCTGCTCAAAAACATAGATTGTGGGTATTCGTTAGAACCGCCTCGCCGAGGCGGTTCTAACGAGTACCACAATCTATGTTTTGAGCATAAATATGAAAAATATCAGCATTTTTATCTGAAAATTTTCCATTTTTGGTGGTGAAAATTTCAATATATTTGAATAGGCATGTTTTCATAATGGGTAATCTTTTCTCTTATTGCCCAGCTGTTATTTGAAACAATTTTAAAGAAAAGACCACGGCGAGCCGAGCGACCTGAACGTATATGCAAACGCGAAAATGAAACACAGCTGTTACATTCGCACAGCCTGTTCCGGATTACCTTCCGACCTTCAGTGACAACATTCCGGTAGCGATTATGAAATAGGCGATCATTCAGCGAGCGTGTATAGATGGCAGTGACTACAGCTTAAATTCATGCTGAATACAT
The DNA here is from genome assembly GCA_964016985.1 of Anodontia alba. Taxonomy (NCBI): domain Eukaryota; kingdom Metazoa; phylum Mollusca; class Bivalvia; order Lucinida; family Lucinidae; genus Anodontia; species Anodontia alba. The sequence goes on from OZ024823.1 coordinate 33,523,532, forward strand.
AGGAAACAGTGTTTCGTACTTAATTTTATTTCTCTTTGCGGAATTAGCATATATTTAATCGAAAACCTTACCGTCTCTTAAAAGGGAATTGTTACACTGTCCGGGAGACGACTCTGACAATTTGTATCTTCTCCCTTCTAAATAAGAGAACTAATCTAAAAGGAAAGAACTTGCTTCCCTGAGCAAATTCTTTCATTTTAAAGTAGACCGGTTTTCATAATGGACTTGTTGTTTCGAAAAACAAATAACAAGTAATAAAAGTAAATATTGGAAGAAGTCCTCATTAGAGTACCGTTTTTTGTACTAAATCGCAGAAGTAGACCGTCCCGCCAAACATAGCTTTGTACAGTTTGATTCATCACGAAAACATACCTATTTAATTTTGACCCCCTTAAACCCCACTTTTATATAGTAAAACTGGGGTTTACAGGGGTATACATTATTTTTCTTATTTCTGCTCAAAAATATAAATTGAGGTACTCGTTAGAATCGCCTCGCCAGGTACTCGTTAGAATCGCCTCGCCAAGGCGGTTCTAACGAGTACCCACAATTTATGTTTTGAGCAGAAATATGAAAAATATTAGAGTTTTTTATCTGAAAATTTTATGTTTTTGGAGGTAAAATTTTTTATATATTTGAACAGGTGTATTTTCGTAATGTGAGTTTTGCACAATTTGATTGGTGCCATTGCATTTCAGTCACCAAAACTAAACCACGCAGGCTGTACTCAAACTGCGTAGATGTTTGCGTTGGACTTAAACTATGATCTCTACATATGCGAACAGTTATACCACGGATATGCTTACAATAGCTGAAAATCACCGTTTTTAGCTCGCCTGAGCTTTAGGCTCGTAGGTGAGCTTATAGTATAAGCAGGCTCCGTCGTCCGTCCGTCGTCCATCGTCATCCGTCGTCCACACTTAAAAATTCTTCTCCATAAAAATCACTTGGCCAACCAAAGCTGAATTTCATATGGGTAGGGGGAATGAAAATTTTTTCATCGCATCTGGGTCACATGACCAATATGGCCGCAACGCGAATGTGTGGTAGAAACCCTTTTAAAAAACATCTTAGAAATCAAAGGGCCAATGGCACTGGGGATTGGTGTGCAGCAATGGCGACATGGGTCCAATAAAATTTGAAAAAAGGATGACCGTGGGTGGAACATGATTACTTTTTACGAAAAGGTAATTTTTTTCACAAAGATTCCTATAGGCAAAAATAAAAAAAAAACTTCTTGTTTGAAACTAGAAAGCCCAGGCCTTTGGTATTTGTTAAGTAGCTTTATTTTGCAGACCTCTGCCAGGATGTTTCAAATTATACCACTGGAGTCAAAAATGGCCCCGGCGCAGGGTCACTTGTTTACCATAAACAAAACTCACAACAAAACCTCATAACGAAACTGGGCCAATCAAATCCATATTTCACAGGGAGACTCAATGGGTAAGGGAACGTGAGTTTGTTCACCGCATCTGGGTCATCTGGGTCATGTGGTTCACATAACAAAGATGGCCGCCACGTTCATATATTGTAAGAACTCTTTACAAATTTTCTATTTTGGAACCAAAGAGCCAATGGATCTGGTGCTTAGTATACAGCATTGGGGACATGGGCCCAATAAAGTTTTAAAAAAAATATTAATCTTTTGTTGACCTAGACCTTTCTACAGAAAGGTCAATTTTTTTACACAGGCTCTTATAGGCAAAACTTTTAAGAATCTTCTTGTCTGTAACTAGAAAGCCCAAGCTTTTGATGATTGGTATGTAGCTTTATCTTGTACGCCTCTACTAAGAATGTCCAAATAATAGCCCAGGAATCAAAAATGGCCCCGCTCCAGGGGTCACCTTTTACGTAGACTCATAAGGGAAAAACTTAAAAAAAAAAAATCTTCTCTGAAACTGGAGGGCCCAACAAAGTTTGAAAAAATGATAACCTTGGGTTGACCAAGACCTTTTAACAGAAAAGTTATTATTTACATGGACTACGATAGGAAACCTTTTAAAACTCTTCTTGTCTATAACTAGAAAGCCCGGACTTTTGATATTTGGTGTATAGCTTTATCTTGTATACCTCTTCCAAGAGTGTTCAAATAGCTGTCATCAAAAATGGCCCCGCCCCAGGATCGTTTTTTTACGCAGACCCATATAGGGAGAAACTTTATAAATTTTCTTCGCTGAAACTAGAAGGCTCAGACATTTGGTATTTGGTATGTAAGCTTTATTTAGTAGATCTGTACCAAGATTGTTCAAAGTATAGCCCTTGGGTAAAAAATGACCCCGTCCCGGGGTCAATTATTTTACAGCTACATATAAGGAAAACTTAAAAATCTTCTTGTCTGAAACTAGAAGGCTCAGACCTTTGATATGTGATATGTAGCTTCATCTAGGAGACCTCTACCAAGTTTGTACAAATTATAACCCTGGGTTAAAACATGGCCCCTCCCCAGGGGTCATTTGTTTATATATATTCTCCTTACCGGAAAAGCTTAAAAAAATCCCTGTCTGACAACTAAAAGGCTCACACCTAGGATAGTTAGTATGTATTTTCAGCTAGAGTTATTTACCAAGATTGTTCAAATTATGGCCTTTGGGTCAAAATAGCTTCGTCCCGGAGGTCACTTGTCTTACATAGACTCTTATGGGGATATACTTTAAAACTCTGTTTGTATGAAATTAGAAGGCCTAGGCCTTTGTAATGTGGTACATAGTTTTATTTTGTGACCCTTTACCGAGACTGTTAACATTACATCATTGGGATCAAAAATGGCCCCGCCCCACGGGTCAGTTGTTTTATATACTCATATGAGGAAAAACGGAAGAAAAAAAAATGTTGTGTGAAACTAGAAGACACATCCTTTTATATTTGGTATGTCACTTTATCAAAGCCACATTTTATGTGAAGATTCTGCTTCGCCAAATTAATTAAAGCTAAATTTAATACCACGTTACAGTAGGATACAGAGACCAAAGTGTTTTCAAACTGTATCGGCTACCATCATCCACGGTACACGAGCCATCAGTGTTTGAGTCAATGAAGTCATATTGTATTAACTGCCAATGAGTTGAGTTATTTACCACATCACGAAAACACGCCTATTCAAATACACTGAAAACCTTACCACATAATTATGAAAAATTTCAGATAAAACATCTTGAATTTTTCATATTTCTGCTCAAAGCATAGATTGAAGGTACTCGTTAGAACCGCCTGGTCGAGGCGGTTCTAACGAGTACCAATAATCTATGTTTTTGAGCAAAAATAAGAAAAATAATGTATACCCTGTAAACCCCAGTTTTACTATATAAAAGTGGGGTTTAAGTCTGTCAAAATTATATAGACATGCTTTCGGGATGATAATAAATATCATCAGATATAAACAGCAGGTGAGAAACTATTAAACTAATTACATTGGTTGCCAAGTTTCATTTGTGGCTAATTAACACAATGAAGTAATGGCATTCTGTTTGACAACTTTTACAAATATACTGTTGCAAAACGTCAATAGCATTATTCTTTGTGTCTAGATGTTTAAGCTCATCTATTATTATTATTATTATTATTATTATTATTATTATTATTATCCAATAAGAAATGCAACATTTCATACTTTTCATTTCATTTCATACATTTGTCATGATATTGGACGGGAATATGAAATCAAGGGTAATTTATATTTGGGTTTTCTACTGGAAACTGGCATCTTTAGGGGAGGGGCGTTTCACACGAGGTTTTGGCATAGAACTGCTTACATCAGTTTCCTTAATATGGTTGAATTACCTTTTCTTTTGAGTAACTCCCGTACATGGGACTGACAGAATGAATACTACATACAGTTGACTCCCCTTATCTCGAACATTAATAACTCAAACTACTGCTAATTAGTAAAACTATATTTTGGATAATGCTGGTTTAGTTTTGCTTTATGATCTTTACGTTTAAACTCAAACAACTGTTAACTCAAAGTGAAAAGTCTGGTCTCATAGGAGCTTGAGATAATACGAGACTGTTGTATATATAAAGATAAGCCTTTAGTATAATTTTATTTGTCAAATTGGCCATCCCTCGTATGTCATGAATGTCAAATGCATTAATTGATCTGTTAGAATGATTAAACGGTCATCGACTTTCGAATATTTGGTATGAATGAACAATACATTCTGAAAGCCTTGATTTTTCCAATACTAGGATGCATCTTTTCCTGTAACAAAGAGTAGCCGCCGATACGATTGTATGATTATGCAAACGAGATATTAGGACTGTATTAAGTGCTCTTTATTTAGTAAAGACATTAATGCTTTGGCATTTGTCTTCCTATTTTTCATATTTGTTTTCTCATATCGTATTTGTCCTAAGTATTCAGACAAGTAGGTCTGAGCAAAAAAAAAATACAAATTCTGATCAAACGCCGTGGAATCAGAACGCGTTTAATCAGAACTTGCATTTTTGTCACTCATCCAGCTGTCAAAAGGCACTCATCCAGCTGTCATAAGGCACTCATCCAGCTGTCATAAGGCAATGAAATGGACTCTTTTCATTACGAAAACACGCCTATTCAAATGTATAGAAAATTTTATCTCCAAAAACTTAAAATTTTCAGATAAAAACTCTGATATTTTTCATATTTCTGCTCAAAACATATATTGTGGGTACTCGTTAGAACCGCCTCGCCAAGGCGGTTCTAACAAGTACCCACAATATATGTTTTGAGCAGAAATATGAAAAATAATGTATACCCCTGTAAACCCCAGTTTTACTATATAAAATTGGGGTTTAAGAGGGTCAAAATATTATAGGCATGTTTTCGTGATGTTGGTGAAGCTTTAAGAACCCGGTTTGGAGGTGTAGGTGTCTAAATACTTTGGGTAATTCCGGCGCATCAAGTTCAAACACATCAAGCAGAAATAATGGAAGCACCGTGTAAAAAGGTAAAATGAAAAGTCAAGGGAATGCAACAATCACAAATCGCAGCCAGCCAATCCCTGACGCCAAGAGGAAGAGGAAAGAGACACAAACCAATATGCGCAAAACCAACAAACGCGCGAAAAGCACACACACACCAGTCCCCTTCCCGAAGTTGGGGTGATCGCAATGCTAAAAGGACTGAACAACACAAGAACAAATTGCAAGGCAAGACTTGATATAAATCGCCTCATAGAATTTACCACAAAGCTACACAGAGTTAAAAAAATGTAAGAGGAAAGTCCAGGGAGTGCCACAATCACAAACCGCAGCCCTTCCCAGACACCAAGAGGAAGAGGAAACAGACAAAATCAAACAAGCGCAAATCGAACAAACGTACGAAAAGCACTAAGATTAGCTCTCTCTTTCCACAGCGATGTAATCGCAATGCTAATCGGACTGAAAAACACAAAATAACACAAGTTAAGACATAAAACAAATCGCCTCTTAGAATAAACCACAAAACAACAAAAAGTAATATTAACACCGAGGCCATCGCCTTAGAACGGACAGTAGAATAAACCACCGGGGATGGGGAGGGGTGGGGGGGGGGAGGGGGGAAGGCGGGGGGATGTGTTAAAGCACTTTTACAGGTAGCCAACTTCACCCTGGGTCCCGATGCTATTCTTAATACAGAAATACACAAAAAAATCGGTTCGCTTAAGGCTCCCAACTCAGTCAATGCATCAAAGCGAAAACATAAAAATCAAAATAATCACAAAGATAAACAAAGACGAGAACTCATGGCCAATTCTACTGTATGCCAGAGTAAATGAAAACCAATAGTTGAACCATGGCGGGCCAAGCCAAAGACTATCGTCAAGCCCCAACCCACTGGTTAAAGTTTTACGAAGAGGCCGTCATTGAGTGAGGCCCGAACCGCCGTCGTGCAATTAAAGAGTGAAGCATAGCCATCAACAATGACTGGGTTGACAACTAGGCATGCAGTCTGCCACATAATATCCAGGCTATAGCCAACTCTTTTATAACGGTTAATTAGTTTTCTGAATTGCTCCGAAAAGTTAGATTTTCAAACAATTTTTCTTAATCTGAACACTTAGTCACCGTAAAGTTCTGGTTCCGATACACCTTGTAAGACAACACCGGGACCACCGCCTTAAAACGGTTAGTAGTATAAACTATCGTTGGGTTTAAAGCACTTTTTTACAGTCAACAAAAAGTCACTCTGGGTCCCGATGCCTCTATTAATACAAAATACATAAAATTTGGTTCGTATGAAGGTTCACAACTCAGTCGATGCATCATAGCGAAAACATAAAAATCAAATAAATCATATCATAATAAACAAAGACGAGTACTCTTGGCTATTTGTACACCCACTGCAAGCCAGTTAATGACAACCAATAGTTACCACGGCGGGCCAAGCTAAATAGAGATGAATCATCGAATCCAAACCAAGTTGTTAAAGCTTCACGTAGAGTAAATCTGGGACAAAATATATTCCTCGTTCAAATCGTTATTATAAAGAGCATCAAAATCAGAAAAAAAAAAAAAAAAAAAAAAAAAAAAAAAAACTTAAGAAGGTAAACCGACATCAGTTCGATTGTCGCAAAATTATTTGAGAGTAATACCTTATATACCGGCTACAGTTTGTTTTTAATAATGCGCAATTTACTATAGTATAATTCTGAGTCATCACTCTAGAAAGGTAATTATTTGGATCGGTTGTTTACAATCGAGCCATACTATACATACACCAAAATTCCCTTAAGGTTGTTGTCCACGTGATTATCATTGACCAATGAAATCAAACCGCGCAGTTTGTACGAAACCCAGGTAATGGTTATTTATAACCGCGCTATTCTTGTTGCTGTGACATCAGAGTGCTGTGTAAAGAGGATTATCTGTAAAATCTGGACTGGGATATTTGCAAACAGTGCATAACCAGATCAGACGCCACAGAACGCTGCGTCGGATCAGAGTCTACACTGTTTGCTTTAATCACGAGAAGTTACATCACGAAAACATGCCTATATAATTTTGACCCCCTTAAACCCCACTTTTATATAGTAAAACTGGGGTTTGCAGGGGTATGTTATTTTTCTTATTTCTGCTCAAAACATAAATTGTGGGTACTCGTTAGAACTGCCTCGCCGAGGCGGTTCTAATGAGTACCCACAATCTATGTTTCGAGCAGAAACATGAAAAATATCGTAGTTTTTGTATCTGAAAATTTTAAATTTTTGGAGGAGAAATTTTCTATATATTTGAATAGGCGTGTTTTAGTAATGAGGGTTAAATGAAACAATCTTAAGTCCCCGTCCAGGCCCATTTTCACAGCCTACACTCAGAGACAATCGACCTGCCAGTGCTGTCAATGCTTTGATTTTACCAATAGCATAGCAAAGCGATATTTTTCTTAATTCTCTACGCAAACATACGTTTCGAGGGCGCTTCAGATGAGTACCCACTACCTTCGCTTTCTAGGAGAAATAAGATAAAATATGAATATGTTATCTAGAGCTATGCAACCCGTGAAATTCCCACTATATATATGGACAAAATGTTGCATATTTGTTAATAATAGAACACACTGAAATCACATTTAAAAACCAGAAGATTTCTAAAAACTCGCCTACCGATGAATACCCCTGTATACTCTCATTTTCATTGTATAATATGGGGATAATTTGGGTATATTTTATGTAGACTTGCTAACTTAATGTGCAGACATCAGGCAGGAGTTAAAGCACGTAGTCCAGCTGGCAATAAAAATCGTCAATACAATAAATCGATGGAAATGTTGTCCCATGTCAGAAATAAGGAAAACATTTCCTTTGCCCGCACTATATTCAGCGTAAATGACATTAACGATACCTTAAATCTGAAAGGTAATGCTTCTATTATTATAAATAAGGTCATAAAAGAAGTTATAAGTGAGGTCATAGGATAGAAGTGACGCAGTTTGTCTGTAGTATGATTCAGATATGAGTTTATTAAAAAACATGTACAGTTGACTCTCGTTATCTCGACCTCGCTTATCTAGAATAACCGCTTATCTCGAAGTGAAAATCTGGTCCCTGCTTAAAAATGAAAATCTAATAACAAGTAACAAAATATTGTGGAAAAGAGGAGAAATTGCTCCTATGGAGCAATTTCTCCTCTTTTCCACAATATTTTCAACATATGTCTAACTTCAAGAGTCCAATTACATATACATTTGTTAAATGCGGTTGTTCGATTTATTTTTTCCTCAAGTCTGCAAATCTGATATGTCGAAGTACGGATATCTCGAAGTATTTTAGAGAGTCCCTTGGAGTTCGAGATAACGACTGTATTTGATCTCCCTGCTTAAAGTGGGCTGGATACACATAGAAGATTTTCTGTCGTTTCTCTACGAGTATCAAAAAGGCGTTTTTTGTGACTTCCTGATTTGCGTTCTGTACATCAGCATCCTTTAGAAAAGGGGTCCACTATGTGTAGGAAGTGCCACAGATACCGAACATAGCCTACAAAAACAACTCTGACAGAGTGTTGTTTTGTGTTGTTACTTCATATAAATAACTTATTATGCATTCACCGATGAGGTAGACGACACCTATGCGGACCGCACATGTATTTGTAATTTGAAGCTGCATACGTTTTACTCGCGCAAAACTTCACCCTTAATTCTGACGTAGGTCCAAATTACAAATATATGTTCGGTCCTGACAGGGGTCCTCTACATTATCTGTGAAACATCACAGTGAAACAGATATAATAAAAAAAAAAACAAAGAAACACTGTGATGAAACAAAACAAAGGGCTTTAGATTTGTTTTTACACTGAGTCACGTATGTTACTCAATTTCATAACCTTAAGCCTTTTTTCTGATTTTCTGATTTTCGTATTATCTCTATTAACTTTATTTTCTTCTAGCTGGTGATAAACATAAAATATTAATCCCTACTTTCTTTCACAATACATAAAAAATAAGAATGTCATCTGCTTCGATTTAGACAGGTTCTTTAACCAATTTTAGTCTGGAAACCCCCTAAAGGGTATCTGGCAAACAGTGCAGACTCAGATCAGACGCCGTAGAATGTGGCGTCTGATCAGTTCTACGCGGTTTGCATTAAATACTGGGCCCAGTTGTTCAAAGCGTCGTTAGCTTAACGAGCTCGTTAAGGGCCATTTCGTTAACTGTTTTAGCGGATTCAATACACAATATTCTGATATTTTTTGCTGAAAACATGTGAGTTGCTTTTGCACTGCAAAAGCTACTCACATTTTTTCAGCAAAAAATTTCAGCATATTTGCGTATCACTCGATGTAAATTTTAACGAATCGTTAACTAACGACGTCGTTAGCTTTGAACAACTGGGCCCAGGAATTTATATAAAACACAGTAATAATAAAAAAAAACTAACCAGAGACCCTCCTATTGGAAACAGACCGGTCTAAAGAATTGTGGTTAAACAGTCCACTCGACGTAAATGGGTTAACCGTTAGCTGACAGTATAAAAAATGACAAGTGACATTGCCTGAGTTTGTAATAAAGTCTGTTTGCAGGATGACTAAAATTGAACAAAAAAAAACACACAAAAAAAAAAACACTGCACGTGATTTGAACTTTGATAAAATAACATCAGTTGGTCTTCTGATTTGTAATTAGCCGAATTTTTATTACATTCTCCCTGTAAATTGGCTTTATTGCAAACACACGCAATGTTTGCAACGTCGCATGGACGTCGTCAATAACTAACAATAAAAACCACGACTGAAACACTGAATTGCAACTCAAACATTGCGATAAAAGTACTATCACCTTAAAACCCGTTCTGTTTCGTTTTGTTTTGTTTATTTGTTGATCGTAAACTAATAGCAAAAATACAAATGTTGCATCATATGTTGCTACTCTAAAAAGAAAAAAAAATGCTATGGAGGGGGGAGGGGGAGCAGAGCCTTCAATGTTCGTATCAGGGTAGATCCCTTTTGAAAAAGGGGTTAGTGTACAGGAAAGCAGTAGCAAAGGTTGCATACTTGAAAGTGTATTCATTCTTCTTAACCTTTGTCATGCTGAATAAATTAGTATGCCACCCCCACTTCTAATTTTTAGCCAGTCAGCTTACTTGATCCAGGTTGTTGATAAAAATTCACATAATTAATGACAAACAAAAAACGCGCACTACTATCTAAGTCATTTCTATACATCAATTATTTCTTTAGTATCCAATCTACAAGCGGAGAGCGAAAGACCCTGATTATTCTGTGGGATACGCAAGCTGGTCCGGGACGTCATTATCAGCATATTCCCCGAAGACATATTGTTACGGTTATGCTAAATTTTATGCAGAATGCATAACTGTGTCGAAACGTGAAAAAAAAAACCCGTACCTTCAGATATGTTCATCCAAAGAAGACACAAATCAGCCTGCGCTTCCGCGCCGTCTGATCAGAGTCTTCGTTGTCCGCATGAAGAAAACTTGTATTCTTGGCTATCCAAAATGCACCCAATGAAGGAGCTGATAAGACTGTGCAAACGAGCAAGCTCATCTGATTCTTCGCTGGGCGCAATGTCTTTTAAAGACACCTTTTCAGACGTTACGTCTCAAATGCTTTTTGTAAAACATATTTGCTTGAATTCTTCTGTACTTCATGAATGTATTCTCGATTGTTTTCTTGCGGCTTTGACCCACTTTTAATTGAATTAAAGTCATATCATGTTGGCAATTACTGTTTGTGCGTGCGTTCGTACAGCCTTGCTTTCATACAAAATCGATCCACAATTATTACCTCTGTTCGTCACTTTGTACTCAGCCGAAAACACGCCGAGTTACAGACTGGAAACTCAATGCAAAATGATAGGTCACAACATACATGTAAATGTTCTGCGGCAAACCACATCAGCGATTGTTAACCCAATGTTGGTTAATAATTTTGCTTCCTCTTTTAATTGTTCGATGGTGAGTCAGGCCTCCGATTGAATGCTGGCTGGCTCCTAAATATGTTTCAGAAGGTTGCCGCGCGCCTGACTATCAATTTAATTTGGTTTGATTTGGAGTTTATGGCCAAATCGACACGGAAAAGGTCATGTCGAGGCGGTCACTTAACCTACTCACATTTTTTTCTTTGCATTTCTATATGCATTTAACCAGTACTTTGTGCATACACTTTTGTCAGTAATTGGCAAGGGGCGGAGAAAATGGCCCTAGAAATTATTTCATGATCAATGTCCATGAAACTTGCGCTTCATGGATCTGGTATCAGGTGCACTTTCAACAACACTCTGGAGTCTAGCATCCCTGGCTGTTGATGTCTGTGGTCGGACCCATCGTGGTCCTACTTGTGTGTGTGTGTGTGTGTGTGTGTGTGTGTGTGTGTGTGTGTGTGTGTGTTTCCTTGCTTTGGCTTAAGATCGCCATAAAACCCTTTATTTTGTTTCCTCTTAGTACGAGATTTGTGATTCTATGTATTTTACTGTGCTGTTTCGCTGATGCGGTACCGCATCAGCGAAACATCACAGTGAAATACATATAATATGAACTCTACAGTATGTACTCTTCTTTTGCTCTCTTTTATGAACGCAATAAAACTCCTCTACTTTGTTTCATCTCCTCCTAGTATTTGTGATACTGTGTATTTCACTGTGATGTTTCGCTGATGCGGTATCGCATCGGCGAAACATCACAGTGAAATACATATAATATGAACTCTACAGTATGTACTCTTCTTTTGCTCTGTTTTATGAACGCAATAAAACTCCACTACTTTGTTTCGTCTAAGTGTTTGTGGTTATATGTGTTTTACTGTGATGGTTCGCTGATGCGGTATCAGCGAAACATCGTTATAGTAAAACACATACACGTGTAATAGAAATAGAAAGGAAGGCAATCATCAGGAATCGGTACAATTACCTAACACCTTCCGTTCCAAGACACCAAAGGGAAAGAAGGACGCATTTAAAGAAACAGTACCACAATCAAAACACTACAAGCAGAAAGCCAAAAGGATAGTTTCTTCCCACAAATGGCCAAATGGCTATCCAAAATAAAACAAAAAATCACCAAGACAACATTCAAACATTCAAAGACATGCAATGACAGATATAGTAAACCACAACAGAAAGGAACGGTCAGAAAAAATATGTCTGGTGTGTGTGTGTGTGTGGAGGGGGGGGGGGGGGAAGCGGGAGTGGGGGATGGGGAGGGAGTTTTAATCGATTTTATGTGGCCACAACCATTGCCGTTAGTTCTGCCGTGGTACACACATTTGTTCAGTCCGCCTGAAGGGTTTCTAACTCATCAGTGCAACATATCCGAGAACATAAAAATCAAACGAATACAGAGATGAAACAACGATGAGGAATCGACAGCAAGAAATAACTGAAATGCTGAAGCAAAAGAAAATCAACAGTAGGACTCCGATGGGCCCGACCAGAGCCAGAGCAACAGGCACCAACCGACTTACTTAAACTCTTTATGCCGGAGCCGTCATAGAAACTGAGGCCAGACCCACCGGCGTGCAACCAAAGAGGGAAGCAAAGTTATTAACCCAGATTGGATTAAGTACCATACATGCAGTCTGTCGTACTACATTTATGTTGCACCCAACATTTACAAAACTGATTTTACGAAATTGAGTGCTAAAATCATTGCAAACATATATATTTCTGAATTTATATTCTAAGTCACCATAAACCAGGTTCCGATACGCCTTGTTGCAGAAGCGATTTAAGTCCGATACGCCTTGTTGCAGAAGCGATTTAAATCCAACATTGAATTTTGAAACTAAATCGTAATGACGTCTATAAAATTTAGAAAAGGCTTTGCGGAGTTTATGATATAGATAACTTTGATTTAGAAGTTTAGCAGTTAACAATTTATTTCCCGCGTTGAACTCTAATAAGGTGCGAGATATAAATACCGTAGGATGCTCGTCGAGGAACTTTCCATCCAAGTAAGGAAAATTTACAATCTCAAAATCAAATCGTCGCGTTTATCATAAATTTTGCATGAAATAAACCCATCTAAAATAGACAAATGCAAATCCAAAAACGGGGCTTCAGTTTCAGAAGAATTTGCTTTATTTAACTGAAGCTCGGAAGGATAAAGTTAAGATATCAAACCATCGAAGTGCTTATTATCCATATTTAATAAATCGTCCAAATATCTGGACGTCGAACTGAAAGCCTCAATAACTTCAGAGTGCGTTTCTTCAGAAAGAGACATCATGAAGTCTCTTTAATAACAAAACAAGAATAAATCAGCCACAAGCGGTGCGCAATTCGTACCCATCGGAATACCCACAATTTTTTCTACACAGCTTTGGTACCAAATCTTATATAAACATTGTCAAGTAGAAAGGTGAGAGCTTCACACACTTTCTGACATGACCATAAGGTATAATTTCTATGCTTTTCGGAAGTGAAAAAAAAGCATTTCTTCCGTTACATGCAAGATAGAGGGAACTGTCCCTATTAAATGTCCATTCAATTAAATCATTAAGTTTTTCTTTTATAAGCTTATGAGGTAGTGTAGTGGAAAAAGCATACGTAAACAGACTTGATGCACGAACACTGCTGGATTTTAGTTAATTCAAACCTTCATTCGAATTTTTAATGGACAAAACAGATTCTAACCTGATCTTTCATAGATCTTGTCACAATATTTAATTACATGCTTTCTTATGGTGGCAAGACAAGACGTCAACAATTGGTACAAGAGCTTGAATTTGCAATAAACCGTGCTTTGTATGGTCTTTGGTGAAGTTTAGGCAACCACCCAGCTAGCATTCTACGTAAATCTACATCGGACCGTCATCGGCCCGTCAGCTACCCTGACGGGCCGATGACGGCCCGATATAGATTTACGTAGAATGCTGACTGGGCAATATAACGTAGCAAGCTTATCTTGGCCTTCTTTAACACTTACAGCAAACTCGGTGGCTGAATGGTAGGTATGTTCATTAATCACGGACGTCTCTTCAATTAAGGATTGTAGTTCATAGGCCTTTGTACCACCAAGTTCTTGCTTAAGAATATTGACATAGTTTAACCATCAAAGAATGAGGACATTATTTGCTGCCTGGTCTGCCGGAGCCAAAACATACTTCCTATGAAATTCTTGAATACCTAGTTTAAGGTGACGTAAAGAGTTCTTTGGTTTAGGAGGTAATAAATTAGTATTTTGACAATAAAAAGAAATATGTTTATTAACTATTCTCAAAATGCTCAGTTTCAATTCTTTAAGGGCTGCATTTTCAACATACTCTCGCTTACACCATCGATTACCGAATTCATTCAAGGCAGCAGCAACTTCTTCCCTGCATGTATTGAAATCAATATTAGAAGGGAATCGGTATTTCGGTCCTTTAGAAATTATATTTCGTATTGTAGAATCAGGAATTATTTTTAAATTCCCAGTGATTATATGATCTGCTGCTGGACAACAATACAATGAGTCTTAACAATCTCATGTCCCAGGAGTATTTGTATCCATATCGAGATCTGAAACAAGTTTATTAAAATAAAAAATGATAGATCGAACAGCTTTGTTATACTTATAGCAAATTATGGGTGTTTCAGTAGTTTGAAAATAAGTTGGAATGGATGAAATAACCTAATTGTTCCCGAAGATACTAGGCAAGTCAATAAAGTGTATCCTTTTATTTATGAAAGATATTTTGATAAAATGACGTTTGTGATTAATTTCAGAATCGATGTAAGGATGAAACGCAATTTGAGTATAGCATTTAGTTAAGAGAGCTGCGTCATACATGTATAACTGATTAGAACTATCGTAGAATGTATTCGCCTCAATGTCTAGAATACATAATACAGAAATGAGTAATGAAATTAAAAAGGCAAGCATAGAGTGGCGTCCGTGATTTTGTAATATTTTTGACAGTCATAACCTTATATTATAAATAAAGTAGGTAATTAACAACATCTTGATCACTATGACATGTTCAAGGCAAAGAAACGTCTAATTCGTAATTACCCACGGAGGAAAACGCAGAAAAAGTATTGTCGTTTTTCCTGAACAGCTCAGGATAATATTATTTTATACATCTGGGCCCAGTTGTTCAAAGCGTCGTTAGCTTAACGAGCTCGTTAAGGGTCATTTCGTTAACTGTTTTAGCGGAATCAATAGACAATATTCTGATATTTTTTGCTGAAAAAATGTGAGTAGTTTTTGCACTGCAAAAGCTACTCACATTTTTTCAGCAAAAAATTACAGCATATTTGCGTATCACTCGATGTAAATTTTAACGAATCGTTAACTAACGACATCGTTAGCTTTGAACAACTGGACCCTGATAGATTTTCCGCGAAGGGAGATAACATTTATGAATTCCTTTTTGGTTTCTTACTCACCAAACCCCTTCTGAGAAGGGATCTTCTCTAAAAGGAAAGCATTTGCACCCCTTGGTTATATCTTGGGCATTGTTTGTTCACGCCTATTTGTTCCCATACTTACTTTAAATACCGTATACGAACATACTAAATGACCGATAACGTCAGAGTTCAAAATAGTTCAGTGTTCTAACATTTGTATAACAGAAGCACGCCCATACATGAGAACATCTAAGAATCCCACAGTCATTGAACTAACATAAAAAGTTAGTAAATGTTGGGAGTGCATACGTCGTTTTGGGTTGGACAGGTCATAACTTTAATTGATATTGAAAGATCACTTTTGTGGGGATTTTCCAGATTTGTTAACATATGGAGTCCATTTATAACTAATTAAAATTAACCGATTACTGATGGTAAATTGGTGTGCACGCTACTGAATTTATTGTGACTTCATTGATCCAGGGAATATATAGTTCACTGGAATTGCTTGTAAATGAAATGAAGTATGCCATAATTTCAGGGTTCGTGAAATAATATTTTCTTAAACTGTACTTTACTTTAATGGATTTTATCACTCTCTGGGCTAAAGCAGTAGGCAACAAATTAATGATATTTTTCTTAAATTTCCTAGAAAACAGGATTTTGCATTTAATGCAAAGTCTCTCCATAATGCAGATACTTTGCATGAAATATCATATCATGTTTTCTGGGAAAAATAAGAAATAATATCTCAATACGTGGTGAGCTGAAAATTTTACCCAGAGTGCTAAGCGTTAATGGATTTTGCTAGTATTATTATTGTGTTTCGATATTCGATTAAAAGAGTGTAAAGTCTATTACTGCAATTAAGCGTTGCGATTGAAAAAGGGCTACAACTGGGCTATTACATTTAAAATACGAACGAAATGCATCTTCTCCGTGTCATTAACGCTTAGCATGCTCAGCAAAACTTACAGTACACGATACTTTGAAATATTTGCCTTCTTTATTTTTCCCAGAAAACAGGACTTAAGCATTAATGCAAATTGTCCGATTTGAAGACAGTGCAGAAATTGTTAAATCCTATTGTCTAGGAAAATAAGAAACTTATCATCGACTTGTCGTTTAGTGAATTTGCCCATAGAGTGGTAAAGATTAATTAAGGAATTCAGAGATACAAGTCTGAGCAAACAGTATAAGCCACAGAACGTTAGCAACTTTTATACATTATTTAATTAAAACCAAAAGTTTGATTTGCTTGCGTTTATGTAATGTATTACTGATGGGTTAGGAAGCATCTATGCAAGTCGAACACTGTTTGTTTTGTATTTTGCACAACATTTTAACACAGGTTGAAAATTTGGTGCCAGTAAAATCTGCAGACGATAAATTGGTGATATTTTAGCAGACGACACTTTGGTGATATTTTTCTTGTTTTTCTCAGAAAACAGGATTTAACGTTTCAGGCAAATAGTCTCCACTATTTGCATGAAATGTCAAAATCTGTTTTCTGGGAAAAATAAGAGAAAACATTTGAAAAAATGCCATCTGCTGATTTTTTTACCAAGAGTGTTCAGCCTTTACTCTTTCATTGCCACAGGCGATAATAATAGGCTTTTGCAAACAGCATAGATCCAGATGAGACGGCTCAATGAGCCGTCTCATCTGGATCTATGCTGTTTGACATTAAGTCAATTATAATTAGAAGTGCGCATGACATTTAGTCTTTCAACTTTACACATAAACTTCTTTCTAAACAATAGTTTGTTAAAATAAAAAAAAAGAAAAAAAAAACAAAAAAAAAACAGACGACAAATGTCGTCTGAAATTTGGCGCCATAGGTTTTACTACAGACCGTTCTAAGGCGATTGTTCTTGTTTTGTTCGTCCTTTGTAATGTTAGTGACCCCTATCGGCATGTTTTAAAAGCGCTCTTTGAATTCTAGCAGTATGGTCACCCACTGTAATGCTGCTCGCTTTGCTTTTACTCCTGTTTTCATGTGTTTCTTAAATCTTTCGGCGCCAAATTTCAGACGACATTTGTCGTCTGTTTTTTTTTGTTTTTTTTTTTATTTTAACAAACTATCGTTTGGAAAGACGTTTATATGTAAAGTTCAAAGACGGAATGTCAAACAGCATAGAACCACATGAGACGGCTCATTGAGCCGTCTCATCTGGATCTATGCTGTTTGCAAAAATCATATAATAACAACTGTGGCAGTGAGTTAATCAGATGAGAGAATTGTAGACACATTGCAGTCTGTTTCTAGTATTTTTGCTTTGTTTTGGATGGACTACGGGCACTATTTGAACCCAGGGTGAAGGTTTGATGCCAGTAAACCGATTTAAACCCCACGGTAGTTTTAGTTTGCCTATATAAAATACATGGATCTACTTTTGTCATCCTGACGTCGGCGTTACACTTTAAATTTTTAAGACAAAGTTTTTTAAACCTTAAATCTCAACAACCACGGCCAGGACCCTTTGATATTTGGAATATAATCATACAAAAGCATATTCTTTCATTTGGTAACATCATACCCCAGGGTGAAGCCCTAAGGTTTGGCTTAGGGGTCAAATATTAGGTCAAACTCACTTTCAAGTTTTACGACAAAGTTTTTCAAACATTAATACCTCAAAAACCACTGCCTAGAACTCTTCCTTATTTGGAATATAATCATAGCATAGCATAACCATCTATTCTATAGCATCATACCTTAGGGTGGGGCTTAGGGGTCAAACATTAGGTCACACGTAATTTAGAGTTTTACGACAAAGTTTCTTGATCATTCATATCTCAACAATCACTGGACAGAATCCTTCTATATTTGGTACATAATTTTATCATAGCATAACCTTACATTCTGCAACACCATACCCCAAAGTTTTACCCTGGAGCGGGTCTAAGGGGCCAAAACTTTAAAGTTTTCCACTAAGTGATATCATAACTAGGCAAGGCGCGACTAAGGCGAGCTATGCTGCCCTGCGATACATGTAGCTTTTGTTTATATTATTGTTGACCGTTGTAAGGCGTTGGTTTTGATGCTTTTTGTTCCTTGTGGGGTCTTCTTGCTGCTAGCTACGGGACTTTTTTCTGGTTTTGCCCTGTTTGTTTTCTTGTTATTGTGTTTCTTAGGACCTGTCTGGCACTGTGGTCACCCCGTTTGAGAAAAGGAAGCTGGCTGTCTTACTTTTAGTTGGTTCACAGCAGGCATGCAACGTTAAAACAATGCCAATTTAACGTTAATTCAATGTCATGACGTTCACTGAATCAACGTTAAATCTACGTTGATTCAAAGTAGCACGTCAATTCAACGTTGATTAAAAGGCCGCGTTCACACTACATGCGTAATCCGGATCAAGTCTCTAATATGAACGCAGCCAAAATCATGACGAAGAATCAAAGTTGAATCGATGTTGGTTCAACGTTGTATGCCCGCTGGAATGTATCGCGTGTTGTCCATCATAGTTTGTTTACTCTTGGTGTCATTGGTAGGCTATGCTCTGTGTTTGTGGCTCTTTCTAGATATCTTCTTAACGCATGTCCTGCTGAACCCGGATATATCCTGTATTTGCAAACAGTGTAGATCCAGATCAGTTGGCTTCTGAAGAAGCCAACTGATCTGGATCTGCACTGTTTGCCATTAAATATGTGAATTTGTATCAACAATCTGGATCAAATAATTTGATTGGCTGAAAATTAGAAATAGACATGGCATTTTAATTTATTCAGCATGACCTCTTTAGCTAACCGCCGGGCGTAACAATGCATTTCTGCATGATGACGCGAAGGTTTTAATGGAAAAAGTTTAAATCACAATACATGTTCGGGCTCACATACATCTACTTTTATTAGCTATAACACTCTATAGGCTAAACATTTATTGATACACTTTTTATACCCCGCTACGCGACAGTAGCAGAGTGTTATGGTTTCATTTTGATTGTCCGGCTGTCCGTCCATCCGTCCGTCGTACGTTCGCTTGTCCGTCCGTCCGTTTTTTTTTTTTTTTTTTTTTTTTTTTTTTTTTTTTTTTTTTGTTCGTTTCCGGACCATACGAGGGATGTTCGAAATGAATTGCTTATTTCTATCTGGAGACTTCAAATTTCAAGTTAGCCCAAAAGTACTCATTTCATGCCCTCGAAGTACTCCCCGTGGCTAGAAATGCAAAGTTTCAGCCGATGTATCCACTTCTTGAAGGCGTCACGGTACGCTGATTTGGGCACAGTAATAAGGTACTGATGAATGGCAGATCCAAGTGCCTGTCGGCCTGTCCGCCCAGCAAGGAATGCTTTCAATTTCGGAAACAAAAAGAAATCACATGGGGCAAGGCCTGGGGAATACGCGGGGTGAGGCAAAACAGTTACTTTTTCTTTCTTCAAAAACGCCGTAACTATTGCGGAGGTATGAGCTGGGGCATTGTCATGTAGAAGACGGACATGTTTAAAACCAGTGGCAGGGCGTCGTTTCTGATAATACTTTTTCAGTTACTTCAGTACTACGTCTTTGTAGTACTTTCCGGTGATGCTTTTGCCCTTTTTCACTGGCACTTTTATTGCGACTCCTTCACCAGAGAAGAAGATTGCATACAAAACCTTCTTTGTACTCAAAGAACGTTTGGCAATTATTGGGCGTTTGCTGTGTTTAGTGGCCCAGATCTTATTGCTAACCATTCTGACGGGCTCAAAATAATGGACCCAGGTTTCATCACCTGTGACGACACTGGCAAACTGCTTTTTGTCATATTTTGGAAACATTTGAAGCAGCTTTTTGGCCACTTTAACCCGTTGCCTCTTTTGCTCGTCAGTCAAGAGATGTGGCACCCATCTAGCAGAAATCTTTCTGACTTTCAAATGCTTCTTCAAAATAAGGTGAACCGTTGATAGTGATATGCCTACCTTCCGTGCAATATCACGAACTGTAAATCTGGCATTTCCTTCAATGATTTCCTTTATTTTGGAAACGATTTCTTTACGAGATGCAGATTTTGGCCTACCTGATTTCGGTGCATTTTTGATGGACTCTACACCAGACTCAAATTTCTTTTTCCACCGCCGAACTGTGTCATAAGACACACAAGAAGGTCCAAAAGCAGTAGAAATTTCAGTCATCAGCTTCTTCAAAGAACAACCAAGTTTTGAGCGAGCTTTGATGTAAGCCCGTATTTCATATTTTTTGTCGACGCTTCTACCAACCATTTTTACTGCAGTGGTCAATGACTGCGTGTATTAAAATGGCAAATTTTATGTCTTACACTTAGTCTAACATGTACATTTATACACCATTGTGTAGATATTGAATAGCCCTATACAGGTATGTATTGGTTTTTATCATGTCCCACGTGGATATCGAGCTAGAAGACAATAAGCAATTCATTTCGAACATCCCTCGTAACTTGAGTAACTGTCAATGGATTTTCACTATTGAAAGGTGCATTGATATTGTAGAAATCTCCTTTAGGATTGCTAATGAGCAACTTTTGGTCATTTTTTAAACAGTTACCCACCCGCGACACGTCAATATTTTCATTTTCAGATAACAACTAAGGTAAATATCAATGGATTTTCATCCAAATTAAAGATATTTATATGCGTAATTATATTGTGCAGATTTGGTTTGGGATTATTAGTGGGCAAATTTCGTTTGATTTTACAGTTGTCTGCCCGTGACACGATAATGGCGGGGTATTATCTTTTCCCGTTTTTTTATTCCTTATGTTTTACTTAAGTAAAACTTGACATCTCATTCAGATTGTCCCGATAAGCATTTTAAATTGTTATCTGCTTTTATTCATAGCCAGCAGGCTAATGTTTAAGCTATCTGTTGCGGAGCCTGTCAAATGTACTTTCGCTTAGTAGAGCTCCACCCCTTTGGCAGTGGTATTTATTAAGCGCCATTAATACACTTTCAAAGGACTGTCTGTCGAAATGGTTTTGCCTTTATGAAAAGGAGTCCAATGTAAAAGGAAAAAACATCTGCTCCCAGTCCATTGTAAAAGGAAAAAAAATCTGCTCCCAAAAGGGTAGCAAATTATTTCCTTTTAGAGTAGACCCCTTTTCAGAAGAGGTCTGGCGAAACAATGTATTTCTGCAGGATGACGAGCAGACTTTAAAGGTATTTCTGTTATAAATGACCTTATAGAACATTAATTTAACCGTTTTATCTAACATTTGTGCAAGCTAGCATTCTTTATAAATCTATAGCGGGCCGTTATCGGCCCGTCAGCTACCCTGACGGGCCGATAACGGCCCGCTATAGATTTAAAAATGATGCTTACTGAGAGATTTACTACACTACGAGCATAACGAAGTACGTGGAGACGTTCTACGGCAACAACACGCATTAACACCAGATGTCATGAAGATGAATATGATAAAATGACCCCTGAGAACTAGAAACACACTCAAAAAACTGAAAATAGTGGCAGTGTCATTTTTTACGGGCCAGACTAGCTAGTAACGGCCAATCAAACTTATATAAAATATATACAGTTAAACTACTGGCTTATTTTCAGGCGGTTTCGGCAAGTCAGAAAGCATGAGTCTCGCATACAATTACTGTATGCAATTACTGTATGCAAAACATTTAGTTTGTTTACATTGGCTAATCATAAAAATGTCATACATTATGCAAGAAGCCCCTTTGCGATAATTTGTTTACTATTTGAGCCACATAGCGAGGAAAAATGCTCTTCGGACTTTCCGTCGCATCATGAAAACATGCCTATATAATTTTGACCCCCTTTAACCCCACTTTTATATAGTAAAACTGGGGTTTACAGGGGTATACATTATTTTTTCTTATTTCTGCTAAAAAAACATAGATTGTGGGTACTCGTTAGAACAGCCTCACCGAGTTTTTTTTTTTTTTTTTTTTTTTTTTTTTTTCTTTTTTTTTTTAGTTTTTAGAGGTGAAATTTTCTATATATTTGAATAGGCGCGTTTTCGTAATGGAATCAATCTTTCAGCGCGCATGCTTCTTAGTAAGGCAACATGTCTAGATCTTTGGCTGTAGTTTCACCTTGGCCTACCGCTTACGTGAGCGAACAGGATAGGTTCTGGTAGACTAAGCGGATGCGCAGATTCTTTTCCCATGATGCGGCTAATTTCTTTGTTTATTGGTATATATATATATGTCCTAGAAAATATATAGTCAGTAACTACATGTCAGAAGACTTGTTAAGAAGAAATACTCGATGAAAAGTTTCTCAATGTCTCCATAAAACCATATGCTAAGGGTACCCAATACTAACATCACGAAAATATGCCGATATAATTTTGACCCACTTAAACCCCACTTTTATATAGTAAAACTGGGGTTTACAGGGATATACAATAGTTTTCATATTTCTGCTCAAAAACATAGATTGTGGGTACTCGTTAGAGGTGAGGCGGTTCTAACGAGTACCCACAATCTATGTTTTTGAGCAGAAATATGAAAAGTATCACAGTTTTTATCTGAAAATTTACAGTTTTTGGCGGTGAAATTTTTTATATCTATTTTCAGATAAAAACTCTAATAGTTTTCATATTTCTGCTCAAGAACATATAATGTGGGTACTCGTTAGAACTGCCTTGCAGAGGCGGTTCTAATGAGTACCCACAATCAATGTTTTGAGCAGAAATATGAAAAACTATCAGATTTTTATCCGAACATTTTCATTTATTAGTGGTAAAATTTTCAGTATATTTGAATATGCTTGTTTTCGTAATGGGGGTATTCATTAGAAGCACCTCGGCTAGGTTTTTCTAACGAGCAATCACAGGACATAGACTACAATGAGGGGAAGCAAACAAACCAAAGAAATGCAAATCAACCACCCCACACACCCCCACCCCTCTCCCTCACAATGCTAGACAAAATGCACTAAAACATAACGACTAGACAATTATCAAGGAAAAACGAACACGAAAAAAGCCCCGTGACGAGCAGTCACCTGGGCTACACAAAGACACGACATAGGTTCTTAATGTAGAAATAACAAAACATACGCCAGAACTTTCCCCTAGAATTATCATCAAATGCTACCACTTACTATGTCCTCTGACCGAGTCATGAATATACATGTACTTAAATTACTGTATTAAGTAGTGCATTTGATAAGGACGGACAGTTAAGCGTATTTGCTCTGTCTGTGAGCCACGAAATATTGTATTACACTTTAAATAGGTTTAATAAATGAGCGAAAGCCGATCCTGTACATTTTATTTTCGTGCTGAATCAGAAGATCTCTTTGTGAGATGGTGGTTTGTTTAATTTCACAAGTTCAAAAGTCAATCTCAGGGAGAGATGTTTACTACTTTCTGCTGACGTCATCAAGAGTCATTAATTTACATTTTGGTCATTGCGATTTTAAGCAATTTACATTTGTAACAATGCCAGATTCTCTATCATGATTAAAATGTCTATGTTTGATTAAAGTTTGTTTTAAAGTTAAAGAACATGTAAACCAATTATATGATTATAACGAATTAAGTAATAAATTTTGTACCAACCACAGAATTTAAACGATCATACAACTTGGATAAATATCTTTCACAATACAGGGAACTGCTTAATCATTCGGAAATTACATTTTTAATGACAGTTCTAACCTTGAGGCCTTATAATTGAATTCGGTCGATCCTATCGTATTAAAACAATACAACAAGATAATTCAAATTGTAATCTGTATTGGATTTTAGACGAATGAATTCTCTTACGTGTCACACTTTAGCTTATCTGACTTGTACAGAAACAGTCAAGTCACATTTTATGACTATTCATTCAACAGTTCATACCTTCACGTCAAATCAGAACAAATCTATCGCAGAATCAAAACAAGGTATGGCGATACCCTAGCAAACCCACAATCATAGAATATGAAGGCACCGGATAAGAGCAAAATCAGCAAACGACAAATTGATAATATTTTGTTTATTTTTCCCAGAAAATAGAATTTGACATTCATTTCCCTGGTGGCTCATTAAGTCATCAGTGATCAGTACAAAAGACGGCTTTTATTTAAGAAATATTTTCTTTTCTCTACTGCGAATTATCGCGAATAGCGAGTGGTGTTGGAGGGCAGATTGCGAAGTATTAACTCACGACGGCGAAGCCAGAGTGCATTAACATTCGCATCTGCCCGACAACAACTTGCAATATTCGTGATAATTCACGGTGAAGAAAAAATATTTTGATTCTAACATGATACAGAAGGGAAAATCGGCACTGTTGCAATGTTTTCTAACGAACTCTTTTGCAGCGAAGGTCTACAGGAGTAAATGTTATGTTTACATGCATACGGCTTCATCAAACGCACACTTTTGCACACACTACGTTGACGACGCGAATTATTGCAGCTTGATCAGCGACGTTTCAGTTAGCCTGGGCCCAGTTGTTCAAAGCGTCGTTAGCTTAACGAGCTCATTAAGGGTCATTTCGTTAACTGTTTTAGCGGATTCAATATACAATATTCTGATATTTTTTGCTGAAAAATGTGAGTAGCTTTTGCACTGCACTGCAAAAGCTACTCACATTTTTCAGCAAAAAATTTCAGCATATTTGCGTATCACTCGATGTAAATTTTAACGAATCGTTAACTAACTGAACAACTGGGCCCTGATCGGGAAAACGTTAACGCCATGTTACAGTTTTAAAATAACGTAGGACCAAAATAATGTCATGGAAATCTGGATAGATCAAGGTGGTAGGTTCGACGACGATTATGCTCATCTCGTCTGGATCTACATAGTTTTCAAAAGATTTAACCCTTATGGTGGCGAAGAAGTGAATTTAAATAAAAATCGAAGAGCATCACGAGAACACGCCTATATAATTCTGACCCCCTTAAACCCCACTTTTGTATAGCAAAAACTGGGGTTTACAGGGGTATACATTAAGTTTCTTATTTCTGCTCAAAAACATAGATTGTGGGTACTCGTTAGAACCGCCTCGGCGAGGCGGTTCTAACGAGTACCCACAATCTATGTTTTGATCAGAAATATGAAAAATATCTGATTTTTTTTTGTTTGAAAATTTTCATTTTTGGTGGTAAAATTTTCAGCATATTTGAATAGGCGTGTTTTCGTAATGGTTGCCTTTGGAAACAAAAGCCATACAAAAGAAAAAGAAATCGGAGACTCGGTTTTATTAGTCCTTTTACATATATAGTAATGTAGTTTGCGAAGCTACATGCCTCCCCCTCGCCCTTCACACACACACGCCCCACCCCAAGCACCGGCTCAAGCGGTCTTCGATTTTCACAGAAACCCAAATGGACACAATGAGAGCAAAGGAAATAGAATTATAATCTGCACTATGGTGAAGTACAAGGAGACGTTTCATGGCCGCCACCCGACTCTAAAAACCAGCTGAAGTGAAGTAAAATAAAATCTAAAAGGTTGTCTTTTAAAGTCCAGTCAAGTAAAAATGGTATTATCCTAAGGTTTGCATTTCTGACGATACCCTGCATATTTCTATGTTTCGGCGAAATTACCATTTAAGACGAATGAATACAATTTGATGGGAGATAACTCTGTCCAAACTGGGTTTGTCCCCTGTAGAAAAGGGATCTACTATATAAGGAAAGAACTTGCTCCCAGAGGGATCCTTCTCAGGTCATAGCATGAAGTAACGAACAAGTTTTAATTTCGTTTCCTTTGGGATTATTAGGCCCATTATGGTATATTTGAGAATGGAGTTCTGCTCTTGTATACGCTAGAGGGCGTAAGCAGTGTTGCAAACTTCATTATTGCTTATGAAGAGCCTTAATAAAACCGCGACTCCCATTTTCTAATCCGTAATGTGTTCTATGTTTCCAAAGGCAATCTTTTTTTATGTTTATTTGAAAACAACTAACTTCGGAAAATCCGCTTAACCGTGCAAATCAATTCAGACCTCCGTTTTCACCACATATTTTTGCGGGAACAAAGGGTACACATTACATTCATCCGTGTTGCTGATGTTTTTTGTTTTTTTTAAATCTACTATGAAAGAGTGTTTATTGTCATGTTTCTCAAGCAGGCCAGGCTGAAGTTATTGAAACATGCTACATGTACTACGTATTTGGATGGTTTATTAACCAGAGAATAATCACTTACAGTTGTATGACATGAGAAATCTGTAACGGAGTTCCATTCGAGAAAAAATGGGTTCCGAAATATCCAGATTTAATCGAACTATCTACGCATCTGAGTATTTCTTTTTTCTTTACACATTAATTCTATTGGAGTATTTTTTGGTTACTCATCACGAAAACATGCCTATATAATTTTGACTCCCTTAAACCCCACTTTTATGTTGTAAAACTGGGGTTTACAGGGGTATACATATTTTATTCTAATTTCTGCGCAAAACGTCGAGGCGGTTCTAACAAATACCGACAATCTATGTTTTGAACAGAAATATGAAAACTATCAAGAAATTTTCATCTGAAAATTTTCGTTTTTTTTTTTGTTTTTTTTTTTTTGTGGTAAAGTTTTAAGTATATTTGAATAGGCGTGTTTTCGTTATGTGCCCAGTCAACACTGTTTAGGTCAAGTCAACCGATCAGTTCACATTTCCTGGGCAGGCTTAGTCCTCTAAGCAGTTAACAAGTACTTGTGCACATACTTTCGCCAGTGAGCTGACAAATGCACTTTTTAAATCAGCCTGGCAAAATGACCGTAGAAAATATTTCATGATCAATCCTCCCGAAGATTATGGTGCCCAATTGGAATTCGAAATCGCGATCCCTGATTCAGCAGTCAGACACGCTACCGACTGCAATATGTAAGCCAGCTCCATTTATTATATACCTCGTTATCAGTGCAATGGTATTTTTATGAAATGTCACAGAACTTTCAACTTGAGTGCAATAACACTAATTGATTTAAAACAGTATCACTGAAAATGGCACCGTTCTGTTTTGTTCTGTAACAACGTCGACTTTCTGCTCATGACAAAACTGGTAACACAATATTCAGTTAGTCTGGTTTAAGTCTGGTCCGTGCGCAAAAAAGAATCGTCGAAATAACGGAATGCATATTAATAAAATTATTGAACCGCAACGTCAGAAAACGTACCTTCGGATATGTGCGCCCAGTGAAGATTCAGATCAGACTGCGCATTCGCGCAGTCTGATCAGAATCTTCCCTGGGCGCATTTGAGGTAGCTAAGGACGCAAAGTTTCTTCATGCGGACAAGGAAATCTCTGATCAGACTCTGCGGAGTCGCAGGCTGTTTTGAGTGTTTGGCGCACATGTCAGGAGGGACGTTTTCTTAAGTTGGGGCTCAATTTATTAGTTACTGTTATCATATCATCACACTATGAATTACAGAAAATAATTAACTGAGAAATCACCATACTTCACCGCTACGTATATAATAAACTACTGATAGCATCTATTTCAATCAACAGGTAAAAGAAATTTATCCAAAGAAATTTCCGATAAACATAAACAATTTCTGAAAACTAAGCTCATTTCAATATCTAGTATAGCATGTCTTCCAAACTTGTATGTGTAAGGTGATGAGTTTGTTCTTGAAAACGAAAATATCAGTTTTCGCATTCTGCCATAAAAGAGCAGGATCGATCATGATGCAAGTATTTATAGGGCATCAACATGATGGCATGTTTATCGTCCATCCTCATCACTTGTGAAACTGCAGATCGACCAACGCATTCGTGTTTGTTTGTTTGTGTTGAGGTTTTACGGCCCAGTCAACCCAATGGGTCATGTCGAGCGCGGTCATTTTACCTAACCACACGTTTACTGGGCAGGCTTAGTCCTCTAAGCGGTTAACCAGTATTGTGCACATTCTTTCACCAGAAACTGACAACTGCCCTTCTTGAATCAGCGGAAAGGGAGAGAATGACCGTAGAAAATATTTCATGATCAATCTCCACGAAAGAATGTTGCCGACCTCGGCGGGGGTTGAACCCGCGACCTCCTGGTCTCCAGTCGGACGGCGCATCCAACTGAGCCACCGAGGCCGGCAACGCATTCGTCTAGTTTGATCAAAGTTTCCTCGTGCGTTCAATCGATAGCCAATGTTGCTTGACCACGACAGCGAAGATTGAACAGACAGTGCGGATGTGCAGGCTGATCCGAATCTTCATATTTAAGATGGAACATTTTCTCACAGGGTACTGTTCCAATACCTGTCGTATATACCCTGCGAATTAGGGCATACAGGCATGAGCGAAAACCATTACGAAAACACGCCTATTCAAATGCATGTACATTGAAACTTTCACCATCAAAAACTGAAAATTTTCATATAAAAATTCTGATATTTTTCATATTTCTGCTCCAAACATAGATTGTGAGTACTCGTAAGAACCGCCTCACTGAGGCGGTTCTAACGTGTACCCACAATCTGTATTTTTGATCAGACAGAAGAAAAATATTGTATACCCATGTAAACCTCAGTTATACTATATAAAAGTGGGGTTTCAGGGGTCAAAATTCTATAGGTATGTTTTCGTGATGCACAGACCCAACTCGGATGCCGCAGAACTCGACGTCTGGTCCGGGACTACTGTCCTTACGACATCACTCGGAAAGACGTATTTTTTAGCTTGGCGTTTTATTTTGAATGAAAATATTTTGTTCTGATTGAGCATATCTTATCAGAAACCATTTGTCGTTTCTGTTTCTGTGGTTTGTTCTCGACAATTTAGCCTAAAATTGAATTTACGGCCAAATATTGGTCTGACCTAAGCAATATCTTAGTCAAGTGATGTTGTGGAATTTTTGTATGTTTCACAACATTATTGGGAGAATTTCAGAAAAATTGAATCAGCGGAACTTGTTGAAAACTTGCCTCCAAGTTTTCTACCCTACAGATCGCTGTATAATTTGTATTCGTTTTTAATATGTGGAAAAGTGATTTTAAAAAACAATGACTAGAATAAAACTTTGTGCATAGGTATTCACGACAAATGGTTTTGCAGTGAAGAAGGCAAATGCGATCAGCGAAGACTCTGATCAGACTGCGCATATGTGCAGGCTGATCTGAGTCTTCGCTGGACGCACAAGTCTTATTGTAGGTTTTGTCGTGCGCTGACGTAACGTTATATACTTCCTTCCACCCCTACTGATGAAAGAGTATCACTAGAGAAAGTTCGTCATAATCAGCATAGCTCCCTATAAGAACTGCATACGCATAAAATTGCTTGTTTTTGTTTTTTTCTTAAAATGGCTTTTTTAGAATTTTTTAGAATTGCCACAATGAGATGACTCCAATGCGTAATCTCCACATATGAGCCGTGCCTGGGAAAATGTGCGCCTGAAGCATATGCGGACAGCGAGGCTCTGATCAGTCTGGTCAGAGTCTTTGCTTCCACTTACATAACGTTGTTTGCATATTAGATCAATAGCTGCCTTTTAAAGGAATACATCCCATACGCAAAAAAGCCTAGAGGAGACTGCACTGCAAATTTCATTCTGATTATTTTTGTTGTTTGCATATGGAACCATTTTCACGTGGATCAATATTGTTTATATCGAGGTAAATTTGATTTATTAAATCCCGGATGGTTCTTATCAGAAAAACAACATAACCGCCGTGTTTTGACGTCAGGTTCAAAGGAAGACAAACCAAGCATTTTAACTGACTAACCCATTGAAAACTGAATGAACTCTCCAACACTATATATTGGAAGTGTCCATTTTCGATTTTAGGTATGTCAGGCAATATGATGTAAAATATTCCTACAGAAAAATGGTTGAACGACTTGCAAACATTGGAGACCCTGATCAGACGCCGCGTTCTGCGGCGTGTGATCTGGATCCGCACTGTTTGCCAGATACCCGTTTAGGGGTCTCCAGTGTTCAGTGGGTTAACAGATTAATGTGGCGATCTATGTAAGAAACTAGCTTTGACACCACAGCATTAGAAGCTTCAGTGTTCGACACTATAATGTCTTAGCAGGAAACACACCCCCTCACAGCATAATGATAATTTACAACTTGTCACTGAGCCGCAACGTTTAGGAACTTAAGACACTTGGTAGGCTTCCGCCGTTTTCTTTAACAAGTGGGTCGGGGGCAGCTTCTGAAAAGGGGTATACTCCATTACGAAAACATGTTTATTCAAATATACTGAAAAATTTATCACCAAAAAAAGAAAATTTTCAGATAAAAAAAAATGATATTCTTCATATTTCTACTCAAAATATACGTTGTGGATACTCGTTAGAACCGCCTCGGCGAGGCAGTTCTAACGTGTACTCACAATCTATGTTTTTGAACAGAAATAAGAAAAAAATGTATACCGCTGTAAACCACAGTTTTACTATATAAAAGTTGGGTTAATGGGGGTCAAAATTATATAAGCATATTCTTGTCATGTCAAAAAAATCATTTACTCCAGAATAGAGCTTCTAATAGCAAAAATAATAGAAAATTATTAGCCTTTGTTTTCCTGATAAAACTTTCTTTTCTAATTACTGTATATTATGTTTACTTATAAGAAATAAAGAAGATTACTACACTATTTGCCAATATTTGAATTTCATCACGAGAACATGCCTATATAATTCTGACCCCCGTAAACCCCACTTTTATATAGTAAAACTGGGGTTTACAGGGATATACATTATTTTTCTTATTTCTGATCAAAACATAGATTGTGGGTAATCGTTAGAACCGCCTCCTCGAGGCGGTTCTAACGAGTACCCACAATCTGTGTTTTGAGCAGAAACATGAAAATTATCAGAATTTTTCATCTCAAAATTTTTATTTTTTTGGTGATAAAATTTGCAGTATGTTTGAATAGGCATGTTTTCGTAATGGGCGTCTAAAGAGATCAAAGTATGGGACATCTCTTTTTCAATGACTTGAATGACTTGACTGCTGTGGCCAAGCAGAACATCTACTAACTTATCAAGGAGCCTTTACAAACAAACAATTCCATGTCATGCATTCAACTAGAATATGAAATTTTGGTCTCTGTACTAAAACGCAATTAGTGTTTATAAAAGAATCGCTGCTTACTTTATTTACATATAATGAGATTAAACATAGCAAACGATTCAGCCTGCTCTACTCCAACCGTTACCGTATTTCCCATAAGTATTCTGACTGACAGAATAGTCCAGCTGGTTTAAGACACAGTTACAGGTATTTAAAGTGGAATTGAGCCAGGGCACAGTGTTTCCTACAAGACTGCGGGTGCGTCTAGCGAAGACACAAATCAGCCTACGCATCCAGGCAGTCTGATCAGAATCTTGTTTGTGCGTTCGACGGAAACCATCTTCATGCGGCCAGTGAATACTCTGATCAGACTTCCTGGATGCGCAGGCTGATCTTAGTCTTCGCTGGACGCACAAGTAAAATGTAGGAATTGCTGTGTCCCGTGTTAATTGTTGATTGTTAAGGGACTAAGTATACGAATATTTATGGTAAGTACGGTTTGTAGTACAAAAGCACTGGAGGACTTCAATGGTACAGAAACGAGCACAAGGAGGGGGGTGGGCATTAGGGGACTTTGCAGATTTGCTGCCAGTTTTTGAAGGACGACAACATGTAAGACTCCCTTGTTTGCTTTCCTGTAGACCATGTCGCTTCAGAAAAGGGCTCTTATATGAAATGAAACGATTTTGCTCGCAAGGAGAGTATTTTTTCCTTTAAGAGTAGACCCTTTTCAGAA
Source organism: Anodontia alba (assembly GCA_964016985.1). NCBI lineage: Eukaryota > Metazoa > Mollusca > Bivalvia > Lucinida > Lucinidae > Anodontia > Anodontia alba. The sequence continues at coordinate 33,555,387 of OZ024823.1, forward strand.
GGGAAGCAAAACAATTTGGCAAAACTGCCTCCCTTAAACATCACGAGAACATACCTATATAATTTTGACCCCTTAAACCCCACTTTTATACAGTAAAACTGGGGTTTATAAGGGTATACATCATTTTTCTTATTTCTGTTCAAAAACGTAATTTGTGGTACTTGTTAGAACCGCCTCGGCGAGGCGGTTCTAACAAGTGCCCACAATCAATCTTTTGAGCAGAAATACGAAAAATATCAGCGTTCTTTTTATCTGAAATTTTAGAGGTGAAATTTCTATATATTTGAATAAGCGTGTTTTCGTAATTGCCTTCCCTGAAAGTGTATCTATTCCCCTTAATTCAAACATGAAAATAATCCATGCTACTAAATAAATAGGTACTTACCAAATGCATATAAAGTTGGATTGATACAGCCCTCGCAATAGGCTTCGACAATTGCAAATATGTTGTATGGTGTCCATGTGACGATGAAAGCAAACAAAATTGCACTAAGAGTCTTTGCTGCTTTTCGATCTTGTCGTCTTTCTTGTCGTTTCCGTCGAACACGTTGGGTTTTTACTTTATTAACCACACGTAAAGCAAGCTTTGCTTGTGATGCAGACTTGATTGCGTCAAAAGATCTAGTTCTTCGCCCAAGAGCTGGCGTGCCACAGGGCGGCGGCAACGTCGCCTTATTGCTAAAAGAATAACGCGTAGAATTAGTTTGTGCACGCTGCAAACTTTCTGTCGACGATGAAACAGATTCACATATATCTGAATTATGCCGCATTTTTGAAGGCTCTGAGAATTTTATGAAACTAGATTCATGCAACCTAAGTTCAGGGATTTCTTCTAGATCACTATCTTCGCAATAACTTTTGGTTCTTGGCATTAGTGCCTCTTGTTCATCTGTACTGTTTGCGCTTTCGTGAAACATTTTTATAGAAGGTCTGGAATCGGAGGTTTTTGAATTTTCTCGGGGTAATTTTATCATGATCGTATACATAGAATCATTAGATTCATCTCTTATTATCTCTGAATCATTAAATCCAGAACCGTTTGTAGCAGATAAGTTACTATAATTACTTTCAACTATTGAAACATCAGTCATCGGTGACAAAACGGGTGATGTTTTAGTTGAATTCATGCCTTGCATTGGTAAAGATAACCCTAAATTGTAAATAGTCCCGTTACTTTTTGGCCTGCTAGATCTGCCTACTAAACTATATCGTTTACTCATTCTCCTACTACTGCCGCCGCGGAATGATACATGGTTATTTGCATCTGCTGCACTAATTTGAGCTCCTGGAGAAGCGGGCGGATCACTACTACTAGAGTCTTCAGGAGGTTCATAATCCCTGTCAACCAGCTTGCAACAGCTGCACAGACCACAAAATGTCCTGGGTTCTCTTGCATGGGGGTCATTTAGCTCATACATGTCTTCAAGTTCCGGAGAAATGTCCCCTCCTCTTCTCACTGTAACCGACGTATCTTCATCTGTTGAGGATCCCCTAGACTTGTTACTGTCATGCATATATTCTGTTCCTTGCAACATAGGTATACGTTTCTGTCGTTTTTCCGTCTCTCTGTATATAATGAAATACAATATAGTCATTATTGTAACTGGAATGTAGAAAGCCGCCAGAGCGGTTGCTATTGTTATAGCTGTGTTTGTTCTTAAAAACTGTATATAACATTCATTGTTGGGCACAGTTCGTTCTCCCTCAATATAAGGCCAACCAAATATCCAAGGCGTCCATAAAAGTGCAGATATCACCCAAGCACAGCTTAGCATAATTCCCACTTTTCTCGGCGTTCTGTTAGCTCTGTAAGTGAGTGGACGCGTGACTGACAGGTATCTATCAAAACAGATGACCAAAAGATTGGCAACTGACGCGTTGCTCATAGTATAATCCAAAGATAACCAGAGATCACAGAGGACTGGACCCAGTGGCCAATATCCCATCAGTAAATATAATGTATACAATGGCATTGAAACAAGGCCAATAGTAAAATCAGCAACTGCTAAACTTAGTAGGAAATAATTGCTTATAATCTGAAGTTGTTTATCCAATTTGAAAGCGACAATAACGAATAAATTTCCACTCATAGTAAACAAAGACAAAGCACTAGCAACTAATGATATTAAAACTATTTCAAATGTTGTATGATCAGGAGTGGTGTTATTGGACTTTGATTCGTCATTAAAACTTAGATTCAGAAGTGAAACAAAATCTAAATATTCAGTTGTATGATATAGGTCTGTTGCGTTGTCGTAAGCACCTTCCGTTCCTGTCTCGTTGATATTACCAAATATGTCATTTAACAATCCAGCTGTAGAGACTGTTTGATTTTCAGCCATGACAAACAACCCGGCTTCTCCATTTGTTACGATACTAAACTACGGTTAAAAATCCCTACCGATCGCATTATGTGGTAATCCATATACATATAATCGATGACGTTGGCAAAATACAGGAATGAAAACCCTTTATGAACTTTTATTGCTATTTCTGCTCACACTATATCCGTCTCACTTTCCATTAATTGATTAAGCTGATAATTTTTGTATGTGTTTATGACGCGTCTTTATTATATAATTCTCATCTCCTTTTCAGAATTACATAATCCGTCACTGAATGGCAGTCAACAAGTGCGCATCCTGGCACACACAGTCGTGGCATCATTTCCAATAAGTACGTAAGCTTAGCACTACTCTATAATTTCCATAGATGCTTTATTACCTACGGTCACAATTCTGAGTTTAACAAAAGCGTTGTCTTCCGGTATATCTTCACTTGCTCCAACCATTCCAATCCTGTCCTGTAAGTATAAAACAATACATTATTAAATGTTTATTAAATCGGAACTTTTCAAGAATACAAGTAAAATGCTATTTCGGCGATGCATTCTGAGAAATAAGTACAGTCATTTATATACATAGTTTGCTGATTTGGAGACCTAATAATGTGGGCTTAACCCATTGTATACTGAATAGACTCTCCCCCACTACATGTATGTATTGGAAGAGTCCAATTTCAATTTTAGGTACTTCCGGCTATGATATTTACATATTCCTAGAGAAAAATGGCTAAACTATTTGCAAACAGTGGAGACCCTGATCAGACGCCGCGTTCTGCGATGTCTGATCTGGGTCTGCACTGTTTGCCAGCTACCCTTTTAAGGGTCTCTCGACTACAGTAGGTTATGGGAATTGAGTACACTTTTAAGGAGGCAACTCTGTCAAAATGGTATTAACATCTGTTCTGAAAAAAAAGGATCCTCTCTAAAAGGAAATGATGTGCTCCCCCGCCCCTCTCCTGGGAGCAAATTCTTACCTTTTAAAAAAGACCCTTTTTAGAACGGACTGGCATGTAGGAAAGCAAACTGGCAGTCATAAAAGTTGCTTCCCTTGTAAAAATGGCGGAAAATATACCAAGTATATCAAGTGCCCTTAATTCGTATCATACATGCCATAACATCTGTCACATTCATTGTTTACCGATGTAACAGTTTTCTTGAATCATTAACGCTTAAGACTCTGTGTAAAATTTTCAGTAGACGACATACTGAAGTATTTCTCTTATTTTTTCAAGAAAACAGGTTTTGACATTTCAGGCATATTTTCTCCAAGAGCAACAATTTGCCTGAAATGTCTAATCCTTTTTTCTTGAAAAAGTAAGCCACAAAATCATGAATTTGTCGTCTGCTGAATTAGCCCAATGAGTGGTTAAGGTTAAAGCATTGTTCGAGTAGACTTCTGTTTGATACTACATTCACATTATGTTCTCCGCAAGAAAATGGATGCAATGCTTTCATCGTTCATTCTTTTGCACCCAAAAGGTCTTATCTTTGCAAATAGTGTAGACCCAGAGCAAATGCCAAAGAACGCAGTGTAAGATCAGGGTTCACAGTGTTTGCACACACTTTTGCAATTTTGCAATTTGCAGTAAAAAAAACAAAACCAAAAAACAATAAGGTGTCTATACAAGCCTCAACGTGGTTAAATGATCTTTTAGAGATGTGTAGCCAGGGAATACTCAGATCAGATCAGCTTCTGCATTCGCCTGACTACGCCTTAGGTCCATGTTTAATTTTGGAGCGCATGACGAACATTCTGATCAAATTGCGGGAATGCGCAGCTGCTTTTTCAGGGTGCACATATGTAAGGTCGATTTCTCTCGTAGTATCCCATATACAATGTACGTGTAGAATCATTATCAACAGATATAGTTTGCAAGAGGAAACTTCCATTGAAGCTATCAGCGCTTTAGTGGGTAAATTTAATTTGATAAAATATGCAAAGCAGGTTATTTTAAAAAGCTAAAGCTTGTACAATATTCCATATCCAGAGTTTTTGATCACCTTACATCCTTTACATACGTCTTTAAAATTTCTGGAAGTTCATTAAAATTTACTCACTTTTGATGTATCTTAAACCCTGCTAAATGTGTGGCAAACAGTGTAGACTCTGATGAGGCGCTGCGTTCTGCGCCTACGCTGTTTGCCCAGGCCTGTCTGTCCGAAATCTTAGGTTATACACGATAATATCATAATGGTTCACATTTATTATTGAATTGAATTACTAAATACAGTCGACTCTCGTTATATCGAATTACAAGGGACTCTCTGAAATACTTCCAGATATCCGTATCTCGACATATCAGATTTGCAGAATTGAGGAAAAAATAATTCGATTAATCACATTTAACAAATATATATGTAATTAGATTCTTGGAGTTTGAGATATATTGAAAATATTGTGGAAAAGAAGAGAAATTGCTCCTTAGGAGCAATTTCTCCTCTTTTCCACAATATTTTTTACCTGTTTTTAGATTTTCTTATTTAGGCAGGGACTAGATTTTCACTTCGATGTAAGCGGTTATTCGAGATAAGAGAGGTCGAGGTAGCGAGAGTCAACTATATATTAGTAAGGAAAATGTTTAGCTCCACGTAATTATCTACGATATGGCACCACACATACCATATCAGGCTCTATTGAACATATTCAATAAGTCGCATAGTTATGTGGTTAAAATTAAATGGCCATTAAAATCGATGCGCCTGACATTTAGATTCCGTTAGCAGCTGAATATGTTATAGACTAAGTGCAAGTTATTCGATGTTTTATACTTTACTACAGTTGACTCTCGTTATATCGAATACTAATAAATAAAATTGCTGCTTGAGTCAAACTGAATAAAGAACAAAACTGGTTTAGTTCGCTAGATGTTCTTAATATTTCAACTCCTGTTATCGCGAACTACTGTTACCTCAAACTAAACACTCCGGTCCCTTTGAGTTTAAGATAGCGACAGCGAGAGTCAACTTAGTTTACAGTTCGTATAAGAAAACACGATAGTTGCTCTAAATATATCGATACATTCTCATTAAACATCACGAAAACATGCCTATATAATTTATATAGTAAAACTGGGGTTTACAGGGGTATGCATTATTTTTCTTATTTCTGCTCAAAACATAGATTGTGGATACTCGTTAGAACCGCCTCGTCGAGGCGGTTCTAACGAGTACCCACAATTTATGTTTTGAGCAGAAATTTGAAAAATATCAGATTTTTTTATCTGAAAATTTTCATTTTTTCATGGTAAAATTTTCAGTGTATTTGAATAGGCGTGTTTTAGTAATGCATGACCCTGCGTCTTATCAGAGTCAGTACTGTTTGCCACTAATCCAGCAGTAAGCATGTAGTAAAAGAAATTTGGTGTAAAGTGCCATGTGGCGGCCATAAAACATTTTTCCGTACTTCACCATAGTACATATAATTTTTTATTTTCTCTGGAATCGTTGAGCCCACTCTTGTTACCTTAAAAATAGAATGTCCATTACGAAAGCACTCCTATTCAAATATATTGAAAAGCTCACCTCCAAAACTGAATGTCTTCAGATAAAAAAGAAAATCGTTTTTTTTTTTGTTTTTTTTTCATGTTTCTGCTCAAAACATAGATTGTGGGTATTCGTTATAACCGCCTCGCTTGTGGGTATTCGTTAGAACCGCCTCAGCGAGGCGGTTATAACGACTACCCACAATCTATGTTTTAAGCAGAAATAAGATAAAATGTATACCCCTGTAAATACCAGTTTTACTATATAAAAGTGGGGTTTAAAGGGTCAAAATCATAAAGGTATGTTTTCATGATAGCTTAACCCGTCTCTTGCTGAACACGACATGCCCTGTCTTAGCAAACAGTGTAGATTCTGAAGAAGCCAACTGATCTGGATCTGCACTGTCTGTCATTAAATATATGAATTTCTATCAAAAACCCGGATCAAGTAATCTGATTGGCTGGAAATTAGAAGTGGGCGTGGCATCTTAATATATTCAGCATGACAAGGATTAAGTCGATTCCAGTGGCATATACAGCCTCGCAAACTACATACATGTATATAAAGAGACTTAATTAAACCAAGTCTCCGATTTAAGTTCTTTTGTGTGTTCTCTGTTTCCAAAGGCAAACTTTTAAATCATGTTATAGTACAAATGACAAGGTCATTATGAATGTATAGAAAATTTCACCTCCAAAAAATTGAAATTTTCAGATAAGAAATTCTGATATTTTTTCATAGTTCTGCACAAAACATAGATTGTGGGTACTCGTTAGAACCGCCTCGTCGAGGCGGTTCTAACGAGTACCCACAATCTATTTTTTGAGCAGAAATAAGAAAAATAATGCCTACCCTGTAAACCCCAGTTTTACTATATAACAGTGGGGTTTAAGGGGGCAGACATGTTTTCGTGATGGTACTTATGCTTCCGGAAAATATCCTAGTAAATTATTGCTATAAATTCCGTTTGTAAAGAATCGAGCTGATGCTGATAGAAGATATTCGGTTTGTCATAAGATCATATCAAGTAATGTCTAGTATCCTGTAAAAGGTACCTTTGTAATTGTGTATACCCAGACCAGACGTCACATAACGTGGTGTCTTATCAGTTTCTACAATATTTGCCATTAACCATTTTCAGTGAGAGAAACAAAAAACTGATTCAATTTCTGTATAACACCTCTTCAAATATAGAAGGCACATATAACATTAATGATTGAAGAGTTTATCGCAGATATTCAGATATTAATGGGTTAATTACACAAGCATTGTTGAGCTTTATTATCCAGAAATATGTGTTTGTGCTTTGATTTATGACGTCATATTCTTACAGGTAAAGTGGTTCCGGGAAATCGACTTTGGTTCAAATGTACCAGTTTCATTTAAGCACAGTGGCTTAATCGTATAAGAAATTCCTAAGTCTATTGCAAACGGTATACATTTGGTTGATTTTCCACCATTTTAAAAGAGAAACAATTTTTGTGACTTTTATATGCTTTCCTACGCACCAAGGTGTCTGTTCTGTAAGGAAAAATATTTCTCATTACGAAAACATGCCTATTCAAATATACTGAAGATTTTACCACCAAAAAATAAAAATTTTCAGATAAAAAAATCTGATATTTTTCACATTTCTGCTCAAAACATAGATTGTAGGTACTCGTTAGAACCGCCTCGATGAGGCGGTTCTAACGAGTACCCACAATCTATGTTTTTGAGCAGAAATAAGAAAAATAATGTATACCCCTGTAAACCCCAGTTTTACTATATAAAAGTGGATTTTAAGGGGGTCAAAATTATATAGGCGTGTTTTCGTGATGTCACAAGGGGAGCAAATCTTTTCTTTTCAGTGCAAACTCATTTCCAGAAGGAAGGCAAAACAATTGCGATATAGTTGCCTGCCCTAAAAGGGTATCCGTTTCCTTTAATTTAAAACGAGCAGATGATGCTGTTTACAATCTAAAGAAATCGAATACCTGTCATTACACATAAGCTCATATAAATTTAAGAGGCTTGCAGATTTGAATGTATCACTCTTCAGACATTTAATTGAGTCAGCGCATGACAAAGCCAACAAAATGGCATGTGCGCCAAGCGAAGAGAGGTCAGCCTGGGCATCCGCCCAGCCTAATCATAGTCTTTGTTTACACCCAATGGATCGCTAAGGACCAAAGGTTCCTTCAAGCGGACAGCGAAGGCTCTGACTCAGACTTGGCGGATGCCCAGGCTGATCTGAGACTTCTTTTATTGGTTCTGTCATGCTCTGGCTCAATTCTCAAGTTATTGGAGAAGTCTTATTCTTAGAAATGATGCATATATTTAAAAGGGTCTGTCAAAGCTGCTTAGATATACAAAACAAGTATAGCCAGAAAGGGATGAGGGCGGCATAAAGATATGTGTGTGTGGAGAACGTTTGCGATAAACTGAGCTGTCTGAAGCTTTTCTCAAAAATAGTATAAAGAACGTCTATGATAATAGCCACAATCATACAACATAGTCTATCAACAACATCAGTTCTTAAGCATTAAGTAATCGATTTTTGGAGTGATCGATGTTCTATCTGTTCTATCAGTGCAGAAAGAGTTGCATTTGCAGCCGCAGCATTGTCCGCATACGTCAGGTAAAAATACATATAACTCACTGCTTAAAAGCTAAAACAAATGAATTTTTTAAACTGCACCAATTAAACTTGCCAAAACGATTGGCAAATAATGTAGACCCTGATCAGACACCGCGTTCTGCGGCGTCTGATCAGGGTCTACACTGTTTGCTCAGGCCTGTCATTCTGAGTACTTAGAGTAGATATGGTATAGACATTTCGAATGTAAGGCTAAGTTTAACTGAATACATATGTCTTTTGAACAAAAGTAATGCGCTCTCTTTAATGCTTTCTACTCCACCCAAAGTATTTTATTGTTGGCAGTCCGGTCAATTGCGCCTCCCATACTTATGGGTTTGGATTATTTAGGCGTACCATAGGAAAACGTGTCTTTGTGCATATGCGGGCAGGTCCTTTGCAGTTCGCTTTCAGCACATAAAGAGAACTGGATACAATTTCAGGGAAGGAGTAATTTTGTCATATTGTTTTACCTCTTCTGAAAAACCCAGCTAGCCTTATACCTAAATCTACATCGGACCGTCATCGGCCCGTCAGCTACCCTGACGGGCCGATGACGGCCCGATATCGATTTACGTACAATGCTGACTGGGAAGGTTCTGCTCTAAAAGGAAGGAACTGACTCCCAGGGGAGACCAACTTCTTTCCGTTTTGAACAGAATGATTTTCAGAAGAGGTTTGACGTGCAAACAGGAACTCACAAAATATCTCAAAAAAAGAAAATGGCGGGAAATCTACCAAGTTTATCCACTCAGGCCGTTTAAATAAACATCATGGACGGAGAAGGCCATAATGAGAATGTGCACCCAGTCAGCTTTCTACGTAAATCTATATCGGGCCGTCATCGGCCCGTCAGGGTAGCTGACGGGCCGATGACGGCCCGATGTAGATTTACGTAGAATGCTAGCTGGGCAGATGCCAATGGTAATCTTACTGTGCGTAATGTATTTCGCATTTGCCAGAAGATACATTTTCGCTTAATACGGCTTATCACAGATCGAATAGGCTACTATATTTGTCAGTAAATATTAACGCTTATCCAGGTAAACTTTTCAACAGAAGACAATTAGAAATATTTGTCTTATTTTTTTAGAAAACAGGTTTTGACATTTCGGGCAAATTGTCTCCGACAGAGACACTTTGCATGAAATGTCAAATCCTGTTTTCTGGGAAAAAAAATAGAAAAAAATATCATCAAATGGCATCTGCTGAAATAGCCAAGAGAATAGTAAAACGTTTACATTACCAGCAGGAGTCTGATATTGTTTGTATGCATTCTGGTTTGACGGAACGCCAACAGCTGTTTGTCATTTTTGACTCGTCTCTCAGAAAGAGAGAAAGAGACAGAAGAGCTATAGACTGGCTCCAGTCTCCAGTGGCTAAGTATTTATTATATCCTGTTTTATAATTCACTAACATAAAACCAAAATAATATCATGAAACGTCAACAGCTGTGGGTCAGTTTTATCTCGTCTCTCAGAGAAACAGAGAAAGAGACGAAAGAGGTTTAGACTGGCTCCAGTCTCCAGTGAATACATATTTATGCTTATAATCCTGTCTGATAATGCACTGACATAAAACCAAAATAATATCATGACTATAAAGGCTGGTCATTAGTGACCAGCTTTACAGTCATTTTATTAGTTTTCTTTTATTTTAGTGGATCAAACAGGATTATTAGAATAAATATTTATTCACTGAAAATTGGAGCCAGTCTAGAAGAGCTAGTACATGTGAGGGAAACGAAAACTAGAGGAGAATGAGGGTAAAAGCGAGTGGTAGTGTAGAAACAGAATAAATACTAACATCCCCCCTTTCCCCACCTGTTGTAATTATATCAGGCGACAGAAAATATAAATGAAGATATCCAGGAAATTCCATAATCACGAAGCACAGTCCTCCTGTGGCACCAAAAAGGGAGAGATGAGGAACAAATAAGGACAACACAAACGTCACATATGAAACCACAGACACACAAATAAAGAAACACTGCAATAGTAGAACCGCCTTGGAACGGCCAGTAGGAAAACTACTAGATCCAAATTACAAATATCATCACATGGAAATATATAACCAAAAGTAGTGTGGTGGAAAAAAAAACAACAAAAACCAAAGGGCTCAATAATAGAAGTCTGATACAGAAACAAACGCCTAAAACATTCTAGTCTATTGCCTAAGGGGGACAGATACAAATTCTACCACCAACAGTCCACTACATAAATACAGTCGACTCTCGTTATCTCGAATTCCAAGGGACTCTATTAAATACTTCGAGATATTCGTACCTCGACATATGAGATTTGAAGAATTGAGGAAACAATTATTCGAACAACCACATTTAACAAATATATATGTAATTGGACTCTTGAAGTTAGAGATATATTAAAAATATTGTGGAAAAGAGGAGAAATTGGGAGCAATTTCTCCTCTTTTCCACAATATTTTTGCCTGTTGTTAGATGTTCATGTTTCGGCAGGGGACCAGATTTTCACTTCGAGATAAGCGCTTATTCGAGATAAGCGAGTTCGAGATAATGAGAGTCAAATGTACAAGCCTTGGTCTGGGATGAAAGCGTAAAAACGCTGTTGACCCTTTCCGTCTTGTAGACCAAAACAGACACATGTGCAATTAGTGTATATCCAGATGAGACGGCTTGTGACGAGCCGTCTCAGCTGTATCTACATTGTTTCCCCTTTATCTTTTTTCTTTTATCTGTTTTTTTTTTTTTTTTTTTATCTGACATGCCTATTTATTTACATCAATTGATGTCTTTCAATTTAAAAGCTGAAAAAGTCCGCTTCTGAAACTCAAGAGTAAAAGGGTTCAATACTTTATGCAAATCCCCCGAGGAAAAGACGTGTTAATATTTTAGCACACATGCCCGCTTTAGGGTATCTTTCTGTGTTATCATGACAAGTTATCAGAGACTAATCTGACAGCATTTGCAGTCAAATCGTTCCGATTTTTTTTTGAAAATGTTTATCAGTTGTCACTCCTCTTTCCCTTAATTTGTGCCATGCAGACACAAATCAAAATGCAGAACCTACTGAATCATTACGAAAACAAGCCTATTCAAATATAATGAAAACTTCACCGCTAAAAAATGAAAATTTTCAGATAAAAATTTCTGATAATTTTTAAATTTCTGCTCATAACATAGATTGTGGGTACTCGTTAGAACCGCCTTGATGAGGCGGTTCTAACGAGTGTCCACAATATATGTATTTGAGCAGAAATAAGAAAAACAATGTATATCCCTGTAAACCCCAGTTTTACTATATAAAAGTGGGGTTTAAGGGGGGTCAAACATCACGAAAACACGCCTATATAATTTCGACCCCCTTAAACCCCACTTTTATATAGTAAAACTGGGGTTTACAGGGGTACACATTATTTTTTTTATTTCTGCTCAAAACATAGATTGTGGGTACTCGTTAGAACCGCCTCGCCGAGGCGGTTCTAACGAGTTCGCACAATCTACGTCTTTGAGCAGAAATAAGAAAAATAATGTATACTCCTGTAAACCCCAGTTTTACTATATATATAAGTTAGGTTTAAGCGGGTCAAAATTATTTAGGTACAGTATGTTTTCGTGATGGTAAGACTCGTCGACTGCGATTTCCACAGCCTAAAATATGCCCTGACAAATACAGTTTTTGGTATACGGCTTTTGTAACGACTCGTTAAGTAAATCATCACGAAAAAATACCTATATAATTTTGACCCCCTTAAACCACACTTTTATATACTTAAACTGGGGTTTAGGGGTGGGGTATACATTATTATTTCTTATTTCTGTTCAAAAACATAGATTGTGGGTACCCGTTAGAACCGTCTCACCGAGGCGGTTCTAACGAGTATCCACAATCTATTTTTCTCACCGATGCGGTTCTAACGAGTACCCACAATCTATGTCTTGAGCAGAACTATGAAAACTACCAGAATTTTTCGTCTGAAAGTTTTCAGTTTTTGGTTGTAAAATTCTCAATATATTTGAAGAGGTGTGTTTTCGTAATGGTTACAATGAGCCCACTGCTAAAATTATCGCCTAAGAACAGAAATTTTAAAATGTCAAAATGATTCAAAATACCGAAAACAGCATTCTACAAATTGCCATGTAATTGTATAACAAGAGGACCGTGATGGCCCTGAATTGCTCACCTGACCTAGGATTATGAACGAGTGAACATTCTTACTAAAACAATTCCATAATTATCCTTAGTTTTTGAAAACAAAATCACAGTTAGCCCATATAAATTCATAGCGGAGCAAAATATTTGTATGTAAATTGAACTCATCCACATGTAAGATTTTATGCCTGTAGCTACATGTTTGTATAACGTAATTCTGACATTAACATTACGATCTGGCGAGATAGGAAACTTATCAAAGATATTATGTCTCTATTGAAAACTGAAGGCTCTAGGCTGGATACATGTAGGGCATTGTCTGTTATCAAGGGGGCATAACTATGCCGTACATAATCAGACCCAAGTGGCCTTCGACCTTGTCGGAGATTTTATGTTCAGGGCCCAGTTGTTCAAAGCGTCGTTAGCTTAACGAGCTCGTTAAGGGTCATTTCGTTAACTGTTTTAGCAGATTCAATATACAATATTCTGATATTTTTTGCTGAAAAAATGTGAGTAGCTTTTGCACTAAGCTACGCACATTTTTTTCTGCAAAAAAAGTTCAGCATATTTGCGTATCACTCGATGTAAATTTTAACGAATCGTTAACTAACGACATCATTAGCTTTGAACAACTGGGTCCCTGATTTTCTGTAAGTTTCAAAATAATATTAATAATTATTATATTAAACAAATTAGGATTTATGCTGTTGGAACTCACTTATCCGTTTTAAGTTCATGGGACATAACTGAATTAATACGACCAGCTCATGTACGAACTCTTCCGAAAGGTAGTGACAACCTTGGCTTTCTGTAAGTTTTATGGAATGGCAATGGAAAATAGAGGGGCTAATTAAGCTGTCACAATGATTTTCCCATTATCAATCCATAGGATATTCAAGAAAAAAAGTGACTCCAACGTTAATGGTTGGAATGGACAAGTGTTCGAACTCGTCCGAGATTTTATGTCTTATTTTGATATCGCAAATTTCATGACACTCTGACGAAAAAATTGACCATAGCAAAATTATGCATTATAACAGATATCTTTCAATTTGCCATGTCTATCATATAGGTTAAATTTCAGAAAAAAAATCACTTTGAACCCTGATTTTATAATTGAGTCAGGTACAGTATTTTCTACCAGATTTCATGTGCGCCCAGCGAATACTCGGATCAGCCTGCGCATCCATACAATCCGGTCAGAGTCTTCAAAGTGTACCCTGTGGTAGCCAAAGAGCCTAAACGTTTTCAGGCGGACAGCGAAGACTCTGATCAGTCTGTACGTCTTTGTAGGCTGATCTGCATCTTCGCTGGTGAGGGGGGGTTGGGGTCGGGGAGCGGGTGCGGTGGGCACATGAAATCGTGTAGGAATTGCTGTGCTCCGGCCTCAATTTATACATGGTAACAAGTCCATTCGTGTTACAATATGTGGATGTATCTAAAACTTCTTTAGGAGTGTCAAAAAGCGTGGACCTTGATCAAACACAGCATCAAGTCTACACTGTCTGTCCGAAAACTTAGGATAAATTGCGCCGCATGAAAGAAAAAAAAACTGCATACATGTCTCCTGTTTCATTCAACTTAGTAAGGTTAAGGGAAAATATAACATATAATTTTAGATATACCAATATTTTACAGGTACCTGGAGTCAGAACATCTTCAAATGGTAAGAAGAGTTTTAGCTACGCAGCAGCAGTCCTACGGAACAGTTTTCTGGATGAATTCAGATACATGAAAAATTTTAATCAATTTAAAACCTTAATCTCAAACAGGAATGGAGGAGATTACAGGTATAATCTGTGCAGTTAGCTGCTATATGGAAATGCATGCCGAGTGCCGTGTGCTTTCTGTGTTGTATTGTATTGTGCTGTTTTGCATTCGTCATTGTCCATGGCCAATGAACAGTGCATGATTTATTTGAGAAGAAACCACCTCTCTTAGCTACACTGGCTCGATGTGAGCCCTTCCACTGATGAATCAGTTACTGCTAAGGCACCGGCTTACAAATCATCTCATCAAATTCATTTTAATTTGAGTTTTAAGTTTTGTGACATTCATGAAATTTCACCAAACTCATCAAATCTGTGATATCAAATGAATGTATGCCTGTTTTCGTTTTCTCCATTTTTAGACGGTCAAAAGTTCTATCGAGCTTATGTTACTTGTATATGTCATGCCGTCTTTAAGTAAAAATTTCTTATCTTATCATCTTATATTATCATCTTATCTTATCTTATCTTATCTAATCTTATCTTATCTTATCTTATCTTATCTTACCTTATCTTACCTTATCTTTCTTATCTTATCTTATCTTATCTTATCTTACCTTACCTTACCTTACCTTACCTTACCTTACCTTACCTTACCTTATCTTTCTTATCTTATCTTATCTTATCTTATCTTACCTTATCTTACCTTACCTTACCTTACCTTACCTTACCTTACCTTACCTTACCTTACCTTACCTTACCTTACCTTACCTTACCTTACCTTACCTTTCTTATCTTATCTTATCTTATCTTATCTTACCTTACCTTATCTTTCTTATCTTATCTTATCTTATCTTATCTTATCTTATCTTATCTTATCTTATCTTATCTTATCTTATCTTACCTTATCTTTCTTATCTTATCTTATCTTATCTTATCTTATCTTATCTTATCTTATCTTATCTCATCTATGCCTTGTGTCCATAAAAGGTACATTGGCAAACAGTGTAGACCCAGATCAGACGCCGCAGAACGCGGCGTCTGATCAGGGACTACACTGTTTTCATTAAATTCAGATAATTCTACAAAACATGATAATGATAAAAACTAACCAGAGATCCCTGATATAGGAAATGGCCGTGTCCAAAGAGTAAAGGTAGAAGAGTCCACTAGGCAAAAATGGGTTAAGATCTGCCGTATATTTCCTAAGTATTCAGACAAACAGGATTTAGCATACAGTGCGGGCCCAGATCAGACGCCACAGACAGCAACGTCTGATCAGGGTCTACACAGTTTTTTTTTTATTTCGCCAGTATTATTGGATACATCACCAGATCAAATGAATTTGTTTAACCGTTACCATTCTCTGGGATAATTCAGCAGACGACTAATTGATGATATTTTTCTTATTTTTCCCAGAAAACAGAATTTGGCATTTCATGCAAATTGTCTCCATTGGAGACAATTTGCATGAACTGTCAAAACCTGTTTCCTAGGAAAAGTAAAAAAAAAATGAATATTTTGATACGTCGTCTGCTGAAAATTTTACCCAGAACAAATAGCGTTGAAAGTTAAGATGAGTAAGATAGCAATCAAAATTGTCTTCACATTTCTGGGTCCAGTTTTTCAAAACGTCGTTAGCTTAACGAGCTCGGTAGTGGTGGAAATGGTAACTTTCCTATTAAGTACAATATCTAATTCACAGGTATTTTTGCTGAAAAAAACATGAGTAGCTTTTGCATATGCAAAGCAATGCAAAAGCTACTCAATTTTTTTTTCAGCAAAAAACTAGCATATATGCCATATTTAATGATCAAAGTTTTAACGATACGTTAACTAACGACATCGTTGCTTTGAACAACTGGACCCAGGTCAATACGATACAGTAATAAATAACATAATGAAATCGTGACGGATCAGAGAGACACCGCTAGTCCGTGTAATCGCTGACTGTACATGTCATAAGTTCGTTTTCTCTTGGCCTAGCCCAAATAATGTCTTCATTTGATTACAGGAATTGACAGGAAAAATTAAACGTTATTACGGAAGCCAGAAACACGTTTGCCTATTGAATATTGTAATATTCAGAATAAATGATTTTGTGAACTTTTACCACTCTTTTGGCAACTTTAGCAGGCGACAAATTGATGATATTATTTTCATTTTTCCCAGAAAATAGGAATATTGTCTCCACTGGAATTAATTTGCATGAAATTCCAAACCTGTTTTCTGAGAAAAGCAAGAAAAATATTTTGAAAGGTTGTCTGCTGAAAATTTGCCCAACATGCTAAGCGTTAAGCAAACTATGAAAACGTGGAAACAATACTGGAATTGTATATTTTACCGACATAAATGATGAATGCTCTTATTATTGACAATTATTGACAATGTATATGATGCCTTATGCGGATAAAGAAGGCCTAGCTCTGTCTGCATATATGCACAATCAGGGTCTTCATATTCCATATTAGAACCACATTACGAAAACACGTCTATTCAAATATATTGAAAATTTCACCGAAAAAAAAAAAAACCCTGAAAAAGTTTGAGATAAAAAACGGATATTTTTCATATTTTTTCTCAGAACATAGATTGTGGGTACTCGTTAGAACCGCCTCGACGAGGCGGTTCTAACGAGTACCCACAATCCATTTTTAAGTAGAAATAAGGAAAAATAGTGTATACCCCTGTAAACCCCAGTTTTACTATATAAAAGTGGTGTTTAAGAGGGTCAAAATTATATAGGTATGTGTTCGTGATGAGCAGTGAGTATATCGGTGAGCAGAGAAGGTCTTGATCAGACTACACGGATGCGCAGGCTGATCTGAGTCTTCGCGTAACACACATGCATGGTGGTACATTATCACAAGTTAAGTCTTAAATACTGTTTCTTTTATATTTCTATTTCAAGTAAGGGGTTGAAATTTCTGTTCTGTCGACCCCAGACGGGTCGTCCCCAGATGGAAAGCAACGTGTAAAATACTGTTTGCTGGTGTTTAAAAAGTTCTCCGTCGTGAATTATTACTTCATAATATGCCCTCCAACAACATGCGTTATTTGCGATAATTCACGACAGAGAAAAAAAATATTTCTTATTCTGATATAACATTAACGTTTACCCTAAAGCCTAAAGGAAACGTCACCGTGATCAAATTCACGTCGTCAACATAGTGCGTGCAAAAAAGCACGTTTGATGACGTCGAACGTAAATGTTTACTTCTTGCGACGTCCGCTGCAAAAGAGTTCTTTGGAAAACATTGCAACAATGTCGATCTTACTTTCTGTATCATGTTAGACTCGATATAAATTTTCTCTGCTGTGAATTATCACGAGTAATGCATGAAGCTGTCACGCGAATATTAATTCACTCCGGCTTCGCCGCCTTGAATTTATACTTCGCAATCTGCTCTCCAACAACATGCGTTACTCGCGATAATTTACAGTAGAGAATATAACAATCCATCATGAATGGGCTCAGTTGTTCAAAGCTAACGACATCGTTAGTTAACGATTCGTTAAAATTTACATCCAGTGATACGTAAATAAGCTGAAATTTTTTTGCTGAAAAAATGTGAGTAGCTTTTGCATTGCAAAAGCTACTCACATTTTTTCAGCAAAAAATATCAGAATATTGTATATTGAATCCGCTAAAACAGTTAACGAAATGACCCTTAACGAGCTCGTTAAGCTAACGACGCTTTGAACAACTGGGCCCAGCATTCCAATGCGTAGTCTGATGAGGACGTATGCTGACGTATGCATCTCAGTGGGCACATGACGTTGATTCAACGTCGCATCAACAACGATGCAACGTCATGATAACGGTGCAGCGACGTTGATGCGACGTTGTCTCAACGTTGCGTGCCCTCTGGGATAATACTGCAGTATTTACCGTGGGTACGCAAATGATAAATTGAGTAATATATAGTTTCATGTTTGGTATCAAATATTTACATCTATTTTTTGACTAAAACATAGTCTAACCTGTAGAATTTCTATCCGCAGTTTCTTTCTTTTTGATCACGTTATATACTCCTCGTTTATCTGCCTCTCTCTCTCTCTCTCTCTCTCTCTTACTCTCTCTCTCAGAGACAGCGTCCTGAAATTCTGTGTGTGATCAATCTACCTAATCAATAGCTACACAATTTACTGTCGTTTATTCAGAGGGAAAATCAAATATTTGTTTTGTTTTTACCAATGAAACATTATTGCTAATGACTCATTGATAATCCTGACAAACGTCTTACATTAACAAATGATAATAGTATGACATTTTACGTCTTTTGCAGTTGAAAAAGATCAAGCCAAAGACACATCAACAAGTAGAAAAATGGAGTTGTTCAAATTATAAGAACAACTACATGTTTGGTCAGGATTTAAGGAGTCCGAATACTTCATTACCTTAAGTCTCTGTAATGTGAACCTTCATGTCCCCTAATGATACATGGGCTGCGCCATGCGAAAACATGTCTTCGGGCATATGTGGACAGCGAAGGCCCAGATCAGCCTGCGCATCCGCGCAGTCTGATCAGGGCCTTCACTGCCCGCTAACAGAATCATTGAATAATACATAATGTATGAATGGAGAGCAAAGGCACAGATGATACTTTGCGCATGCGCAGGATGATCTGAATATGCGCATTTTAGTGCGTATTCGAAGGCACTGTTTCGCTTGACGCAGCCTAGACTCGCTACTTGTCTGATAATAAATCTGGTCAGATTTATTTTTTTTGTTACTGTTAACAGAATGATGGCATCTATTTGGTAGAGTCTCCAATACATGTACATACGCTGGCTAAGTATTGAGAAAGGAGACTAGACTAGCTAAAACATTATAGTGTTTGTTTTATTGCAAATAGATGGCTTTGTTACCATATTAATCATTTTGACGCCTAGTGGCTAGGCTAGATGCAGCCCATATAATAAAAACAGGGGTACAGAACATTTTAGATAACTCATGAAATGAACTTGTTGAAGTTTAGCATAACGACTACAAGGAATTAATATTTCATAGCGTAATCACTCAAGGTATTCCGACAAATTGCTTCCGAGCAAATAGGGAAGATCTAGATCTGCGTGTACACACTTTTTCCATTCATCAGGGTTTTTCGGCACATTACCGTACATACCCTAAGTGTTCGGATAACTCAACTCCTTTCGATCCCCGCCAGGTCCGACAACATTCTTTCCTGAAGATTGATCATGAAATATTTTCTACGGTCATTCTCTCCCATTCCGCTGATTCAAGAAGGACAGTTGTCAGTTTCTGGCGAAAGAATGCATACAAGCACTGATTAACCGCTTAGACATGCTTAAAGACCTACCCAATAAAAGTGTGGTAAGGCAAACTGACCGGGTCGGCATGACGCTAACGGGTTGACTGGGCCGTAAAACCTCAACTCAATCAATCAAAAACCTTAACACACTTCCACTGAAATTTCAGCTTATCTATTTTACTATTTGTGTGTGTGTCAAAAACTGCTGGATGAGTGCCAAACAGTGTAGACTCTGATCAGACGCCGCGTTCTGCGGCGTCTGATCTAAGTCTGCGCTGTTTGCTCTGGCACGTCTGTCTCAATAATTAGAGAAATAATTAGGGCAAATGCGATACATGTAATCAAATGAGTTTATTCAGCATTTAGGATAAGAACGCAAGGCGTTGCATGTACAGTAACCAAGGATTTAGAATAATTACAACGTGTTGATTCACTTGCAAACCGGAATTTGAATACGTAGCGTGTTTAGATTCCAGCTACATGCAAATAATTGGATACTCTCCCTGAAAAGATTAGAATCTGTTATCAATAATTAAATTATATCGGTTGCTTCTTTTCCGATCTTGGCCAAACTACCTTAATTACTGTAAGTATTTGGACGGAAAGCCCTGGCAAAAAGTGTAAACTCAGATCAGACGCCGCAGAACGCGGCGTCTGATCTGAGTTTGCACTGTTTGCCACTCACCCAGAAGTTTTTAGACATATCAACGGGTAGTAAAATGAATATGTTCGAATTTTAGT
Organism: Anodontia alba; assembly: GCA_964016985.1. Taxonomy (NCBI): domain Eukaryota; kingdom Metazoa; phylum Mollusca; class Bivalvia; order Lucinida; family Lucinidae; genus Anodontia; species Anodontia alba. The sequence continues at coordinate 33,575,687 of OZ024823.1, forward strand.
ACAGATATGGCAAGGACTTAAAGTGTCAGAATTTGTGGAAATATACGGTAGCGGCCTAATGAGTGACCTGGCTAGGAAACGCTTAACAAACGGCATCAGTCCATCGTTAGTACGGCTTTGATATGAAATTGGCAGGTATGCCCAGTAAATGATCATGCATAACGTTGAAGCAATTCCACACTAGTTCTTTGATCCATTTAATACGAAGCTACCATTTTTTTTATATAACAATAAATATGTTAATTTCCTGTTGCATTACTATACGATCCGGGACAAAGCATTTCCTATAAGACAGCACGTGCTTCCAGCGAACTCAGATCAGCTTACGCATTCGCGCAGTCTGATCAGAGTTTTTCTTGCAGGGCGCTTTGTGGATAGCTTAGGATCTAAAGTGTCTTCCGGCAGGCAGCGAGGACTCTGAAAAGACTACGCGGATGCGCATGCTGATCTGAGTCTTCGCTGGGCGCCCATGGAAAATTGTAGGAAATGCTGTACCCCGGTGCATATGCTTTTCACATCTACACCATTATATTTCTTAAAATTCAGGGCCCAGTCATTCAAAACTAACGATGTCGTCAGTTAACGTATCGCTAGAACTTTGATCATTTAAATATGGCATATATGCTAATATTTTTGCTGAAACAAAATGTGAGTAGATTTTGCATTTGCAAAAGCTACTCACGGTTTTGTCAGCAAAAATACCTATGAATTAGATATTGTATTTACCAGAATAGTTAATATTTCGAATACTAAGGTGCTCATTAAGCTAACAATGCTTTGAACAACTGGACCCAGAAAAAATATGATTACGTGTGTTATGTTTGCCAAAATGCATTTGTGCAATGTAAAACGCTGATAACAACAAACAAACATATTAAAAAAGATAAAACTGCGAAAAAATGCCAAACAGTGTACATGCATATTCTTGCATATGCCAAGTTTTCGGGTTATGACAGAACAGGTGGGTAGTGGGTGTGTTTGTTTTTGGCAAAAGTCCATCTAGACCAAAGTAGTGACCTGTGCACACACGGTGATAGACTGGCTGATGATTAAGGAACTTTCTGTTGTTTTCCAATACCGGCTTTTCTTTAGGGAATGAATCCACGTTCAGGGCATTACTGTACTTTGTCAAATTGTTTTAGCCCCCTTTCTGAGAAAGAGTCTTGGAAGAAAATTATTTACTACATGTATAAGAGAAGACCCGTTTTCAAAATGCATTTAGTTTCACTGAAGGAAAGCAAAGATAAGGACATAAAAGTTGTTTGTCTTGTACAATGGCGGATAGGCACTGCATTTTGCAAAGATTTTACCGTTGTTCATTATCCATTTAGCACTGTACGGCAAGGAATTAACATGCTTGAGTAGCTCTCGAATAGTTAGGGAATACTGACTAGAAGTGAGATTAGTTAGAAAAACCCATAATAAAACCAATACTACAAATAAGACGCATCTTTAAAATCAAAGAACTGACAGCACTGGTGGGTCGATTGTCTCTGGGTGAAGGCTGGGAAAATGGTCCTGAATGGGGACTTACGACTGTTTTATTTTACCCTTCCTGTTATTAAAGCAAACAGTGAAGACCCTGATCACACGCTGCGTTCTGCGGTGTCTGATCTGTGTCTGCAGTGTTTGCCAACGTCCAAAATGTCGCAGTCCGGGTTTTACAGATGTTGTTCGTCTGTCATTATTGACAATGACCAATCCTAATCAACTGTGTGATGTGTTATTATTTGTGTGTTCTAAGATGGCTGATGAAACCAATCTTAGCTCTAAACTGCCTGTTGCAGATAGAACAAGAGAGGTCTGAGGACGAAAGCTCTGTTGGTGATGCCTTAGCTCTGACTTTCCGCTGTGCACGTTTCTGCTCGGCTTCGCTGATTCTTTTTGCTTCGTATTCACCAGCTCCCCTTTTTATGAGGCCTCGCCACTTTGTACAATCTTGTGAAATCTGTTCCCATGACTCTGTTGGTATGTTGAAGTCTTTAAGGGAGGATTTGAGGGTGTATCGCTTCTTCTGACCACCATGGGAGCGTTTTCCTACTTGAAGTTCTCCATAGAGGATTTTCTTTGGCAAACGTTCATCAGGCATTCTAGTAACATGGCCTGTCCATCTTAACTGTGCCAATTTCAGAAGAGTATGTATACTCTGCATCCCTGCCCTTTTCAGGACTTCTGTGTCTGGAATCCTGTCTTGCCACTTGATCTTTAGAAGTTTTCTAAGACAGCTTGTAAGGAAGTGGTTTTGGTATGCCTTTGGTAAACTGTCCAAGGTTCGCATGCGTATAATAGTGTTGGCAGCACTACCGATCTATATACTTTCAGCTTTGTGTCAAGTTTGATTCCACTTCGGTCCCAAATACTTCCACGTAACCGGCCAAATGCTGCACTAGCTTTGGCAATTCTAGCATTGACTTCATCATCAATGTGCACAACTCTAGACAATGTGCTTCCAAGGTAGGTGAACTTGTCTACCACTTGCAGGCGTTGACCTTTCACTGTGATAGTAGGCTCCTTGTAAGGCTTTCCAGGTGCTGGCTGATATACTACCTCAGTCTTTTTGATGCTGATTGTGAGATCATAGCTGTCACATGAATCAGGTACTTGATCCACACCTTTTTTGCATTTTCACTTCTGTTGGAGCACCCTTTGCCAAAAAAAGCAGATAACCCTCTATCAACAACCCTCTGACGTCACAGTGACAAGAATCGCGCGGCTATAAATAACCGCTACCTGGATTTCGTCTAACGCGCAGTTTAATTACATTGGTCAATGATAATCACGTGAACAACTATCTTAAGGAGATTTTGGCGGTTGAATACTATTGCTCGATTATAAACAATCAACCTAAAAACGTACCATTTGACATGTGCGCACAAGAAAGACTCTAATCAACATGCGCGTCCGCGCAGTCTGGTCAGAGTAATCTTTGTCCGTATGAAGAAACTTTGCATTCTTGGCTCTCCAGAATGTACCCAGTGAAAATTCTGATGAGACTACGCAAACGCGCAAATTGATCTGAATCTACGCTGGGCGCACGTGTCTTAAGTTACCTTTTCTGACCTTGTGGCTCAAATTTGATGGTTTTTTGTTTCTTTTTATTATTATTTACTTTATTTTTATATATTTATTTATTTGCCCCACTTTCCTACCACTTTTTACCACCTGTGCATTGTGATTGAAGAAAATAATGCAAAACGGGTAACTAACACATAAAAGTTATTGCATCAGATGATCTGTCTCCCATACATGCCATTGTCCAACACCCCGTCTTCATCATCACGAAAACATGCCTATATAATTTTGACCCGCTTAAACCACACTTTTATATAGTAAAACTGGGGTTTACAGGGGTATACATTTTTTTTTCTTAATTTTGCTCAGAAACACAGATTGTGTGTACTCGTTAGAACCGCCTCCCCGAGGCGGTTCTAACGAGTACCCACAATCTATGTCTTCTTCCGTAACTCTTTGGACCTGTCCATTTCCAGTAACAGGGGAATCTAGTTAGTTTTTATTACTACCACGGTTTAGAGAAATTCCTGTACTTTACGCAAACAGTGTAAACCCTGATCAGACACCGCATTCTGTGGTCTACGCTGTTTGCAAATGTTCCTTTTTATGGGACATCAGGTATAAATAGGTTAATGTATTTTTACACGATCTACACCTCACCTCACTTTTTTCTCCCGGAGCAGACTAGACGGTAACACAAGAATGCACAAGAGCACCTGCGTACTCTGTTGAATCAATCATTCAATGCACATGCCCGGTCCCATAACGAGGCCACGTGTCTAGTTGTTTGGCTGTAACTTTCATTTGGCCTACCTCTTAAGTGAGCAAACAGCACAGGTTCTGGCTAGACTGCGTGAATGTGCAAGAATGCCTGAACCTTTCATGTTCTCGCCTGTTGTAACAAGGTACTGACTAGTAAATCAGAAGTCTTATTGAGGAATTTATGTTAAACGGGCCTCTGACAATATCAGTATTAATTTGTCTACACAGTGAATCAACTGGCTTCATTTTCTAGACACATTAACATTAAATTTGTATAAAGATTTAGTAAATGGCATTGTTTAATTGTATTAGGTTGTCAATGTCTCATCATTAATGTCTTGAAAACTACGTGAGTATATCCGATCCTTAATTTGAGAAATAAATTTCTATTACGAAAACTATATCATTTTGACCACCCTTAAACCCCACTTTTTTATAATAAAACTGAGGTTTACAGAGTTAACATTATTTTTCTTATTTTGCTAAAAAATAGAATGTGGGTACTCGTTAAAACCGCCTCAGCGAGGCGGTTCTAACGAGTACCCACAATCTTTGTTTTGAGCAGAAATATGAAAAATATCAGAGTTTTTTTATCTGAAAATTTTCAGGTTTTGGATGTGAAATTTTCTAAGTAACGCTTGGAAAATTGAAATTGAGGAGTTTTTAAGACAACTCCCAACTTCGCCCCATTGAAAGAGAAATAAAACGCTTTAAAGGGAGACACCGCTGTTAAAATTGTTTTTCCCTATGAAAAGAAGTGTACTCGATTAGACCTTTTTTTTTTTTTTTTTTTTTGCAGAAAAGAATCGATGTGCAGTAAAGCAAAAAAAAAAAAAAAAAAAATATCACATGTCTCACGATGAAAATGGTGGAGAATTTATCAGTTATCAAATGTATTGAGTCGATTTTACTTCTTTGCCGCCACATATAACGACATTTTACGCTCTGTTTTGTAAATAACCATCTACTGCAATGTGTTGGGAATGCATTATATCCTGAAGAAAATGGTTCCTGTCTTGTAGCAGTTCAGTTACTATAAAATGAGCCTCTAAAATACATCGTATTAGTTTAAACATATTTTATTCGTATAATACATATACTGTTACAGTACAAACATGAATGAACTCATACAAAAGGGATTCAGAAGAAAGTCTAAGACTTATGTAAATCTGTATCCCTAGAAGTTTTGCAATAGTACAACACTTATAAATCAAAACAATTGTCGTTTCCAAAAACTGTTGTATATAATATTTTACTTTGTAAGTGAATTTCAAAAGTCAAAATGTTTACTTTTACTTATTATAAACAATAAATATACATATTCAATTATAATTTTATAGAAATAAGTAGAATGGAACACTGAAAGATTCAAAAAAGAAGGTGGGGCTCCACGGGGGGTTGGGGTGTGTGTAATATAACATTGAACTCTTACTGCTACATTAAGCGATGTTGGACATACTAATCAAAGGTATTAGCTCACGTATACAGTTCAATAAAAGGTCTCAGAAGACTCTTCAATAGGGTACATATATTAGGGCGGAGGTATGCTAGCGATTGGCTTGAAATCTTTTAGTATTCAAAATGTATTTTTGCACAGAAAGAAAGATTTGCTTGTTATCATTATCATTCAGGTTGGGGTCGGGGACAGTAAAGAAGAAAATGCCCAGTATCTTCCACAAGACCACAGGCACATAATGAGCATTGAACAATGCTTTTTGAGAACAGGTGTTGGTTTAAAGCGCTACAGTTAGTCCTCAGTCGGCAATGAAGAATTTGTCCAAGTCGTTTCCCTTCGTAGAAATGTCGTGGTGGAAGAGTGACGTTAGTGTTAAGATGACGTTTCAATGAAGCTATGCTACTGCTTTTTCTTGTGTCCTCAGGCAAAGTGTTCCAAGTTCTGACTGCACTTGGAAGAAATGAGTTAAAGTAGAGCTGAGAATGGCTGTGTATTGTTTGAAGATTGTTAGGGTTGCGGAGATTATATGAGACATTTGCTCCAGTTGTGGGTGGTAAGAGTGAGGACAGGTAAGCTGGAGAAAGGTCATAATACATTTTATAGAACATAATAATTTTGTGTTTATTTCTTCTGCAAGCCAAGGTGTCCCATCCAGTTTCGGAATATAAAAGATTTAAAGATACTAGTCTGGTTGCACCGGTTACTATACGCGCCGCCTCGATCTGAATTTTCTCCAATTCGTTTGCTTCGTATTGAGTGCAATACATCGTATTGTGACCTGCCCAGCTGTATTGCTTTGAGAGCATGATGCATTTTCAGCAAGTTGTATAGCTAACCCCTATTCAAATATAAAAAAAAAATTCACCTCCAAAAACTGAAAATTTTCGGATAAAAATATTGATATTTTTTTCATATTTCTGCTCAAAACATAGGTTGTGGGTACTCGTTAGAACCGCTTCAGCGAGGCGGTTCTAACGAATACCCACAATCTATGTTTAGAGCAGAAATAAGAAAAATAATGTATACCCCTGTAAACCCCAGTTTTACTATATAAAAGTGGGGTTTAAGGGGGTCAAAATTATATAGGTATGTTTTCGTGATGACAGGCGTAACACTCATTACCCACATTACGCATGTGCGTTACATGCGTAAGAAACGTACATGTTATAATATGACATCGAATCATATATAGTTTGCTTTTTTATCATAGGAGTTGCTCTTAAAGGAAAGAATTTGTCACTTCCCAAATAAGGGCTATTCTCATAGGAAGTTTTGGATAAATTTGATAAATTTGAGATACCATATTAACCCTAAATATTCACATCCCTTACTCTTTACTTTATACTTCTCTTCAACAAGTCAATTTTACAACTTATGCATGTGTTTAAAATTCCTGGATGAGTGGCAAACAGTGTAGACCCAGATCAGCTGCTGCATTATGCAGCAGCTGATCGGGGTCTACACTGTTTGCTCAGGACTGTCTTTCCGGTACATAGAGTATGTATGGTAGTTTGATCAAATCGACCCCCAACCCCTCACAAATCAGCCTGGATCTGCCACTGACCTCATCATGCTTCCTCCCAGAGAGAGAGCCATTTCTTTCCTTTAAGAGTACCTCCTATTTTGGGGGAGGGGGTACTCTTAAAGGAAATAATTGCTCCCTCCCGGAGGGAGCAATTTCTTTCCTTTAAGAGTAGCCCATATTTTGGAAGCGATACCAGGGAGAATCTTTCAAGATTGTCCTGAATGTGCGTAAACATAATTCAGTTCTGGTTACGCCACTGACTAAGGCCTTCGTTTGTCTACTTGTTTTTTTCTTAGGGTCCTCCACACGATAATTCACAGAAAAACTGTCTAAATAAAGTGCACTGGGAACGAACCCGACACAACAAGAAACCCGCGCCTCCATTAAGGTGAAAGATATGTGACACCTAGAATCATGTTCGCAGTATTTTCTTAGAATTGAGTTGTACTTTAACGTAAGGTCAGACAAGTGCGATACCAAATGAAGCTTTTATATATAATGAAATAATTACTTTTACATTCGTACAGTTGACACTATCCAAATAACATTACTGGTTTAAATGCAGAAAATCATGTCTGTGCATCGTGCTTGTGGTCTTACTGGCGGTTTACTTAAACTTTGTTTAACCAGACAATTTTTAGTATGTTGCACAAAACGGAACAAGAAAATGGAATCACATTAAATGTGATTCCATTTTCTTATTCTGTTTTATGCAAGTTTTTTTGCTATTTAAAATTATCACAAAGTGGCCAAAATTACCAACATTCAGCATGAAATATCTCGCGATATAGATGGTCTACATGCATGCAAATGTGATAAATCAGTTATACCATGGTTCTGAGCATGGCTCACGCTCGTGCATTATCGCATTGTACATGCACACGAACCAAGGTATAACTAAGACTTATAGCATTTTTCGCTATATAAAAATATAGCAAATTATTTGCTATCTAGAATTACAGCCTGTTTGTTGTTTTTTTTTTTTTTTTTGCTTTTTTTGCTGTTTTAAAGTATAACAAATGCTTTCCTATTTAAGGGTAAACTCATCTAATTAGACAAAACATGCCTTTCACAAAAGCCCTTAGTTACTACTTCCTCGTTACTATGTCTACAGCTTCCAAATAATAACAAGCACCTTGTCACAGGAAACTCAAGGAAGCCATATAATGTACGCCAGAAAATGTACTGTCGGACTTGTCGCACAGCTGAAGAATCAGATAAGTCTACGCATTTCGCTCAGTCTGATCAGAATCTTCACCGGGCACACTTTGGACAGCCAAGGATGCAAAGTTTCTTCATGCGGGCAATGAAGACTCTGATCAGACTGCGCGGATGCGCAGGCTGATTTGAGTCTTCGTTGAGCGCATATACAAGAAGGTACGTTTTCTCACGTTGCGATTCATTTAGATCTCATGTGTTTCTATGAGAACTCCTTTTGTGCTTGTACTAATCAGTACATGTACCAGCATATGGATCGTCTTGGAAGTGTTGCCATTAATTACCTTGATATATGTCATGCAAATTGTCATTTCATCTCTAAAACTCACTCAGACAATCGCGTGTTCATTACAGAAATGGTCAAGCCAATAGCTGTAATTTAGCCATTGTATAGGAAAAAAACCACGAATGCCAAAGACGACAATAAAGGTTCAGAGCGCTAGGTTGCACAGTAAGTAGGTAAGTAAGATGACTACTCATTACGAAAACATACCTATATAATTTTGACCCCCTTAAACCCCACTTTTATATAATAAAACTGGGGTTTACAGGGGTATATATTATTTTTTTTCTGCTCAAAAGCATAGATTGTGGGTACCCGTTAGAACCGCCTCTGCGAGGCGGTTCTAACAGGTACCCACAATCTATGTTTTGAACAGAAATATGAAAAATATCAACATTTTTATCTGAAAACTTTCATTTTTTGGTGGTAAAATTTTCAGTATATTTGAAAAGGCATGTTTTTGTAATGTGAAAGCGAGACTCATTGAAGGAAACCACCTATTAGTATACAGCATATACTCTAAATATTGTGACACCTTAACTCCTTACCATATTTGTCCTATAATTTGTAAGATTCTGTTCCACTACAACCTGATGAGCTTAAAATAGTGTTGGAAGAGTGGCAAACAGTGTAGACCCCGATCAGACATCACATTCTGTGGCGTCTGATCTGGGTCCATCCACACGGTTTACTCAGACCTGACTGTCCCAATATTAGGGTTATAACGGTAATTTTCAGGCCGGTGGTTTACGCGCGTACACACACACACAGAGAGAGAGAGAGAGAGAGAGAGAGAGAGAGAGACCGATGAAATGTCACAATCACGAAACACAGCCTTCACGATGCGCTAGAAGAAGGCGAACCACTGAGGGTTAATCATAGCGCCAGGTCAGGAGGCAAATGGCGATAATTTAGAAATGTCTTTTCGATGCATCATGAAAACATACCTACATAATTTTGACCCCCTTAAACCCCACTTTTATAAAGTAAAACTGGGGTTTACAGGGGTATATACTCTATTATTTCTCTTATTTCTGCTCAAGAACAAAGATTGTGGTACTCGTTAGAACCGCCTCGATGAGGCGGTTCTAACGAGTACCCACAATCTATGTTTTGAGCAGACATATGAAAAAATATCAGAATTTTTTATCTGAAAATTTTCCTTTCTTGGTTGTAAAATTTTCATGAATAGGCATGCTTTTGTAATGGGTCTGTAAAACAATGGTATGTAGAGTGTACTCATTAGAATGCACACAACATACAATTTAATAACAAATAAGAAAATTCCCCTTAGGTATCTCTAAATACTTGTTTTCTTGAGCTATAGAAAGAATTTCCTACGGGCTCAAAAACGGATTCAAATCAGCCACGGTAAACGAGTCATTGAAGGTTTACATGTAAATAACTACTTTAAAGAATATAAAGACCATGGTTTTCTTATTTCCATACGAGACACCTGTCATTAATCCACCGACAAAGTAATTCAAACTTAGACATAGCTCTATTCATATTTTGCATCCTTGTCAGTTGCTATTAAATTCGGTAAAACTATTTTACAAGATTAGTTTCTGTCTTCAAAAAGCAGACATAACACATGAATAATATTGGATTCCGTTAAATTTTGATGCAGGCTTTAATCGCTGTGTCACCTTCTCATCATGGTTGATAAACAAGTTTAAAGAAGCAGAAGAACAATTCACGTGTGCATGAACCTAATTGCACCAGGCAGTTTTCCACCATTCTTTACACATCACGAAAACACGCCTATATAATTTTGACCCCCTTAAACCCCACTTTTATATAGTAAAATTGGGTTTACAGGGGTATACATTATTTTTCTTATTTCTGCTCAAAAACATAGATTGTGGGTACTCGTTAGAACCGCCTCGGCGAGGCGGTTCTAACGAGTACCCACAATCTATGTTTTTAGCAGAAATATGAAAAAGTACCAGAGTTTTTATCTGAAAATTTTCAGTTTTTGGAATTGAAATTTTCTATATATTTGAATAGGCATGTTTTCGTAATGGAGCAGACCACTTGTTTGACTTCCTTTATGCTTAACTGCACACAAAACCCTTCTGAAAAAAGTATACTCTAAAGGAGTCTACTCTAGTAGGAAAGAAGTTCTTCTTTAATTGTCCCCTTTTGAGAAGAGATACAGAAACATTTTACATAATTGCCCCCCCTGAAAATGTACTTATTTACATGTGAAATGTATTTGTATCTCCTATTCTTAAATACAGCAAAATTCAAAACAGTAGCTCCATTCCTCCACTAAGTTCCGCATTTGTTAGGTTTTGGTTGTTTCTTCCTTCATTTTCTATACCAACTGTCCCTTTAATTAAAGACCACCTTTGGGACTGTCCAAAACTTTTGGACAGTGCCAAAGATGGTCTAATAGCGAAATTATACTGTATTTCTGATAATATAAACCTAAGGAAGGATAAAAAAGTGTTGCCTTATGTATGCTCCATAAACCATATGCAGATGCGTTTTCTGTGCAGAGAAATCATTACGAAAACCCGCCTATTCAGATATATAGAAAATTTCACCTCCAAAAACTGAAAAATTTCAGATAAAAAACTATGATATTTTTCATAATTCTGCTCAAAACATAGATTGTGGGTACTCGTTAGAACCGCCTCGGCGAGGCGGTTCTAACGAGTACCCACAATCTATGTTTTGAGCAGAAATAAGAAAATTAATGTATACCCCCGTAAACCCCAGTTTTACTGTATAAAAGTGGGGTTTAAGGGGGTCAAAATTATATAGGCATGTTTTCGTGATGTGAACTCTGACAGCCGCTCTTCATAATTTTTGTTGCAATATTTTAAGGTTTGTCTGCTGTGATTTAAAGTCGAGAGGTTTAAGTTTAAGGTAAGAACATCGAAATTAATGCATGTGTGTGTCGGAATATTTAAGGATCACAGACGGCTTTAATCACCAGTAGGTGTTTGCATGTGTAAGTTTCATTTTATTAAAATTATCATACAGCAAAAGAAAGAAAGAAAGCAAGAAAGAAAGAAAGAAGTCATCTTTAAGTCATATGCGAAGAAAAAGATGCAGTCTAATTTGCCACGTGTCAGGATAGTTTCTTGCTGACAGGCTTCGTAATTAACGCTGAGCACTCCGGGTAAGATTTCTGCAGACGACACATTTAACTATTTTTTTTCCCAGAAACAGGATTGTTACATTTCATGCAAACTGTCTCCAATTGAGACGATTTGCATGACATTCAAATCTTGTTTCCTGATAAAAATAAGAAAAGTATTACGAGTTTTGTCATCTGCGGAATCGGCCAACAGATTGGTAAATGTTAAAACGAATGAGAGCGTCTGGCATCCATCATTTTCTTAAAAGGTCATATCGGGAGACCGGAAGCAGAAAAAATGAGAAACCCGGATAATACCAATCATTCACAAGAATCACGGCTTGACGAAAAATAAATGTATATATCTCTTTCGGCATAGGCGAACTGCATTTGCCCATATCAGATTGCTCACATGTGCAGTATTATCAGAGTGTGCCAGCTGTCATAGGCAGAGAATATATCTAGCCATATGACAGAGACCATCTTTGAATGTTTACATGTACAAGTACCTATCTCATTGTTATATGTCGTTTTTCTTTTTTCTTTTTTTTTTTTTTTTTTTTTTGCTTGGGGCTTTACACGGAACAAGTAACTTTGCAAACTTTTATCATGATTCAATGCAAAACCATATGTCGTATCTGCACAAAAAGATTTATTCTAGTCATAGTTTATCAAACAATCAATTATTTTTTACTTTAAAAATAAAAATGAAATGCAAATTATGCAGAAATCTGTAGGGTAGGTAACTTGGAGATTTTTCTTTTTTTTTTTTTTTTCAGAAATTTTCACAATATTGTTGTGAAGCGTTTATAAAAAAAAAAAAAAAAAAAAAAAAAAAAAAGCTATTTTCTTAGACAAAAAAATCCACAAATCACTTTACTGTAGATATTGCATAGGTCAGGCCAATTTTTGGCCGTAAATTTAATTTTAGAGTAAATATTTGAGAACAAAACACAGAAACAAAAGCAAACAAATGGTTTCTGATTTCTGATTAGATATAGGCAATCAGAAAAAATTTTTTTTCATTTGAAATAAAACGCCAAGCAAAAAAAAAAAAACGTCTTTCTCAGTCATGTCGAAAGGACAGTAAGGAAATAGTACACTTATTCAATTATAAAATCATTAGTATTTTGATAAATGAATAAATTACATACAATATTATTTACTTTTTAAATTCATTTTTTTATCGTGCGTTCCAAACGGGACATTTTTCTGTAGTAGGCCTCTATAGTGCAACCACTATAATAAGATATCACTGATTTTTGATAAAGTTCCTTATTAGAAAGACATTATTGAATTATAATTATTCGGACGTACTGGACAAAAGTTTCATTTAAAGCTACATCGAATAAGATATTACAAAAGGCCTGCGGCATATTTATCAAGAAGATTTCAAGTACCCCATGTGCTGTAAATTATGCGATCTGGATGAATGAACTGAATCTCTTTGAAGACAAACACCCACATACAAGTTCAATTTTCGAAAAAGCTAAAAATGTTAGTAACCAATGAAAATGTCTTTTGATTTAAGACTGTCAGATGACTCACCATGTCTTTTTCAAGGACCAATCAGTATTCTCAAAACCTTCATAATATGCATTTGGGTGTGTTTTAACTAAAAAAAAAAATGCACAATTCCTTAACATTTACATATTACACTGATGGTTGCACATCAATAGCTGACAGGAAAAAATAACCATGATTAAACATGAAGCCTATTGACAACCACATGGTTACAGACCCCTAACCATTTTCAACGTGAAATTGGGGATGGGATATTTGTATTAACCTATTAAGCTCGGCGGACCAAGACCAATACATGTGCAAACAGTATAGATCCAGATGAGACGGCTCGTAACGAGCCGTCTCATCAGGAGCTACACTGTTTGACAATCTGTTTTTTCATTTTATACCGAAAGCCATATTTGCATTCGTGGATATGTCCAAATTAGATACAAAAATGGAAGTCCAGTTCAGATATACAATTTAAAGCAGTGCAATGGCGAGGTTGCCTCAATTCTGATTAAATAAAGCATTTTAATGACTGTGTTTACAACCTCAGAAATAATTTATGAAGCATTGTTTATTAAACCGTCTATTGAAAAAAAAAAGAGCCTAACTTTGCGCGAGACATAAGCAAGATCAGCTGCTCTTAAAAGAACAGTTCGACCAAGGCATGTTGTGTTTGATATTCTAGCAGAGTTTTCAAAATATAGTTTAGTTAATCACGTTTTGGAATAAAGACTATATACGAATATTTATGGTAACAATTGTATATTTCATTTAAAATTTGTGCCCATTTACTGGTAAAATTACACGTCACTTATCATGTGTACAGTTCGCCCGTGAATCCGCGCAGTGTTATTTGGACCGAAAGTGTTCTTTTCTAGCATAAGAAGAGTTCAAATAACGTAAACGTGAGCAGCTATATGCGAATTGGGCCTTCGGGTGTGCGTTTACGTCAGTCTAAATTATTGCATGAGGGCTATTGGAGCACACACTGCAAATTTTATTGCGTGTCCGTATTCAGGCTCCTCTTTAGAACAGTTATTACAGTTGCATCACGAAAACATACCTGTATAATTTTGACCCCCTTAAATCCCACTTTTATATAGTCAAACTGTGGTTTACGTGGGTATACATTATTTTTCTTATGTCTGCTCAAAACATAGATTATGGGTACTTGTTAGAACCGCCTTGGCGAGGCGGTTCTAACGAGTACCCACAATCTATGTTATGAGCAGAAATATGAAAAATATCAGATTTTTTTATCTGAAAATTTTCTTTTTTTGTTGTAAAATTTTTAATATATTTAAATAGGCGTGTTTTCGTAATGTCGTACCAGTCCAGCTTGTTTCTTGCAATAGTTTTTAACAATTTAATAAAACTATAACATTGTGCAATTCACCAAATCCAGTCATAGAAAAGCATCAGGTATTAAAAGCCATCTGGGATTTATAGACAACTTCATTCATGTCCGGTGTGTCATTTAGAGTACAATAGGTGAACGATGTTCTAAAATAAAATCTATCAGCCCAAGGTTGTCCTCGGAAAAAAGTAGTAGTCTCGGTTTGGTTGTGACGCGTCATATAACAGCATTGCAGTTTGTAGAGCTGCATACGCCCCTTAGCACCCGAGGAAATAAAAAATAAACAGTATATTCTAATGAAGTACGGGGAACTTAACGTTGAAACAACGTCGTTGAATCTAATTGTTTCAACACTGTGTACCCGCTGGGAATGTATTATAGACGATATTGGAAAGTATTATAGACGATATCAAACTATGTCTACTTAATATAATATTTACTTTAAAACAGAGTTCGGATGGTATTCGGAAAATCTCTGTAACACTATTTCTGAAAAAAATGAATAAATAAATAAATAAATAAAAAAAAACAACAGAACAACCTAACTGATATGTTAGGAACTAATATTTGTCTTCAGCAAGCTAAATGTTAATTAGTCAGAAACACATTGGGAAACCGTAGGACAGAGCTTCTGTTCCATCATCTGCGAAATATTCACCACCGACCAAACGAGTCTGTCTTAGTAACTGTCCAGAGGCTATATTGTATTTCAAGCATTGTGTTAACAAGCATTTGAGCTGCACACCCTCATAGTCCGCCATAATATATAGTGAAACCAAGGAATGCAGGGGTATATTCGAGCATCACGAAAACACGCCTGTATAGATTTGACACCCTTATACCCCACTTTTATACAGCAAAACTGGGGTTTACAACGTATACATTGGTTTTCTTATTTCTGCTCAAAAACATAGATTGTGGGTACTCGTTAGAGGCGGTTCTAACGAGAACCCACAATCTATGTTTTGAGCAGAAATATGAAAACTACCAGAATTTTGATCTGAAAGTTTTCATTTTTTTCGTGGTAGAATTATCAATATATTTGAGGAGGCGTGTTTTCGTAATGGACGATCATTCGCGATTCGAGATTTTATTTATTTATTCTATTTATAGCTTATTTAACCCTCTCATCCCTAAGTTGAAAAGTGGCTTGTCCTTACTTTGAACTTGGACATGTCCACTGTTGCAAATAGGGTCCCAATCAGCAATCAATGACAGAATGGCAAACAGTGTAAATCCTGATGAGATGGTTCGTGTCGAGCCGTCAAATCCGGATCTGCTCTGTTTTCAAAGGTATCTGTTTTGGTCCGTAGAGCTGAAAGGTTTTAATTTGTTTGTTATTTCTATCAGCATTTTTTATTTTACCTGCATGTAATCTATTTTAGTGGACATACCATCACGAAAACCTGCCTATATAATTTTGACCCCCTTAAACCCCACTTTTATATAGTAAAACTGGGGTTTACAGGGGTATACATTATTTTTCAGATTTCTGCTCAAAAACATAGATTGTGGGTACTCGTTAGAACCGCCTCGCCGAGGCGGTTCTAACGAATACCCACAATCTATGTTTTGAGCAGAAATATGAAAAATATCAGAATTTTTATCTGCCTATATAATTTTGACCCCCTTAAACCCCACTTTTATATAGTAAAACTGGGGTTTACAGGGGTATACATTATTTTTCAGATTTCTGCCGAGGCGATTCTAACGAATACCCACAATCTATGTTTTGAGCAGAAATATGAAAAATATCAGAATTTTTATCTGAAAATTTTCATTTTTTTGGTGGTAAAATTTTCAATATATTTGAATAGGCGTGTTTTCGTAATGATTACGAGTACCACATTTTTCTCATTTGCTTCAGTTTTGGATTTATGGGAATGCCTTTGATAAAAACAGCATATTTCACACTGGTGTGTTAACGACATATATATTGACCCTTTCATGCGCGAGTTTCTGAAAGAAATATTCTATCTTCATCACGTAAACATACCTTTATAATTTTGACCCCCTTAAACCCCACTTTTATATAGCAAAACTGGGGTTAACACGGGTATACATTATTTTTCTTATTTCTGCTCTAAATCATAGATTGTGGGTGCTCGTTTTGAGCAGGAATATGAAAAATATCAGAATTTTTATCTGAAAATTTTCCTTTTTTTGGTGATAAAATTTTCAGTATATTTGAATAGGCGTGTTTTCGTAATGTTGATTTTGGAACTATCCACTTTTGTATATGGGGATGTCATTCAAAAATCCAAAACTGATTGGCAAACAGTGTAGACACCGATGAGACGGCTCGTAATGAGCCGTCCCATCTGGCTCTTCACCGCTTGCAAACGCAAATGTTTTGGTCCGTAAAGTTGAAAGAATTAGTAATTAGTTTGTTTGGACTGATAACGGAATATTACCTGCTTTTCACAAAAAGGTATATAAGATTTACAGGTTAAAAGAGTCAATCAAACTATCAACCGGTGTGTAGGTAAATCTGAATCGGAATAGGACACCGGTACACACACACACTCACAATATTATCGTGTAAATAAAATTACAAGGAACTGGCTGCTTAGTGGGTCTCTCTCTCTCTCTCTCTCTCTCTCTCTCTCTCTCTCTCTCTCTCTCTCTCACGTGTTTTCATTCATGTATTCACTTAATTCGCATATCTTGTGAATAATCTATCACTTTGTGATTTTATATGCATGTATGTAACCATTCTTGTTGTATCTAAATAGTTTCAACTATACTTATGCTATACAGTACCATTTGGAAAGGACTAAAATAGGCTATGCCCAGTCAGCATTCTACGTAAATCTATATCGGGCCGTCATCGGCCCGTCAGGGTAGCTGACGGGCCGATGACGGCCCGATATAGATTTACGTAGAATGCTTGCTGGGTGCCTACGTCCAATCCAATGGTACATATATATGTACTCGTCTTGTATGTATGTATGAATCCATGGAATTTCTAATAAATAAATAAATAAGATTTACGAGAGAAAGATGTAGCCTTTTCAAGCTAGAGGCCATAAATTGGCACTTTCAACAAACGGTCACACGCAATGTAACAACACATTCCAAACATTAATATACTTCTTATTCGTTTAATTTGATATCTTCTGTCAGTGTCTGGGCAAACTGCACACCAAGGAACCAATAAAATGTATTTCAGTTAAGCATGAAGATAACAAAAGAAATATATAGATAGAGCTAGTGTAAACGACATAGTATGTAACTCCGGATGAATAACTAATTGTCTGTACAATGAATAAGTTATAGCTTTATATTAATTCTATAAGAATTCTAATAGGCTCTAGTAGGCTCTAGTAAGCTCCACGGGGAATGGAATAAGGACCTTAGCCAAAATTTACAGAATGACAAACAGAATAGATCCTGATAGAATGGCTCGTTACGAACCATCTCATCTAGATCTACACTACTTCGAAAAGTATTTGTATTGGTCTACATTGAAGAAAGGGATGGCTTAATGTGAAGAAATGCCGAAACAGAATTTCATTACCCTATCATACAGAACACGTGCTTCAATACCGTGCGTATGTTACACTTGTGTGGAAATACAAGCTATCACGAAAACATGCCTTTATAACTTTGACCCCCTTAAACCCCCCTTTTATATAGTAAAACTGTTGTTTACAGGGGTATACATTATTTTTCTTATTTCTGCTCAAAAACATAGATTGTGGTACTCGTTAGAAGAGCCTCGCCGAGGCGGTTCTAACGAGTACCCACAATCTACGAGTATGTTTTGAGCAGAAATATGAAAAATATCAGAGTTTTTTTATCTGAAATTTTCAGTTTTTGGAGTTGAAATTTTCTATATATTTGAATAGGCGTGTTTTCGTAATGTGTGTCTAAAAGTAATTGAACATGGTCCAAAATATTGCGATAAAAACACAATATGGATTTTATATTCTAGGAATGCAAGGAGCCATAACTTCTGAATGTTTCTCAGCTTTAGTGTTTACTTTTTTGTACTGCAACTGCAACTTATTGATAGTTGGCTGACTACTAGAAGAAAGTTGTATTCAGCAATACCTGATTTTATTTTATAACATATATACATGTAGCTGAAAAGCAAGATGATAAGTCTTTTTTCATTTTATCCAACATGTGGACTGGTTCAGGTATACGCACATGCAGTTGTCTAAACTCAGACAGAGAGAGCGAGCGAGCTAGCGAGCGAGAGAGAGAGAGAGAGAGAGAGAGAGAGAGAGAGAGAGAGAGAGAGAGAGAGAGAGAGAGAGAACATTTAACACAGCGCAGACTGAGCAGTAGCAACCTGCATACCGTATCCGACCAGCTACTGCAATAACCCTAAAAGCGCACTATCAATCATTTTATGTTCCGGAATTTTTCCAGTACAATGCATAAAATTGTAGAATATTGGTGCAGGGGTGGATCCAGGATGATTTCTGAAGGGGTTCGATCACAACGAGGTATCTGATCAGGGCTTACACTGTTTGCCACTCACCCAGCAATTTTACGTACGTTTACTGGTAGTATTATTGATTTTTGAAGAGAAGCATTTGGTACGCAGCTAGCATTCATTATAAATCTATAGCGGGCCATTATCGGCCCGTCAGCTACTCTGACGGGCCGATAACGGCCCGCTATAGATTTATAAAGAATGCTTACTGGGTAATGAGAAAGGGGATTGAATATGTAGGGTAAATATGGTATCCCAATTTTTTCAAATGTATCCAAGATTTCCAATGAAAATTTTGAGTCAAAGTGAGGTTTGACTGACACCTGTACCCTCTCTGAATCCACCCCTTTTGGCAGGGAGAAAAAGAAAGAAAGCCTTTTCTCTACCAGACTTACTGTATTTGTTTACTTTAACAATCTAAGTTATAACAGATTCCTGCATATGATTATTTCCATCTGCTCAAATCTCAGAAAGTTTCAGAATAATATATTTGTGACTAATGCGGACTAGTATACGGACTAGTAAAACAATTTCCTGTTTGTTTAAGAAGGATTTGGGCTCGAACAACAGTTATATATGAACTTCAACCTTAAAATGCTAATCATAACAGCAGCAGACGATATTTTCATTGTTATTAGTTTTCTGAGATAATGAGGCTTGACAGTTCATATGAATCGTAGATGATTCACTTGAAATGCCAAGTCTCTTTTTTTTCTTTTTTTTTTTTGTTGGAAAAAATATAAAAGAACAATGTCGGTACTAATCTAAATACATGTATGCTTAGCGCTTTAAGGAATCAGAAAATGTGAACTTTACAAAAGTATTTGCATGTCTGGAAATATATCTGAACATTTCTGGCCCATCGAGTAACAGCGCAGATTATTTAGACTGTCCTTTTCGACTAATCTTGGCCTATACGCATTTGCCTAAGCTCACCTGACCAATACTCGGGGTATATACATTGTAGGAATCTTTAAGGGGTG
The DNA here is from genome assembly GCA_964016985.1 of Anodontia alba. Classification (NCBI taxonomy): domain Eukaryota; kingdom Metazoa; phylum Mollusca; class Bivalvia; order Lucinida; family Lucinidae; genus Anodontia; species Anodontia alba. The sequence goes on from OZ024823.1 coordinate 33,595,333, forward strand.
TTGACAGTCACAGTAGGTTTTCAACCATTTTTACAAGGGAGACAACTTTTGTGACTTTCTCTTTGTTTCCCGCTCACCATGTCCCTTCTGAAAAAGGGTCTATTCTAAAAGGAACTAGGGAGCAGACATTTTTATTTAAAATGGACCCCTTTTCAGAAATGTGGTAAAATAATTTTACAGAGTTGTCTGCCCTGTCATACCCCATAACTCTTTATGGAAACACAAGCCATTCAAATGGCAAACAAAATGCAGACCATGATCAATCAGCGCTGATGCACAGGTTGGTTGTGATCTTAATCATCATTTTAAATAACAAGTTGACAATATATAATCAGGTAAATAAAGTTCGATGTATTGTAAAGTAAGTCAACTTAAGGTGTCTGGATAAACCTGATAGGTTTTCCCAAGTTTGTACAAGGGAGGTAATTTTTGTGATCTCCCGTTTGCTTTTCTGCACATTAAATTCCTTCAGAAAAAGTGGTCTGCTCTAAAACAAAAGAATTTGTTCCCGAGGGGAGCAAATTCTTTCTTTTAAGAGTATACTCTCCAACTCTCCAAAACCTATTTTGGAAGCGTGTACAAGCTACATAATAACCAGATGTCTCTGTACATGTTCAGGCTATAATGAAATATTCATTTAGGTTTGACAAAAATGTAACGATTAAAAAAAACTTAAACGAAGAGAAATAGGAATAAACTGAAGCAAATTGACAGGCTCCATATTCCTCAAAAATAAACATATTTTTCATTACGAAAACACGCCTATTCAAATATATAGAAAATTTCACCTCCAAAAAACTGAAAATTTTCAGATAAAAACTCAAATATTTTTCATATTTCTGCTCAAAACATAGATTGTAGGTATTCGTTAGAACCGCCTCGGCGAGGCGGTTCTAACGAGTACCACAATCTATGTTTTTGAGCAGAAATAAGAAAAAAAATGTAAACCCCTGTAAACCCCAGTTTTACTATACAAAGGTGGGGTTTAAGGGGGTCAAATTTATAAAGGCATGTTTTCGTGATGTATACAAGAAAGGTTTAATAAATTGATATATTGTATTAATACGATCATAAAATGTGGCATCTGACAGCCTGTAAAACTTCAGTTAGTCTCTCTTTTATGAACTGGATCAAACATGAAATGATTTTTATCGTATTTCTGAATTAATATTGGCAACATTAATTCAGATCATTTCATTTCAAGAACGAGAGACTAACTGAAGGATTACAGTCAGTCAGATGCCACATTTTATGATTGTATTAATACCATATATCAATTTATTGTCTTTCTTGGACAGTAAAATGTCTATTTTTGAGGGATATGGAGCCTTCGAGTTTAGATAAAAGTTTAACATTTTGGAGCGTACTTTAACTTTTCACTTGTCTTTTAAGATGTAAGGATATTTAAAAATACACATAAAAACGTTAAACACTGCTGGAGAGAAACTGAAAAATAACAAAAAAAAAAAAAAAAAAAAAAAAAAAAAAAAAAAAAAAAAAAACCGTAGATATAAGAGCCGCAGCCACAAGATAAGAAACACATTACGAAAAGATGCCTATTCAAATATACTGAAAATTTTACCACCCAAAAAATGAAATTTTCCGATAAAAATTCTGATATTTTTCATATTTCTGCTTAAAACATAGATTGTGGGTACTCGGCGAGGCAGTTCTAACGAATACTAACAATCTATGATTTTGAGCAGAAACAAGAAAAATAATGTTTACCCCTGTAAACCCCAGTTTTACTATATAAAAGTGGGGTTTAAGGGGGTCAACATTATATGTTTTCGTGATGTGTCTCGCACGTGCAGACAACGAAGGCCCTGATCAGCTTCCCATTCCCACAATGTGATCAAGGCTTTTATTGTTTGTTGTTAGAATCAGGTAATATTTATTGATGAAAAAAGAACAGATAAGAGCGACAACAATTGCTAATTTCTAACCACCACACCAGTCCCCACTTCCCACTTCATCTATATAAAGAGGTGAGTTGGGAATTTATGTTTGTGTGTGAGGGCGTTGGATGGATAAGTTCTGAATAAATGAAGCATTTCTATGTATGCTTGCGTTTTAAACCTTAGAAATGAAACCGCCAATTACAAAGTGCAAAGCCTACACTTCCGCTAGCCAATAAGAAAGGTTCCTATGTTGAAACCCTACACTTTAATCTGTCGATTATAAGTAAAAGAAGATAGCATTTATTTATTTATTTTTTATTTTATTTTATTTTTTTTTATTTTTTTTTTTTTATTTTATTTTTTTATTATTTTTTTCACAGAAAATAAGACTTGACATTTCATTCAAATTGAATGAAATTCAAAGTACAATTTTCTGTGAAAAATAATGAAAGTATCACTATCAACTGAAGGTTAAAATGTATGCTATAAGGTGTAAATTGCATAATGTATATTTATAAAAACAAAATCTTATACTTACAATAATATGTATTTTCCTTTTATTCCTTTGTTTTAATATGAAAATATATATTCTGTTTATTGCGGTTGTTTATATTTAATAACACTTAATAAACACACTTCAGCTAAGGTTAGTTGGAAATCTTTTCAAGCGAACAATAATTTCAATAACCACGTTTCTTGGAAAGAACCTGAAAATTTGGCAAGGGTTGCCCGATAAAAATCCTACCATATTTACCCTAAATATTCGGACACCTTATCTCTTTACCATACGTGTCCTAAATGTGTACAATTCCATTCTACTACATGTTCATGTGTCTAAAATTGAAGGATGAGTGACAAACAGTGTAGACCCTGATCAGACGCCGCGTACTGCGGCGTCTGATCTGGGTATACACTGTTTGCGCAAGACTTTCTGTCCGAATACCTTGAGTAAATATACGTGCCTTATTGATTATGTTTTACAATAATCCGTCAGTTACTATTGCATGTTAGTAATTACAGAACAATATCTAGATCTCTATCGCTTGTTCCCTACTTGCTGGATTTATCAATGAGACTGGTGGCTCTTCATTAGAGAGGAGATGAACTAAGGCAAGGTGAAGCGACTGGGGTGAATCGATAGTCGATACTTCTGCCAACTGCTGGACTGTCTTCCACACTAATGTAATCTTTGATATTTTATTTTCTACTTTCCCTGGAAACAGGCTTTGTTGTTTTTTGTATTTTTTTTCAGTTCAGTTCCGCTATTAAGACCACGCGAAATTAAGACCACGCCACTATTAAGAGCAGCTTTTGTCAGTCCCAAATAGTTTCTTCCTTACTAGTCCATATTCAATACAATATATGAAGACCACTCCACTAATAAGACCACTTTTAGGCAGTCCGAAAGGTGGTCTTAATAGCAGGATTTTACTGTTAATTTTCTCTACTTTCCTAAGGCAAAGGCGTAGCTTACGGATTTTGGAAGAAAGCAAAGGCATAGCCTACGGATTTTAGAAGAAAGCAAAGGCATAGCCTACGGATTTTAGAAGAAAGCAAAGGCGTAGCCTACGGATTTTAGAAGAAAGCAAAGGCATAGCCTATGGATTTTTTTTTATTTTTCTTCCTAAGTATACGCACAAAGAAAGTCGTTACAATTTCTACAGCTTTTGAAAAATGGTCTTTGTAGATTTCTGTTATATCAATGCAAAGGGAAATAAAAATTGGCATCTTTGCTGAAGTGATTGCCTGTTTGTTTATACTGAGTTTTTACGGCCCAGTCAACCTAATAGGGTCATGTCGAGCGCGGTCAGTTTACTTAACACCTCACTTTTACTGTATTTTCTTCTTTTCTGTTTTTTTTTTTTTTTTTATCAAATATTTACCCTAAAATTAAATTTACGACCAAGCATTAATCTGACCTATACAGATTTCTGCATAATTTGCATTCATATTTACTATGGAAAAAAGTGAAAATATTTGATTTAAAAAAAAAAAAACAATGACTAGAATAAACATTTTCGTGCATAGGTAGTTACGACAAATGGTTTTGCGTTTAATCATGACAAACGTTTGCAAATTCACTTTTTCTGTGTAAAACACCAAGCAAACAAAGAAGTCGAAAGCACAGTAAGTGTGGGATTTTGAATACTGTGATAGGCGCATTTAGATGGAAGAAATAGTCGCATTCAGGTGGAAGAGATAGCAAAGGCTATTGCATGCCGAATGGTAGCGTCTCAAGATTTGGATATACAGTTGACTCTCGTTATCTCGAACTCGCTTATCTCGAATAACTGCTTATCTCGAAGTAAAAATCTGATCCCTGCTTAAACATGAAAATCTGACAAGAAGCAATTTCTCCTCTTTTCCACAATATTTTTTGTCTGTTTGTATTGAGGTTTTACGGTCCGCTTATTTGCCCGATTTGGTATCTGTTACTGAACTTAAAACGAGATATCTGTGGACGCCATATCCCGGTCCATCGAGGAAGTCAAAACAGCGGTGGACGAATAAATTAACGCAAAGGGCTCGAGTATTTGAGTTCTTGTAACGAAATTATATCATGATTTCGTGTATTTCAATTACGAACATTGACAAGTATTCACATCTCTCCTAAATGTACTATGTACGCATTATATGGGCGGGCCCTGCGAAAACGTGTCTTCGGGTTATGCGGACAGCAAAGGCCCAGCTCAGCCTGCGCATCCGCGCTTGATCTGAATCTGCGCATATTGCGCATGTTCGAAGGCACGTTTTCGCTTGGCGCGACCCCTATGATTATGTCTCTGTAAATTTGCATGGCAACAGTTGGAGCCAGTCAGTATCTCATTCATTACACGGATCTAAGTAATCATTATATGGAACATGCATAAAGAGTTGTTTCAACATTAGAACGACTGATCATGTGTGCATAGTGTTAACTACAGTTGACTCTCGTTATCTCGACCTCGCTTATCTCGAATAACCGCTTATCTCGAAGCGAAAATCTGGTCCCTGCCTATACATGAAAACCTAACAACAGATGAAAAATATTGTAGAAAAGAGGAGAAATTGCTCCTAAGGAGCAATTTCTCCTCTTTTCCACAATATTTTCAATATATCTCTAACTTCAAAAGTCCAATTACCTATCAGTTTGTTAAATGTGGTTAATCAAATTATTTTTTCCTCAATTCTGCAAACCTGATATGTCGAACTACGGATATCTCGAAGTATTTCAGAGAATCCCTTGGAGTTCGAGATAACGAGAGTCGACTGTAATTGTTTTATGATTCAGGGTAATTACAATCCTCATCCATTTTAAAAAGGCCTTATGAAATATGCAAAACAACAACAACAATAATAGCAACAAAAGCAGCAACAACAACGAATGACCTAGAGTACAGATTGAACTTTTGACGGAAAATGGCACAGGGTTCACGAGGTAATTTTTAATACATGTACAGCTGTTGTCATAAGACAATTCTTTGGCTTAGCGATACTCTTCATTTTGAACAGAGTGGTACCATTCGGGGTTCAATTAAGTGTTCATACTCATATTAAATACTATATATATGTTTATCTGATCTTTTTATTTGCACCAGGTGAAATGAACAGCTGAATAATACTGCAGCTTAAGAATCTCTGCACATTTATTCCACGAGCCACATACTCTCACACAGGCAACTCAAACCGTAATCAGCTTGTTATACATTTGAGACAGTGCACGACAAAACCTACAGTAAGACATGTGCGATCAGCGATGACTCAGATCAGACTGCGCATCCGCGCAGTCTGATCAGTCTTCGCTGATCGTATGTGCCTTCTTCAGCCGCCGGGCTATCCAGAGGAATGAACGAGACCTCGCCATATTAGGTGGACATACAGGCTGATCTGAATCTTTGCTGGTTACACAGTTCTTTTGTAGGTTTTGTCGTGCGCTGGCTCATTTGCTAACATTATATTTTATTTCCTTTGGGATCAATAAGCCCATCCTAGTTAATTTTAAAATTGAATGCCGCTTAAGCCGTCGCTAGGGGGCGTATGCAGCCTCGCAAACTACAGTATTGCATATGAAACCAAGTCTCCGATTTTCGTGATTTTGTGTGTTCTTTGTTTCCAGTGGCAATCCTTTAGACTTATACATATAAGCCGTAACATTAGAAAACTCATCTTCGGACATGTGCACATTCGCACAATCTCGATTAGCATCGTTACTAGGATTGGTACTATTTGGATAGCCAAGGATGCAAAGTTTCTTCTTGTGGTCAAAGACGACTCTGATCAGCCTGTGCGGATGCGCTGGCTGATTTGAGCTTTCTTTGGGCGTATGCGTCATAAGGTACATTTTCTCCCGTTGGGCTCATATGATCATAATACGGGAAAAAGCTCCTAATGCCATAATCCTTTTCGGAAGGCCAATATCAGCTAACGCATCTGCACATCCTAATCAGGGCATTTGTTTCCCTCTTGCAAAATGATTGGATAGTGCAGATGCGCGGACTGATCTGTCCTTTGCTGTCCGCTTATGGCAAAAAGACCATTATCTAAACCTTCTGCATCGTAAACTCATGAGCAGGTACATTAAAATTTGGATACCATACTGATTATGCAAGATAAGAGGATCCGTATTACCATAAGCGCTTGCAAAAAGGTTTGTTCAGTTTGAATATAGGGATCAAACATGGTTTTTAATGCATTAACATTCGCCAGGTCCCGTGGGAGGTGCTGAAAACCGAGGCCGAAGGCCGCCGCGGTTTTCAACACCTCCCAAGGGACCTTGCGAATGTTAATGCATTGAAAAACTATGTTCGATCGCTATTATTGCATTAAAAGTGAAACATTTGCTACATTTCGCGTTATTTCTTGCACTATTTTGCTTCGCCTTTTCACCGATGCCTCGCGAACACAATTTCCATGGACAATGCTCGTTCTAGGCCCGGGCAGTGCACATCTCGTGACGGCAGCAATTTTGTGGCCCTGATACAGGCATATTGAAAGTTGCGTAGTCGTGCATTAACAGCGCGTGAATTGCCTTGTTAATACACGGCTTTCCGCCGGTTAATGCACGGCTGTTAATAACGTGCGGCACTGCTTTTTATGCAATAATACAATGTTTTGCCACTGAGAAGCTATATTGAGAAGTTTATGATAGTTTGTTCGAATACATGTAATGGCGTACCACAAAAGACTAAATGCTTTCTGTCAGGGAAACGTCCACGTTCAGTGTCTTAACCATTGAAATGCTTATCACAACTACTGCGGACGACACTTTAATTTCCTCTTTTTTTAAGAGAAAATAAGGCTTGACATTTTGTGTGAATCATCTGCTTTCACTTAAAATGTCAAGTCTTATATTCTCATATATTTTTTAAAAACAACAATCAATTTTAGAATGTCGTCAGCTACAAATCTGCAAAGCATTTTAAAGTTTATGGTATGGAACCGCTGGAGCCATTCTCTTACAGGACTAGATTTCAGGAAAGTGACGAGTTTGGGAGCCTCTTGAAACGCTCCCTTAAGGACTAGATGTGCTTTTGAATATTAAGTGATCCTTATAGTATACGCAGAAGCACTGATCATTCTTGGTATATATGTTCACTTTTATTTGATTTTTTTATATTACCACTGTAAATGCAACGAAAACCCAATTACATTAAGGTCGCCTTTCTTTATCTCTAAAAAAGGTAAGAGAAAAGTCCAGGGGAGTGCCACAATCACAAACCGCAGCCCTTCCCAGACACCAAGTTCCGAAAGGGACCAGAATGTATGGTTTGAGATACATCACGAAAACATGCCTATATAATTTTGACCCCCCCCCTTTAAACCCCACTTTTATATAGTAAAACTGGGGTTTACAGAGGTAAACATTATTTTCTTATTTCTGCTCAAAAACATAGATTGTGGGTACTCGTTAGAACCGCCTCGTCGAGGCGGTTCTAACGAGTACCCACAATCTATGTTTTGAGCAGAAATGTTAAAAATATCAGATTTTTTGTGTGAAAATTTTTAATTATTTTGGTGGTAAAATTTTCATTATATTTGAATAGGCATGTTTTCGTAATGAAGTAGTTCATGATATAAGGAGTTACAATTTTAAGAACGTATAGACACTAAACCAATATTTTTTTATCATTATTTTTATCAATAACTTTATTAAGTTTGAATAAAGCAATAGTTTGAGATATTAGTGTTTGGGATAACGAGAGTCAACTGTATGAAATAAATGCCAATTTGATACAATTTTAAATGCAAAACCGTTTAAAACACATTAAATTCAAATAGTCAGTAGCCATAAAAAGTTATTATCTACTAACATAACATTAATTTACAATTAGATTAATTCTATGCCGTAAATACATTCATTAGGTCGTCCATATTCAATGGCTTCAAGAAGCTGTGACATTCATGTTCTTACTGAATAGTTACCCATAAAATCATATTATCATAAAACTATAATCATATAATGTCTCATATGGTTGAAATGACCATAAAAGTCCATTGAAGCTTCTCAGATATAGTGTTTAAATGAGATTGTTAATAAGCAAATACAGATACTATGGACATATTTGTCATACCTAGGCTTTCTAACCTTTCAACCCTGAGTTTCTGAAACAGATACATTACTTAAAATGGCGACAGTTTTAAAATCTAGAACAGAACGGCAAACAGTGTAGATCTTGATGAGATAGCTCATTATCACCGGATCCACACTGTTTGCAAAAGTATCTGTCTTGATCTATAGGGCTGAAAGGGTAATCCTTTTTGACTTTTATTATTGACAAAAAAAAAAAAAAAAAAAAAAATCAGGTAGCATTTTTTTATTATCATATCATCTTCAAATGGGACCATATTATTGTCTTCAATAAAATGGGGCCATTTTTAATGTTGTTGTTTTATAATTGTAATAACGAAATTACCATTACACGGTACAATCAAATCACCTAGATATTTAATCAGGGCTTTTAGAATCCATCGAAAATCCAAGTGAGAGCTAGCATTGATCTGTGGAAGGGGATTCAAAGAGTTTTCAAGGCTTTCAGAGTTTGATTATTTCATTGTCATAGCTGTACAGGTTACGCAGTTTAGAGATGGGAACTTCACAGTTATCTACATAAACAAATGTATATATAGACGGTTAATTATAAAAAGCGACAGTCCGGGTATTAGAGACATAATGGTGTTTTGGACATTCACAAGTCTTTCCACAAAGCAAAGTAAATAATAACTCAGGAACTGATGCAATCAGATCAACATCAAGTTTCGTTTTTAATGAACTTGTGAAAATGTAATCATCGAAGGCAAGAATTTCACACTTACAGGTTATCGAGCAGGGAGCTAGCCTAGACCCTTTAGACCCTGTAGACCAAACCTGAAACCTAATGCAAACAGTGTAGATCCTTATGAGACGGCTCGTAACGAGCCGTCTCATAAGGATCTACACTGTTTGACGTTCTGTGCTTGAAATATCAGAGACATTCCAGATTACAGCAATGGGTGTGTCCAAAATAAAAGATGGAAGAGTTCCCATTAGGAGCTTAGGGTTTGAGGGATTAACGCCATTCCACTGAGCCGGAAGCGATCCGTCGCCTAAGGAAATATGAGCCCTATACAGTAAACCTCATCACGAAAACACGTCTATATAATTTTGACCCCCTTTAACCCCACTTTTATATAGTAAAACTGGGGTTTATAGGGGTATACATTATTTTTCTTATTTCTGCTCAAAAACATAGATTGTGGGTACTCGTTAGAACCGCCTCGCCGAGGCGGTTCTAACGAGTACCCACATTCTATGTTTTGAGCAGATATATGAAAAATATCAGATTTGTTTTATCTGAAAATGTTACTTTTTTGGTTGTAAAATTTTCAATGTATTTGAAAAGGCCTGTTTTCGTAATGTTCAGTGACTCGAACATCGATAGCTCGTTTACTGTGACTGATTCTAACAATTTTGGAGTCACTAGGAAATTCTTTCGATAGCTCAATAAAACAAATATTTAGGTATATTTTAGGGATATTTGTATGTGTTGAGGTTTTACGACCCAGTCAAACCAGTGGGTCATGTCGAGCGCGGTCAGTTTACCTAACCACTCTTTTACTAAGCAGGCTTAGTCCTCTAAGCGGTTAACCAGTAATGTGCGCATTCTTTTGCCAGGAATTGATAACTACCCTTCTTGAATCAGTGGAAGGGAGAGAATGACAGTAGAAAATATTTCTTGTTCAATTCCTCGAACGAATGTTGCCGACCCGGCGGGGTCGAACCCGCATCCTCCTGACCACCAGTCGGATGGGCATCCAAATGAGCCACTGAGGCTGGCTGGTTTAGGAATTGTTTTTTCTTATTTCATCGGGGAAAATGTGTTGAGTTGTTGTGAAAATATATATGGGATATTTTAGGCAAACTTTCTTTTTTTATTGGAAAATATATGTTGGGGCGATTCTAATAAGTATACTCAACATGCAATTTCTTTATAGAAGATCGAAATGGATTCTCTGAATCATCCGCATTGGCCTCCTGACCTGGTGCTATGATTAACCCTAAGTGGCTCGAACTACCCTTTGTCTAGAACAAATGGCCATGGTCCCAAAGATGTTCGAGCCATTAAAGTTCGATGTATGGCACAGTACAATAGCAAATCTGACAATTTGCATCCTGCCTGATGATTACACTTCTGTTTGAAATTCTTATATAAATAAGACGAATTGCCAGCAAGGAAAGCTCGCCTGAACCCATACTTGTCGATCATATTAACCATTTCAACCCAGCAGACCAGTATAAATACCTATGCAAACAGTGTAGATCCAGATGAGATGGAATGAGCCATCTCATCAGGATCTACACTATTTGCCAGTCTATTAATGATATTGAGTAAAAGCCCTATTGACAACAATGGAAATGACTAAATACAAACATGGACGAGTCAACTTCAGAAACCCAAGGGTGAAAGTTTGTCTGTAATGTGTTCTTTGTTTCCAAAGGCAACCTTTTAGAGTTTTATTTTACATCACTACAGCTGGTGTTAAGTGCCGTATGGTTGCGTTAGAACGTCTCTCCGTACTTCGCCATAGTGCAGTTTATATTTCAATTTTCTTTGGGGTAAAAAAGTCCATTGGGATAAAAGAGTCCATTGTGGTATCTTTGAAAATGAAAATCTGCTTATGCATACGCTAGAGGGAGTAAACAGTGTTGCATTTCTTTACTGCTTACAAAGAGTCTCAATAAAACCGAGACTCCCATTTTCTATCTGTAATATGTTCTTTGTTTCCAAAGGCAAGATTTTAGATTTTTATTAAGATATTCAACTTCAGTGTCCTTTACCTAGTAATCAAAGTCTCCGGCGAAGTGGGGCTGATAGTGAATACAACTCTGTGACAACATCTACTACTGTATCAAATATACTTGTGAACCTGAGAACGACAAAACATACGATAACACTTGTGCCACCAGCGAAGACTCAGATCAGCCTGAGCATCCGCGCAGTCTGATCAGTATCTTCGCTGATCGCATGTGCCTTCAGTAGCCTCTTGGCTATCCAAAGGGAGATAAGCGAAAACCCTTTCCATACTGAATGGATGTACAGACTGATCTGAGTCTTTGCTGGTCACATGGGTCTTGTTGTAGGTTTTGTCGTACGCTTGCCCATGTATAAACTCTTTTTGAGCCGTAACGTCAGAAACGTACCTTCAAATATGTGTGCCCACAACAAAGACTCAAATCAGCCAAAATATGCCCAGTGAAGATTCTGACCAATGAATTGTGCAAATGTACAAGCTGATCTGAATCTTCGCTGGACCCACATGTTTTGGTACAATTGAGCATGTGGGCTGGGCCCACATGCTCAATTGTGCCATAACATGTGGAAAAATATGAGCGGGGGTGGGGAGGGGGAGCGTAACTTCCTATATGTGGCATAGTATAGATGTGCGTGCCGAATGGCCCCCTTTTTCAGCGCTGGCAGGTATATGATTAGCCCCCTTTTTACAAGAAAAAGTATGACTGACAAGATTTTTCTTGATTGGTATATGAAAGACCCCTCTTTTCTGACATCCCCCTATATGCAATATTTTTCGCTCAGAGATTTTTCGAGACTGCTTGTTTTCTTAGCATTCAATGAATTGGCTGCGATATTTGTCTAACTACCAGCAATAAATGGGTACAAAAATCAAAGGGCAGTATATGAATGGGTCTGTACTTCAGATGATCGAGTCTATGAATAGATCCGGTTTTTCAAAGGCCAGGTATATGAATGGGGTAGGTTTCGATATACTGGCTCGCACACCCGTACTACAATCATCCCAAGTTACCCCCCGCCATCCCCTCCACCCCCCCCCCCCCCCCACACACACACACAACACGAGATATGAGCTTTTATCTACACTACAATCGGAGTAATATCAGTGTAGGGAATCCACGTGACCAAATGATTAGGTGCACAGAGGTTGTTACTATTTTTAGCTCTACATCAGGTAGGATTTTTCAGAATATCTCGATTTATACCTGATGGAATTTGTTCAAATAAAACACAGAGTACGCGGAAAATCAAGCTCTTTCTGGTGATGTAAGCACTATTTTGCAATCTCGTCTGATTCTCGAGAACATTCGGAGAATGTTTTTCGTCAAAATTCATGTACATTGTCCCGGTGGCCCAGATTGACAGCAAAAACATTCTTCTAATGTTCTCGAACATTAATTAGCTCAGATCGCAGAATAGCATTTACACCACCAGAAAGAGCTTGATTTTCCGCGTAATTTGCGCTTTATTTGAATAAAGTCCATTTAGTATGAACAGAGATATTCTAAAAAAAACAATCCTACTTTATGCGGAGCTAAACTAGTAACAAACTCTGTGCACCTAGTCTTTTGGTCACGTGGATTCCCCACACCGAATATGTTGCGCGTTGGCCGTATTGGATTTATTTGAAAATACAATGTAGCATATTGCATTCAGTGGTAGGTACATAACGGTATCCATTACGAAAACACGCCTATTCAAATATATTGAAAATTTCACTACCAAAAACTGAAAGTTTTCAGATAAAATTCTGACATTTTCATATTTCCGCTTAAAACAGAGATTGTGGGTACTCGTTAGACCGCCTCGCTTGGTCGAGGCGGTTCTAACGAGTACCCACATTCTGTGTTTTGAGCAGAAATAAGAAAAATAGTGTATACTCCTGTAAACCCCAGTTTTACTATATAAAAGTGGGGTTTAAGGGGTTCAAAATTATATAGGTCGTCTGTTTTCGTGATGTACGAAAATTTCTTCCAAATCAAATATTTTAAATGATTATATTCCATACAGACATTTTTAATAAAATGAATAAACCAGAAAGGCTAAAATTCGCAAATTGTTCACATTGTTAAAGATACATAGACAGATGCATAACGATCTGTATACAAAATGTCTTTCAAAACAAATGGTTCATGTAAATTTCTAAAGTAAATGAAACCCACAAAGGCCAAAACTGCAAACATAAATTCAATTTATTTTCGACAAACGTGGCCAAATATACAAAGAGAAATACATAACGGCATCTATAGAAAATGTCTTCTTTACAAAATGTTTCAGTGATTAAATTTTATGCAGATTTTCTGGTAAAATGTTTTAATAGTGTCTGACAGTTCCGTCGCTTTTCATTGTATGTTTTACAAGTTACTTTGCATTCATCCTCGTGAACAGCAGAGCATAGATAGTGGCGGTGGATATCTTAGACATCCTTCTCTTTCTCTATGCTTTCAAGGACGTTTTGTCTGAATCGTCTATAAATGCTTAACCTTCAACGGGACACTTCGTTCGATACAAAGATAAAGACAGTCACATTATTACTTTCTCAGATTTATTAATTGAATCACTATGTGAGAAAAAATACCTTTTGTCATGTGCGGCTAACGAAGACTCTGATCAGCCTGCGCGTTAGCGCAGTCTGATCAGAGACTTCGTTATCCACAAGAAGCAAAGTTGCACCCTTGGCTATTCAAAAATCTACTCAATAAAGATTCTGATCAGATTGCGCGAATGTGCAGGCTGATCTGAATGCTCGCTGGGCACACATGTCTAAAGGTACGTTTTCTGACGTTGCGACTCAATAATTCTCACTAGCAATATCTTGAAGAGGAACAGATTTAGTAACACAGTTGGTGTGATCAAATTACCAGCACTACATGATTGTTTTTATGTCAGGAAACATAACAAGTTTTCAATGAAATCTGCCAAGAGTGACGCATGTGTTGCGTTATTAATCGAGAAGGACCTAAATAGACAGCATGGTATCCGTAAGCTCATTGAGGCGAAACCAAAACAACACAACATCGTTTCTCTATATAAGAAAGGCACGGTACCTGGCAGGCTGTGATTTGCGGGCTCTAAATTGACAAAAGTTTGCTGGGCAATCGATTATCATGAAATTCCAAAATATAAGTGAAGATACCCAGGAAATGCCACAATCACGGAACACGTCCTTCCGGAGGTACTAAAAGAAGGAGGGATGAGGTCCAGGGATGAAGAACACAAAATGACAAAACAAACGCCACATATCATTACGAAAACACGCCTATGCAAATATATAGAAAATTTCACCTCCAAAAACTGAAAATTTTCAAATAAAAAACTGATATTTTTCTCACATTTCTGTTCAAAACATGGATTGTGTGTACTCGTTAGAACCGCCTCGGCGAGGCGGTTCTAACGAGTATCCACAATCTATGTTTTTGAGCAGAAATGAAAATAAAATAATGTATACCCCTGTAAACCCCAGTTTTACTATATAAAAGTGGGGTTTAAGGGGGTCAAAATTATATAGGCATGTTTTCGTGATGTGAAACTACCGTCGCACAAACAAAATGAAAAGAGGAGCAACAGAGGAATGGCCTTGGAACGGTTAGTAGAAAAAAAATACTTAGGGTGGGGTGGTGGTGCTTAAACCACTTTTACTCGCACCTTATATCAAAAAATATATTTTCAAGATATCATTTGTTGATGTTGTGACAGGCGTTTTGACGGTGAAGATGTTAAAATATTTTGAGTGTTTATAACATGTTTACAATGGTAGATTATGTTCATACCTAGACTTGTCTGAACCTTCATAATGCCTTTACAAACTTTTATATCGACATTGAACGCATAAACACATTATTACTTAAGTAATGTAATGTGACATTCTTTATCACTCGGAGTAGATCTTCTCAGATCACAGGATTACTCGAGACGCTTTTATCGCGTGTCATCAGGAAGGTCTGAGACCATCCAGAGACGTAATACAGAACACCGGGACATATTACTGTCATAATGATGTGTTTATTTTTCACTTTGAAAACGTAAACACTTACGCCAGTCAAAACTTCAAAGTTGACCTTAGAATTAAATGCATGAACGTGGACTCAGCTTTTGCTTATCAGTTCCCAGTAATGGTTCATTATTAATTGTATAATAACTGGTCGAAATTTGGAGACCTTTCCATATGGATTTTTATCCATAATGTAGTAGACGATTCGTTTTTTATCCAAAGAATAAACAACAAAATTACTATATCTACCATACTCGTACATGTTGGGATACGTTTGTTTTAACCCTTGACCTGCTGAATCCGGATATACCCTGCCTTTGCAAACAGTGTAGATCCAGATCAGTTGAAGAAGCCAACTGATTTGGATCTGCATTGTTTGTCATTCATTATGCGAATATATTTATATCACCAATCTGGATTAAGTAATCTGATTGGCTGACAATTATAAATGGGAGTGGCAATTTAATTTATTCAGCACGCCAAGGATTAATACAGTGCATGTTATTATAGGTGTTTCACTGTGCTGTTTCACAGAAACGGTAAAGGACTCCTGTACGGATGTAATTTGAAGCTGCGTCAGTTATAGTCAGATTTCGAGCGAGAAAAATTGTTTCCAGCACCCCACCCCCTGCCCCAATATTTTTATACTGCTGCCCGTTCCAAGGCAAATATTCTAATGCTGATAATTTTTGTTGTAATTTTTGCATTGTGATCATCCGCTGTACGGCTGCTCATTTTCTTTTCTGTTTTCTTGTAGTGATGCTAGCATTATGGTCAGGGCATCTTGTTCAGCGGCTGCCCACTTTGCTTTCGGTTTTCTTTCTGTTTATAGTGTTTTACTGCATGGAGCTGCATCAGGAGATAACGGTAAGGTTTCGCGCGAGTATAACTGATATAAGATAACTTAAAAAAATTGCCTTTTGAAACAAAGAACACACTACAGATTAGAAAATGGGAGTCTCTATTTTATTGGGACTATTCATAA
This sequence comes from Anodontia alba, assembly GCA_964016985.1. Classification (NCBI taxonomy): domain Eukaryota; kingdom Metazoa; phylum Mollusca; class Bivalvia; order Lucinida; family Lucinidae; genus Anodontia; species Anodontia alba. Next base: position 33,611,479 of record OZ024823.1, read on the forward strand.
GCAGTAATGAAGTTTGCAACGCTGCCTACGCCCTCTAGTGTATACATGAGCAAAACCCCATTTTCAAAGATACCACAATGGGCCCAGTAATCCCAAAGGAAACGGAATATAATCTGCACTATAGTGAAGTACGGGGAGACGTTCTACGGCCACCACACGGCAATAACACCAGCTGCAGTGTAGTAAAATAAATGTAAAAAAAGATAGCCTTTGCAAACAAAGAACACACTACAGATTAGAAAATGGGAGTCTTGGTTTTATTGAGACTCTTCATAAGCAGTAATGAAGTTTGCAGCACTGCTTACGCCCTCTAGCGTATACATGAGCAGAATTCCATTTTCAAAGACACCACAATGGGTCCAATGATCCCAATGATCCCAAAGGAAATGAAATATAATCTGTAAAATCTGAAATATAATCTAAGCCCTCTTCCCCTGCAGTAATTTTGCAACTGCAGTTCCAAGATGGTTCCTCTGTTGCAGATTCGACTCCAAGAAATCCGACTTAAACACATATATCCTTATCAGGGGCGTAGCCAAGGAACCAATGCACTCTATGAAGATGAAGCCTGCTAATAAAATCTCTGAAATTTGTTGTTATCTGAACAAGTTGTAGATGAAAAGAAGAATGAATATATTTGATTTCTTTGAGTAGAATCGATGCCAAGTTTTTTTTTTTTTTTTTTTTTTTTTTTTTTTTTTTTTTTTTTTTTTTCAAACAGGTGCGATAATTTGTTTTACTGATAGATACTGTATTTAATATAAAATCATAATAGCATGCAATTTTACCTCAGGCTTCATAATTATGCACGTAAAACTGCATTAAGAAAACATGCCTATTCAAATATACTGAAAAAAATTTTATCACCAAAAAATGAAAATTTTCAGATAAAAAAAATCTGATATTGTTCATGTTTCGACTCAAAATATAGATTGCGGGTACGCGTTAAAATCGCCTCGCGAGGCGGTTCTAACGCGTACCCACAATCTATGCTCATGAGCAGAAATTAGAAAAATAATGTATACCTCTGTAAACCTCAGTTTTACGATATAAAAGTGGGGTTAAAGGGGGTCAAAATTATATAGGCATGTTTTCGAGATGTGTGTCTTCTTTCGTGTACGTCTAAAAAAGACCCAGATCAGCCTGAGCATAAAAGTGGTCGTTTCAGAATCAGGACTGTGTCCTCTCTGTGAAGCCAGTGATACAAGTTTTCTTCAAGCGGGCAGCAAAGACAATTACGCTAGACTTTATGACTATGTAGCTCATGTACATGTCGGTTCACTTTTAGGTCGATTGTTTTGTTAGTATAAAAACAGCAAAAGTTCCTTAAGTTAGTTGTCCACGTGATCATCACTGACCAATGTAATCAAACCGCGCGTTAGACGAAATCCATATAACGGTTATTCATAGTCGCTCTGTCTTGCCGCTTTTAAGTCAGAGTGCTGTTGATAGTGTGTTATCTGTAAAATCTGGACTGGGACATTTGGGACATTGGCAAACAGCACAGACCCAGATCAGATACTTTCTCAGCCTACAATCGGAGAAAATCGACCCACCAGTGCTGTTAGTGCTTTGATTTAATTTCTGGATAGACTTGTGCTGTTTAATTTGAAGAAGAAACATGTCTCAGTGATCTTATTAGATCCAAGACCAAGTGACCTTATTTATGAAAAAATATAGCTCACGTTACGTTTATAATCATCGTCCCAAATTATTTGGGACACCTTAACTCCTTACCTTAATTGTTCTAAAGTTTGAACAACATCATTATACTACCCAGTGATGTGTCTGGAAACAATTCATTACGAAAACACGCCTATTTAAATATACCGAAAATTTGACCACCAAAAACTGAAAATTTTCAGATAAAAATTCTAATACTTTTTGATATTTCTGCTCAAAACATAGATTGTAGGTACTCGTTAGAACCGCCTCGCGGCGGTTCTAACGAGTACCCACAATCCATGTTTTGAGCAGAAATAAGAAAAATAATGTATACCCCTATAAACCCCAGTTTTACTATATAAAGGTGGGGTTTAAGGGGGTCAAAATTATATAGGTATGTTTTCGTGATTGGATGAATGGTATTCAATGTTGATTCTGGTTTTTCCTTTTAGAACTTCTTTCATTCATCTGTGAATCCCAAAATATCCTTCGATCAAATAGTTTTAGTTTTATGTTAAAAGAGTATACCCCGCGATCATAGACAATCTAAATATTTGTCATTGCTCCAGAAGCACTTTATGAAAGGTCATGGACTGGTCCAGTACTATTTCCATAGACTGCTCAACGTTATTATAGCCAAGCTTTCACAAAAACAAATTAATCTACGCTTTGCATACATTCTGTGCTAAGCGTAGACCAATCTTTTTTTTTTTTTTTTTTTTTTTTTTTTTTTTTTTGTGAAAGCTAATACTTGACTATGACGTTACATTTTCGTTGTTGTAAAGACTGTTAGAAAACCCTTCCATAACTTGTTGTTGCCTGTCGATATGGGAATGATTAACCCATTTACGCCTAGCGTTCCCATAAGGGACATTGGAAAACAGCATAGACCCAGATCAGACGTAACAGAACGCGAGAACGCGTCGCGTCTGATGAGGATCTACGCTGTTTGCGTTAATATCAGGAATTTCTATAAAACATAGTAACAATAAAAACTTACAATTATTTTGGAAAAAGACCTGTCCGAAGAGTTGAAATAGGAGAGTCCAGCCGGCATTAATAGCTTAACAGCACTGATCAAAACAGACAGCTGTTCAAATAGGGTAGATTCAGATGAGACAGCTCGTAACGAGCCGTCCCATCAGAATCTACACTATTTGCCATTCTTTTCTTTGTTTTAATTTTAGAATGAAACCCCTATATTCATCAATGGGCATGTCCAAATTCAAGGATGGAAGAGTCTATGAAAGTAACCCGGGGGTGGGGGAGGGGAGCGGGGATGAAAGGGTTAATGTTACCAACTCATATAAAGTAGGATCTGTAAGCTTACATCTGTATCTGTAATATGAATCGAAAGCAAAATAAATCTCGAGTCATATCAAACTACCATATTTACCCTAAATACTGGAACAGAACAGGCCTGACAAACCATGTAGACCCAGATGTGACAACGTAGAATGCTTCGTTTTGGAGTCAACGACGGGCCATAATTCCTGATTGTGTCTCTTCCTGGACACCACCTTTACTAGTCAACACTGTTTGCCAATCATTTAGCAGTATTCATGCACTTCCTCTGGAATGAAATGGACTTATTCAATTTTTAGAAGTATGTGATAAACTATTAAAGTGAAGGAATATTTATGGTAAATACGATTTATTTCATAAATCTGGTGAAGACGTACACTTCCCCGGTCCAATCCTCGGGCTTATAGGTTCTAAAAGTATATCGTTTATATCTGGCCACTCTGCATGTATATTTTGTGAGCTTTGTTTCATCAGTAGTCCACAGAAAGCCCATTATCGCAGCTGTCACTGCATGTTAACTCTGCATACTAACTAGCAAATTCATGCAAGTGAGTTATTTCCTGTCTTCTGCTTCGTTCTGCATTTTCGAACGTTCATCTATCCAATTATTATTGCATAAAAAGCAGCGTCGCACTTCATTATCAGCCGTCCATTACCCGGAGAAAAACTGTATATTAATAAGGCAATTCACGCGCTGTTAATGCACGGCAACGCAACTTCTATTATGGTCGTACCGGGGCCACATATTTGCTGCCGTTACGTGATATGTATTGACCGGCCCTAGAACGAGCATAGTCCGTGGAAAAAAGCGTTCGCGAGACATCGGTGAAAAGGCGAAACAAAATAGTGCAAGAAATAACTCGAAATGTAGCAAATGTTTTCAATTTTTATGCAATAAAAGCGATCGAACATGGTTTTTCAATGCATTAACATGTTAATGCACGAAAAACTATGTTTGATCCCTATATTGTTAAAGCATGAAACAGAATACAGTTTCATTTCAACCCTTTCAATCTTGAGTCTCTGAAAAAAAAACTCTTCTAGCTCTGCATTTAGATACATCTTTGCTGCCAAAAGGGTAATTGTAAAAATGTTAATCAAGAACAGAATGGCAAGCAGTGAAGATCCTGATGAGACGGCTCATGAGCCGTCTTATCTGGATCTGCATTGTCTGAAAAAGTGTCTGTCTGTCTACAGGGCTGAAAGAGTTAAGAAATTGAATGTGTATTTCAGTCTTGAAGCAAGACGACAGTTCTTGTTGATTCTTAGAGCCGTGTTTGTCATTGATATTGAGACATCTTTATTCCTGCTCATACTTGTCCTAAAATATTTGAACAAGCCCAATGTACTACATGTTGATGTGTGTGAAAACTGCGTTCTGTGGCTGCGGCTGCGGTGTTTGATCTGGGTCTACAACGTTTGCTCTGGCCTGTCTCGCCCAATATATATTGTAGGGTCATTTACGACGTACATCCTCAGAAAATCATTACGAAAACATGCCTACTCAAATATATTGAAAATTTTACCACCAAAAAATGAAACTTTCAGATAAAAAATCTGGTAGTTTTCTTTTTTCTGATCAAAAACATAGGTTGTAGAGCCGCCTCGGTGAAAATTAAGAAAGTTAATGTATACTCCTGTAAACTCCAGTTTTACTGTATAAAAGTGGGTTTAAGGGGGTCAAAATTATGTAGGTATGTTTTCTTGATGAATTTGATGCAATATATATGTTCAGAATGAAAGTACATACAAGGAAACAAAACAGTCCGATTACACAGTCACGAAATTCTTTACATTGTCTTCACTCTACCGATTTCACTGCTTATACTCGTAGACAGATCGTCAGGAGTATAATATGGCGTCGTTGCATAGTAACAACGTTAATAACTTATTTTCTGAGAAAAATAAAATTGTGAATGCTGAAAGTTTTATCTAACATGCTGAGTGCTAATTAGGGTTCATAACAGGCATGTATCTAATATCAAGTCCAATTTAGCATTACATGATACTATATGTACTTACCTGATTATTATCTAGGTAAGTAATCATCAATGGCTTCGGGTCATGCAAAAATGTATCTTCGGTTCATATGCGAACAATAATAGACCCCGTGGGCAAAACCTGATCAATGCCTTTGGTACATGCAGTGTATGCTGTATTTGCACTATACTATACAGAGCCAATGATTCTATAAGCGGAGAGCGAAGCATCTGATCAACTTTGAAGGATGCGCAGGCCCATCAATATATAAGCCACCTCATGGCAAAACCAACAAAATGGCATTTGCGCCCTGCGAAGACTCAGATCAGCCTGGGCATCCGCCCAGTCTGATCAGAGTCTTCGCTGTCCGCATGAAGAAAGCTTTGGTCCTTAGCTATCCATTGAGCGCATAGCAAAGATTCTGATCAGACTGGACGGATGTCCAGGCTGATCTGAGTCTCCGCTGGGCGCACATGCCATTTTGTTGGTTTTGTCGTGCGCTAGCTCATAGGCTTTAAAGCATTTCCTACAAATCTGCGCATGCGCTCGGATGCGTAGGCTGATCAGTCTTCGCTGTCCGCCTGCAGGTGCTTTGGATCATTGGCTACCTACGAATGAGCAGACTTAAGTGAGCTTTTGCTGGACGCACATGTAATCTTGTAGGAAATGCTGTGCCCCGGCTCACATTTTCGCAAGACACGGCTAAACCACTATATTCCCATGGGTCTTGTTTTTCATTCATTACACTGGTGATAACGAGTCGATTACATACCGAACACACTTGCATGCATACCGAACATAATTACATTGCTCTGTGCATGGACAGGTGGTTTAAAGTTCAGCTCCATCACGAAAACATGCTTATACAAACTTGACCCTCTTAAACCCCACTTTTATATAGGATAATGGGGTTTACAGGGGTAAACATTATTTTTCTTATTTTGCTAAAAAACACAGATTGTAGGTACTCGTTAGAACCGCCTCGCCGAGGCGATTCTAACGAGTACCCACAATCTATGTTTTGAGCAGAAATATGAAAAATATCAGAATTTTTTATCTGATTTTTTTCTCAGTTTCTGGAGGTGAAATTTTCTATATATATACTTGCATGCATACCGAATATAATTACATTGCTCTGTGCATGGACAGGTGGTTTAAAGTTCAGTTCCAGTGAAGTTCAGTTGCATTCTTTTATTAGGAACAGTTATATATATGTAGTACTTTTGTGGCAGATACACCTGACTATAATCCTATTAAAAAATTGAACAGCCAGGCAACGATCAAGTATAGTTCTAGTTATGAGTTGTTATCGAGGGTTAAATTCTATTGAAAACTGAATAACGGGCAAAGAAAAACAATTTCCCAGTTTTCCATGGTGTTTGAGCCATTAGTATTCTAGTTAGCGATGTTCTGTTGCCTTTAGATCGGGAGGTTTTGTATTGAATCGTTATCCGTGCCACATCTAAGAATTTGCTGAAAATGCTACCAACTGCTCTTTGTTTTCACGCCCAGCCTCGGTACGGCTGCTTCTGAGGGCTGCCTATCTCTACACGCGTAACTGCGTGCTGTGAAAACAAAAACGTAGGGACCGCTTCCAGAGGTGGTTGCGGGGAGTCATTTTAAGTGTTGTTGAAGGAGGGTGTCAGTTGAAATAGGCCAGACATTTTGGCACAATCGCCGATATCTAAAATCGGGCGATGAAATTTAACCTCTTATTTAGTCTTTCATATAATCAGACAGGAATTGTAGCCTTTTAAGGGAATACAGAACAAATATCATTTATCTCCCGATGCAAGGTTTGTCAGATTTTGACGTTTGTTTCTTTTTTTTTTTTTTTTTTTTTTTTGGTGACAGACAGGCTTGTAAAACTCCAGTTCTTGGAGAGGTTAGAAATCTCTGGTTAAAGACATCAACGTTTCAATGAAGGTTTAACATGTTACTAAGTAGTTTTTAAGAAAATATATCGCATTCTTTTGCCATTGCACAGAAACTAGGCATTTTATTGACGGGTGATGCGTAAGGCGATCGGTAGCGAGTAAAGGGATATGTGGTGATTGAGAAAACCATGTTTTTTAACATCGTATTTCAAACTACCGGTCGCGTTTTTTCGTATGATTTCTGATCCAGTTACGCAAATGTGTTCCTGAAGCCTATTTTTCAACGGAAATCATACGCAAAACGCGACCGGAAATATGAATTACGATATTGAAAAACGATGGTCTCCTCAATCAGCACCTACCATTTTCCTCGCCACCGCTCGCCTTACGCACCGCTTATCAATAAAATGCCTAGTTTCTGAGCAATGGCAAAAGAATGCGATATAGAGTGAACCTCGTTACAACGACAGAATTGGTTCCCAAAGATGTTGCTTTATAATGAATATGCTTTTGTAAAGAATCCTTAATGGATAATTTTATATGTAAGAAAGGTAGCCTTTTGTTCTTATTTCCTCACAGAACATATTTTTCGGAAATTGGTTAGAATCACCTCGCCGAGGCGATTCTAACAAATATCCAAAAATATGTTTCTTTAAAGTATTAAAGATAATATTCTTGCATAAGTTGTGAGTAATTGTTTCCTCTTTGTAAGCGACCGTTTTGTGACAGTGAAATTGTCATTATAACAAAATTTGTCGTTGTATCGAGTGTCGGTATAAAGAAGGTTGTCTGTATTTTCTTTTGAACTGCGTAATAGCATGTTAGACCATTACTGAAACGGTGATGCAGTAGATTATCATTAATTCGAATGATTTTTCAGTATTCGGATACTTAAACTTCTTACCTTATTTGTCTTAAAATTAGAACAAGTCCATTTTACTACCTCTTTATGCGAGTAAAAACTGCTGCATGAATGGCAAACAGTGCAGATCCGCAACGACACCGCGTTTTGCGGCGTTGCATCAGGATCTACACTGTTTGCTCGAGTCCGATAAATAGTGCAGACCCTTATCTAATGCCGAATTTTGCATGTCTGTCCGAAAATGTAGGGTATGTACGGTATAAGGATATAATTGTGGCTTAAATGCCAGCTACTGGCTGAAGTGCTGGGAAATATAACAATAAAAATGTATTTTTAAAATTTTGGAATTGAAACCTTGAATAAGTACAATAAGTACATGAATGAATCTTCACTACAAACGGTGCTCTTAACATTTGGCACACTATGGGAAAATTCAGCAGGCAACGCCTTGATGATAGTTTTCTTATTTTGACAGAAAACAGGCGTTGACATTTCATGAAAATTGTCTCCTGAGGAGACAATTTTCATGAAATGTCGGCCTGTTTTTACAGCAGGAGACAAATGGAATGTTAAATCCTGTTTTCTTATTTTGACAGAAAACAGGCGTTGACATTTCATGAAAATTGTCTCCTGAGGAGACAATTTTCATGAAATGTCAACCTGTTTTTACAGCAGGAGACAATTTGAATGTTAAATCCTGTTTTCTGGATAAAATATGAACTGTATTGTCTCCTGAAAGTTTACCCAGACTGTTCAGCGTTAATGACTGTCCATTGCTCAGAGTTGGAAAATTCAAAGCACAAAAGTGCTTCTCTGCTTGACATTTAATTCCTCTTTTAATGGTGACATGATTCAGTAATGGATTGTGAAGAAGATTGTAAAAAAGATTTTGTACTTAACAATGTGCAATGCCAAAGTAGCTACGCCAAGAAAACTCAAAAGAATATTTTTGGCTTCAGAAAAGGTCAGACACTACAAATAGACATTAACGCTTAGCATGCTGGATAAAATCTCAGTAGACGACATTTTGAAATATTTTGCTTATTTCTTCCAAATTATAGAATTTTTTTTTATATTTTATGACTCCCCAGTTTATCGTCTGCTGTATTAGCCCAGAGAGTGGTAATGGTTAAATTTAGATACAGTCAACCCTCTTTATACCGACACTCGATACAACGACAAAATTCGTTATAATGACAATTTGAATGTCACGAAATCTTCACTCAAGAGGTGACAGTTATTAAGAAATTTTGAAAGAATATTGCATTAAAACTTAAAGCAACATATGTTTTGGATATTTGTTAGAATCGCCACGATGATGCGATTCTATCAAATATCCAAACCATATGCTCTGTAAGGAAACAAGAATAAACAAGGTCTGTCTTACATATCATTCTGTCCATTAAGGATTCTTTACAACAGCAAATTCATTTTAGCAACATCTTTGGGAACAAGTGTTATCGTTGTAACGAAGGTTCACTGTACTGCACTTTTCGCCGATTAAAGTAACCTGTAAATGCTAATTTGGAACTACTTTTCTTCACGAGTTAAAAGCAAGAGACAAAATGATACCGTAGCGCATATATTTATTGTTGAGTGTACGTTCGTGCGCGTGTGTGTGTATGTGCGCGAATTAAATAGACAACACATGACTACTTGTATTTTGTAATGATACCGTATATACTGCAAGAAAAATAATGATCGCATTTTCAAAAAAAACTGATATTATATATTTTAGAAATAAGGATCAGGAAAGCTAAATTAGGCGGTTCTATCCAACTGTCTTCAAATTTTGCTGTACGCACACGCAAACATTTTAACTAAACATGAGTGAATTATAATGCCAAAGTTAAACTCATGTTTAAGCGACTGTTTCTGAATTAACGCTTAGTGTGTTGGGTTAAAACATCAACAGATGACAATTTGAAATATTTTTCTTATTTATTTTATAGAACATGCAAATTGTGTCCTGGAGAGACAATTTGTATGAAATGTCAGAGCCTGTTATATTGGAAAAAAAAAAATAAGAAAAAAAATATCATTAATTTCCCGTCTGCTGAATTTGTCCGGGGAGAAGTAAATGTTATATAGAAATCTATATCAATTCGACAGACACTTTTGTACCAACGTCTCTTTCTACTTTTATTCTTTACCTAAAATTTGATATATTTTATGGTACCTTATATAACATTAATACTGGTACAGACAAGTATCAACGAAGAATGTAGACCATCACGAAAACATGCCTATATAATTTTGACCCCCTTAAACCCCACCTTTATATAGTAAAACTGGGGTTTACAGGGGTATACATTATTTTTCTTATTTCTGCTCAAAACATAGAATGTGGGTACTCGTTAGAACCGCCTCATCGAGGCGGTTCTAACAAGTACCCACAATCTATGTTTTGAGCAGAAATATGAAAAATATCAGAATTTTTATCCGAAAATTTTCATTTTTTGGTGGTAAAATTTGAAGTATATTTAAATAGGCTTGTTTTCGTAATGCGCAGATCGGACGGTGCATAACTTGGCGTCTAATAAGGGTCAACACATTTTTTTGCCATTCATCTAACAGTTCTTGTGATGGGTGGTCGTGTGGTGTGAAGGTGTCGTGTATCTTACGTCACCTGGGCGTCCAACTGATATTAGCTTATAGTTGGGCAAGGCCTGCTATCCTTGTAGCAGGTAAGGGGTAGAGGGATAATGTTTTTATTTCTTCTGTTTCTTCACTTTCATTTCTATTCCTCTTTTTCCCTGTCCCTCTCTTTCATCTCTTCTACTATCTCTTATATCTCTTTTCTCCCTTTTTTGGTAGGTGATACACAATGTCCCACAGGGGTTGACGTGTCGTTAAACCCCAACACAATCAATCTAACAGTTCTTGTGGACATTAACAGGTAGTAAAATGAAATAGTTCAAGTTTTAGGAAACATTTAAGTATAACAAGGTGTTAAAGGGTCCGTATACTTTATTATTCCTCTTTTCACACAATAATTTAGCAAGGAGAAGTTAGGTTGCTTTTCGTTTTTCGCTTTTCGCTTTTCGTCTTTCAGAAGTTAGTTTGCTTTTCGCTTTTCGTCTTTCAGAAGTTAGTTTGCTTATCGCTTTTCGTCTTTCAGAAGTTAGTTTTCTTTTCGCTTTTCGCTTTTCATCTTTCAGAAGTTAGTTTGCTTTTCGCTTTTCGTCTTTCAGAAGTTAGTTTGCTTTTCGCTTTTCGCTTTGAGCTTTTCGTCTTTCAGAAGTTAGTATGCTTTTCGCTTTTCACTTTTCGTCTTTCAGAAGTTAGTTAGCTTTTCGCTTTTCGCTTTACGCTTTTCAATCATAGGTCTGTTTCATGTTGTAACTGTTAAGTGTCTGAGTACATGAATGAATGAGTGAGTATCTGAGTGAGTGAGTGAGCTAGAAAGTGAGTGAGTTAGTTTTTTACGTCAATTAACAGCTCATGCAACATGCAGACATTCATTTCGTCAAAGTCTACATTCTTTTTGTTTTTCGCTTTTCGCTTTTCGTTTTTCGCTTTGACGAAATGAACGTCTGCCTATGGCATGAGCTGTTTGATTGACGTAAAACACTCACTCATTTTTTAACTCACCCACTCTCTCACGCACACACTCACTCACTCATGTACTCAGACACTAAACAGTAAAATCGTGAAGCAGACCCTATTATCGAAAAGCGAAAAACGAAAAGCGAAAAGCGAAAAATGAAAAGCGAAAAACAAAAAGAATCTTGACTTTGACCAAATGAATGTCTGCATACGGCATGAGCTGTTTGATTGACGTAAAACACTCACTCACTCACTTTCTAACTCACTAACTCACTCACTCACTCAGACATTCACTCATTCATGTACGCAGATAACAGTAACAACATGACACAGACCTATGATCGAAAAGCGAAAAGCGAAAAACGAAAAGCCAAAAGCGAAAAACGAAAAGCGAAAAACGAAAAGCGAAAAACAAAAAGAATCTAGACTTTGACGAAATGAATGTCTGCATATGGCATGAGCTGTTTGATTGACGTAAAACACTCACTCATTTTCTAACTCACTCACTCGCTCACTTACACACTCACTCACTCATGTACTCAGACACTAAACAGTAAAAGCATGAAGCAGACCTATTATCGAAAAGCGAAAAGCAAAAAACGAAAAGCAAAAAACGAAAAGCGAAAAGCGAAAAACAAAAAGAATCTTGACTTTGACCAAATGAACGTCTGCATATAGCATGAGCTGTTTGATGGACGTAAAACACTCACTCACTCACTTTCTAACTAACTCACTAAGACACTCACGTATTCATGTACGCAGTTAACAGTTACAACATGACACAGACCTATGATCGAAAAGCGAAAAGTGAAAAACGAAAAGCGAAAAGCGAAAAACGAAAAGCGAAAAACAAAAAAATCTAGACTTTGACGAAATGAATGTCTGCATATGGCATGAGCTGTTTGATTGACGTAAAACACTCACTCATTTTCTAACTCACTCACTCGATAACGCACACATTCATTCATTCATGTACTCAGACACTAAACAGTAAAAGCATGAAGCAGACCTATTATCGAAAAGCGAAAAACGAAAAGCGAAAAGCGAAAAACGAAAAGTGAAAAGCGAAAAACGAAAAGCGAAAAGCGAAAAACAAAAAGAATCTTGACTTTGACCAAATGAATGTCTGCATATGCCATGAGCTGTTTGATTGACGTAAACACTCACTCATTTTCTAACTCACTCACTCGCTAACGCACACACTCACTCACTCATGTACTCAGACACTAAACAGTAAAAGCATGAAGCAGACCTATTATCGAAAAGCGAAAAACGAAAAGCGAAAAGCGAAAAACGAAAACTGAAAAGCGAAAAATGAAAAGCGAAAAGCGAAAAACAAAAAAAAAAGAATCTTGACTTTTACCAAATGAACGTCTGCAAATGCCATGAGCTGTTTGATTGACTCACTCACTTTCTAACTCACTCACTCATTCAGACACTCACTCATTCATGTACGCAGATAACAGTAACAACATGACACAGACCTGTGATCGAAAAGCGAAAAGCGAAAAACGAAAAGCGAAAAGCGAAAAACGAAAAGCGAAAAGAGAAAAGCGAAAAGCGAACAACAAAAAGATTCTAGACTTTGGCCAAATGAACGTCTGCTCATTGCATGAGCTGTTCGATTGACGTAAAACACTCACTCTCTAACTCACTCACTCGCTGACTCACACACTCATTCACTCATGTAATCAGATACTTAACAGTAAGAACATGAAGCACACCTATTATCGAAAAGCGAAAAACGAAAAGCGAAAAGCGAAAAGCGAAAAACGAAAAGCGAAAAACAAAAATAATATTGACTTTGACCAAATGAACGTCTGCATATGTCATGAGCTGTTCGATTGACGTAAAAAACTAACTCACTCACTTTCTAACTCACTCACTCACTCAGACACTCACTCACTCATTCATGTACTCAAACACTTAACAGTTACAACATGAAACAGACCTATGATTGAAAAGCGAAAAGCGAAAAGCAAACTAACTTCTGAAAGACGAAAAGCGAAAAGCGAAAAGTAAACTAACTTCTGAAAGACGGTAAAGCGAAACGCATACTAACTTCTGAAAGACGAAAAACAAAAAGGGAAAAGCAAACTAACTTTTGAAAGACGAAAAGCAAAAAGTGAAAAGCGAAAAGCAAATTAACTTCTGAAAGACGAAAAGCGAAAAGCGAAAAGCAAACTAACTTCTGAAAGACGAAAAGCGAAGAGCGAAAAGCAAACTAACTTCTAAAAGATGAAAAGCGAAAAGCGAAAAGCAAACTAACTTCTCCTTGCTCAATAATTTACCCTGCAAGTATTGGAGTTACACGTTAAGAAAACACGCCTATTCAAATATAGAGAAAAAATCACCTCAAAAATTGAAAATTTTCAGATAAAAAAATGTGATATTTTTCGTTTCTGCTCAAAACATAGATTTTAGGTACACACAGTACCACACAATAAATTAGTACCCACAATCTTTGTCTTTGAGCAAAAATAAGAAAATAACACATGTATATATCCATGTAAAGCCAAGTTTTACTTAAAAAAAGTGGGTTTTAAGGCGGTCAAAATTGTATGGGCGTGTTCTCGTGATGACATGACCAGCTTCGATTTAAGAGAATTGAGAATCTACAGACTCTTAACATGATAGTCTTACCATACTAAACCAGACATACAACAGTTGCTTTTACAATTTTTATGACGTTTTCTAATTAACTTCATTTGTTTCCAAAAGCTAGAGTTTGATTCGATTAGTTTCAACTTGATTTTCTATTATTAGGTAGCCAGTACTCTTGTGTGCCATTGCAACAAAACTTATAAAGTCATACAAATGAAAAACGTGGTTATAGCAGCCATTACAAATGTCATTTCGCAATAGCTTTCAAAATTGTTCATAGACTTATCTCATAGGTACTGTGTATGCCAAAGCAAAAAGAAAGCCACAACCACACAACGCAACCCTTCATATGCACCTGTGAGGATTGACCCAGCGGTCACACAACATTGAAACAAAGTCGATTCAACGTTGAGTCAATTTCTTCACTTTGAATCAGTGTTGAAAGGATGTTGATTCAACGCTGTGTGCCTGCTGGGTGAATGACACTTAACAACATCATAGAAATGCCATTTTATCGAAAACAGAGCAAACAAACAATTAAGAAGAAAGCCCAGCTGTTGCGCGGTTGAACCTGGTCTTACAGGCGGGAAACCTCACCCTTACTTCTGAAGTAGTACATTATATCCTACAAGAAGAAAGTCAAGAGCACAAGCATCAATAACGAAAACACACTGGGCAGCTAAGTGGCCACAATGTAGGCATGGAAACATGAAACAACAACCAATAAAAAGAAGAGTAAACCAGTTTAAACTCCGTCAACCCTTCATCTTCAAGAAAAACTCGATCAAAAATTTAAGAACATGCGGTCACAGCATCCTTTTTATGTAGGTTCTCAGAGGTATCGAACGAAAAGGATCTCGTTTGAAGATCATATTAACTCGATCGGCCTTTTGTTTAAAGACAAATATTCTGGTCTATTGGCTATGGCTACAATAATCTGATTACATAATAGCCCAATAAATCTGATGCCTGGTCAAGTCAGTTCCACTGCAACAGACTGGTAAGCGGCCTACTTAGAAGGCGAATCAATACTGCCTGGAGTCAGTAAATTTCCCGTCTGGTAGCCCAGACAAATGAAGCTACTAATCACCTCATTCGAAGTCGCATTTTATCTGCTCTGTTTAGCACAACCTTAAGGGCAATAAACCCATCGTCGGTGTGCGGTGTGCCCCGCAGGAAAGAGAACATTTGTCTTTATGAGGAATAGATACATTTTAGGGGAGACAACTGTCGAAATCGTATTTGCCTCCCTTCTGAAAAGATGCCTGCTCTAAACGATGCACTATTAGGGGATGCAACTCTGTCGACATTGTACGCGCCTCCATTCTGAAAAGTAACCTATTCAGGGGGTAAATTCTTTCTGTTAGGAACAGCCCTCTTTTCAGAAGGGGTGTGACCAAAATGGCAACCAGAAGTCACAAAAATTGTCTCCCTTGTAAATGAGGGAACAGTGTACACATTTCCAATTGTATCCTATCCCTTCAAATGGCTTACCTTACATGGCCACGCCCGTGAAATCTGCTGTCAATTTCAATTAAAGTAAATAGAAAGGAAGGCAATGAACAGGAATCGATACAATGACCTAAAACCTTCAGTCAAAGACACCAAAAGAAAAGAAGGGCGCACTTAAAGCAACGGCACCCCAATCAAAATACTACAAGCAGAAAGCCAAAGACAGTTTCTTTCCCAAAATTGGCATCGGATATCAAAAACATAAAAAAAAATCACCAGGACACGCAAGACATACAATAACAGAAATAGTAAACCACAGAGCGAAAGTTGATAAATCGTTTACCACGGCTTATTTGAACTCGTTTTTTAGTCCCTCGGAAATACTTCCGATAACTCAAGTAAAAAATATTTAGGGCTGTTTTAGGTAAATTTCTTGTTTTAGCATGAAAATGTATGTTGTGTGTATTCATTAGAATCGCCTCGATGAGGCGATTCTAATGAGTACACTCAACATACCATTATTTTATTGAAGACAGAAAATACATTCTGATATTATCCCCTTTTCCTCCTGATCTGGCGCCATGATTAACCCTCAGTAGCTCAAACTACCCATGTCTCGAACAAATTTCTGTGGTCCCAAAGATGTTCGAGCCATTGACGTTCCACTGTAGTTCGTAAACTTGGAAGATCTTCTCTCAGGAATACTACGTGTTTGTATTCATCTTCGATGCCATGTCTAAATGGTATTTATAAAACAAAACAAAAATCAAAGCACTGATGGAACTAGTGGGTCGATTGTCTCTGAGTGTAGGATGGGATAATGGTCCTGAACGGAGACTTAAGAAAGTTTCGTTTAACAGTTAATTTCCTGTAATTTAAGCAAACATTGCTGATCCTGATCTGACGCCGCGCTCTTCAGTGTCTGATCTAGGTCTGCACGGTTTGCCTGTGGCGCAAATGTCCCAGTCCAGGTTTTACAGATATCCCTCTACAAACCACTGTCAATCATAGGACTGGAAGAAGTGAGAGGTCGCTCAATGGTGTTCTACTTGTGGTTTTATTCACTTCTGCCTCGAGCCCTCAACCTGGTTTGACTATAACATTTTTCTTTTTTTTTTTTTTTTTTTTTTTTTTGCTTTTTTTTTCGCGATTATACTTATTTAACCCTTCTCTTGTTGAACACGACATGCCCTGTCTTAGCAAACAGTGTAGATCCAGATCAAGTGAAGAAGCCAACTGATCTTGATCTGCACTGGTCGTCATTAAATATATGAATTTCTATCACAAAACCCAGATCAAGTGATCTGATTGGCTGGAAATTAAAAGTGGGCGTGGCACCTTAATTTATCAAGCAAGGCAAGGGTCAACTGTGATATTTCACGGATTAACGCAAACCCAATCATACAGTTTAATTCCGCTATTGAACCACTTTTGGGACTATTTAAAAGTGATCTTATTAGTGAGATGGTCCTAATATTGAATATAAAGAACAGTAAATGTTCTAAAATTTTGAACACTATATTTTATACTTTTTTTTGGCCAAAGTTTTGTTTTTATGCAGTTGTTTCTTAAAACACTTCGTGGAATGGCAAACAGTGTATATCCTGATCAGACTGATCTTGAAGGAGCAGTTTGATCTGGGTCTATACTGTTTGCATATGCCATTTAGTCACAAACCTTGGGAAACACATGGGATTGACAAAAGCTGGGCTGAATAGTGTGGTCTTAATTTCGAGTGATCGTAATAGCAAAACTTTACTGTATTTCTATATTAAAGTAGCATCACAATTAAAGGCGAGATTTTGCACGAATAAAACTAGTTTCAGTTTAAGCCCACAGTAGCATTTCTGTTGACGGTTCCATCGTGATTCCTTTATTGCAGTTCTTCTTAGTGATTAAATATTTCGTCTAACCCTTTGTGGACTGAATAGATTCCCCCACACTATATATTTGAAGAGTCCAATTTCAATTTTAGGTATGTCCGGCTATGAGATTTAGATATACCTAAAGAAAAAGTGAATAAATCATTTGCAAATAGTGGAGACCCTGGTCAGACGCTGCGTTCTGTGGCGTCTGATCTGGATCTGCACTGTTTGCCCCTTTTAGGGGTCTCAAGACTACAATGGGTTAAGAAGAAATATTAGCTGTTTGCATTGCAATTCAAACAAACAGTTTCCCAATACAGTTATGAACGGTCTGTGGGTCGGTCTGTGTATTTCTATTTATCTCATGACCGTCAAGTTATTCAGTGAAATAACCCATGTCATAAAAATCATATAACCACACGTGTAATAACAACTGCAAGGCTTCCCATTGGTTAGCCGAATTACCCTCATTAATATACGTATTACTCCGCTTGTTGATAGAAACCAAGACGGTGTCCGCGTTTGCCGATACAACTTTCACATTTGAAACAGACCCTGCTTTCAATTTTGAGATGATTTTGAGATGAAATATAAATGTCAGACCGAAGGAGGCGGAAGACATACAAACCTTCACAATGTGAATAACACGGCTACCAGAAATATTCATGGTGATTAAAATTCGATGTTTTCCGGCAACATATTTGGAGGCACTTTCAACATCGATATCGTCGAACCGACAATGAAAAAAAAAATTCACCTCCTCCAAAAAAGCATTGTGGATGACATGACTCAGACAGTCAATAAATGTGTCAAATTAAAATCCAAACTACAGTTAAAATGTCTTGAAATCTGCCATTTACTTGAATGTGTCAACCACATAATAGAAACTGTTTTGATCAAGGTCAATGAACTTTAAATACGACAGCTGACTGTGGGGGATTTCCCTACTGATTCTTAGTGACGTACTGACTCGCTGGATGACTTGTTCAATGGAATGTTTAGATTTGAATTGATTTATTCAAATGAAATATTTATTAGCTCAAATAAAAATCATCATTATTTCCTTCAGTTTAACGAAGTAATACATGGCATATTTATCTTGTTTCTAGTTATTTTGGTACTTATCAAATAATATGCGCACTATTTTTTGTAGTGTAGTGCTTTTGAATCCTTGGTAGTGAGTTGTTCCGCTTAGCTATGGAAAGCCATTATCTTTAAAAATATATTTTGTGCATTTTTTGTCATCGGAAAGGCCATGTGATAAACAGAATCTTACATTCGTGGTCATTTAATATGAAATTTATGAAACTCGTTGGGTAATTTCGGTATTTTGATCGCTAAGGCTCGCAAAATACCTAAATTACCCAAACTCGTTTCATAAATTTAATATTAAATGACCACTCATGTAAGATCCTCTATATATGCCATTTGCTCAGGCATATTAATACTGATGTAGCCTGTGCCAACTAAAGACAACTTGTGCTCATATACTAACAATGCAGACTTATCAATCAGTAATTTATTGCTTCAGTATTTAGTTGAATACAGCGACTAGACATCAAAAGAAGCTTATATGGTTTCAGCGTTGTCTCCTCTGGTTGATGGTTCAGAAAATCATTTGTATCTCTTAAGAATCTAGGGACGTGTTTTATAATATCTTATAAAATGATCTATTGAGGTAATTCTTGGAGTAAGATAAGATATGTTTTATGTCTATGTCTTATTGTGACATCTCACCGATGTGTTAGAGGATCGAAGATAAATTTGTAATTTAGACCTGTATCACAATTGAGGGCGTGGCTTCGCGCGAGTTCTAGATTTTAACATCCAGTCCCCTACAGACAAATACACACACCAACAGCTACTCTACTCTACTGACTGTTTCAGGGCAGTTTCTCTGCTGCAGTGCATCTTTGTTGGTATACCAGCAGTCGCAAATGTGTTTTTGTCATTATTCGTTCCATGGTTTGTCCCACAGCACTTCTTCTTTCGTGCCGACGGAAGGTCATGCTTCGTTACTATGACGTTTCGCGGTACCTCATTACGAAAACACGTCTATTCAAATATATACTGAAAATTTCACCAGCAAAAACTAAAATTTTTCAGATTAAATTCTGATAATTCTCATATTTTTATCTGAAAATATAGATTGTGGGTACTCGTTAGATTCGCCTCGACGAGGCGTAGAATTCGACGAGGCGGTTATATCGAGTACCCACAATCTATGTTTTTGAGCAGAAATAAGAAAAATAATGTATACCCCTGTAAACCCCAGTTTTACTATATAAAAGTGGGGTTTAAGGGGGTCAAAATTATAGTGGTATGTTTTCGTGATATTCATTTATATCTTATTAAATAAGTTTCCCCGCACTTAACCATAGTACATTACATGTATAATATTCTTATTTCCCTTGGGTTCACTGAATCCATTCCGGTATTTTGGAAAATCGAGTTCAATCTTCGGTGCTTGTTGGGGCGTATGTCGCCCTGTGAAATAACTTGCTATCATGTGATGTGCAGCGTGAGAAAAAGGGCCTTATGCTATATGCGAACAACGAAGATCCAGATGGCCCTGCGCATCCGTGCTATTTTAATCTGGACTTTCTTTGTTCGTCAAAACATAATACGGTATACATTGATTCTGTAAGCGGGCAATGAAGGCCCAGATCAGCCTGTGCAAATGCGCAGGCTGATCAGGGCCTGCGCTTTCCGCAAGTTGCATAAAAGCCCTTTTCGTGCATTACGCATCAAGTATGAGGAGTCTCAATGCGCGGGGAATAGGAGTCAGAAATTGTGAGGCAGCTTACGTGATGTACAGTAATGTTCATTTCCATTTCAACCTTAAGAGTAGTATAAAAGAGCTTTGCAAAACATCGTAGATCCGGACGACATGGCTCATCGAGAGCCGTCTTATTAGGATCTACCCTGTTTGCCTTTCGGTTTTTGAATTTTATCACTTCAATATTTGTCGTTTTGCCTTTGGTATTTTGTCTTATTTTCTCATTTTTTTCAGGCAACAAATTTGAACAAATTCAAATACGGAAGAGTCTACTTCAAAAACTTGGAATGGAAGATTTTAGTAGGTTACAGAAGCGGTACATAAACTCGCAAGACAGAAAGCACAGCTCTGGTCAAGGTTTTGATGCGTCTTCTTCTTTCATTTTCAGTGAATCACAATATGTATATTAAGGAATTCATTTTTTGTTTATGATTTATTATTAAATGTGTCTCTCAGGGACCGTTTAACTTTCATACAACTACAGCTCTGGAACATGGATTTATAGTTGTATGATTTTCACCCATTAACGTAAGCTGGTGTCGAGCTATTACACTTTGATTTTCATTACGAAAACACGCCTATTCAAATACACAGAAAATTTTACCACAAAAAATGACAAATTTTCAGATAAAAATTCTGATATTTTTCATATTTCTGCTCAAAACATAGATTGTGGGTACTCGTTAGAACCGCCTCGTCGAGGCGGTTCAAACGAGTACCCACAATCTATGTTTTTGAGCGGAAATAACAAAAATAACGTATACCCCTGTAAACCCCAGTTTTTCTATATAAAAGTGGGGTTTAATGGGGTCAAAATTATATAGGCGTGTTTTAATGATGAACAAAGAACCAGAAGCCAGTCGTCTATTACAAAAGTATCGCTCTTTCCAAGAAGAAATTTAAATTCCGGCAGTTAATAATAATAATATTTAAATCAATAATAATGATGATAGTAAAAACATAACATTTTAATATTCAATATTAATATTTTTTTTTGTTTTATCCTTGTAGGAAAAAGAAACTAAGTGCTATTCTTCGGACTGTAAATGGTATGGTGAAATTTTCCAATGCATATATGTAAATAATAATAATAGTAATAATTAAAAAAGGTGCCTCTCAGGTTAAAGTCAAAACTCTAGCCAAGCGTATCAAAAATATTTAAACTATCACTGAGTGATCGAATACGTAATCATAAAGAGTCGTCGTGAAATAACATCTAATATTTGTATCCTAAGAGCCTGGGCACAACATTTCCTACAATACTGCATGTGCGCCCGGCGAAGACTCAGACCAGCCTGCGCATCCACGCAGTCTGATCAGTCTTTGCAGGGAACTCTGGATAGCCTAGATTCCGAGGTGTCATCAGGCGGACAGCAAAGACTCTGATCAGCCGGCGCGGATGCGCAGGATGATCTGAGTCTCTGCTGGGCGCACACACAGTCTTGTAGGAAATGCTGATCCCGGTTCCTATCATATGCAATATGTCTAGAAATTTATGATTATTTCGTTTTATAACAGAGACAGAACCTACAAATTATGGAAAATTAAGTAGAAACGAAGCCACTAAAATATTTGTAAATATGTAGCTCGGGGAAAATGAAACCACGAAAATTAGGCGCGACTAGGTAAAATGACTTTATGATGTGTTCGCTCAGCGGAGACTTAGTTCTGCTACGCATCCGCGTTGTCTGATCAGAATCTGTTATCTTTGTTTCTGCTTTCTTTACAGAATGTTCAAAGAAAGCTCTGGGCAGACTGAGCGGATGAGCAACCTATCTGAAGCTTCACAGAGCACACGTGTCATAAGTTACATTTTGTTGTGACACAAATAAAAATGCCATCCCTGTGTATGTGACTAAAATATCAGGCCGCATTAATATGATTTTTAACATGTGTCTTCGTTTCTCAATTAAGGAATTTATATTCCCTAGGCGTATTATGCTTTCAATGAAGTTAGAAACATGATGTATGTTAGGACGTGTAGAGAGAGAGTGAGAGAGAGAGAAAGAGAAGGAGACAGAGGGAGAGAAGGAGAGAGAGGCAGGCAGGCAGATAGCAGAGATGCAGAGACAGACAGATGGAGAGACAGACAGTGTGTGTGTGTGTGTGTGTGTGTGTGTGTGTGTGTGTGTGTGTGTGTGTGTGTGTGTGTGTGTGTGAGAGAGAGAGAGAGAGAGAGAGAGAGAGAGAGAGAGAGAGAGAGAGATTAAAGCAGTGGCCATTGACTAACACAAGCACAGTGACTAATGGCGGCACTTAATAGTACAGTTTCTATCTCCAAAGAACTGAACCACAACTTAAGAAAACGTGCCTTCTGATTTGTGCTCCTAACGAACACTCAAATAAGCTTGCGCAGCCGCGCAGTCTGACCAGCACTTGTGTCCAGGGCCCTTTTGTTCAAAACTATCGTGTCATTAGTTAACGTATTGTTAAAACTTTGATCATTAAATATGACATATACGCTAACATTTTTGCTGAAAATAATGTGAGTAGCTTTTGCATTTGCAAAAGCTACTCACACTTTTTCAGCAAAAGTACATGAGGATTAGATATTGTACTTGCTAGAACTGTGAACATTTTGATCACTAACGAGCTCGTTAAGCTAACGATACATTGAACAACTAGACCAAGCCTTTATAGCACAGGCACTCGTTTCATGGAAAAAAAAAGTCCACCCTCCCTCTTCTCACAAGGCTTGCAGGTCGACTTTGACAAAAACCCTAGCCACCTAGACCCTACCATTATTTTCATATTTACACACATTTCCTCCAATTGTCACCTCATGCAATCGAAAGATGAATATTTTACCCAATAAACACAATCACATCCACGGTTCAAACTAGAAACGTCTTGGTATAATTAACCCTGATTTTTGCATTCTGCTTATTTACAAAAAAAATCTCGACAGAGCTTCCGGCTTCTTCTTTGTCTGTCCTGCAGCGAATGAAATTGGATAAACGCCGGTACCCAACCGTGCAAGTACAGTGACTTACGCCAAATGTGACAACACGTGGGCACAGGCACTTGCACGTGGGTTACATAAACAATACTCAGCTCAGGTTTAGTTACACATTACTGTTTTATTATTATTATTATTTTATATTCCGCTTGCGAAACTCTTATTTTTTCTTTCTTCTTCTCTTTTCTTATTCTTCTTTTTTTTCTAAGGTCATTATTTAGAATTTAACCTCTTTGGGGTCTGTGAACCTTGATGACGATTTTTAGAGGTACAGGCGTTTGGGCAAGTATTTGTGGGGTATGTTGCTGTAAAATGGCAAATTTTGTGTGGTTATCCATTTTAGCTACACATCAGATGCATGTTGATAATAGGTTCAGCCATTTCCTTTCTAGAGACTTGGTGTTTCTTTTTTTTTTTTTTTTTTTTTTTTTTTTTTTTTTTTTTATTATTCTGCAATAATTCTCTCCCTGCCGCTGATTCAAGATGTCGGTTACTGGTGACATTCCGGTGATTTTCGGGATTGCTAAAGATTCTCTTAATTATCTTTTGGGGTCAGCTTAAACTGGGTTATCTTTTTGAGGGTATATTAGAGTTTACTGGTATTTTTTATGGGCGGGGAAGGGGGCAGGGGAGGGGCGGGGGATGCTTTGAATTCACAGGTATTATGAAGGTATATTTTTGGCGTAAATTCTTATAATTTATAATTTAACTCTTCTTATAATTTATAATTTAACTCTTTCAACGCTGCAGACCTGATCAGTAATTTTGCAAACAGTGTATCCTAATAATTTTGCAAACAGTGTAGATCCTAATGAGACGGCTCATCATCAGACGTCTCATCAGGATCTTCAGTTTGCCATTCTTAATCAATTTTACACCTCACACCCACAGGCACTGGCTTCATAAAAAAAAGTCCACCCTCCCACTTCAGAGAAGTGGGAGAATAGACTTTGTTTTTTGTTGTTTTTTTTGTTTTTGTTTTTTTTTTCCATGAAACAAGTGCCTGTGCTCACACCACTTTTGCAACAAATGGCCATCCCAATTTTAATGATGGAACAGTCCAGTGGAAACTTCGGGTTGAAAGGGTTAAGGACGGTACATTACCATGTACATATTGGAGGTTTAAATGCACGCCCACTTTCATCCGCCATTTCGTTTCTTATTTCGTATTTAAGAACTAGTGACACGTAAACTAATGACACGTAAAGCGCTTGCCCCGCCAGTACGAACATGACAGTTGGCGAATCGATTAACTGTCACAGTTTTAAATCCAGCAATATTTTTAATTTTACTGTTTTCTAAAAATCTAGTCTTCTCAATATAACTTATAATACGCGTTAGTATATTTTTTTATATATAATTTTAAGAAAAGAAGCTGTATGATTTTTGATGCATAAATCAACAGGTTTTATTCGCTGCAGGGCAGACAAAGAAGAAGCCGGAAGCGTTGTCGAGATTTTTTTTGTAAATAAGCGGAATGCAAAAATCAGGGTTAATTATACCAAAACGTTTCTAGTTTGAACCGTGGATGTGATTGTGTTTATTAGGTAAAATATTCATCTTTCGATTGCATGAGGTGACAATTGGAGGAAATGTGTGTAAATATGAAAATAATGGTAGGGTCTAGGTGGCTAGGGTTTTTGTCATAGTCGACCTGCAAGCCTTGTGAGAAGAGGGAGGGTGGACTTTTTTTTTTCCATGAAACAAGTGCCTGTGCTTTATAGTCATGATATTATTTCGGTTTTAGTTTAGTGGTTTACAGGATAATAATAATAAAAAAAAATATTTAGTCACTAGAGACTGGCGCCAGTCTACCACGCAGTCTGATCAGAGTCTTCGTTCTACGCATGTAGAAACAGTACATCCTTGGCTATCCAAAATGTGCCCAGTGACTCGAAATGTGTGAATACGCAGGCTGATTTGAATCTTCGCTCAGTGCGCATGTCCGAAGGTACGTTTTCGTTTGGTGATCATATAGTAAGAATTGGGAAGCGTTGAGGTGTGGAGTGTTGCTATGAGAGAGGACTCAACAGTATCAGGAAGTTTAGGTGATACGGCCTTGAGAAATTGTGTTCATTCAGAAAAAGTAGCAGGAAAGAACATTCATGTTGAAGGCTATTGCCAGCCTCTAGGGACCGGAGGATGTTTCAAACTAATTATGCATCTTGTTTGATTGGTCTGTTCGGCAAAAAAACATAATGGTCGTGAAATAGTGAACGCGACTGTAATTGATGAGAGTTTAAGAGATTTTTACAGGCTTACAAAGGAGAAAAAACACATATGATTAAAATGACTTTAACCGCAGTATAAAAACAGGCACTGAGCGAACAGCAGAAACGTTTTAATCAGAAAAAAACAAAACAAAACAAAAAAAAAAAAAAAAAACAAAAAAAAAACAGAGAGAATACAAAAGAATGCTGATGTCAGTCAGCAAATAATATCGTGGTAATAAAAATGTACAATGCTTCCAATAAGGCCCCGTCGAGCCAGGGCATAACATTTCCTACAAGACTGCACATGCGCCCAGCGAGGACTCAGATCCACGTACGCTGATCAGTCTTCGCTATCCGCCTGGAGCTTTGGAGCATTGGCTACCCACTGTGCCCTGTGAAAACTCTGATTAACCTGCGCGAACGAGCAGGCTAATCTGAGTGTTCACTGAGCGCACATGAAATCTTGTAAGAAACGCTTTGGCCCGGTTCATTAATCTAATTTTAAAGGCTTGCTACAAAATAATGAAATGCTGATAGATTAATATTGATGGAGAAAATGCATTACATTCCATCCTAGCAGCACTGCGCTAGGTGTCTATCAGATTGTTCCTTAATTGGAAAATACAACTTACGTAATAGATAAGACAATGATGAAGTACCTGTTTACATCGGCGGACACTTTGATATATGCTGGGCTCCAGCTTAGTATATTTAGCATGTTAACGAAAATGCATGTTCTGGAATCAATGGAGTCCCACTTTCCAGGAATTATACAAATCAAAGCACTGAAGGCATTGAAATGACAGATTTCTTGAGAAATGCATAAATATTTGAATGCCATTACGCAACTTTTTCCATTTTTACACCTTGGAGGATTCGCTTGTTTTTTGGGTTTTTTTTTCACATGTTTTGTTGGACATATTTGCGAAAAGGATATAATAATTGTAAGTTAGCTTGTAAAACGTTTAATAAATACTTTGCTTGGATTGATACATACATGCATTTTACAGACCTTGCAAGATGTCTGACAGAAACCAACGCTGACAAGAGGTACGGCTCCATTGGCAGAAATTTCATTAGCAGCAATAACGATGGCGTATTGATATATCATTTGTTAACAAGACGAAATATTTAGACGTAAACGTCTAAGTACCGGCTCAAATTTTGTTCATGTTTACTTAGAAGTATGGGACAAGGGTGTACTAAAGTTCAATAAATTTTCAATGTAGCAGGTAAAAAAGTACAACAATGTGATTCTTTTATTTTATTCAGGTTTATTAAATTTCTTGAATGAAATGAGAATAAATTAGACATTAATCTGACAAGTATATAAAGCCAAAAAAAAGGTAGTCCAGTGAGTGCCACAATAAAAAACCGCAGCCCTTCCCAGACACCAAGAGGAAGAGGAAACAGACAAAACCAAACAAGCGCAAATCGAACAAACGTACGAAAAGCACTAAGATTAGCTCTCTCTTCCTCAAGCAATCGCAATGCTAAAAAGACAAGAACAAAATAACACATGGCAAGACTTAAAGCAAATCGCCTCATAGAATATACCTCAAAGCATCAAAGAGTAAGACTAACACCGGGACCACTGCCTTAGAACGGTCAGTAGAATAAACCACTGGGGATTTAAAGCACTTTTACGGCCAGCCAACTTTACCCTGGGTCCCCATGCTTCTCTAAATACAGAAATACATGAAAATTCGATTCGCATAAAGGCTCCCAACTCAGTCAATGCATCAAAGCGAAAGCATAAAAAATCAAATTAATCACCGTTTCACGTGGAAACACTAAAATGCGCGAGAGTGCAAAAGAAAAGACCAGTGTAGGCTGTACTGTATTTCTATCAGGTATATAATACCGAGAAATGTCTCGTGAAAAAAAAATAAATAAACAACTAAAAAACCAAGTGAGCGTGCAAACTACGTGAGCGTACAAAAATAAAGAACACACGGGGACTGTACTGTATTTTCTTTTTTTTTTAATCTGAAGATGATTCATGTTGTATGACATGTATTATAATATGTTCAATGTATGATTCTTGCAATTAATGCCTGCAACGTCTTAAACTCAAACTGATAGAAAAACCGACCTGTCAATGAAACGGTTATGCCAATGTGAACACGACTGGGCATAGCTCTATGTAAAATTATGGCAACAACAAAAGTGGATCTTGCACCTGAAAAATAAATCTTTATGTTTATTTATAAAAAATAGGTGACCATGCATCTGAATGAAGATGGCATGTACATACATGTACACATGTTCTAAATATGAGTGCTTTTTGACAACTGGCTATTGAGATATAAGCATTTAAAAACTTAACCGCAGCATAAGAACACTATACAGAAGTGTCAAAGATTTTGACCTGTAGCCCCATCCCGAGGCTTGAACCCAGGGTCCATTCTTATAGAATCTCAGAAGACCCTCCAATGTACCCATGCTCCAAATATGAATGCTTTCCTTTACATGACTGTTGAGATATGGACATTTTAAAAACTGCATCGCAGTGTGACGCGCACGTACACGTGCGAGCTTTAGAACAGAAATAACAAAATTGATAAATATAACTAATAAAGCCAGTTTTACTTTATAGATTTGGGTTTTGATGGAATCTTCATTGCATAGACTTATTAACCTGATGAAAGATGATTATAATGCCTATGTTGAGAAAATTAAATATTATATGGGTAGGATAGACATCTTTATCACATTTGTAACTTTGCACTCCATATATCCCATTTGTAGCTTTGCATGCCATTTTACACATAATACAGATAAAATGTGCAATAATCATGCACATCTAAAGAAATGAAAAATTCTGGTTGTATACCAACCTAAAACCTGTCACAATGAAAAACCTACTGAATTTGAGAAAAAAAAAAAGAAGAAAAAAAAAAAAAAAACAGGTCTGTCACTGCCTCTGAGTGAGAGCCAGAGCTGCTAACCATTACGCCACAAATCCGATGCAACTTTGTAATGACAAAATTAAAGTACTTAACAATATTTACGATGCGGTTTTAAAAATTTTTTGAGAGCTAATCGAACACGCTCCCATATGTTAAAAACAAAAGCTGTATTAAGAGACCGGCGCGGGAATCGCGCCGGTCTCTTAATATAGCTTTTGTTTTAACAAATGGGAGCGTATTCGATTAGCTCTCAAAGAATTTTTAAAACCGATTCCCGCGCCGGTCAGTTACGAGGGTCTTGCAAAAAGTTTTGTCACTGGGTTCGGATTACTTCAGTGCTACGTTTTATCAAACATATTTTTATTACAAACCTTCAAAGTATTCCCCTTTACTGAAATACATTTTTGTAATCTTTTTAACCAGTCGCGAAAAGCAGATAAATATTCTTTTGGTATCTGTTGGTGACACTGATAAATAGCTCTGCCAAGAGAACTTCTAGACGTATACTTATTTCCAGAAAGCATTTTCTTAAGCCTTGGAAATAAAAAGAAGTCACAGGGACTCAGGTCAGGTGAATAAGGTTGGTGGTTTAAAACTTTCACCTTTTTAGAAGCCAAAAAAGACTTAAGAACCTCACATTTATGAGAGGAGGCGTTGTCATGTAAAAGGTGGACTCCTAACCATCCTTTGCTTGGTCGTTTCTTATTGTAAAACTCTTTCACTTTCTTCAGTACAGAATTCTTGTAGAATCGGTCAGTGACTGTATAACCAGATGGACAAGGCACTTGAACGACTGGCCCACTTGAATTAAAGAAAATTGCGTACATCTTTTTCGAATTTATGGTTCTCTTGGCAATACATGGGCGTTTTTTATCTTTTCGCTGCCATTGCTTATTATCAACCCTTCTTTGTGGCTCAAATATGTGCACCCAGGTATCATCACCTGTTAGCAAGTTAGAAATAACCCGACTATTACAGCCTTTGTATGTTTTCAAAAAGTTCCCGGGCACATTTAAGGTGTTGTGTCTTTTGTTCCTCAGTGAGCAAATGAGGTACCCACCTTGCGCAAACCTTTCTCAGGTCCAAACGCTTTCTCAGAATTGTTTGCACACTGCCTTCTGATATGCCAGTACAACCAGTTATATCTTTAACAGACAATCGCGCATTCTGTTTGACCACAATCTTTACAGCATCGATGTTAGCCTTGGTAACAGAGGTTTTAGACCTTCCAGGACGGGTAGCATCTTCAACAGAAAATTTCCCAGCTTTAAAAGCTTTAACCCACCTAAAATCTGTGCGCACTGAAAAGGTCTGAGGTCCACATATACCACACGAGTCATTAAATATCTGCTTTGAATCTATATTAAGCCTATGCGGCATTTACTATAGCTACGAATTTCAGTCTTCTGGTCCATGTTCCAATGTAACAAATAAATTGGTAAGTGTATATGACTGCATCTATTTCAATTTGAAATAACTCGGTCAGTTGGAAAACAATTTGCACGAAATAAACGGGTATCGTTAGCTATATAACACACCATTCAAGTGCAGTGAAGCATTTTAAAATATACCTGGGATAAAACTAAGGAAGTCTATTAGTGACAGAACTTTTTGCAGGACCCTCGTAATGCCATTTATTTACATTTTCCTTATGCATATGCATTAGTCACTTAACAAGGCATTTTTTGATTCCTGATGTTTTTCATATTTATCCAACACTATATTCAAAATTCGAGAGATAATGCTCTGAGACATCAAAGAAATGTGATTTCGATCAAGTCTATTCATAAATACCGCAAATATTGACTATAAGTTGAAGTATTTTTAAGCAGAAGCATGTTCAGTAGTGGTGAAAGCCACTAAAACATGAAAATTTGGTGGTAACAAAAATTACAGATGAAGTCTGACATTTAAAGCTGGTATCTCACAACGTATGAAACATAACAGTCCTATTAGCAAATGGACCTGGGCACAACATTTCCTACACGAGTGCATGAACTCCCAGCGAAGACTGAAATCAGCCGTGCATCTGCACAGTCTAATCAGTCTTCGCATGAAATTCTGGGATACCAAGGATCCAAAGCGTCTTCAGGTGGACAGCAAGTACTCTCATTACGAAAACACGCCTATTCAAATACACTGAACATTTTACCACCAAAAAATCGAAATTTTCAGATTAAAAAATCTTATATTTGTCATATTTCTGCTCAAAATACATATCGTGGGTACTCGTTAGAACCGTCTCGACGAGGCGGTTCTAACGAGTACCCACAATCTATGTTTCTGAGCAGATATAAGAACAAATAATGCATTCTATTATAAACCCCATTTATACTATATAAAAGTGGGGTTTAAGGGGGTCAAAATTATATGGGCATGTTTTCGTGATAGATCAGCCTGCGCAGTCTGATCTGAATCTTCGCTGGGCGCACAAACACACTTAGAAAGGAAATGCTGTGTCCCGGCTCAAACATTAAGGGGCTTGATATACTTGATACATTTCAATACGTTTTCGTCCCTTTTATACAATGAAGCCACTTTTTGTGTCTGCCTTTGTATTGTACTATGTACAAGGTGTCTACCCTAAGAGGTAAACATCCTCCAAGGGTACTTGGGAGTAATTTTGTTTCTTTTATAGTAGACCTTCCTTCAGAAAAGATTCTTTGGTCCTGTTTTTTATGTGTATTTCAGTATATAGAGGAAACTAACATCGACACTGATTTCCGGAAAGATTCATTCAGTCTGATTACATAGTATGTAAACGTTTGTTATTGGTCAGTGCTAGTCAATACAATAATCCGTCGGTACTTTGATATATCAGTCGCAACCTGAGAAAACAGGCCTTCTGACATGTCCACCAAACCAACACTTAAATCAGACTGCGCATCCGCACAGACTGATCAGAGTCTTTGCTATTCGCATGAAGAACCTTTGAATATTTGGCGATGCAAATTGCGCCCAGTGAAGATTCTGATCAGACTGTGCGAATGTGCTGCCTGATCTGAATCTTTGCCTGGTTTACATGTGCAAAGGTACGTTTTATGACGTGACGGCTAGTATTCCCAGATAAGAAACTGCATCAATCAATTATAGAAATTTTATAGGAAATTGATGCACCTTCAGGGGAGGCAACTCTGTTCAAACTGATTTACATCTCTTCTGAACAAAGGTTTGTTCGTAAAGGAAAGAATTTGCTCCCAGCGGGGTTAGGTTAGGGGCTGTAAATGTGTTCCTTTTCAACAGTAGACCACTTTTCAGAAGGGGCCTGGTGTGCCGGAATGGAAAGAAAATGTCACAAAAGTTATCTCCCTTGTAAAATTGCGGAAAATCTACCTGTTCCATGAGGTTATTAAACTTTTTTCCATGCTAAACTAAGCAGGGCATGAACTTTTCTCTACTAATAAATATGATTATGCCAAGAATAGTTGGCATTTTTATATTTATTGGCAGAGAAATTTTCATGAGAATTATTAGCAGGACAAATTTCATTCTCAACTCAGCATATATAACGTTTTATAACTTCCCCGTAAATGGTGTTTTTTTTTTTTTTTTTTTTTTTTTTTTTGCTTTTTTACAGCCATGAGAAGATATACAGTGCATTCTAGGCGATTCTATTGAGTATTGACGATCTCAAATCTCTTGATATCAAACGAAAATATTATGTGGAACTCTTCATATCTGGACCTATTTATTAAAAAATATTTACAATAAAGTGACATTAACATGAATATTTCACTGTTTTACCATAGGGGCTTTTCTTAAAGGAAAGAATTTGCTCCCTCTTGCCTTTAAGAGTAGCCCCTATTTTACCAGCGATTTTAGGAATACATTTGTTTTAAAGATTTTTCATGGGTCTGCGTAAAATAACATCACAAAAACATGCCTATATAATTTTGACCCCCTTAAACCCCACTTTTATAGAGTAAAACTGGGGTTTACAGGGGTATACATTATTTTCCATATTTCTGCTCAAAAACATAGATTGTGGCTACTCGTCAGAACCGCCTCATCGAGGCGGTTCTAACGAGTACCCACAATCTATGTTTTGAGCAGAAATATGGAAAATATCAGCATTTCTTTATCTGAAAATTTTCAGTTTTTGGAGGTGAAATTTTCTATATATTTGAATAGGCATGTTTTCGTAATGATTCCGTTCCGGCTACGCCACTGACACGTATTCAACTTCACATGCATTTTGTGCTTTAGCATGCTGTAGTCGAAACAGATGAGAATTATTGACACTTATCTTATTTTCAATGGCAGAAAATAAGACTTAACAAATCATTCAAATTGAAATTTCAAGACCCTAGCACACAGTCCTTACTTTGGCAGATGACTACTGTCTATAGCGGGCCGTTATCGGCCTGTCAGCTACCCTGACGGGCCGATAACGGCCCGCAATAGATTTATAAAGAATGCTGGCTGGGTAGTCTATGTAATGTGTATCACTCTGTTCGAGTTCCCCAAAATACACAGGGTTTGTTTGTGTTGAGGTTTTACGGCCCAGTCAACCCAATGGGGTCATGTCGAGCGCGATTAGTTTACCCAGCTACACGTTTACTGGGCAGGCTTAGTCCTCTAAGCAGTTAACCAGTATTGTGCACATTCTTTCGCCAGAAACTGACAACTGCCCTTCTTGAATCAGCGGAAGGGAGAGAATGACCATAGAAAATAGTCCATGATCAATCTCCACGAAAGAATGTTGCCGACCTCGGCGGGGGTTGAACCCGCGATCTCCTGGTCTCCAGTCGGACGGCGCATCCAACTGAGCCACCGAGGCCAGCAATAATATATAGGTAAAACAGGATATGCAAGGGTCTTCGTTATTAGGGGAGTGATCAGAATTCTGCAGTTTTACAGTAAGTGTTTTACTAACCGTTCCAAAGCGGTGGTTTACTATTTCTGTCATTGTATGTCTTTGCATGTATGTCCTGGTGATTTGTTATTTTATTGGAAAGAGACTGTATTTTTGGCTTCCTGCTTGTAGTGTTTTGATTGTGGTGCCGTTGCTTTAAGTGCGTCCTTCTTTACCTTTGGTGTCTTGGACGGTAATTGTATCGATTCCTGATTTTTTTTTTTTTTTTTTTTTTTTTTTTCAATTTGACAGTTACTTCTAGTAAACAATGTTACTACATACATTTGTCTTAATGTGCTTAGTACCCAAATCTTCATGTTTTCCCAAATCAAATGGCGAAAATATCATGGCGTACATATAGCCCTAAATAAGAAGGGTCTACCGATACATATTTTTCTTATTTCATCACTAAAGCACACATTACGAAAACACGCCTATTCAAATATATTGAAAATTTTACAACCAAAAACGGGAAAATTTCCAGACAAAAATTATGATATTTTTCATATTTCTGCTCAAAACATAGATTATGGGTACTCGTTAGAACCGCCTCGTCGAGGCGGTTCTAACGAGTACTCACAATCTATGTTTTGAGCAGAAATAAGAAAAATAATGTATACCCCTGTAAACCCCAGTTTTACTATATAAAAGTGGGGTTTCAGGGGGTCAAAATTATATAGGCATGTTTTCGTGATGATATGGTGGTTCACTTCTAATGAGTGCCGTAATATATGTTTTTGTGAAAAAATGAAAATTGAGCAAGCGCACGATAAAACCTGCAATAAGACGTGTGTAACCAGTAAAGACACAGATCAGCCTGTACATCAACCCAGTATGGCAAGGCTCCTCGTTTAGCCTCTTGGGATAGCCTGGGGGTTGTAGATATGAAATAACTAAGTACTGCATGAAACAACTAAGTACTTTCATTGTATTTGAAATGCTAGGAAGTCATAACAAATACGCACAACTATTATTAAACATCATGTATGTGTCTCTCTCTCCTTCTAAATACCACTTGTCATCTTCAGAATCGCTAATCTCCTCCTAGAGGGCAATTTTAACCCATAAACACTTCCTCCTTGTCACCATTAACATTGAATGGTCCAGGGTACTTAATCGCAGACCTTACATCTTATCATATCATATCTAGTCGATTACATTTCTGCAATGCAGCTGTTGTCCCGAAACTATATCGTGCCAATGAGAGAGACAGAGAGAGAGAGAGAGAGAGAGCTATCATCAGTCAATCATGACCGTGTGGGGATAAATCACAGCGGAATAATTATGGGATTTTAATTCACCGATACTGTTTCACCATTTTTGAACGGTTGACAACTTCTGTGACTTCCTGATTCCTTGCGTGCACAGCAAACCCGGCGGAAAAGGGAAAAAACTCAAAGGAGGAGTAAACTATTTCCTTTCAGAGACTATCCCTTTTCAGAAGATGGATAGCACCACTTCAACAGAGTGCCTCCCCTGAAACTCTATCCATTCTCTTTAATAGGTGAAAAATGACAGCGGATAAATTCAGATGATATAAATGGTCTTTTTAGAAATGGTTTTAAAGCAACTAAGATTGACTCTGAAATGACCATAGCAGTAAGAGAACACGCATGTAGTCAGCGAGTGTACAAATGTAGCAAATATATTGACAAAAAAGAAAAGAAGAAAAAACAAAAACAAAAGAACCTTAACACTTCTAAATGACAACAGAAACTAAGATTAATGCCTTATGATTGTAAAACTGATCTTCTGTGTAATACGTGCAAATGAAACCACACTTGTTAAGGAATTGTTATTCCTTAGTACAGTCGAACTTCGATGGCTCGAACCCCTTTGGGACCATGAAAATTTGTTCGAGACAGCGGTAGTTCGAGCCTCGGAAAGTTACTAACGAGTACCCACAATCTATGTTTTTGAGCAGAAATAAGAAAAATAATGTATACCCCTGTAAACCCCAGTTTAACTATATAAAAGTGGGGTTGAAGGGGGTCAAAATTATATAGGCATGTTTTCGTGATGTTTCATTCCTATGAAGCCAATAGTTCGGGTTGCATGACAATAAACGTTTACCATAAACTTATTATAGGCCAGTAGTTAAATGGTAATTTTTTCCGTGTCCAATACTATATGAACAAGATTATTTTCCGTAGACATTTAACAGGAAAAGCTTTTAATACCATTGTCTTCGTAATCAATGACAATATTTGAACTAAGCTCGCAACATAAGTTTCAGTTTGAAATATACTCTTATAAATTTGTGTGTTTATGAACATACCTTTGTTTTGACTTGTTGCCATGACAAAGGATAGTTTTAAAATAGGAAAGTCTTAAACGAAATCTTCAAAAGCCCTACCGGTAGGTTTTTGGTCGACTATTTACAACCGAGTCATAGTATACAAACCCCAAAATGTCCTAAAGGTAGTTGTCCACATGATTATGATTGACGACTGTAACCAAACCGCGCCCTAGAAGAAATCCAGGTTACGGTTAATCTTGTATAAAATCCTATGAACATAGCTGTTTGAAGCTATTCTTGAATAGACCAGAAGCCGTGTTCAAACAACAAACCCATGTTCAAATCATGAAATTCACGTGCTGTTTGAACATGGATTTTGAACTTTTGATATCACAAGATGGGCCTTGCTTTGTTTACGTTACGTTGAACGACGTAACTTTTATCGCCCTGAACGTAGCATTTTAGAATTTTATGATGACGTCAGAGAGTCATTGCGCAACTGGCTGCATTGTAAACAACATTGTGACCTAGCCGCCATGTTGGTTTGCCGTCGCATTTGAAGAGTTTATATGGAGTTTATATGGAGCATTTGGGCGTTTTTATCACAATTTGCAGTTGCAATTGTAAGTTAAGCAAGAACAACGACCATCCTAGCGACCTCGTGTTCAAACAGCTTCCTTGGGACCCGGCAAATGTAAATGCATGAAAAACCATGGGTGATCCCTATGTTCATAGCGCTATCTTTGACGCTGTGACGCCAAAGTGCTATTGATAGAGGATTATCTGTAAAACTTGGACTAGGACATTTGGGACATTTGCAAACAATACAAACCCTTACGTCCATTTGTCAGTACGTTGCGCTCTTGCGTTTGTTTCACAACTAAAGAACATTGTATACTAGAGTCTTGAAATTTCAATTTGAAGGATATGTCAAGTCTTATTTGCTGCAATTGAAAATAAGATAAGTATTAAAAATTCTCGTCCGTTTAGACTATAGCATTCTAATGCTTAAAATGTATATGAAGGTGAATACGTGTCAGTGGCGTGGCCAGAATGGAATTATTTTACGCACACCTAGGAAAAATCTTAAAAAAAAAAAAAAAAAAAAAAAAAAAAATGCCTAAAATTGCATCCAAGATAGGGGCTACTCTTAAAGGAAAGAATTTGCTCCCAGAGGGAGCAAATTCTTTCCTTTAAGAGTAGCCCCTATGGTAAAATATTTATGTTAATGTCACTTGATTGTAAATATTTTACGCATGCTACGCACATGCGTCATGCGCGTAATGAACGCTTTGCCTGCGTGTGGAAGAAATTTTTTCACCTATCGCGGACCATACATAATCGAAAATTTGGTAAATCCAGCACGTCCATGAAAAAGCCATGCTGGTGATAACAACCGAATGTAAGTAATAAGCGGACTCAATATCAGTCTAACCATTAAAGCGCTAATCACAAATACAGCAGACGAGATTTTGATGTTTTGTTCATTTTTTTTTTCAGAGAAAATAAGGCTTGGCAATTTATGTGACTCGTCTGATATGAACTGTCAAGTTTTGTTTTTTTTAATTTAAAAATAAAGAAAGTCAATTTTAGGATTTTAGATTATCGTTTGCTGCAATTTGCTTGGCTTTTTTTGGGTTAATATAGGTTGAGCTGTAGGAAAAAAAAAAACACCTTCATTCTCTCGGGCATCTTTTATTGGTCGTCATTTATCGCATAATTCTGTCTCCACAGTATTAAAGCGCCTTAATAAATCAAGCATTACGTCAGAAAACGCACATCCTGACATGCGTGCCCAGCAAAGTTTCAGATCAGCCTGTGCGTTCTCGCAGTCTGATCAGAATTTTCACTTGGCAAATTTTGAATAGCTAAGAACACAAATTTCTTTATGCGAACAATAAAGATTCAGGTCAGACTACACAGACGGACAGGCTGACTTGAGTCCTCGTTGAGTGCACATGTCAGAAGGTACGTTTTCTCACGTTGGTGCTCAAATGATTAGAATACAGTTTAGGAAAGCAATGACCGGGAGCAATAAATAAATTGAATGCAAACACCAGCTGAACTCTAGGTAAAATTATCCAATTTCCACTGTATGCTTGGTCAGACAGTGCTGGAAGAATTTGCAAGTGTTCTGTACCAGTTTCTAAGACAAGCAAATACTTCATTACGAAAACACGCCTATTCAAATATACAGAAAATTTCACCTCCAAAAATTGAAAAATTTCAGGTAAAAAACTCTGATTTTTTTTAATATATCTGCTTAAAGCATAGATTGTGGGTACTCGTTAGAACTGCCTCGGCGAGGCAGTTCTAATGAGTACCCACAATCTATGTTTTTGAGTAGAAATAAGAAAAATAATGTATACCCCTGTAAACCCCAGTTTTACTATATAAAAGTGGGGTTTGAGGGGGTCAAAATTACATAGGCGTGTTTTCGTAATGGTCAGATGCACATATGCTAGCGTTTGACCATGCCTTCGATAGTATTGTTTACATATTCTATATTTCTATATAAATATTTGTTGATTTGTAGAGATAACAGTAAAGATTACCAGCGGGTTTTCAACACTGATACGTCCGCATATACTGTCCTTATCACTGATCCCGATTTGATGTTTGTGGAATTTTGTTTGCTCTTTTCCCGATAATACTTTATTAAAATTCTCCCAAAATAGAAGACATTTTCATGAATTTTCCACCTATAAATAGTTCACGTGCTGAAGTTTCCACCTATAAATAGTTCACATGCATTGGTTTCCGGCAGTGTCCAGGAAACAAGCGCTGCCAAAGATTGACCTTACTGACCTTGAACTTTGGTTTCCGGGGTATCGCGGCGGAGCTGAGCTAAACCGGGAGCCAGTACACGTTATTTATAGGTTGGAAATTTGTGATTTTTTTGTTTTGTTGTTGTTGGAAGAGAACTGAATCGTTTTTGAGAGAGTTAAAATTTTCGTCAAAAATTGCAAGACCTGAAAATAATTCTAGAACGTTTTGCATAATATCGTAATGGTAGATCTTTACAGAAGTAAATGAGATAAGTACGAAAGACCGGTAGTGACATTTCAACTACATAAATTCAAGGTTTCAACTTCACGAATTCACGATTTCAGCTTCACGAATTCACGATTTCAACTTCACGAATTCACGATTTCAACTTCACGAATTCAATTTCACGAATTCAACTTCACGAATTCACGAATTCAACTTCACGAATTCACGAATTCAACTTCATGAATTCACGAATTCAATTTCACGAATTCCACTTCACGAATTCAACTTCACGAATTCACGAATTCAACTTCATGAATTCACGAATTCAACTTCACGAATTCCACTTCACGAATTCAACTTCAAGAATTCACGAATTCAGCTTCAAAAATTCACGAATTCAACTTCACGAATTCATCTGTTGAATTCCTGAAGTTGAATTCGTGAAGTGGAATTTGTGAATTAAGTTGAATTCGTGAATTCGTGAAGTTGAATTCGTGAAGTGGAATTCATGAAGTTGAATTCGTGAATTCATGAAGTTGAATTCGTGAATTCGTGAAGTTGAATTCGTGAAGTGGAATTCGTGAAGTTGAAATCGTGAGTTCGTGAAGTTGAATTCGTGAATTCGTGAAGTTGAATTCGTGAATTCGTGAAGTTGAATTCGTGAAGTTGAATTCGTGAATTCGTGAAGTTGAAATCGTGAATTTGTGAAGTTGAATTCGTGAATTCGTGAAGCTGAAATCGTGAATTCGTGAAGCTGAAACCTTGAATTAATGTAGTTGAAATGACACTACCGGTCTTTCGTAGATAAGTAATATTCCTGGCTGTTACAAACTGGAAAGCATATTGCCGTTCAGACAAGGAGAGGTCATATTTCATCTTGTTATGTGTAAATATTCCTATGTGTATGGTTTACGAAGAACGTCCATTACCAGAAAGTACAATGTAAAAGTAGGTGAAAAACTGAGTTTATTACTTTTTGGTGACAAATATATTAGTTGATTCTAAAAGGAATGACCCCTGAGAGCAATGAAAACACCTACAAAAAAAAAGCTGAAGTGTCAAGTTTACTGGGTCAGACCAGCTTGTTTCGGCAACTCGGTAATGCACAATGGCATTACGAAAACAAGCCTATTCAAATATATTGAAAGTTTCACCACCAAAAAACTGAATGTTTTCAGATAAAAATTCTGATATATTTTCATATTTCTGCTCAAATCATAGCTTGTTGGTATTCGTTCGAACCGCCTCGCCCAGGCGGTTCTGACGGGTACCCACAATCTACGTTTTTGAGCAGAAATAAGAAAAAATAATATATGCCCTTGTAAACCCCAAATATAATAAGTGTGGGATTTAAGAGGGTCAAAATTATAT
The DNA here is from genome assembly GCA_964016985.1 of Anodontia alba. Classification (NCBI taxonomy): domain Eukaryota; kingdom Metazoa; phylum Mollusca; class Bivalvia; order Lucinida; family Lucinidae; genus Anodontia; species Anodontia alba. The sequence continues at coordinate 33,650,960 of OZ024823.1, forward strand.
AGGTATGTTTTCGTGATTTTATGCTTTAACTTGGGGAAGCATTTAATTGCGCGTATGTAGGACCATTGAGCATATAAACATGACATATGAACATGAAGAATACTACAAAAGCTTGGAGTCTTCTTCAACAACAATGTACAGTCACTGTGGTAATTGCGGAGAAACAATCATGGAGAGTTCGGATAACGGACAGACACGTTCTATTTTAGATTGATGTAACAAAAGGTCTTTTGAAAATAAGTCATGCAAGGAATTGTGGATCAAAGCATACAAATAATTTATTTATTTAATAAAAGAAATTAAAGTATTAATCTGACATTTCTTTGCAGATCAGTAGTGTTCTTTGGTTCAGTATACTCAGCGGGCACACAACGTGGAAACAACGTCGATTCAGCGTTGATTCAATGTCAAGACGTTGGATCAATGTTGAATGGATGTTGTTACAACGTTGTTTGCCAGCTGGGATATGTACCAGATGACTACACATGGAATAAGGTATCCACAGGGTGCCCTGCGAAGGCTAAACTGAGTCTTCGCTGGACGCACATACAATATTGTATGAAATGTTGTGCACCGCATACTTTATACAGTAGAACTTCAGTGGCTCGAGCCCCGATGGCTCGTTTACCATGGATGAGTCGAACACGTTCTTGAGTCCGCGGGGATTTCCTCCAAATACGATATACGGAAAATTTAGGGAGATTTTACCTTTTATCTTGTAAATGTATGCTGTGTGTACTCATTAGAATCGCCTCTATGAGGCGATTCTAATGAGTATACACAACATACATTTAAAATATAGAACACCGAAAAGACATCCCACAATTATCTCCATTGTGCCTCTTGGTGTGACACTAATAGTAACTTTCCGAGGCTCGAACTACCGCTGTCTCGAACAAATTTTCATGGTCCCAAAGGGGTTCGAGCCATCGAAGTTCGACTGTACTAAGGAATAACAATTCCTTAACAAGTGTGGTTTCATTTGTCGGCGAGGCGGTTCTAACGAATACCCACAATCTATGTTTTGAGCAGAAATATGAAAAAATAACAAAATTTTTTATCGGAAAATTTCCCCTTTTTGGTCGTAAAGTTTTCAGTATATTTGAATAGGCGTGTTTTCGTAATGATATGATAGAGTGCCGCCGAATGAACATTCTAGCATTAATATTATTAAATCCAGTTTGCGCTTTTAATGGAACTGTTGTTTAAGATCACGAAAATATGCCTATATAATTTTGACCCCCTTCAACCCCACTTTTATATAGTAAAACTGGGGTTTACAGGGGTGCACATTATTTTTCTTATTTCTGCACAAAAACATAGATTGTGGGTACTCGTTAGAACCGCCTCGTCGAGGCGGTTCTAACGAGTACCCACAATCTGTGTTTTGAAAAGAAATAAGAAAAATATCAGAATTTTTCATCTGAATTTTTTTCCTTTTCTGGTTGTAAATTTTTCAATATATTTGAATAGGCATGTTTTCGTGATGAAGATGTTCTATTTTAACATTAATCGTTACCGTGACAGGCGATCAAAACGGCAGATGGGCATTCGATCATCTAAGGAACATTTGTAGCAAAACATACCAAAATATGACTTCTTTGAAAATATAGAACTATATTCAAGAACAAAAATAGAGATTTGGTATGTACCTTTTGATTGCCATGACAGCAAATTAAAAATCCGACTATCATAAAACAAGCGAACAAATATGAATTCCTCCTACATAGATAATCCTTTTCGCCAAATTAGACTCAACTCGCTTCAGTAGTTTTCGAGATGTTGTGAAAGGGGTACAGGAATAGACAGCGGAAAAAGTGATCAATATAGCGCATTTTGAGCAAAGTTCAGGTGAATAAAAATATGGAATCATGAGACATATTTATGCAAGGCCAATTTCATTGCTGCCAGACATTCTTGATGCTATGTTGAGAATACCCTCAGTAACTACCAATCCACCAACATTGAGTGACAGTGACACTGGCCTATATGCCTATATGTTAGTGGAGGATTAAAAGTACATCGCAACTTTTGCACAATAAAGATTTAAATAGATTAGTGTTGAAAACCTAGAGACAATCTTCAGGATCTTTAAATTCTGACTGACATTCCAGCGCATACGAATGAGGGAACTTTTATTTATAGAAAAGAAAATACAATATAGTACGCCTCACTTCATCAGTGTCTTATAAATCTATAACAAAACTACAGCTAATTTACGTTTTTATTAATCAAGGAAGCAGTTGACAGGCACTGCGAACCATCCTGACAGGAAGAAATACATTTGCGGTATAACATTAAAAAAGGCCGTTATCATGTATGCGGGCAACGAAGGCCTTGATCAGAATTTCGCATTTGCGCATTCTGATCTGGGCCTCCGGTACCCGCTTACAGAAACATTAGCCACTGTAGAGCATTTTGATATGCAAAGAATTATAGAGCATTGGTGCACAGGTTGATCTGGGTCCTCAATATAAGCATATGATAGAAGGGTCCTTTTCGGAAGTTGGACATCATTTCCTTCATCAATAACAATCCATTAACAATTGAAGGCGCCACAGAAAATAGGTTTACGGGGCAACATAAGCACACAGCACCATCTGACCAGGTCGTTGCCTTCTGGATTTTTGGCGGCCAGTCGACTACCCGTGTTTACCATAATCATTCGTACAGACATATCTGAACAAACTGTGTAAACAAAGATCAAAATAAGTAGTCTGTTGAGAAACTTCATTGTTTGCCATTAAGTCAGTGTGTTTTAGACATATCAGCAGGTATTGAAATTTATTCGTTCGTAATTTAAGACAAGTATACTAGCGAGTTAGGAAGACTGCGTACACTTGATAAGTATATATACTCACACGCAAAAGATAATGCGCACACTTTTCTTGTTGATTTTCTGAAAATCCAAGGATGGAATAGTATCATGTATGGTATCTTTGTTAGCTTATTCATTTACCTTCCTAACCAATATGTTTGTGTTATTGTTTTGATTTTCTTTAAAACCTAGTATACGGCGCGTCAATGCGCAAAAGGGGTCAAAATGAAAAATACACAAATAGCAAAATGGTTGTTTCTTTGCTTGGATTCACTGTAATTTGTTGCAAAATGATGTAAATGATGTTAATATATGGCATGACCGCCATTTTGTCCAATAACTTCTAAAATACATCGCAGCATGGAATTTACGTAAAGTTGGACGGTAAAGTTGTATGACGTGTGCAGGATTATTATTCCTTTCCATCTGCAAGGCGTTGCGTAGATCATGTAAATTGTTAACGATATGCCCTGATCTCAATTTGCGGCCAAGAGCATCCCATATCATTACGAAAACACGCCTATTCAAATATATAGAAAATTTCACCTCCAAAAACTGAAAATTTTCAGATAAAAACTCTGATAGTTTTCATATTTCTGCCCAAAACATAAATTCTGGGTATTCTTAGAACCGCCTCGGCGAGGCGGTTCTAACGAGTACCCACAATATGTTTTTGAGCAAAATAAGGAAAAATAATGTATACCCCTGTAAACCCCAGTTTTACTATATAAAAGTGAGAGTTAAGGGGGTAAAACTTATAAAGGCATGTTTTCGTGATGTATGCTCAATGGAATTGAGATCTGGTGAGAGGGCAGGCCAAGGCAAGACGTTAACCCCATTGCCATTAAGAAATTGCTGTGTAAGCCTTGCTGTGTTGGACCTTGCATTGTCATATATCGGTGTAGCGGAACCGTGGGCATTGGTTAAAGGGGCGGCCACTGGTACTTCAGTACTTGGTTAATGTAACCCTTGGAATTACAGTTGCCTTGAACGAAGACGAGATCTGTCTTTCTGTTTGCCATAATTCCATCCCACGCCATGACGCTGCCCCTACCGAACCATTACATGCGCATATCAGAATGCACGGTCACTTTTACTCGATTCATTGTTGCTCGTCCATATAATTGTGCAGTTCCGTAATTCCTCAAAATATAAGGATACAATGAATTCATGTTCACGGGAGATAACTATGTCAAAATCGTTTTTCCTCCTTTGTGAAAATGTGTCTACTCTAAAAGAAAATAATTTAGGAGCATTTATTTTTTTTATTTAAAGTAGACTACTTTTCAGAAAGGACTAAATGTGCTAAAAAGCAAATGAAACGTTACAAAACATGTCGCCCTTGTTGAGCGCTGTGGTGCAATTGTAAAGTGTCGGATTCAAGGTCGTGAGTTAGCCAATTGGCGGGTTCGGCCATCAAGTGTTATGCCCTTGAGGAAGACACTTTATCCACATTGCTTAGTACTGGTTTCTACCCAGGAAAACCTGCGCGTAATACTCAGAACATTTTCTGAGGTATATATACTAAACATATACCCTATCCAACGGGTCATTCAGAGAAATCAAGCATAACACTGTTCCATGAAAATTGTTTTTATCAAGCGTAGTGGTGCAGTGGTTATGTCTCCTGACTCTGAAGGGCTAGGTGCTACCATTGTAGCCGGCGAGTGTTCAAACCACTGGGCCCGACTAAAATAATAATAGTATTAAAAAGCTTTGTATGCTGGGTAAATATTTCAGCATACAACAAATTGATTTTTTTTTCTAATTTATACCAGATAATAGACTTTGGAATTTCATGCCAATTGTTTCCTTAGTCGACAATTTGCATGAACTGCCAAAGCCTATTTTCAGGTGAAAAAGAATAAATAACACCAACATAATAAAATCGAGGATTCACGGAGAAATAAGGAAAAAATAACCATTTAATGGTTTCGCCTGACTCTAAAGTGCTTGCCAACGACAGACATGTTCGTTCGAATGCAAAGGAAATGCAGACTCCGGATTACTTGCATCATCATGAGGAAAAGTCGCATGGATGTCCTGTGCCTGGGAAGAAACAGTGCATGCGAAACTAGCCTGTACTGTAGGTACTATATGTACCATAATTATTGGGACACCTTGATATCCAACCATACTTGTCCTTAAAATAACCAGTTCATTTGACTACCTGGTAATGTGTCTAAAACCTGATCATTTGAATGGTAAACAAAGCGGACCTTGATCAGACGCCTCAATTTCACTGTTTACTCACGTCTGTCTTAAAATTAGTCGGGTTTCTCAATTCCTGTATATCTTGCAAAAAAAAACCCCCAAAAACAAACAAACAAACAAAAAAAAAAACGTAACCTTACAGTCGAAAGATATACGGTTGAGTTTATGTAAGTATAAAGCTTGGATATTGGTTCATACATAACCGCTGTATAGCAATTTGAAACTAATTGCACGTTGGAAAAAAAATGCATGCATTTTGCATGATACTGGTTTAGAGTTTTGCCAAGCAACTGCAAGTAAGTACACAGGTAAAATGTGCATTTGATTGTCTGAATATGAATTTGCACTGAATGTTTATAGTTTTTGTCGCCTTTTGCAAAACGGCGTGTATTTTATGGAATTTCGATGAATATTTTTGTTCGCGGAAATTACGTCACTTATTATGTTTGGTCTTTATACATTCCTACCGAGAATACTTCGTCAAAAAAGGTTTCGAAATTATGGACATAAAGAAATGCGCGGCGATTCCTCTCAACATGCATTTTTAAAACTTAAGAACAATACGCTGTCCTGTCCGAATATGTTTTATAAAATATAAGTACGAACGAAAGATGTCTGGTAACATTTAAAACGAGTCATTCAAAATCGTGTCATAAAATTCGCAATCAATCGGTTTTTTACAGGTTTCTTGTAGCGGCCATATTGGAAGAAAAAAATCAAACATGTTTTGTGTTAATCCATTTCTGTATTCCTTCTAATAAATGCTATAGAAAACGATAGAAGGTTTATTTGAAATTCAGTTTGCATGCAAAATTTAAAAATTGATGTCAGACAGGAAAACAGGGTACTCCCCCTTTAAATGAAGAAAACGGTCGCTCATGGCTTCACGTTTGCATATGCGCATGAGCAGATAAATATTCTGCTTTCTGTTTTGAGCATTTTTCTTCTTTTTTTATGATTTTACCATAAATACACAGGGTTTTGTAAAATTGAAATTTGTTAAGTAACAACTGGGTCTTCATAGAAACATGCAAGTTTTCGCGAAGTGCAATTTATGGTAATCTGCTATACAATTTTTTTTTATATACTGACATATCAAGGCTTTCTTCCCATATCGAAATAAATCGTATATCTTTCTGATTCTAAGGTCAGCAAAAATTGAGTACTGGAACCCGTACTATGTGGCATCTACAGAAGCAGACTGACACTCAAATTCCAGTCAAAATGACTATTAGTAAAACAGTGACAGTTTTATTGAAATTATGTGAGAGACACATTGACACATGTTGTCTGTGGCAAATGGGCTGGTTTACCGATTTAATATGCGTACATTTGTAATGTATGTCTGAGGCACCGCATATCAGCCAGCATGAGAATTTGAGAAATTAAAGCACTGAGAACATTGGTGGGTCGATTGTCTCGGAGTGTAGGCTGGGAAAATGGTTCTGAATGGGGACTTAAGACTGTTTCATTTAACCCCTTAACTTCCTGTAATTTAAGCCAACAATGCAGACCCTGATCAGACGCCGCGTCACGCGGCGTCTGATCTGGGTCTGCACTGTTTGCCAATGTCCCAGTTCAGGTTTTACAGATAACCCTCTTTACACGACACTCTGATGTCACAGTGACAAGAATAGCGCGGCTATAAATAACCGTTACCTGGATTTCGTCAAAACACGGGGTTTGAATATGGTGGCCAATGATAAGCACATGGACAACAACCTGAAGGAAATGTTGGTGCCTGTTCTTACGACGTGAAAGCCGTAACAAAGGAATTGAAGCATAGCTGAAAAAATTTCCACGCCTGTCGTGGGAATCGAACCCGGTCCTCCCGGTTAAAAATCCAATGCTCTAACCACTGAGCCAAAGAGTCGACTCCTTGACGCAGTTGTCAGAGATTGTATATATACTTAGAAGCTATGCGTAATCTGCCAAGGCAGATAATCGAAGGTAGGAGTGCTAGGCCGTAACACTCTCCCTTTTCAAGGAAGTCATCATTTAATGACGAAGCCATTTTCGGCGTATAAAGTCCAATCCCGGACGAGCCCCAATCTTACGACGTGAAAGCCGTAACAAAGGAATTGAAGCATAGCTGAATAAAATTTCCACGCCTGTCGTGGGAATCGAACCCCGGTCCTCCCGGTTAAAAATCCAATGCTCTAACCACTGAGCCATAGAGTCGACTCCTTGACGCAGTTGTCAGAGATTGTATATATACTTAGAAGCTATGCGTAATCTGCCAAGGCAGATAATCGAAGGTAGGAGTGCTAGGCCGTAACACTCTCCCTTTTCAAGGAAGTCATCATTTAATGACTTGAAGCCATTTTCGGCGGATAAAGTCCAATCCCGGACGAGCCCCCAATTTCTGTTACGAGCCAGGCGTAACGAGAAAGAAACGAAAGTGAAACCAGCAACAAGCTTTAAATTATTAACAATATTTATTCCACAAAAAAAATAAGACAAGATTCAAAACAAAAGAATGTAAGTAGACAGTACCTTTCAAGTTTATGTCACAAAGTCCCTCTGAAATAATCCACGAGAACTTATAAAACAAATCCTTTGAATATCAGTTTCTGATCCCACAATTTAAAGTTCCTGAATTCAGAATTTAAGTCCAGAATGAATAAAATATTAAAGTAATCCAGTATAGAATAATTTCCAGTGAAAGTATACAAAGATGCCCAGATGAAAATCTTTTCTCCTTATATAATATCAAAGAAGGTTCTAGAAAAAGAATTTACTACAAGCATCTCTTATTTTCCAGTTCCAATCAAGAAACTTCTAAATCTTCCATGACATGCCAAAAATAACTCAGTCCAGAATCAAGGATGTAAACATCATGTTATTGTAAACATGTTGTTCTAGAAAGTTATTTTTGGAAACATAGTAAATAAAGCTATTTATGGAAACATAGTAAATAAAGCTATTTATGGAAACATAGTAAACATGTTGTTTAAAACAATTGAACATCCTGTTATATAACACTGTATACATTGGATCGATTGTAAACAATCCACCCATAAATGTTTCAAAGTGGAAAAGCAAATAAAGTTAATAAAATCTATAAAGGTTGCCCTTGGAAACAAGAAAACAAAAATAACGAAAATCGGAGTCTCGGTTTTATTTAGAATCTCATATGACAGTAATGCAGTGTTCAGGGCTGCATACGCCCCTAACACAAAACTGAAAAGCAACCAGGGCCCTTTTGTTCAAAGCTAACGACATCGTTTGTTAATGATTCGTTAAAATTTACATCCAGTGATACGCAATATGCTGAAATTTTTTGCTGAAAAAATGTGAGTAGCTTTTGCAGTGCAAAAGCTACTCACATTTTTTCAGCAAAAAATATCAGAATATTGTATATTGAATCCGCTAAAACAGTTAACAAAATTACCCTTAACGAGCTCGTTAAGCTAACGACGCTGGAACAACTGGGCCCAGAATGTCAAATTACTGGGCCAGACTAGCTAGTTTCGGCCAAATAGGCCTCATCAGTGACCCTCATTTTAATTTTCAAAAATCACGGAATGGTCCCTGTGATCAGAAAGGAAAAGAAAATATAAATCACACTATTGTGAAGTACAGGGAGCCTCGCTTTGAGAACGATTACGATTTCTCACATTAGCGTGTCCTCCATTTCAGGTACACCCTGTCACCTTTAATGATGTAAAACTATATCTTTAAGGAAATCCTATAACTATATGTTTCTTTCATAACAGAAACGCGCAAAACAGGGAAGATCCTTTATAATTGGACCGCGTGAAGCGAAAATGTGCCTTCGAGCATGCGCAAAACGTGTGGACTCACATCATTCTGCACATGCGCAAAGGCTCATCAGGGCATTTGCCCTCCACTGAAACATCCTTTAGTATCTATTGCTTCCGTTTCCGGACAGCAAAGGCCCTGGTCAGACTGCGTGGGTGGGTGTGCAGGCTGATCAGTGCCTTTTCTGTCCGCATATGCCCGAAGACACGTTTTCGCTCATATAAGAGATAATAACAAAACTAATGTAACCCTGTCTACTCAAATGATGACGCCCGTTTATCTTCATCATTGTAAATGGTCTGTTCTTAGCCTCGGATTATGGTAATTAGACTGACTGTTATAATGACGCATAGATTATAGTCTTTGATAATGGTATAGGAGTTCAACTGCCTCAAAATAATATTTTATAATGGGGCGCCATTTTGTTCATTACGAAAACACGCCTATTCAAATATATTGAAAATTTTCCCACCAAATAAAGAACATTTTCAGAAAAAAATTTCTGATATTTTTCATATTTCTGCTCAAAACATAGATTGTGAGTACCCACAATCTATCTTTCTGAGCAGAAATAAGAAAATTAATGTATACTCCTGTAAACCCCAGTTTTACTGTATAAAAGTGGGGTTTAAGGGGGTCAAAACTATATAGGCATGTTTTCGTGATGAACACATCTATGTAAATGTATAATTCGTAACTATAGTTCTAGATTAGACCATTTTTCAACCATTTTCTTTCTAAATATTTTATTTCTTATTTTCTAATGAAAACATATTTTGCGGGTAGACATTTGAAGCGCCTCTAATGAGTACCCACAAAATATGTTTTGTGGAAAAAAGTAAGAAAAGAAACATACTGTTTATCTAGATAACGTTCTGATCTTGAGGTATGTAAACCTGGGTAATTTCACCATACAATATAGGAAATGAGGAAGGGTTTGGTTATTCACGCATTAAGAGAATAAGATAAGTACACAAAAGTACAAATTACACAGGCTTGTTAACATAATGCTATTTTACTATTCGCTCCTTGCCAGTTTTCAATTCTATTTTTTTTTTTTTTTTTTTTTTTTTGACCTATCCGAATGAGACTTCGTAAACCAATAAAGAACTTTTCGACATCTAGAAGTCCCAGAGTTATCTTGTTAATATGAATATGTCAAAATTTTACTTTTTGATATCAATACGTCCTGATTTATTTCTTAATATAAAAATCGAGTTCAAGATAAAGAACATTACAGAAAGAAATTCCAATTACTTCTTGACATCGATACCCTTCTGAATCATGCAAAAGAAATACCGCGTTTACCCTATATATTGAGACATCTTAATGCATTGCCATACTTGCCCTAAACCCATTTATGCCTGGCGTCCTATAAAAGGGACATTGGCAAACAGTGTAGACCCAGATCAGACGCCGCAAAACGCTGCGTCTGATCAGGAGCTACCCTGTTTGCATTAACTACAGGAATTTCTATAAAACATAGTAATAGTATAAACGAACCAGACACCCCTTCTATTGGAAATGAACCTGTCCAAAGACTTGAGGTAGAAGAGTCCACTCGGCATGAATGGGTTTAAATTGAATAAAAGTCTATTTTGCTACTTGCTGATGTGTCTAACAATCTGCTGGATGAGTGGCAGTGTAGATTCTGATTAGACGAAGCGTTCTGTGGCGTCTGATCTGGGTCTACATTGTTCACACATGCCTACATGTATCTGTCCATATGTTTAGGGTTATAACACTACACCCTGTCAGTGAAAAGGTATATGTAATAAAATTTTCTCAATAGCAGTATTTCTAAACTTTCATTTTGTCCCAATGCCAGCAAACTGTGTTTAGCGCATTCTTTTTCAAATGTGTTTCATATCCGTTACTTTTTGAAAAGGGACAGTGCTTAACGTGTGTTAAGCAAAGAGAGAACGACGATCCGGAAACGCAGACGTTTTGTCGATACCCTTCCTATTTATCAACAGATGTTACCGTATATGGTTCTTTTCATTACGAAAACATGCCTATTCAAATATATTCAAATATACTGAAATTTTTACCACCAAAAAATGAAAATTTTCAGATGAAAAATTCTGAAAATTTTCATATTTCTGCTCGAAATATAGATTGTTGGTACTCGTTAGAACCGCCTCGCCGAGGCGGTTCTAACGAGTACCCACAATCTATGTTTTTGAGCAGAAATAAGAAAAAAATAATGTATACCCCTGTAAACTCCAGTTTTACTATATAAAAGTGGGGTTTAAGGGAGTCAACATTATATAGGCATGTTTTCGTGATGTTATCTTTTTCCTTTTTCTTTTTTGTCAAAGCAAACCGGGAATATCCATGAACCATAAGGAGACTGGATACACGTGTATTGGTAGATTTCCAGCCTTCTCCTTTTTTCTTTTGTTTTTTTTTTAAATAAAACTTTTCTGCAGACCTCCTGCTTTTGCTTTCTTGCAAGACCCTTCTGAAAAAGATCCAACCCTGGTAACAAATGCTTCCTGAGTGTAGGTTAGGAAAATGGTCCTGAACAGGGCCTTAAGACTGTTTTCTTCAACCCTTACCTTCCTGTACTTTAAACAAACAGTGCAGACTCTGATCAGATGCTGCATTTTGTGGTGTCTGATCAAGATCTGCATTGTTTTCAAATGTCCCATATGTTCCAGTCCAGGTTTTACAGATAACCCTCTATCAGCAGCACTCTGACGTCACAGTGACAAGAATAGCGCGGCTATAGATAACTGTTACCTGAGTTTCGTCTAACGCGCGGTTTGAATACATTGGTCAATGATAATCACGTGGACCTCAGGGAAAGGTTGGCGTTTGTATACTATGGTTCGATTGTTTGTATGGTTCGATTGCAAACAATCAAACCAATAATACTGAAAGATTTGCCTCAACTGAAAGTGTATCTGTTGCCTTTAATACTTGCGCACGATGCCCGCACCAGCCTACAAGCTGGTCTGGGAGTTTGCATGTTCTCTACGAATACAGAGCAGATTATTTACCGTACTTAACCAAAGTATTCATACAGAAAGCGGCCTATGATCCGATCCTACACTATTTGCCACACATTGAGCAAATTTTAGAACATCAACAGTTAGTTAAATTGACTTGTTCGACGTTTAGTATAAGGATGGTAAGGAATTAAGGTGTCCGAATACTTAATAAAAATGATATACCATGAGAAAATGATGCTTTATACATATGCGAAGATATCAACCAGCAAATCCGCACAATCTAATTTTGCAAGCATAAATATATTCTGCAATACATAAATACTCTATAACCCATTGTACACTGAATAGACTCCTCCACACCGTACATTTGAAGAGTCCAATTTTAATTTTTGGTACGTCCGGTTCTGAGATTAAGATATTCCTAGAGAGAAATGACTAAATTATTTGCAAACAGCGGAGATCCTGATCAGACGCCGCGTTCTGCAGCGTCTGATCTCGGTCTGCACTGTTTGCCAATTAACCTTTTAGGGGTCGCCAGACTACAATGGGATAAGCGAACAGCGAATGCCCTGATCGATCAGGCAGATGCGCAGGGTGATCAGGACGTACCATCATATAATTTTGACCCCCTTAAACCCCACTTTTATATAGTAAAACTGGGGTTTACAGGGGTATACATTATATTTCTTATTTTTGCTCAAAAACATAGATTGTGGGTACTCGTTAAAACCGCCTCGCCGAGGCGGTTCTAACGAGTACCCACAATCTATGTTTTGAGCAGAAATATGAAAAATATCAGAGTTTTTTACCTGAAAAATTTCGGTTTTTGGAGGTGAAATTTTCTTTATATTTGAATAGGCGCGTTTTCGTAATGACTGCCTTCATAGGCCCTGAAGTCGCATCTACACACAGCGAAGCTTATTTTAGCCGAAACGTAAGAAAACGTACCTTCTGACATGTTCGCTCAATGAAGACTCAAATCAGCTTTGGCATCCGCGCAGTCTGATCAGAGTCTTTCTTGTCCGCATAAAGACAGCTTGCATCTTAACCATTTTAAAAAGCATCCCGTGAAGATCTGATCAGACTGTGCGAATGAACATGGCCGAAGGTACGTTTTCTCACGTTGTGGATCGTTTTTTATATGCCGAATGTACATATACCTGTAGACTGGCTCCAGTCTCCAGTGACTGAATATATTTCTTATAATCCTGTTTAATAATCCACAAAAGATAAAACCAAAATAATATCATGACTAGAAAGGCTGGTCACTTGTGACCAACCTTTATAGTCATGATATCATTTTGGTTTTGTTTTAGTGGATCCACTAGTGACATGCTTATATAGTCATGATATCATTTTGGTTTTTATTTTAGTGGATCCACTAGAGTGACATGCCTATATAGTCATGATATCATTTTGGTTTTATTTTAGTGGATCCACTAGTGACATGCCTATATAGTCATTATATTATTTTGGTTTTATTTTAGTTGATCCACTAGTGACATGCTTATATAGTCATTATATTATTTTGGTTTTATTTTAGTGGATCCACTAGTGACATGCTTATATAGTCATGATATCATTTTGGTTTTATTTTAGTGGATGCACTAGTGACATGCCTATATAGTCATTATATTATTTTAGTTTTATTTTAGTGGATCTACTAGTGACATGCCTATATAGTCATGATATTATTTTGGTTTTATTTTTAGTGGAACAGGATTATAAGAAAAATATTTAGTCACTGGAGACTGGACTCAGTCTAATGTACTTGATAAACTAAGCTGCGTGTTGTTTCTCTTCGCCAAATATACGAGGCATCAACAACTATGTAGCTTTAACAACACCAGAGTAGGGTATTCTATCACATGGTCGAGCCATTGAAGTACAACTTTACCTTCCCCATTGAAAACTTCCAGACTTTGCAAATAAACCTCTGCTGTTCCTTTGGGCATGGAGATGATTTTCTCTAAAAGACTCATTACCGATATATGTTCGCAAGTAAAACCCTGATATGAATTACGTAAACAATAAAAAATATCTAGAGTGTCTAGACGTCCTATGTTGTTGTGTAACAAAACAATTACTTTAGCCGCGCCAAGAAACATTGGCCCGAACAAAGATATGCTTGATACGGATGAATAGTAAAGAAAGTATCCAGGAACAACCATAATCCCCGGCCGACAATCCCGGGACATAGCCTAACACGTGACTTCCATTACGAAAACACGCCTATTCAAATATATTGAAAATTTCATCACCAAAAGATGAAAATTTTCAGATAAAAAATCTCTGATATTTTTTCATACTACTACTCAAAACATAGATTGTGGGTACTCGTTAGAACCACCTCGCAGAGGCGGTTCTATCGAGTACCCACAATCACCCACAATCTATGTTTGAGTAGAAATAAGAAAAATAATATATACTCCTGTAAATCCCAGTTTTACTATATAAAAGTGGGGTTTAAGGAGGTCAAAATTATATAGGTATGTTTTCGTGATGTCGACGACACAGCCTTTTTCCTTTGCCTGAAGATACCCACCATAATGATCCTAAGTAGTCGGACGTCTGAACTCCTTACTATATACTTCTCATAAAATATCAAAAAGATCTAATGTGTTTAAAATTTTGCTGCATAAATGGCAAATAGTGCAGAACCTGATCAGAAGCCGCGTTCTGCGGCATCTGATCTTGGTCTACAATGTTTGCTGAGGACTGTCTGTCTGAACACTTGGGACAAAATACAGTAACTTTGATACCGAAGACTGTTGAACACAGAAAACCCGGAATAGACTAAATGTATGCGGGTAATCAAGTTGCTCAGTATCTTCCTTGTTCACATATGCACTCATACCGTTTTAATTTACCGTGAAGATTTGTAACGTTGTCTACATTAAAGGGTTATGTAGTAACGTAAATAAATTAAACAATTGGACAATTAAATAACGTAAATAAATTAAACATTGGATAATTCTTACGTTCACCGTACTCATCCTAATTTAACAAGCCGATGTAGTCAATGCATCATTCGGCTCAATATTTGCATGTACAGAGGAACCCCTAATGGTCACCTCTCAACAACAGCTATCCAGCGGACATATGGCGTTTATACAACGTCGAATTCACGTCGATTAAACGTCATGACATTGTATCGATGTTAAAGGCGACATTGTAATATGAACATAGGCAATGCCTATAGGCGAGCTCGCACTGCACTATGTTTTATGCAAAATGAGTAAAATAAAAGTCAAAAAAGATTGCCTTTGGAAACAAAAAAAACACACAAATTCTGGTACCGGATTTTCCCAGTTGGTCCCGGCAAATACAAATAGATCTGCCATATTAATTGAGAACCCGACAAACTGCAAACAAAATGTTTATTTCCGGTTTGGTTTGATGGCAACGAAACGTATGCTGTACCATAGAGCTTGCTCGCGCAGGCCTTTTGCCTGCACCGCATGTGGCCTCATGCGGCAGCGACCTCGCTATAAACTTAAATGACGTTGCATCGACGTTACTGTGATGTTGTTTAAACGTCTGATGTTGCATTGACGTTAATTCGACGTATAAACTGAACTTACGTTGCACTGACGTCAATGCGACGTTGTATAAACGATAGTTCAGTTTAAAGAACGTCGCAATAACACTTGACGTTGCATTGATGTTGTTTGTTCGTGTTGACGTTTTACGGCCCAGTCAACCCAGTGGGGTCATGTCGAGCGCGGTCAGTTTACCTAACCACACGTTTACTGGGTAGGCTTAGTCCTCTAAGCGGTTAACCAGTATTGTGCACATTCTTTCGCCAGAAGCTGACAATTGCCCTTCTTGAATAGCGGAACTGAGGGAGAGAATGACCGTAGAAAATATTTCATGATCAATCTCCACGAAAGAATGTTGCAAACCCCGGTGGGGGTCGAACCCGCGACCTCCTGGTCTCCAGTCGGACGCGCATCCATCTGAGCCATTAAAGTTGATGCGACGTTGTATAAACTGCCATGTGCCCACTGGGCACATCTTACAAAAGCCAGTTTTCGTACTACTCAAAGTGCTGTTTTACTATTTGTGTAATCTCTCATAACAGCCATTTCTTTACAACAGCCAGTGTTAAGCCTTTATACAAGTGGTTGCTGTAGAGAGATTGCCTTTTACTAGAACATATGGCGTTTAAGTGCCACAGTCTTTCAAACCATTATGAGACGTATTTATTATTCGTTCGGATTTTAAGTACAATTATGTTTTACACACACACATACAATGTACGTCCCCTCAACACCGCCCCCCCCCCTCCCCCCCCACCCCCATTTCTCTCTCTCTCTCTCTCTCTCTCTCTCTCTGGGCGGGGAATTCATTCTGTTCACATAATACTCTCTCTATCCCCATCTCTCTCTCTCTCTCTCTCTCTCTCTCTCTCTCTCTCTCTCTCTCTCTCTAGGCGGAGAATTCATTCTGTTCACATAATACACTTAAACATATTTTTTTTTTTGTAAAATGGAATGCGTTATTGTGATAGTGCAGAAGGCATTGCACTCTCATTGTCTCAGCCGGTATCATAAAATGACAAGTGAAATTACTCATTAACAGCTACAGTCACAAACCCAATATTTGTTTTCATTGAGCAAGTAATGTGAGACTAAATGCTAACAATACAGGGGCAGTTAAAGGCTTTAATTACGAAACCAACATAGAGACACCTCAAAATACGAACCGCTTTGGAACAATCGAGAAAAACATAAGTATAGACATGGGTTCGCGAAAAACTTATTTAAGACTAGGGTACTTAAGGGAATCTGATACATTTTCAGTTGAATTTTTTTAAAGGAGTCTACGCTATAAGAAAAGACTGTGCTCCCTCCGATAGCAATTCTTTGCTTATCAAAAAGACATGTTTTAGAACGGGCTTGGCGTGCAGGAAAGACAGCAAACAGGAAGTCACAATAAATGTCTCCCTTGGAGGAAATAGCGAGAAATCTACCAAGTGTATCCAGTCTCCTTAATAGAAATATATTTTCTACATGCAAACATGCAAATATGAAGGCGAATGATCATAAATGAATGATCAGCAGAATTTGATGTGTTTGGGGTATGAGTAAAGTATTTAAAAGGCAACTAGATACTAAATTGATCAAAGTAGGATTTGTTTAAGACTCCAAAACCTTCGGAAGTAGAGAATTTGAAATCAAGTGATAAATCTTGACACATTCAATTCACACACACGCAATGGAAATCATTAAAAATGTATAAATCTGCTATTTTCTGGGGTTTTAAACAACTATAATTGGATTATTCCCGATCACAGTTTCGGCCCAAATAACTTCGCAGGAATGTTTTACAGATTAAGTAAGTATAATGTGTCTAGCAATACGTATTAAGCAACGCTTCTATCTTAGCTTTCATTTCCATTTACTTTGTTATACATGTATTATTATGACATTTATTGAATTGTTTTATTTTACAAAAAAAAAAAAAATGTAGTTTAATATAAATTTTGTAATATTAGTATCCTGTGAGATTTTTTTTTACAAAGTCACTTGATTTATTGAGGGCATTCTGGATATCTCGCAGACTCAGAAGATGGTTAATCAAGTCCTACCTAGTAGTTAGAGGTCACGCCTATCATCACGGAAACACGCCTATATAGTTTTGACCCCCTTAAATCCCACTTTTATACATTAAAACCGAGGTTTATAGGGGTATACATTAGTTTTCTTATTTCTGCTCAAAAACATAGATTGTGGGTACTCGATAGAACCGCCTCGCGAGGCGGTTCTAATGAGTACCACAATTTATGTTTTGAGCAAAATATGAAAAAATATCAGAGTTTTTATCTGAAAATTTTGAATTTTGGAGGTGAAATTTTCTATATACATGTATTTGAATAACCGTGTCTTCGTAATGTCCGGATATCTCGCAAGACTCAGAAGATGGTTAATCAAGTCCTACCCAGCAGTTAGAGTTCACGCCTATATATCTGAGTAGCGCCATAAGAGAGGGGTGTCTTTGGCGTAGAGGCGACCTGTAAAAATCCATATCACCCAACAGATCCGTATAATCTAAGAATGACTTCAATTTCTTCTGTTTATAGCACGCAGTTTTGCCAAACAGCCACCAGATTTAACATACCACATTACGACAATCTGTTTTCGTGTTACCAACCTAATAACTTATTAACAAATAGTTCCCTGCTAACGCTTGCAATGTTACAATCTGAATTTAAACTCTGATACTCATAATAAGTGAATAAATAAATAAATAAATAAAAAAATAAAAAACATTTAAAGATATAAGATTTTAATCTTAAAGTGCAATAACGGCGAATGAATATGAATACTCCAATAAAACGCGCCCAATCTACAGCGTTGGGTAAAATGTAATCAGCGCCGTGGTCCTTGTAAACACCAAAAAGCACTGTTTCTATAGAACAGGACCGAACAGGAGCCATCAAGTACCGAAAAGGACTTTATAAATATGATATTACCATAATTACATTTTTACATTTTAAAACCTAAAATGCAAAATGCTAGAAACAGGTCAGTGTCCCGGCTTTCTGCTCTCAGATTACAGTTTACAAAGAAATTTGTATACTGTTTATGTGTGGTTGTTTTTTAATTTCAGCGTAAATCCAATCAGTTTTAGAGGCCTACAGAATTTCAGGCAACCGCCCCCATCGGCAATCTTAGTGCTTTGCTGTTTCACCTGAATTGTATTCTATTGAAATAACTATTATAACCTTAAAACACTAGCTATGTCGCCTCATGAGACACGCGTTATTTTTTTTTACCTGATAGGTCACGCATTTAACAATATCAAGTTTTCTGTTGAGCACTAACCTAGTTATTTTCAAACAACGTGTTGGCGAAATTCCATTGAGACTTCGCAAACAGATACACCCTTCTTAGATTATACAGTAATATCTTTAACATGTCTTTTCTATAAATGCAACAATTTATATCAATGTGTCCAGATGAAAATTAATTGAAGTTTCGTGATGTCTGATATTCTTCTATTGAATCAATTAAGAAATGAAACTTTCTTAAATCTATTTAAATTTATCTTATAAAATCCGTCTGGGTTCAGCTAGTTCCTTTTTAAACAGAACATTACGAGAACTTGCCTATTCAAATATATAGAAAAATTTCACCTCTAAAAACTGAAAATTTACAGATAAAAAAAATAATATTTTTCATATCACTGCTCAACAGCTAGATTGTGGGTACTCGTTAGGACCGCCTGGGCAAGGCGGTTCTAACAAGTACCCACATTCTATATTTTTGAGCAGAAATATGAAAAATAATGTATACCCCTGTAAACCCCAGTTTTACTATATAAAAGTGGGGTTTAAGGGGGTCAAAATTATACAGGCGTGTTTTCATGATGCTGTGGGAAGTGAATATGTGCTTAAATTGTATAAGAATAAAGCGAAGCCAAGTTCTTCTGTACAATATATCATTACGAAAACACGCCTATTCAAATATACTGAAAATTTTACCAACAAAAAAATGAAAATTTTCAGATAAAAATTCGGACATTTTTCATATCTCTGCTCAAAACATAGATTGTGGGTACTCGTTAGAACCGCCTCGTGCTGCTCAAAAACTTAGGTTGTGGGTACTCGTTGGAACCGCATTGTCGAGGCGGTTCCAACGAGTACCCACAATCTATATTTTGAGTAAAACTATGAAAAATATCAGATTCTTTTTAAACTCAACATTTTCATTTTTCGGTGATAAAATTTTCCGTATATTTCAATAGGCACGTTTTCGTAATGAGAATAAAGCAAAGCCAAGTTCTTCTGTACAATATATGCTGCTTAAATTTTTATTTCGTTTACGCACACCAAATTATTCTGCAGCTTTTAAGCACACACTAACGTTAATCCATTTATGCGTAGCGTCACCAAATCGGACGTCACCAAACATAGTCGACTTAGATCAGACGACGCGTTTTGCGGCGTCCGATCAGGCTCTACACTGTTTGCATTGAATTCAGGAATTCTTATAAAACATAGTATTAATAATACTAACTAGACCTCCCTTCTTCTTGATATGGAGCCGTCCAAAGAGTTAGGTAGAGGAGTTCGTTCGGCACAAATGGGTTTACCTACCTATGTGAAATGTACTTATTGTACTTGTAAGCCATCGCCTTTGATTAGACGTTTTACATAAACTTAATAAACCTTGACAAAAGGCCTTCTTAGAAGTGACCACAATATACGTTTTCATGGAATAGTAAACAATTTATTTATCATGATACCCCACCTACATAGAGCTATGTCGGATATAACATTACGAAAACACGCCTATTCAAATTCATGGACAATTTCACCACCAAAACCTGAAAGTTTTCAGATAAAGAAATTCTGATATTTTTTTTTTCTTATTTCTGCTCTAAAACATAGATCGTGGGTACTTGTTAGAACCGTCTCGCCGAGGCGGTTCTAACGAGTACCCACAATCTATGTTTTAGAGCAGAAATAAGAAAAATAATATATACCCCTGTAAACCCCAGTTTTACTATACAAAAGTGGGGTTTAAGGGGGTCAAAATTATGTAGGTATGTTTTCGTAATGATATTTCGACTATATAATATGCAGCAAATGATGGCAATTTGTGTATATCGCATACCGAGACATATTTATGCAGTCTATAAGATTAAAAAAATAACAAAACAAATCGAAATCAAGTTTGAAATCTAAAAACCTGACAGTACACCATAGTATATTTCTGTGTAAACATTATATCATGGAGACAGAAACAAATGGGTCTAAACACATACAGACTTACATAATGGTAATATAATGATACAACAACTCCGTGGACCGGTCTATTTCCAAAAGCAGGGTGTCTAGTATGTTTTGTTATTTCTAAGTTTTATAGAAACTCTTGTAGTTAATGCAAACAGTGTTGACTTTGCTCAGACGCCGCGTTACATTATGAAAACATGCCTATGCAAATATGTAGAAAAATTCACTTTCAAAATCTGAAAAAAATTTAGATAAAAACCTCTGATATTTTTCATATTTCTACTCAAAACATAGATTGTGGGTACTCGTTAGAACCGCCTCGGCAAGGCGGTTCTAACGAGTATCACAATCTATATTTTTGAGCAGAAATAAGAAAAATAATGTATACCCCTGTAAACCCCAGTTTTACTATATAAAAGTGGGGTTTAAGGGGGTCAAAATTATATAGGCATGTTTTCGTAATGGTGGCGTCCGATCTAGGTCCGCACTCTTTGCCAATTACCGTTTTAGGGGTTTCCAGACTAAAATGGCTTAAAGGCTATATAACACTATTAAAGGTTTGTTTCTATTCGCTTCGCAGCTTCGTTTTGTGTTGTGTCCTGTTCGTTGTCCTATTGATGTGTTTACTGGATTCTGCTAGCATTGTGGGAAAGATGGAGCTGGTTGCTTTGCTTTTCTTTGATTTCATCACGAAAACATGCCTATATAATTTTGACCCCTTTAAACCCCTCTTTTATATAGTAAAATTGGAGTTTACATGGGTATAAATTATTTTTCTTATTTCTGCTCAAAAACTTAGGTTGTGGATACTCGTTAGAACCGCATCGGCGAAGCGGTTCTAACGAGAGTCCACAATCTATATTTTGAGCAGAAATATGAAAAAATATCAGAGTTTTTTATCTGAAGATTTTCAGTTTTTTAAGATATTTTTTTTTCTACATATTTGAATATGCATGTTTTCGTAATGTATGGCTTGTGCACCGTCTGTCTTGGTTTGTTTTCCTTTCCTCTTTGTGTCATTGATAGGTTATGTTCTCTGATTGTGGCTCTTCCTCGACAGCTTCTATATTATTTTACATTTACAAGCGTTGGAAGAAATTATTTGAATACACGTTTCGTTTACGCTATCCATTTTTTCTGTAACTAAATGAAAAATAAATCAATTTGATTTATTTACTTTTAAGCAGATGCTTGATTTCACAAACTGAAAATCTTATATACACATACAGTCGACTCCCGTTATCTCGAACTCCAAGGGACTCTATGAAACACTTCGAGATATCCGTACTTCGACATATCAGATTTGCAGAACTGACGGAAACAATTAATCGAACAACCAACTTAAACAGAATGAATATGTAATTTGACTCCTAAGTTAAAGATCTATTGAAAATATTGTGGAAAAGAGGAGAAATTGCTCCTAAGGAGCAATTTCTCCTCTTTTCCACAATATTTTGTTGCCTTTTGGTAGATCTCTGTGTTAAAGCAGGGACCAGATTTTCACTTCGAGATAAGCGGTTAGTCGAGATAAGCGAGTTCGAGATAACGAGAGTCGACTGTATTTGATAACATCAGTTACGGGATCATTACTTAAACCATGGCTGAGGACACAAACTGATACTGCAATGGTTGAGTCATGCTATGCTTCATGGCTTGGTCCGCCGTGATTCAACTTTGGGTTTTCATTTACTCTGGCATACAGTAGAATTAGCCATGAGTACTCGTCTTTGTTTATTATAGTGATTAATTTGATGTTTATGTTTTCGCTTTGATGCATTGACTGAGTTGGGAGCCTTTATGCGAACCGAATTTTATGTATTTCTGTATTAAGAGTAGCATCGGGACTCAGAGTGAAGTTGGCTAGCTGTAAAAGTGCTTTAAACCCCGCGGTGGTTTACTCTACTGACCGTTCTAAGGCGGTGGTCCCGGTGTTAGCCTTACTCTTTGTTGCGCTGTGGTTTATTCTACGAGGCGATGTGTTTTATGTCTTACCTTGTGTTATTTTGTTCTTGTGTTTTTCAGTCCTTCTAGCATTGCGATTACCTCGCTTGGGGAAGAGAGAGCTAACCTTGGTGCTTTTCGTACGTTTGTTCGATTTGTGCTTGTTTGGGTTTGTCGGTTTCCTCTTCCTCTTGGTGTCTGGGAAGGGCTGCAGTTTGTGATTGTGGCACTCACTAGACTTTTCTCTTACCTTTTTTTCATGGTTTCATTTACTATAGCTTCAGTGGAATAGACTTAAAACTTGTGTGAAATGATGAATAGATATACGGCTTTGGTAACGAACATAATGTACCGTCAAGCAAAGTGATGGTTTGCAGTCGGATTGAAAACAGTATGCCTATATCGCTGGTGCAAATACAACAGATACAAATAATCTAATATATCTTACACGAGCTATAGCAACTAGCTGTGACAAGATCATAAAAACCTCTTCACATGTCACACAAACATTGTCTTTTATTTCTTATTTAGAGAAAGAGAATGGTTTTGAGATAAAATAGCAACATAAAAGGACAAGTTTTCTATAACAGACTAATGAACGAAACAGAACAACAGCAGGGGACCCACCAATAAATGGATAACAAGAAGACTGTTCGGGGGCCTAAAAGTTTGAACGAGGACTCTACCCTGCCCTTTGTCCTGATGCAGCTCCAACAATACACAATCGCCTAGCCTATGCATATAATCCATTCCATGAACACATAACCAAATCCCAGTAGTCATTCTTTGTAAATCTATAGCGGGCTGTTATCGGGTAGCTGACGGGCCAATAACGGCCCGCTATAGATTTATCAAGAATGCTAGCTGGGTTTTAGCTCACTTGAATAGATGAGAACCCAAAATAAAAATCTTAAAGGTTGCCTTTGGAACCAAAGAACACACCACAGAACGAAAATCGGAGACTTGTATTAAGTCACTTTACATGCAACTATGCAGATTGCGAAGCTGCATACGCCCTAGCATCGGCTTAATTAAGAGGTGTTCGATTTTCAAAGTAACTAGAATGGGCTCAGTAATCCCAAAGGAAATAAAAATATATTCTGCACTGTAGTAAGACGTTTTACGACCGTCACACCACACTATACACCTTACACTACAGTCAGAATATTGTTACAGTAAAGCAAAAGAATGTTTACAATTGGGGAATCGAAATCCAATGTACTGCCTGCCATTCAGCTTTGTAAGAAAATGAATGTTTTCTTATTGCAGTGTCAATACATGCATTATTCCAATTTATCATTTTGCGTCTGGCCTATCACATCATTCACTAATGTGTTTAATGCAGCATATAGTTCCCAAGCGTCATCGCATCTGTTTTTGATTAAAGTTTCTCCTTGTTCTATTTCGTTTCCAAGGTTTACCTTTATTGTACTTTTCGTAAGCTACAGTCGAACTGCAGACACACCATTACGAAAACAAGCCTCGGCGATACGGTTCTAATTAGTACCACAATCTATATTTTTAGGCAAAAATAAGAAAAATAATGTATACTCCTGTAATCCCCAGTTTTACTATATAAAAATGGGGTTTAAGGGGGTCAAAATTATATAGGCATGTTTTCTAGATGCCATAACCTTTGGTTATAGATATTTTAGTTCTAACCATTGAGGGTTAATCGTAGAGCCAGGTCAATAATCTAGGGATGTCTTTTCTGCCTTCTATAAATAATAGGTTGAGTGTATTCATTAGAATCGCCTAAATGAGGCGATTCTAATGAGTATACACAAAATACATATATGTGATAAGATAAGAAGGTTTTCCTAAAATATCCCTAAATATTTGTTGTTTGAGTTATCGGAAAATTAAATAGGGACTCCAAAATAAGTTCAAATCAGCAACGATAAACGAACAATTGCTATTCATGGAAGTTTTACTGATATATGAGGGGGTAACAAAATGTAAATAACATTGTTCGAAGTTCTCCGTTTATAATATTTTGCGTACATTTCGAAAAAAAAATCTATCATTGAAATCAATTCATGCAGTGAAATCACCGCGTCACTTCGACGTTGACATTAATCGTATACGTATTAAGCAAAAATGTCAGAGTAAAAATGTCAAGAAACCCAAAATGCAACATCATAAGTACCGTTCTCTTCATGTATTTAATGAAACACGTGCTAAATCGAGTGTTATAAAATGTCAGACAATCTCATTAGATAACCAGAGAGGTCGTCGATATCAGTTGTTGCATTTAAATTTGTCGAAATATCATATTTTAACGATATTTTAATGCCAAAATGATCTTCTTTAAAATGGCATGTTTTACTATTTTTTTTTTCTTTAGATATTTTCTTTGAAATTAACAGTGCAACATTTTAAGCGTATATAGTATTTTGTATCATAAACCAAATCATGATACAGTATATATATTTTTAAATTTCAGAACGACAGAAAGAAGAAAGAAAGACGAATGAAAGCCGTCATATACCGTTATATTTAAACCTAAGAATTTATTTGATGCCTGTAACTTGTTTAATTCTTTTAATATAGAAAAAAAGGTACGAGAAAAGTCCGTGGGAGTGCCACAATCACAAACCGCAGCCCTTCCCAGACACCAAGTGAAGAGGAAACCGACAAATCCAAACAAGCACAAATGGAACAAACGTACGAAAAGCACTAAGATTAGCTCTCTCTTCCCCAAACGAGGTAATCGCAATGCTAAAAGGACTGAAAAACACAAGAACAAAATGGCAAGGTAAGACATAAAACAAATCGCCTCGTAGGATAAACCACAAAGCAACAGAGAGTGAGACTAACACCGGGACCACCGCCTTAGAGCGGTCAGTAGGGTTAAAGCACTTTTACAGCTAGCCAACTTCATCCTGGGTCCCGATGCTACTCTTAATATAGAAATACATAAAAACAATCGGTTCGCATAAAGGCTCCCAACTCAGTCAGTGCATCAAAGCGAAAACACAAAAATCAAATTAATCACTATAATAAACAAAGACGAGTACTCATGGCTAATTCTGCTGTATGCCGGAGTAAATGAAAACCAATAGTTGAACCACGGCGGGCCAAGCCAAAGACACCACGTCTATGTGTTACAGGCATTACGCGAAATTATTCCTAAATATATTATAACATTGAAACATACTGCCTGATCAACGTTTTAATTAGCTATCCTAGTGTAAGGAAACACTTTTACATTACTAAAGAAAACCTTTTATATTATATTCTGGCTTATCAAAAGTGTGCATAATAATATACACATATGTGAAAAGTTTAGACTATGGTGAAAAGAGAGAAATAATAATTAAAAAAAAAATGCCGAAAGACAAAAGTACCTCGAACACTAGACCATTATAAGAAATATTACGGTTATTTAACAGGAGAACACACATGTACACTTAAACATAAATTTCAAACATTCACGCTCAATCAAAACAGCCGATATTCATGATGGGATAGACAAAAAGGCGAACATATCTAGCAGTGACACATGGCTTTTATTAAGCATTATTTTTCTTACTAATTTCCGTGTAAGTCAAGATAATTTGTCATCAATACCACTTCTATAGACGTTTGAAGTTTGGCCCTCAATCCATGCCTGAAAAACATCCATAGGAGCAGTTTGATCTGAATATACTGAATATATTGTTTGCTCGTAAACGTCTGTCCGAATATTCGAATTTCAACAATATCTTAGGGCAAAGCAAGCAAAATCAGACTTTCATGTACTATAGGCGACAACCAGATAACAGCTTACCAGAGCAGTTTAACCCAATCAACCCCGCAAACCAAACAAAGTTTTTTCAAACAGTGTAGATCCAGATGAGACGGCTCTAGCCGTCTCATCAGGATCTACATTGTTTGCCATTTTGCTTTTTTTAGAAAGCCAGTTTTGAACAATGGACAATCATTCATTTCAACAATCGTAGAGCAAAAGCAAGCAAAGTCAGACTTTCTGCATGTACTATAGGCAACAACCAGATAACAGCTTACCAGCGCAGTTTAACACAATCAACCCCGAAACCAAATAAAGTCTTTTTCAAACAGTGTAGATCCAGATGAGACGACTTTAGCCGTCTCATCAGGATCTACATTGTTTGCCATTTTGCTTTTTTTTTTTTTGAAAGCCAGTTTTGAACGATGGACAATCATCCATTTCAACAATCGTAGGGCAAAAGCAAGCAAAATCAGACTTTCTGCATTTACTATAGGCACATCCAGATAACAGCATATCAGCGCAGTTAAAACCTATCAACCCTGTAAACCAAAACGACTTTTTAAAACATTATAGATCCAGATGAGTCGTCTCATCAGGATCTACACTGTTTGCAATTTTGTTTTTGGTTTTTTTGAAAGCCAGTTTTTAATAATGGACAATCATGCATTTTAACAATCGTAGAGCAATAGAAAGCAAAATCAGACTTTCTGCATTTACTATAGGCAGCACCAGATAACAGCCTACCTGCGCAGTTTAACCCTATCAACCCCGTAAACCAAAAACGACCATTTTTAACAGTGTAGATCCCGATGAGAGGACTCTTTAAGTCGTCTCATCAGGATCTACACTGTTTGCAATTTTGTTTTAGGTTTTTTGAAAGCCAGTTTTTAACAATGAACAATCGTCCATTTTAACAATCGTAGAGCAACAGCAAGTAAAATCAGACTTTCTGGATTTACTAGAGGCAGCAACCACATAACAGCTTATCAGCACAGTTTAAACCTATCAACCCTGTTAACCAAAAAAGACGTTTTCAAACATTGTAGATCCAGATGAGACGGCTCTTTATTAGCCGTCTCATCAGGATCTACACTGTTTGCCATCTTGTTTTTTTTTTTTTTTTTTGTTGTTTTTTTTTGTTTTGTTTTTTTATTTTGAAAGCCAGTTTTTTTTTTAAATGGATATGTCCAAATCTAAAGATGGAGTCCACATCAGAAACTCAGGTGTGAAAGGGTTAAGAAACGGTCCTTTTGGCTTTCTGCTTGTAGTGTTTTGATTGTGGCGCCGTTGCTTTAAGTGCGTTCTTCTTTCCCTTTGGTGTCTTGGACGGAAGGTGTTAGGTAATTGTATCGATTCATTGTCTTCCTTTCTATTTAAGCAGGGTCTGTTTTTTATATAAGGAAATTAGCACATTGCAAAAGCATTCTGTATTTACATGTTGTTCCAAAATAATGTAGGAATTTGACTTGGTCTGTACCTGTTCGAACGTGTTGTAAAATCCAGTGTCGATTAGCAGCCTCTTTTCCCTTGATTTGTTTAGTTCGACCTGGTACTATGCTTCATTTTTATCTCTGACCCTTTCGGTACATTTTTTCTGCACTAAAGTAACTTAGCAGGATGCTCTTTGGTACTTACTCCTCAGTATAAAGTATGTATAAACCGTATCATGACCTTCTTACCACTCCTACAGTATTAGATCTCTAAATTTAATGATCAAGTAGACGTTGACGCACTAATAAACTAGAAAATCTTTGAATAAACAATGAGCCATCTAAAAGAGGTGAAATTGATAAATGGCCGTTACTCCATCTGAAAGAATCAGGAAAAGGGCCATTATGCAATATGCGGTAAATGGAGGCCCAGCTCCTCCTATGCATTTGCGAAGTCTGATCAGGACCTTCGTTGTCCGCTTATAGAACCATTTGCTGCTACAGAATATATGGAAGGATCGAAAAAGCTTTGATCAGACAACACGAACATACAGGTTGCTTGTGGGGTTCGCTGTTAGTATATAATATAAGGGTCCTTTTCAAGCATTGCGCATCAAATGTATATCCTTATTTAACCCATTATTGACACGCTGTTCTAACAAATTGATCACTTATCAGCTATGTGCCCAAAGTGCTTCAAACGTTTCGATATTGTAGCAAGCTGCCTGACTGTGATCAATTGATTTGGGACTATTTAGTAAACAGAGCTATTTACTGAATTAGTTCTTACCGTTGCTATTTTCGTGTTTAAACAGTACCATCATTTTCAATGTCAGTGGCTATTTATGGTTCCGATAGGTTTTGGGTCGTTAAGTGCCAAGTAGCAACTATTAGACTCCTCACTCCAAGAAAGTGGTGGACCTTCGCTATTTGAATACAAAAAAGTCACACTTCTTTCAAATCACTGAAGAAAAGGTAAGATCGCACTTTACCTGTTCGATCTGGGCCTTAGCTGTTCGCAAATGTGCTAAGAGCTTTTAAGTATGATTTACTTACTATACCAATGTATATATATTAGCAACTACCATTAACATGACTACAACTTGGATGCTATTTGAACAAGGCCTGCTACTAAAAAATGGTCCGCTGTATAGAATTATATTTTCTTCGAAATAATTAGTGACGAGATTATGGATAGCCCCAGATGAGTACAGTTAAAGGACAAATCGAAAGATGATTTACTTTTAAACGGGTCTTTATAGTGCAGATTATAATTTTATTTCCTTTGAGATCATCGAGCTCATTCTGGCTGCTTTGAAAATCGAATACCGCTTAAGCCGGTGCTAGGGGGCGTATTCAGCTTCGCCAACTACAGTAGAACTTCAATGGCTCGAACCCCGATGGCTCGTTTACCATGGATGACTCGAACACGTTATTGAGTCCGCAGGGATTTCCTCCAAATACGATATACGGATAATTTAGGGAGATTTTCTTCTTTTAACTTGCAAATGTATGTTGTGTGCACTCATTAGAATCGCCTCGATGAGGCGATTCTAATGAGTACACACAACTTACGTTTATAATATAGAACACCGAAAATACATCCCACAATTATCCATTATGCCTCCTGGTATGTTACTAATAGTAACCCTCCTTGGCTCGAACTACCGCTGTCTCGAACAAATTTTCATGGTCCTAAAGGGGTTCGAGCCATCGAATTTTGACTGTACATTGTTGCATATAAGTCTCCCATTTGCTGTGTTTTGTGTGTTCTCATCACGAAAACATGCCTATATAACTTAAACCCCCTTAAACCCCACTTTTATATAGTAAAACTGGGGTTTACAGGGGTATACATTATTTTTCTTATTTCTGCGCAAAAACATAGATTGTGGGTACTCGTTAGAACCGCCTCGTCGAGGCGGTTCTAACGAGTACCACAATCTATGTTTTGAGCAGAAATATGAAAAATATCAGAGTTTTTTTTTTATCTGAAAATTTTCAGTTTTTGGAGTTGAAATTTTCTATATATTTGAATAGGCGTGTTTTTGTAATGTTGTTTCTAAAGGCAACATATTAGATTTGTATTCAACCCCGCTGGTCTTCACTCCAAACGTATGGAGATGTTTAAGCATAAGTACACGTGTATATCTAAAAACTACCATTAGTAAGCGATGCGCTTCTAATGAGTACCAACATGTAAACAATGAGTATTTATCATAATTTTAGTTACAAAATGTGCTTATCTAAGTTATACATTTCACAAAGGTGGGCTAACGTAATGGATGATGCTCAGCGTTTGTAATTTTCTAATTTCACTTCCTTATTTTTACATAATGCTTACAAATTTAGCTTATTTCTTTCATACGTAGTCTAAAACGTACTGTAAATCTTTACGGAATAAGGAAAGTTTTTTTTTTTTTTTTTTTTTTTTTACTATATTCATACTTGTATCAGTTAGGTTAGTAATACGCGTACTTCATAAACAGGAATATCTAGTAAGCACAACAGCATGCAATACACATTGTTATATATGGGTAGCCAAACATGCGAAAAATGTGCAGATTCAAATCATCCTGCACATGCGCAAACCATCATCCCGACCTTTGTCTCCATTTATAAATTCTGTAGTATCGAATGATTCTGTTTGCGGACAGCGAAGGGCCTGATAAGACTGTGTGGATGCGTAAGGTGATTGGGCCTTCGCTGTCCGTATATACCCGAAGACACGAATTCGCATGGCGCGACCCATGGGAATCGGTCAGCTTGAACGCCGTCGGAGTACTGTTGAACAATTAAATGAACTGTTTCGGTAGACAACTTGACTGTATATAAAAAAAAAGGAAAACACTAGAAGCGAAGGTTATTACGTTTGCCGTAAGTTTATGGTTTCATTTTACTTTTTGTCGAAAATCGGAAAATGTCATATGCTGTGGCAATGAATGGGGATAATCCTGACACAAGATCATACTAAGAATAGGAGGATTTCTACAGATATCCTTTTTTGGCGTAAAAAAATCATGGCTTGAACATGCCTTACCGTGATTCAAACTATCCATGAAAGGCAATTTAAACCTTAACTCCAGGACATAAGCAACCGAAATTCAAGTCCATGTTAATATAAGTCAGTTTATCACACTTTTGCTGAAACGAAGTGATTCGCTTCCGATACATAGAGAAAACATTTCTATGCGTACTATTTGACCATTGGCGTACAATTTAACTAATGGAATTTACTGTGCAATCGAGTACATTTTCAAAAAAACCAAGACATTCTACGCCGCAAGTTAACTGGTATGCATCGAAATTTTTTAACTTGTACCTGAAAACGAAATATCTCGTTTTTGCATAAATATATTTAAAAGGCATGCAATATCCAATGGTTTTACACCGATTTGTGTCATATCACTAAATTGTCGAAATGCACAACAACTGCATCCTTTGCCTCGGCGGCGTTTATTGATCAACGCACGATTTTTGGTAGCCAAAAACAATATCTTGAGAAATCTACGGAATTTTCCGTTGAAACAAGTGTTATAACAATCTTAAACTTTCATCTCAGCATATGACATTCTCCAATTCTTAGTAAAATACAAAATAAGTAAATAAACTCACATTTTATCCAGCTGATCAGCACTCTCGAAAGTTGTTTACACAAGATAGTAGGTCCACCGGAACAGGTCAGCTTATTCCTTTATAGTACAACGTCGGAGCACAAGTTGACCGATTCCCGGGTGTGATATCATTACGAAAACATGCCTATTCAAATATACTGAAAAGTTAATCACCGAAAAATTGAAAATTTTCAGATAAAAATTTCAAATATTTTTCTTATTTCTGCTCAAAACATAGATTGTGGGTACTCGTTAGAACCGCATCACAGAGGCGGTTCTAACGAATACCCATAATCTATGTTTTTGAGCAGAAATAAGAAAAATAAATGATACCCCTGTAAACCCCAGTTTTACTATATAAAAGTGGGGGTTTAAGGGAGTCAAAATTATACAGGCGTGTTTTCGTGATGTAATAGATGGTAAGGGAAAATTCTACTCATGGCTTAACTCTTTCGGTGTCAATTTTCGTTGGAGTACAAGATGACCGATTCCCGGGTGTGATATAATAGATGGTAAGGGAAAATTCTACTCATGGCTTAACTCTTTCGGTGTCAGTTTTCGTTCGAGTACAAGATGACCGATTCCCGGGTGTGATATAATAGATTGTAAGGGAATATTACTTATAGCTTAACTCTTCCAGTGCCAATTTTCAGACGACATTTGTCGTATTATTATTATTATTATTATTATTATTATTATTATTTTCAAACTATCACTTGGTAAGAAGTTTATATGTAAAGTTGAAGGACTGAATGTCAAACAGCGTAGATCCAGATGAGACGGATCATTTTGAGCTATGCTGTTTGTAAAAAGCCTATTATTATCGTCTGTGGCAGTGAAAGAACTAAGTGACTAAAAAACATTAACGCTCAGCATGCTGAGGAAACTTCATCCACAGAGCTAGAAATGTGACCTTGCTAAGTGATCGCGCATGAGCACTGAAAGATTGATACGACGGAATGTCCGGAGAGCCTTTTCCTCGCGACGTGGCTTACACGCATTACTAGTATAGCGGACCTTACAATAAAAACCTAAAAGATTGCCCTAGGAAACAAAGAACACACACAAGAACGAAAATCAGGGAGACCGACTCGGCTTTATTAAGTCTCTTTATATGTAGTTAAAGCAGTGTACGATTTTCAAAGTAATTGGAACTGGGCCAATGATCCGAACGGAAATAAAAAATATAATCCGCACTATGGTGAAGTACGGAGAGACATTTTTCGGCGTCACATGACACTTAACACCAGCTGCATCCCAGTCATCATTCTACGTAAATATATATCGGACCGTCATCGGCCCGTCAGCTACCCTGACGGGCCGATGACGGTCCGATGGGTAGCTGACGGGCCGATGACGGTCCGATGTAGATTTACGTAGAATGCTAGCTGGGATTGAAGTCAAATAAAATTCTAAAAAGGTCGCCGGTGAGGTAAAGAAAAAATCTGAAAGGTTGCAGTATAACCGGAACATCATGAGCAATTTAATAGATTAAGCAGGCACGTGTTGCAAGGCCATCTGCTCTTGCCTATGTTTTATTGCTGGCGCAGAGTTCAAAATCTGATTTTCTCAAAAAGACTTCATTTTGTTCCTCAGCACTGGTCATAGTGCTAACACTCATGAATTCTCAGACCCTGTTTACAACGGGATTCAGAACATATTTCAGCATGTACACCAAACTTGCTAAACTTTAAACAAGCAGACTAACAGTTTTAAAAATGGGACGTAGGTAGATGTAAACATTCCAGCTAGCAGTCTACTTAAACCTAAATTAGACCGTGATCGACCAGGCATCCCAGTCGCCCGATAGCGGCCCGACACAGACTGAAGTAGATTACTAGGTTTATTATCCAAAGCCTTGCATCACGAAAACATGCCTATATAATTTTGACCCCCTGAAACCCCACTTTTTATATAGTAAAAATGGGGTTTACAGGGGTATACATTATTTCCTTATTTCTGCTCAAAAACATAGATTGTGGGTACTCGTTAGAACCGCCTCGAAGAGGCGGTTCTAATGAGTGCCATAATCTATATTTTGAGCAGAAATGTGAAAAAAAAATATGATTTTTTTATCTCAAAATTTTCATTTTTTTTTTTTTTGGTGGTGAAATTTTCAATATATATGAATAGGCATGTTTTCGTAATGAAAAAAATGAATATTTATTTGCAGTATATCAAAGTTAAGATGCTAAGCCTTGCGTACCACTCATCCTAAAAGGCGTTTAACATGCTAAGCCTTACACACCATTCAACCAAAGATGCATTTCGACGGTTTTGAAATAGCGTACATACGAGTGCGCCGTGTTCGCGTCACCGGAAATAAAACCAAATGAACAGCAACGTCAGGAAACGAACCTTCCGATATATCCGCCCAGCGAAGATTTAGATCAAACTGCTAATGCAAACTGAATCTTTACTGGGCGCATTTTGGATAGCGGAGGATGCAAAGTTTCTTCATACCTCGTTGTGTATGTGTGTGTGTGGGGGGGGGGGGGGGGGGATAACGGGGGTAATTTCGGTACGGGTGTGCGAGCCATATTTCGAAACCTACTCCATTCATATACCTGGCCTTTGAAAAAAACGGACCATTCATATACTTGATCGTCCGAAATGCTGACCTATTAATATAGTGCCCCTTGATTTTTATACCCATTTATTGCTGGTAAGTTACACAAATATGGCAGTCAGTTCATTGAATACCTAGAGACCAAGCAGCCTCGAAAAATCTCTGAGAGAAAAATATAAACATATACCGGGATGTTAGAAAAGTGGGGCCTTTCACATACGAATCAAGAAAAAACCGGGCCAGTCATATACTTTTTGTTGAAAAAAGGGGGCTAATCATATACTTGGCAGCGCTGAAAAAGGGAGGGGGGGGGTGGGGCATTCGGCACGCACATCCGTACTATGCCATATATAGGAAGTTACCCCACGAGCTTCATACAAACAACGCAGACTCTGAGCAAACTGCGTGGATGAGTGAGCCTTGGTTGGACGCACATGTCAGTGGGTACATTTTCTGACATTGCGACTCATATCGGTTTTCATAAATGACATCATTATTTGCTTAAATCAATTATTAAGAAATGGGTTTGTCAGCCTCCGCGATGTTACGAACGTACATACTTAAGTGGTCTCACGGGAAATTAAAAATCGCAAATTACCGCTAAGCTTATAGCTATTATATCGCATTTTAACATTTACCACTCTCTGGGCAGATTCTGCAGACGACAAATTGATTTTTTTTTCTGATTTTTCACCCCAAAACAGGGTTTCGAATTTTATGGAAATTGCCTCCCTAGGAGACAACTTGCATGACATGACAAACCCTGTTTTCTGCAAAAAATATGTCAAAATGTCGTCTGTTGAATCTTTTATCCAGCATGCTAAGCGTTAAAGCTGATGTCATAAAATTCACAGTTAATATTGTGAACGATATTACATCTGAAAATATTCTTCCGATTTTATAGTCCCAATGATATCATTTACACTTTACACATAAATGAGACGAATATAAACTCTTATTGGAGTAATTATTAATCTCCCAACACAATCGAGGCCACACACACCAAAAGTAGTACCATTCATTCGGAGACACTAAATATTATTGGAACCGCTCGATGATTACGAAAACGTCATAACAACCCCTTTTCGGAATTCCCCGAATGATGTTTTAGCACGGACTAGGAGGAGTTAACAATGTGCAGAGTCTGTTATTTTGTGTTTAATTGAAGTGTATCTTGCTTCCTAATGAACTTTTTTTTATCTTATTTATTGGCCGGCGCGCGAATCTCGCCGGTCTCTTAATATAGCTTTGTATTTTTATGTATAGAGAAGTGTTCAATTAGCGCAGAGCGCAGTTTGGTAAGTTTGAATATGACCTGCAGGCCATCTTTGTTAAGTTTTACAATGACCAATTGTCCATACTTAAAAAGTTCAAACATATTCATATCTGATGCATGCTAAATAAGCTTCTAGATAAGATCTGGTAATTTTTTGGCATTTTTTTTTTTTTTTTTCAGTAATAATGTAAAAACTAAATTTCGTGGAGATCGCTATATGACTAGGATTCGCATATTGCTTGATAAAGAAAATTCATAAAGTTTGATAAAAGTATACATTAAAGAATCACATTGTTGTTCGTTTTACCTATTACATTGAAAATTTATTAAACTTTAGTATACCCATGTCCCATATTTCTAAGTAAACATGAACAAAATTTGCGCCGGTATATGGCATGTCAAACGTTGCATTATTCAATATTTTTTTACATTTCTATTCGATCTTCTTTCATTTGTATTGTATATTTGTGTATTTGTATTCAATCTCTTATCATTTCTTCTGTATATTTTTTGTTTTAATTCTATAATCTATCATTTGTATTCAATATCTGTTTATTTCTGTTGTATATTTTTGTGTTTTAATTCAATAATCTATCTTTTGTATTCAATATCTATTCATTTATATTGAATAAGTTTGTTTGTATTCTATATTTAATCATTTCTATTTAAAAATTAATGGTTTGTATGTTGTTATGTTTCATTACTATTCAATGACTCCCATTTTTATTGCATTTTTTCATTTATATTCTAGTTTGCTATATTTTTATAGTAATATAGTCATTTGCATTCAATATTTTCATATTTGTATTAAATTTTTGTCCGTTTCTATTCTATATTAATTCTTTTCTATTGAATATGCCTTTGTTTGTACTCTATATTTCGATATTTACATTCTATACATAGTGATTTATATTTGATAGTTTCATATTTTCTTGCAATCTTAGTTGATTTCTATTTTACGTTGTATCATTTCTATGTATTACATATTTCTCACTTCTATTCCATATTTATAGATTTGTATTTAATAACTATTGTTTTCTATTTGATGTTTTCCGTTTATATTTGTAAATTGCTTCATTTATATCCTAAACTCATTGATTTCTATTGTATATATTGTCGCATTAGCATTCATTGGAACGACAATTTATATTCAATAAAAATCTTACATTTGTATTGTATAATTGCACTCTGAGATATGCTTATTTACATGGTATTTCCTTGGCTGAGAAAAATCGGGTAGGTCTATTTACCGAAACCTGTATACCACTACCTACATACCAGACGGTTAAAATAATTATAACAAGAGGGCCCACAGGGCCCTAATTCGCTCACCTGAGTGTCACTGTCTCGTCTCTAGTATATTCTAAAAGACTATGGTTTCTCTTTATAGGACTATGTATGTTTAAAATTTGTTGAAAATGGATGTTTTCGGATGTAGAACTGTGTTATACAGGCCTTGGGAGGAATGTGACGGTGCTTGGCACAGATAAAAGCATTTTGGCTTGTACAGTATTATAGGCCTAGGGGAATGGGGGGCTGGTGTTTAACAGAAGCAAGATCCCATGATGCCTTAGTTTGTTTTTGTTTTTTTTATTTTTAGCTCTGGCGGCCATCTTGTTCAGCAGAGCAGGACGGTTTGAGTATTTTTGGTAGAGGATCACCCAAGGAACATTCTTGTGAAATTATTGAAAAATCTGTCCGGCAGTGTCAGAGGAGAAGTCTTTTAAAGCAGAAGTTGCAATGTATGCATGTTAGCTTTTATGGAAAATCAGCCCCTCTTATGGCGTTTGAAGGCCTGGTGAACAGAGGGACAAATGAATAAAAACGGAGGGGAATTTGGATACTTTGGATTGATATCTAACATCATATCAAATATCAACTAAATCCATCATTTTGTTAGAAAAATATGAGCTCTTTAAATATTTTAACATAAAAGTTATGACACAAAAACTCAAATTGTGTTTCAAAGACCTTAAAATAATGGGAATGGGTAATGATAATCTATGGCATTTTTCTTATTTCTGCTTCAATACTTAGAAATGGGCCATCCTATATAAGTCTATGTAAAAGAAGTGGGCCCCGGGACCGAGCCATTTTTTACCCCAGGGCTATAATTTGAACAACTTTGGTAGAGGTCCATTCGACGAGGCTACATACCAAATATCAAGGACCTGGGCCTTCCAGGTTTAGACAAGAAGGTTTTTAAAGGTTTTCCCTATATAAATTTATGTAAAACATGTAGGACCCTAGGCGGGACCATTTTTGGCCCAAGGGCTATAATTAAAACAATCTTGGCAGAGGTCTACTAGACAAAGCTGTGTACCAAATATCAAAGGCCTGGTTTCAAACAAGAAGATTTTTAAAGGTTTCCCTAAATAAAGCTATGTAAAACAAGCGGGCCACGGGACGGAGCCATTTTTGGCCCAGGGCTATAATTTGAACAATCTTGGTAGAAGTCCACTAGATGAAGCTAAATATCAAATATCAAAGACCTGGGCCTTCTGGTTTTAGTCAAGAAGATTTTTAATGTTTCCCTATATTAGTCTATGTAAAACATGTTGGCCCCTGAGCGGGGTCATTTTTGCCCAAGGGCTACAATTTGAACAATCTTGGTAGAGGTTCACTAGATGAAACTACATATCAAATATCAAAGACCTGTGCATTCTGGTTTCAGTCTAGAAGATTTTAAAGGTTTTCCCTATGTTAGTCTATGTAAAACATGTTGGCCACTGGGCGGGGCCAATTTTTTGCCCCAGGGCTATAATTTGAACAATCTTGGTAGAAGTACACTAGATAAAGCTTAATATCAAATATCAAAGATCTGGGCCTTCTGGTTTTAGTCAAAAAGATTTTTAAAGGTTTTCCCTATGTTAGTCTATGTAAAACATGTTGGCCCCTGAGCGGTGCCATTTTGGGCCCAAGGGCTATAATTCGAGCAATCTTGGTGGAGGTCTAATAGATGAAGCTACATATCAAATATCAAAGACCTGGGCATTCTGGTTTCAGTCTAGAAGATTTTAAAGTTTTTCCCTATGTCAGTCTATGTAAAACATGTTGGCCCATGGGCGGGGCCAGTTTTGGCCCCAGGGCTATAATTTGAACAATCTTGCTAGAGGTTTTCTAGATGAAGCTACATACCAAATATCAAAGACCCGGGCCTTCTGGTTTCAGACAAGTTTTTTATAGGTTTTTACCTATAAGGGTCTATGTATAACATGTGACACCTAGAGCAGGGCCAATTTTGACCCCAGGGCTATAATTTTCGTAGAGGTCCACTAGACAAAGCTGTGTACCAAATATCAAAGGACTGGGCCTTCTTGTTTCAAACAAGAAGATTTTTCAAAATTTTCCCTATAAAGTCCATGTAAAACATGTGGGCTCCTGGGCGGGCCGATTTTGACCCCAGGTCCATTACTTGAACAATCTTGGTAGAGGTTCACTAGACGAAGTTGTGTACCAAATATCAAAGACCTGGGCCTTCTGGTTTCAGATGAGATGATTTTTAAAAGGTTTTCCCATATAAGGGTCAATGTAAAACATGTGACCCCTAAGTTGGGGCCAATTTTGACCCCAGGGCTATACTTTGAACAACTTTGGTAATGGTCCATTAGCTGAAGCTACATACCAAATATCAAAGACCTGGGCCTTCTGGCCAGACAAGAAGATTTTTAAAGGTTATTCCTTATAAGGGTCTATGTAAAACATGCGACCCCTAGGGCGGGATATTTTTAACCCCAGGGCTATAACTTCAATAATCTTGGCAGAGGTCCACTAGACAAAGCTGTGTACCAAATATCAAAGGCATGGGCCTTCTGGTTTCAAACAAGAAGATTTTAAAGGTTTTTCCCTATAAGGGTCTATATATAACATGTGACCCCTAGAGCGGGGCCAATCAATCTATGGGCGCGGGCATGTTTTCTCCTATCCAATGAAATACAATGTAACAATGTAAACAAACATATCCCAGAGCGCAATTATACAATACAAATGTAAATTTGTTATTGCATATAAATGGTGGACTCAATGAATGCCAGTGCGACAATATATACAATAGAAATAAACGAGTTTAAGATATAAATAAAGCAATTTACAATTATAAACGGAAACCACAAATAAAAACAATACAAATCTAGAGATATATAATAGAAATCAGAAATATATAATAGAAATGAAACGATATAGAATTGGAATCAACTAAGATTGCAAGAACATACGAAAATATCAAGTATAAATCATTAAGTATAGAATCTAAATATCGAAATATAGAATACTAATGAACGAATGTACAATATAAATGAAATACTATAGAATAGAAATAAGCAAACTTTTTTAATATAAATTTGAAAATAATGCAAAAAAATCACTATTATACAATACAAATATTGCAATACAGAATATAAATGAAAAATATGCAAAATAAATGGAAGTCAATGAATAGTAATGAAACATAACAGCATACAAATTATTAAATAGAAATGATCAAATATAGAATAAAAACAAAATTATACAATAGAAATGAATAGATATTGAAATATAGAATAAAAACAAAATTATACAATAGAAATGAATAGATATTGAATACAAAAGATAGATTATAGAATTAAAACAAAAAATATACAATAGAAATAAACAGATATTGAATACAAATGATAGATTATAGAATTAAAACAAAAATACACAATAGGAATGATAAGAGATTGAATACAAATGCACAAATATACAATACAAATAAGTAAGTAAGTAAGTACTTACTTACTTACTTACTTACTTACTTACTTCAGTTTAGTTAAGTTTATATTTCGGTCCTTTGTTGGGATTACGGAACGCATTTTGATTTTTTTTTTTTTTTTTTTTTTTTTTTTTTTTTTTTTTTTGCTTTGAAATAGAACATCGCTCGACCAAGGGTGGTATTTAGAGACGGACAGTCGTTTTGCATGTGTATCATAGAATGTCGTAAAATGCATAGCTGTATATATGCATCAACGTGCAAACATACACAACCGTTGGTCCGATGTACATGAAGAATCCTTTTAAACGAACCAAAATAATTTCAAAGGTAGTGCGTGATTAAAGCACAAAAAGTTATATCTATCCGGAGTATATCATGTACACATGTATATGTCAAATTATGCGTAAAACTGTAAATGTAGGGTGTA
The DNA here is from genome assembly GCA_964016985.1 of Anodontia alba. NCBI lineage: Eukaryota > Metazoa > Mollusca > Bivalvia > Lucinida > Lucinidae > Anodontia > Anodontia alba. Next base: position 33,691,176 of record OZ024823.1, read on the forward strand.
GTTACATTATTAGAAAAACATCGGACACACGGCACATTTTACAGCTTGCGTGTTCAAGTTCGAAGCTGGAAGTGTCTATCTCAAGACCTTGGAGATGAAACAGTTAAGGTTTCAGGAAAAGGATAAACCTTCAAGGAGTTAATTCCGTCAAAATTATTTTACATTTTTTATGAAAAGGATTCTACTCTAAATGGGCATATGCTTTCCTTTTAGAGTAGACCCTTTTTGGAATGGTTTTTTGCCAAGGAAAGCAAAACGGCAAATCTAAAAAAAAAGCGTTGGGCCCCTTTTCCAAAATGTCGGAAACATTGCTAGCTATATCAAGTCCTCCTTTAGTTGTGAAAAATGACAATCTAAAACATGCACTATCTGGCTCTATATTAATATACAGTCGAACCTCAATAACTCGAACCTCTTTGGAACCATGGAAATTTGTTCGAGATATGGGTAGTTCAAGTTACTGAGGGTTAATCATGATGCCAGTCAGGAAGTAAATGGCGATAATTTAGGTACTTTTTTTCGATCTTCTAGACAATAATCATTACAATCACCTCGATAAGGTGATTCTAATAAGTACACACAACAACACTTTTATGATATAGAAAAAAAACTCCTAAAGTATTTGTTTTTTTTTTAGCTATCGCTAGATTTTCTTACGGACTCAAAAGCATGTTCGAATTAGCCATGGTAAACGAGCCATCGGTGTTCGAGCTATCGAGGTTCGACTGTATTAGGTTTTTATTTTTAGCAGCTGTCTGTTCATGTTCCAGAATAAAGCAAAAGGCGTCACAAGTCATCCTTTACAATTCCGCCTTGCAGCGATCGTTATTTGTATAAACACCAGACTAGTAAAATGTGAAAAAGTTGGCTAAAAGTCCATAAAAAACTAAGAAAGGTTTTAAAACGTAAAACTGTATACATACACCTTTAGTTGTAGAACCATTATTTCCTGACACATTGTAGGCGTATTGTCGCCAAATGCAGTTTGCAGAACACTTCCTTTATCCTCAAGTGGGGCGCGCCATGCGAAACATGTATTCGGGCATATACGGACGGCGAAGGCTCAGATCAGCCTGCGCATCCGCGCAGTCTGATCAGAGCCTTCACTGTCCGCTAACAGAATTAATTGGCACTTTAGACTGTATCAAAGGAGAGCAAATGACAGGGTGAGACTCTGAGCATGCATGGGACGAATCTGAATCGGTGCATTTTGCGCATGTTCGAAGACACGTTTTCGCTTGGTGCAGTTCATTAGTGACTGCATGTCACAATCCATCTTAGAACAATAACTCCAATATGATCACACTGCCTTGATATGTATATTTCCAATGACAAAACTAAGTGCATATAAAAATAGCCGGGAAATGTCACGATCATGTAAAACAACTCTCCTAAGGCACTGAAAAAGTTCATTAAATGTGCCAGTGCACGATTAATTTTTGGAGAACATGCTTATCCCATCTAAAGAAGGGAAGGATAACCGTAGGCGTGACTTAACTGCAACTGGGGTTGTGTGCCGTTAGGCCCCCATAAAAGTATCCCCGTACTTCACCATAATGCATTTTTTTTTATCTTTGAACCCATTTTGGTAGTTTGGAAAAATCATATATATTTTAATGGCTCCATATTAATCAAAAATAGACATTATTTGTTTGTTTGTTTTTATCCAAGAAAGGTTTAACAAATCGATATATAGTATTAATACGATCATAAAATGTGGCACCTGACCGCCTGTACACTTTATCGCATCTCTGGATTAATGTTGACCACATTAATTCAGAGATACGATAACAAATCATTTCATTTTTGATCCAGTTCAAGAACGAGAGACTAACTGAAATATTACAGGCTGTCAGGTGCCACATTTTATGATTGTATTAATACCATATATAAATTTATTAAACCTTTCTTACCAAATAAAATGTCTATTCTTGGGATTATGGAGCCTCCATCACGAAAACATGCCTATATATTTTTGACCCCCTTAAACCCCCTTTTATATAGTAAAACTGGGGTTTGCAGGGGTATACTTTATTTTTCTTATTTCAGCTCAAACACATAGATTGTGAGTTCTCGTTAGAACCGCCTCGGCGAGGCGGTTCTATCGAGTACCCACAATATATGTTTTGAGCAGAAATATGAAAAAATCAGAGTTTTTTATCTGAAAATTTTCAGGTTTTTGCAGTTGAAATTTTCTATATATTTGAATAGGTGTGTTTTCGTAATGTTAAGCGTGTGCTAGGCCCTGCCGACGACACTTCTGTCATATGAAGAGTATCAGTTTAACCAGGACTCGGATTTTCTTTCTGTTATATGTTATTTGTTTCCAAGGGCAACCTTTCCAGTCAAGCCAATGACTTTAGCCCATTTATGCCTAGTGGACGTTTCTACCTAAACTCTTTGGACAGATCCATTTCAAAGTGAACACAGATGTCTGATTAGTTTTACTGTTACAATCTTTTATAGAAATAACTTAATGCAAACAGTGTAGACCCTGATCAGACGCCGCGTTCTGTGCTTTTAAGGGACGCTAGGCATAAATGGGATAATAATCTTTTTTTAAACAATAAATTCTGAAACAAAGATACCGTTATCATAAACTAGGTAAAACATTTTCTACGAATTATCGTCGTCATGCTGAATTAATGTCCAAATATAATGTTGGTTTGAAAATACTTCTGCATGAAGGTCTGACCGAACCGGAATTTTATTATGACTTTTCTATAAAATCAGAAAGATTGTTGGCAAAACTTATTTTGGGAACAGTCTAAAAAGATTGTCACTCGCAACAAAAAAAGATACTCTGCGGCAAACTGTATGCATAGTGGTTATACCAATTACGGTCGATAAATTTGCTTCCCTCTTAAATTGCGGTGGGTGGGTCGTCATTTAGCCTTTTGCTTTGTTTCATGACAATGTTTTGATTATGTGTGCTTTACCATGATGTTTCACTGATGAAGTAGCGAACCCTGTGCGGACTGAACATATATTTGTGAGTTGGAGCTGCATCAGAATTAAGGGTGAGGTTTCGCGAAGGTAAATCTGGTTTAAGCTCTTCCCCCCTCCTGAGTAGATTTCCTACTGGCCGTTCCAAGGCGGTTCGTCTGCTTTGTTTGTGCGTCGATGGTTTCATATCGAGGGTTGAGCGCAAGACTATGGTAACTCAAACATATTTTTGAAACCCTTTTTTAGAGGCAACTTGGACCCCTTTGTAAACAATTTGCTCATACGAGCAATGGCACCTAAATTTTCATTGTTTACAGAAAGAAATGTCGTAATCTTCATAATGCCTTCATGGTGAGGAGATTAGGTTTGGGGAAAAACAACCATCTGAGTTATGCTAGTCTTGCGCTCAACCCTCGATATGTCGTCGCATTTGTCATTATTTGTTCCTCATATCTCCTTCTTTTGGTGCCTCGGCAGGGCTGTGTTTAGTGACTATGGCATTTCTTTGGTATCTTCATTTATATTTTAGCCGAAACGAACATCAGTTCCTTTAACATATGTGTATCCAATGCAGTGTGTGTGGGGGGGGTGGGGGGTGGGGGGAGTGTGTGTGTGTGTGTGTGTGTGTGTGTGTGTGATTGCATGTTTAATATATAAAAGCATGACAGAGTTTGCATATGAATGCATATACTTATAATTACTTCTCCAGGAGAGATAAGGAATAAATAAGGACAACACAAACACCACATATGAAATAAACGTCAAAAAGATTGCCTTTGGAAACAAAGAACACACTACGAAATAGAAAATGGGAGTCTAGGTTTTATTGAGACTCTTTATAAGCAGTATGAAGTTTGCAACACTGCTTACTCCCTCTTACGTATACAGGAGCAGAACTGCATTTGCAAATATTCCATGATAGGCCCAATGATCCCTAAGGAAATGAAATATAATTTGCACTATGGTGATGTACGGGGAGACGTTCTACCGCCGCCACACGGCACTAACATCAGCTGTGGTGTAGTAAAATAAACGTCAAAAAATTGCCTTTGGAAACAAAGAAAATGGGAGTCTCTGTTTTATTGAGACTCTTCATAAGCAGTAATGAAGTTTGCAACACTGCTTACGCCCTCTAGCGTATACATGAGCAGAACTCCATTTTCAAATACACTACAATGGGCCCAATTATTCCAAACGAAATGAAATATAATCTGCACTATGGTGATGTATGGGGAGACGTTCTACCGCCGCCACACGGCACTAACACCAGCTGCAGTGCAGTAAAATAAACGTAAATAAATGCCTTTGGAAACAGACTCTTCATAAGCAGTAATGAAGTTTGCAACACTGCTTACGCTCTCTAGCGTATACATGAGCAGAACTCCTATTTTAAATATACCACAATAGGCCCAGTGATCCCAAAGGACATTCAATATAATCTGCGCTATGGTGATGTACGGGAAGACGTTATACCACCGCCACACGGCACTAACACCAGCTGCAGTGTTAACCACAGACGCACAAACGCAAAGTAAATTATATTGTTTTTTCACAGAAAATAGGCGTTGGTATTGTAGCGTGAAACCGGGTCCTCTACGAAGTCAAGCACCGCGGTCACCCATCCAGGTATTAACCGCGATCCTCCGTTGCTTAACTTCGTAAAAAAGCCAATCACTCTACCAGTGTCGCCATAAAAGCCGGCTTCCACAGCGAGGCTGTAGAAGTGATATATCACTTATCGATTTGCCTTGTGAGGCGTGTGTGACTTCGGGACGAAGTCAAGGGAAGAGGTGGGAGAAATGTAAGCGATATATATCACTTCTACAGCCTCGCTGTGGAAGCCGGCTTTTATGGCGACACTGGTAGAGTGACTGGCTTTTTTACGAAGTTAAGTAACGGAGATCGCGGTTAGTACCTGGATGGGTGACCGCGGTGCTTGACTTCGTAGAGGACCCGGTTTCACGCTACAGTATTCCATGTAAATTGTCCCCCCCCCCATCCCCTCCCCACCCCCTCCCTCCCCCCCCCCCCCCCCCCCAACCTCCAAGGACACAATTTGCATGAAATACCAAAGCCTATTTTCTGGAAAAATAATAAGAAATATATTTCAAAATGTCGTCTATTCTAATTTTTCCTTGCATGCTAAGCATTGAGATCAACTAAAAAAACAGAAAGCAGAAGTGCAGTATAACTATGATGTTAGTTACCGAGAAAGTGGGCTCACATTCCTATCCTGATAGGTATTTCCTTCTCGCCTAACGACCTAGTGTGGGCTTAACCCATTTATGCCGAGTGGACTCTTCTGCATTTACTCTTTAGACCGGTTCATTTCAAAATAGAGAGTCTCTGGCTAGTTTTTCCTGTTTATGGTATGTTTGTCCTAAATGAAAACAGTGTAGATCCTGATCAGGCTCCTCGTGTTGCAGCGTCTGATCTGGGTTTAGACTGTTCGCCAATATCAATTCTATGTGACGCTAGGCATAAATGGATAAATGCACGATCAAAGAACTTTGTCTTGTCGAGAATCAAAATAATTGATAATTATGCAGGCGAGGCTTTTATTCGGGCTCCATTCTCAGTAGAGTTTGCATGAAATACAGTTTTCCTTTTTTTTTTTTTTTTTTTTTTTTCTTTCGATTAAAATAAGATCAATATTTTCTGTAAAAAAAAGCATAAGCTATGAAATAATCTTTCTGTTGGGCTCAGCTCACAAAGCCACCTTGATTGTCTTCGACAAGTTATGTTGAATAAATACTATTTCGTGTAAAACGTACTTCAATTTCCTATACTTTGTATAGCGCCCGTCATGAAAACGCACCACGAAACAGGCTGACGTTACATACGTATTTCAAAGTGTCAGTTGTTGATTTATAAACACGTTGCACAATACCTTTAAAGCATTGCCGATGAAAATTTTATGTTTTTTTCTGCGATAGTGTTTTCCCTGGGCTAAATAATGAAACTCAAAGGTATCGTCTCTTGTGTTATTAGTAATGTGTATAAAAGTTTTGTAAATCCATGCCACGGCATTGCCAAGCAAAAACGTCATCTATATGAGCCAGCGCACGACAAAAACCTACAAAACGTGTGCGATCAGCGAAGACTCAGATCAGCCTGCGCATGCGCGCAGTCTGATCAGAGTCTTCGCTGATCGCGTGTGTCTTCTACAGATTCCGGGCTATCCAAAGAGGGATAAACAAGAAGCATTGTCATACTGGGTGAATGTACAGGTTGATCGGAGTCTTTGCTGGTCACACAGGTCTTATTGTAGGTTTTGTCGTGCGCTGGCTCAATATAAGAAACCCTGCAATGACGAATCGGCACAAAAGAGGAAAACGTCAGCAAGTAACAAGTATAACAGAGTCAGGGCTGACCTACTGGGAGTTAGCGAGACGTTTTAGCTGTACTCATACGACATAAATGAGGCTAGATCAAGCGATATGCTTCAAGCAGCGTGGACGACATCCGCCAGGGTGTCAGCCTGAAACATCTATGCAACTTCTTTGTTGGGTTAATTCAAACGTTACGTTTGTTTTGTTATAATTTGTTCCTCATCTTGCCTTCCGTAAGTGCCTCGGGGAAGCTGTGCGTCGCGATTGTAGAATTTCCTGGGTATGTTCACTTATATTGTTTCATTGTCATACAACGCAAGAGTAACAGTTTTCAGCAAGCCTCCACAAGAGACGCCGGGTTGACATACCTGAAGAATAAGCAGACCAATACCAAGACGACGTTTATATGACTTTTAGCTGACGGCAAAACATCAAATGATTATGCAACATTATGACGATTGAACGCCGTCGTATCATATACGTTGAGGTATCGGATATGTTACGTTGAAGTTTCGGTGATGTTACATCGGAGTTACTGCGGTTACATACCACGAAAATAATGTTTATGATACTTGTTTCACAAAACGTACGATTAAATTTTTTCTTCGCTGAAAAAGATGGTGGCTTGTGATGCGTTGCGGCCGTGAAAGGTTTCCCTGTACATATATTTACTGCTGTTATAATGTCTTCCCCAGAGATTGTAGTTACAACTAACTGCTATTAACATTCTTTTTTCCGAATGACAGTATTTACTATACAGCCTTGGGAGTGCATCGTGAAGGTGGTATTTCCTAGGTATCTTCACATGAATGATTTATAAAATATCAATGCATGGATTCAGTACTTTAAAAGTTCAATGCTCAACTGTTGATTAATATAACTGCGCCGCAACATGAGAAAACGTACCCTCTGAAATGTTCATCCGCATCCTATCAGCGTCCTAGCTCTCGCCATGATGATTCCTTGCATCCTTCCCAGTAAGCATTCTTTATAAATCTATAGCGGGCCGTTATCGGCCCGCTATAGATTTATAAAGAATGCTAGCTGGGTTGGCCATCCAAATCTGTCCCTGAAGATTTTGATAAAAATGCGCGAATGCGCAGGCTTATCTGAATCTTCGCTAGGTGCACATGTCCGAAGGGTAGCTGACGGGCCGATAACGGCCCGCTATAGATTTATAAAGAATGCTAGCTGGGTTGGCCATCCAAATCTGTCCCTGAAGATTTTGATAAAAATGCGCGAATACGCAGGCTGATCTGAATCTTCGCTGGGCGCACATGTCCGAAGGTACCTTTCCTGGCGTTGCGGCTCAGTCGTGCATTGCCTGGGCAGCTACTCCTTAACCCTTGTCATGCTGAATAAATTAAGATGTCACGCCCACTTCTAATTTCCGGCCAATCAGATTACTTGATCCGGGTTTTTGATTGAAATTCACATATTTAATGACAAATTGTGCAGATCCAGATCAGTTGGCTTCTTCAGAAGCCAACAGATCTGGATCTGCACTGTTTGCTAAGACAGGGCAAGTCGTGTTCAGCAAGAGAAGGGTTAATGTCTGTCATGACGCGGTTTGTATGATTGAAGACACTAGGCGATAAATAATGTGTTCATTAAAGACAGACGCCTAGTGATAGCTATCTTGCGTGATTTATTAACGTGTTTACTTCCACTGTTATCATAACTCTGCAAATTCTCAGGTAACCCTTGCACAAGTAGTTCAATGTCAGCAGAATCTTAACCTTTTCCATCCTGAGGTTTTGAAATGGACTTTTGAATCGCTGAATTTGGACATGTCCATTGTTACTAATAAGGATGTTTGTAAAAATTCAAAACAGAACGGCAAACAATAAAGATCCCGATGATACCATCTCATTAAGGATCTACACTGTTTGCACATGTTTCAGGTTTGTTTTGTAGCGCTGAAAAGGTTAACGTTCTATTTGATAAAAATACTATAGTCTTACTATGAATCAATTGGTTTCTGAATGCGCACTAAAGGATCCTTTCTGAGATGAAGGCATGAAACAAAACTCCCAGTTTCTTACACTGTAAATGTCATACGAATAAAAATCTTAAAGGTTGCCTTTGGAAACATATAACACACGAAAGAACTGAATTTGGAGACCCGGTTTTATTACGTAACTTTATATGCAACAATGAGTTTTGCGAAGCTATATACCCCCTCTAGCATCGGCGTAAGCGGTGTTTGATTTTCACATCACGAAAATATACCTATATAATTTTGATCCCCTTAAACCCTATTTTTATATAGTAAAACTGGGGTTTACAGTAGTATACATTAGTTTTGTTATTTCTGCTCAAATTTCTCCTCGGCGAGGCGGTTCTAACGAGTACCACAATCTATGTTTTGGGCATAAATATGAAAAATATCAGAATTTTTATCTGAAAATGTTCAGTTTTTGGTTGTAAAATTGTTAATATATTTGAATAGTTTAAACGTATAATATTAACATATTTGAACATATACAAGACATGTGTTTACTACTTTACAATATTATACAATGGGATTTGGAAGAAAGTCAACTGACTTATGAAGTCCGTCTCCCAATATTATATTTGAATAGGCGTATTTCGTAACGATGTACCTAGAATACGCTCAATGATTCCAAAGGAAATCAAACTATAATCTGCACTATGATGAAGTACGGGGAGACGTTTACTTTATGGACTCATTGTGTTACACAATCATAATACTTTCAGCCCGGCATACCGACAGATACCTGTGCTCGGGACGTCTCATCAGGAACTACACTGCTTGCCATTCTTGGTTTGGTTTCACACTGAACTTAGTATAAAAAGATGGCCAGGGAGGACAACAATCACAGAACCTAGCCTACAAATGGCACTCAGAGGAAGAGCAAACAAACCATGACAAACAATAACAGTGTGGGGAATCCATGTGACCAAATGACTAAGCGCACGGAGTTTGTTACTATTTTTAGCTCCGCATCAGGTAGGATATTTTTCGAATATCTCAATTTGTATCTTATGGACTTTGTTCAAATAAAGCTCACACGCGGAAAATCATGCTCTTTCCGGTGGTATAAGCGCTATTCTGCAGTCTGGTCTGATTCTCGAGAACTTTCGGAGAATTTGTTTTCGTCAAATTTATGTTAATTTTCCCGGTAGCCCAGATTGACAGCAAAAACATTCTTCGAATGTTCTCGAGAATTAGATCAGATCGCAGAACAGCGCTTACACCACCAGAAAGAGCTTGATTTTCCGCGTACTCTGCGCTTTTTTTGAACAAATTCCATTTGGTATTAATAGAAATATTCTAAAAATCCAACCGTATGCGGAGCTAAAAATAGTATCAAACTCCGTGTACCTAGTCGTTTGGTCACGTGGATACCCCACACTGAGTAAACAAACCACAAACAAAAGAAAAGCAAGCAATCAGGGCCCAGTTGTTCAAAGCGTCGTTAGCTTAACGAGCTCGTTAAGGGTCATTTCGTTAACTGTTTTAGCAGATTTAATACACAATATTCTGATATTTTTTGCTGAAAAAATGTGAGTAGCTTTTGCACTGCAAAAGCTACTCACATTTTTTCAGCAAAAAATTTCAGCATATACGCGTATCACTCAATCTAAATTTTAACGACATCGTTAGCTTTGAACAACTGGGCCAAGCTCCCTATTGCCCAGTAGGTTGGTCGTGATGATAGACAGGATCCACTAAGCACAACATAAGACAACATACAGGACAAAACACGGAAAGCCCCGCAGTGATCAGCCAAAAGGACATACAAAGAACGAACGACATCAGAACCACCGCCTTAGAATGCATCACGGAAACATGCCTATATAATTTTGACCCCCTTAAACCCCACTTTTATATAGTAGAGCTGGGGTTTACAGGGGTATACATTATTTTCTTATTTGTGCTCAAAAACATAGATTGTAGGTACACGTTAGAACCGCCTCGTCGATGCGGTTCTAACGAGTACCAATAATATGTTTTGAGCAAAAATATGAAGAATACCAGATATTTTTTTCTGAAAATTTTCATTTTTCAGTTGTAAAATTTTCAGTATATATGAATAGGCATGTTTTCGTTATGGGTCAGTAGTAAAAGGTGCCGTTGTGTGTGTGTGTGTGTGTGTGTGTGTGTGTGTGTGTGTGTGTGTGTGTGTGTGTGTGTGTGTGTGTGTGTATTGGGGTGGGGCGGTAAATCCATTTTACAGGAACCAAATTTTCATCTTAGGTTTAAATATTGGAAAACAAAATACACAATTAATGTTTGGCTCGCATTGAGGCACACTATTTGAGGCCTCTATTTGCATCAGAGGTTAGGCACTCTCAGAGCAAATTCAGCAGACAACATGATACGCGATACTTTTTGCTTAGAAACGGATAAATATTTCAACAAAATTTGTTTTATCGGGAATGGAAGAAAAATATTTCTAAAAGTCGTTGGCTGAAAATTGTACGCAACTAAGCGTTCATTGTCTCAGGTACATGTAAATTACAACGGTCTTTAATTAACATGAAACTCTGATTCACATTCACTTACCCAGAAACGACCGGGAGCTTTCGTAAACGGAAATCAAGAATAAAACGGTGTTAAAACAGTTTCTGTGTAGAATCGAATTTGTAAACGCTATATTGATTTGTTTGAGAGGACTGAAAACACTTAGTGGAATGTTTGCCATTTTCACCAAGGAAGACAACTTTTGTGACTTCCGGTTTGCTTTTCGGCACACAAAACACCTTAAGCATGTTAAGGAAATGCGTTTACTCTACAAAGAAATGATTTTCTCCCCATGGAAGTATTTTTTTCCGTTTTTGAGTAGACACGTTTTGAGAAGGAGCAAAGATAATTTTGATAGAGTTCCCTCCCTTAAATGCATCCCATCCCTTAATGTGAAAATATTTCTTAACATATATATGTACAATGGCGGCCCCGATCAGCATTACGAAAACATGCCTATTCAAATATACTGAAAATTTTACCACCAAAAAATGAAATTTTCAGATAAAAATTCTGATATTTTTCATATTTCTGCTCAAAACATAGATTGTTGGCACTCATTAGAACCGCCCCGGCGAGGTGGTTCTAATGAGTACCCACAATCTATGTTTTTGAGCAGAAATAAGAAAAATGTATACCCCTGTAAACCCAAGTTTTACTATATAAAAGTAGGGTTTAAGGGGGTCAAAAATATATAGGTATGTTTTCGTGATGGAGTGTGTAGCTAAAGGTCAGATCAAAGACATTGTTCTGCCCCTTCTGAATAGACACTGTAGATTATATCGGCGGATAGAGAAGGTCCTGAAATTACTGCGAGGAAGCCGATTTAGAACTTTGTTTGCATACTAAATAAGGACTTTTACTTATGACATAATTCTGAGATGTTTTGCAGCGCAATACAACAGTACTCCAGAGAGAGAAAGAGAGAACCATTTTCAATATCGATGCATTATTTTCTTCGAAGGTTGCTGTCTATGGCCGCCAACCGAACATTGTTAACTTTACAATTATATCTTTTTTAACTGCTCCAAGGATGATACGTGCATGCCAGTTCATATGAATCTTATACCGAGAACGATCCCCGCAGGATACATGAACAATCACTGGACCTAATATTCAAACATTTAGAAAACAACATTAATTATCTCGTTTTTGCGCAACGCACGGAAATGTTTCTCGTCACCGTGTAAAGTTACAGGCCAAATACTTACAAAAAAAAACACAAAACACACACACACACACACACACACACACACACACACAAACTGTAGGATACGAACGTATATGTTTACAGTATTTTGTTGAGACAGACACGACTGAATAAACATACACCAGGTAACTGCCATGTTCACAGCTAATAGATTCACTAAAGTTTGTTATTTATGATAATATGAAGGAATGACAATGAATGCACAAACTAACCTTCAACTGATTGGTGACTACTCACAATGGGTAACTGGAGTGAAATTGACGTGGAAATACCAGCCAAACCAATAAACTTTCCAAACAAATTTCAGTTAGGTACGGCTACGTAAAAATATCGCAAAATATTGCCCGATACTATAGACATGTACATATCCTGATTTAAAGTATTTGTTATACTGCAAATAAACTTTCAGGTATTTATGATTGTATAGCAAGCCGTCATATCGTATACACGTCTCCTCTCTAAAGTTTCGATGACCGCCATTTTGTTTATTTTTTACGCATAAATGAATAACTAAAGATAAACTAGCATTTCTGAATTTTATTTCGATGTATTTCCAGTCTGATATCTTAATTAAGCGTTATCCGTCCGTTTGTGATCCCGAAGAAAGCTTGAACCTCTTCTAAGATCTCCTAAGAGCGATTTTAATTCACCTTCCGTATTACCTGCAATACAAGCCTTGAAAACGAGACATAGTCACTATTATTTCGTGATAAGTTCTTTTCTGAGGCAACCTGCATTCATGATTACTAGCCCGTTTATGGTTAATACATTTTCTACCCTCTTTAACTGCACAACGGTGAACCGGTCTTCAGACTAAATGTCTGCTCCTTCAACAGAAGCTTGGCGACAGAAGATCAAGGTCTGTTCTAGGGCCCAGCGATCGTGATCTTGTTTGAGGTAAGGAGTGAAACTCTCCCAATATACAGGGTAAATAGGGAATACACTTTATGCGTATATCAACAATATAAATATTCGTTCGAATTTTATTTTCCCTTCTAGATTAGGTTTTCATGTTATGCGTCTGTCCACTACATCTATAACGATTTGAAATTATGTCTGTGATAACATCGGCAAACACAACATTTTGCAAACATGCAATTTCTGTGCAAATGGGATGTTTGCATGAACATTTTATGACCATTCAGCTCTTAAACTATTTACTTGTGTCATATCCTAATAGCCATCATCACGAAAACGTGCCTATATAATTTTGACCCCCTTAAACCCCACTTTTATTTTGTAAAACTGGGGTTTATAGGGGTATACAATATTTTTCGTATTTCTGCTCAAAAACATTGATTGTGGGCACTCGTTAGAACCGCCTCACCGAGGCGGTTCTAACGAGTACCCACAATCTATGTTTTGAGCAGAAATATGAAAAAATATCGGAATTTTTTATCAGAAAATTTTCATTTTTTGGTGGTGACCTTTTCAATACATTTAAATAGTCGTGCTTTCGTAATGTATTTTAGCCAGGGTGCAGCAAATCCGTCTATACGGCAAGTGCGCGATTAGGACATCTGCGCATAGTCTGATTAATGTTTGTATGGTGAACATGAAAACCTTACTTACCAGTAAACATATAATTAAGACGCTGTACAGAATGTGCAAATGTCAATACTGATCTGTGTTCTTCCTTTGTGCTGCATGTTTGTGTTTGTTGTGCGCCAGCTTATTTTATTGCACAGTATTTGGTTTTATATGCTATGAGCCGCAACGTAGATGTGCGCCCAACGAAGACTCAGGTCAGCATGCATATTAGACTGTCTCCAGTCTCAAGTGACTTAAATTTTTTCTTATAATCCTGCTTGATAATCCACTAAAATAAAACCAAAAAAATATCATGACTATAAAGTCATGACATTATTTTGGTTTTATTTTAGTGGGTTATCAAACAGGATTATAAGAAAATATTTAGTCACTGGAGACTGGAGCCAGTCTACATGCACATCTGCGCAGTCTAATCAGAGTCTTTGCTAAGCGCTCTTTGAATAGATAAGGATCTAAGGCCTCCTGAGGCGGACAGCAAAGACACTGATCAGACTGTGTGGAAGCACAGTGACTGTGCGGAAGCACAGTCTGATCAGAGTCTTTGCTGGTAGCACTTGGTTCGAAGGTACTTTTCCTCCCCTTTCAGCTCATATCATTTGGTAGATATCTCTGTGCACGTGCCACAGGGAATTAGTAAGACGGCGATTTAAATACAATAATTCTGAAGCTTTCCGAGGAGACATGTTGTAATTGCACGCAATTAACAACGTCGGAAAACAATTTGATCGTGCCAAGAGTTTACAAGTCGGTTTTCAGTGACGTTGCAAATCAGACTTACACATGTAATATACTGATGCTTTAAATATATGATAATAAGTTCTCCCTTTGCCTGAAATAAGATTAGTTTGTCTTTAGAATAAGTAATGCAGGACTTTCACTACCCCTAAAATGAAAACGGTTCAAAATTCCTATTTGAAATGTATTAAAACATTAAATCATGCTAATTCTGTAAATCATGACGCTTTTGTGTTTTGATTAACATTTATGTTTTCAAGGCTATTTTGATTCAAATGACTATCATGCCTATAAGTGATTCAAACTATTATAACTGAGCCAGCGCACGACAAAACCTACAATTAGACTTGCACGACCAGCGAAGACTCAGATCAGCCTGCGCAGCCGCGCAGTCTGATCAGAGTCTTCGCTGATCGCATGCGCATTCTAAATTATCCAGGCTATTCAAAGAGAAAGAAATGAGAATCCGCGCCATACCGGATTGGATGTGCAGGCTGATCTGAGTCTTTGATGGTCGTACAGTTCTTATTGTAGGTTTTGTCGTGCGTTTGCTCATATGTTGACTTTGGTGACAAGAGACCACTTATTCAGTATACTAAATTGTGAATGCAAAAATATCTATGGAGCTCCAGGCGTACTTTTCTAAATACAAAAAATCCCTTTCTTGCACAGTAAATTATATATTAAAAGATGTCTTTTCTCTGACAGTACAAGTCTTAGAGAGAAAGAGAGAGAGAGAGAGAGAGAGAGAGCAAAAAAAAAATCACCCCAATTTTTCCAATAGTGTACACTTGCATATTTGAATTTGGATCTAATCATTGCATCTGGATCTACATTGTCTGCAAACGGCCCTGGTTTGGTCTACAGCCCAGCATAGCACTGCACGGGTTAAGCAAAATGTCCAGGAGGAGACACAACTACAGAAAGTAGCCTAGCAAAGACACCAAGAAGAAGAGCGAAGTAACCAGCTCCCTTTTCCCCAGGTCCACGCAGAATCATAACGAAAATAGCCTATTCAAATATATTGAAAATTTTACAACCACAAAAGGAAACATTTTCTGATAAAAAAATGATATTTTTCATACTTCTGCTCAAAACATAGATTGTGGGTACTCGTTAGAACCGCTTCGCCGAAGCGGTTCTAACGAGTACCCACAATCTATGTTTTTGAGCAGAAATAAAAAAAAAAAATATTGTATACCCCTGTAAACCCCAGTTTTACTATAAAAAGTGGGGTTTAAGGTGGTCAAAATTATATAGGTATGTTTTCGTGATGATTGATTGTGTTGGGGTTTAACGGCACGTCAATCTTTGTGGGTCATTTTGTGTCGTCTCCCAGAGAAAAGAAGATAGATAAAGAAGATAGTAGAGGAAATGAAAGAAAGGGACAGGGGAGAAAGAGGAAAATGAATGAAAGTCAAGAAACAGAAGAAATATAAACATTCCCCTTCTACCCTTACCTGCTGCAAAGATAGCAGGCCTTGTCCAACTGTAAACCAGTCTCAGTAGGACGCCCCGGTGACGTAAGATACATGACACCTTTGCTTCAACCCAATCACCTCCTGTAGGTCCACGCAGAAGGAAATATTCTTAGTTAAGACTAAAACGTACACTAGTACATTGTTATGAAGTAAATGAGCATAATTCACGCAGGGTGAAAACAGGCGTTTCCTCTTCATTCGGTAATAATATCACCTTCCTAGAATAATTAATTCTTATTTACATTTATGTGTTTTCCTGCTTTTGGATTGGCGGAAAAGCTTTTATTCATTTCCCGATAAAACAAAAGCATCTGATAATGTTTTTATTTATATATATATATATATATATATATATATATATATATAATTTAAGATTTAAACAAACTTCAACAAAGAATTCCGGCCCAGGATCAATACTGATGCAAGTACTTCAGAAAAAAAGTGTATAGGGAGAAATATGAAATACCACTGGACTGAGTGAGGCTCGAACCCACGCCGGCTACGACGGCAGCGCCTAGCCCTTCAGAGTCAGGAGACATAACCACTGCACCACTACGCTTGTTAAAAAACAAGTTTCATGGAACAGTATTATGCTTGATTTCTCTGAATGACCTGTCGGATAGGGTATATTTTTGGTGCGCTAGCGCACTCATTATATACAAGGAACTCTCTGGATCCATCGGATACTGAAGCTTGAAAATATTATTATAATTTAAGATTTAAACAAAAGCAGATAAATAGTATTCTTTTGGTATCTGTTGGAGACACTGATAAATAGCGCTGCCAAGAGAACTTCTAGACGTATACTTATTTCCAGAAAGCATTTTCTTAAGCCTTGGAAATAAAAAGAAGTCACAGGGACTCAGGTCAGGTGAATAAGGTGGATGGTCCAAAACTTCTTTCACCTTTTCAGAAGCCAAAAAAAGACTTAACAACCTCACACTTATGAGAGGAGGCGCTGTCATGTAAAAGGTGGACTCCTGACCATCCTTTGCTTGGTCGTTTCTTATTGTAAAACTCTTTCACTTTCTTCAGTACAGAATTCTTGTAGAATCGGCCAGTGACTGTATGACCAGATGGACAAGGCACTTGAACGACTGGCCCATTGAATTAAAGAAAATTGCATACAACATCTTTTTCCAACGTATGGTTCTCTTGGCAATACATGGGCGTTTTTTATCTTATCGCTTCCATTGCTTATTATCAGCCCTTCTTTGTGGCTCAAACATGTGCACCCAGGTTTCATCACCTGTTAGCAAGTTAGAAACCCGACTATTACAGCCTTTGTATGTTTTCAAAAATTCCCGGGCACATTTACCCACCTAGCGCAAACCTTTCTCAGGTCCAAACGCTTTTTCAGAATTGTTTGCACACTGCCTTCTGATATGCCAGTACAACTAGCTATATCTTTGACAGACAATCGTGCATCATGTTCGACCACAATCTTTACAGCGGCGATATTAGCATTGGTAACAGAGGTTTTAGGCTTTCCAGGACGGGTATCATCTTCGACAGAAAATTTCCCAGCTTTAAAAGCTTTAACCCACCTAAAAACTGTGCGCATTGAAATGCTGAGGTCCATATATACCATAAAAATTATTAAATATCTGCTTTAAATCTATATTAACCCTAATGCGGCATGTAATAAAGCTACGAATTTCAGTCTTCTGGTCCATGTTCCAATGTAACAAGTAAATTGGTCAGTGAATATGACTGCATCTATTTCAATTTGATATAACTCGGTCAGTTCGAAAGCAATTTGCACGAAATAAACGGGTATCATTAGCTATTCAACACACCATTCAAGTGCAGTGAAGCATTTTAAAATATACCTAGGATAAAACTTTTTGCACGACCCTCGTAAACCCTTCGATTAATACTGTCCATAGAAAATATCAACCCGCCAGATACACAGCCAACTGAACCGCAACGTGAGAAAACGTACCGTCTGACTTGTACGCCCAATAAGGACTAAAGTCAGCCTGCGAAACCACGCAGTCTGATTACAGTCTTCATTGTCCGCATGAAGAATTTTTGCATTCTTGGCTATCCAAAGTGCACCTTGGGGAAATCCGGAACAGACTGTGCGAATGTGCAGGCTGATCTGAATCTTCGCTGGGAGTACACTTCCGAAGTTACATTTTCTGACGTTGTGGCTCAAATCATTTAACCTTGAGCGTTTTGGTAATTATACGGTTTTATGGATAGTCTGAGACATCTATGCTGGCAGATGCAGTGTAGTAGAAAGTGAGAGTCCGAACCGATGTTATTTTGGCCATGTCATGGGAAAATGTTGTCTTAGGTGTATCCAGACAGAGCATTACGAAAACACGCCTATTCAAATATATTGAAAATTTCACCACCAAAAAACTGAAAGTTTTCGGATAAAAATTCTGATATTTTTCATATTTCTACTCAAAACATAGATTGTGGGTACTCGTCAGAACCGCCTCGCCGAGGCGGTTCTGACGAGTACCCACAATCTATGTTTTTGAGCAGAAATAAGAAAAATAATGTATACCCTGTAAACCCTAGTTTTACTATATAAAAGTGGGATTTAAGGGTGTCAAAATTATATAGGTATGCTTTAGTGATGGAATGTCAAATGCATTTCTCTTAAGAGGAAAATATATACTTCAAGGTAGGTAACTCGCTATGAATCGATTTCGTCTACCCGAAAAGGGATAGATTTGCACCCAATGTGAGCAAATTCTTTCCTTTTTTAGTACATCCATTTACAGAAGGGAGTCGATGTGCAGGAAAGGAACTATGAAACTATGAAATCAGGAAAAGCCTTCCTTATACAAAATGGCGGAAAGTTCTGTGAATTGATTCTGTCCTCTTCCGAAGAAGAGGTCTACACTAAAAGGGAAAAAAAGTTATCTTCCTTGTAAAAGTGGCGGACAAATTATCAAGTGTATTAAGTCCCTCTAAGTTTACTGCAGTCTATTTCAATGGAGGGAAAATGCCTAAAGCCATGCTACAGATATGCAGGATAATCTCTCTCTGCGGATTTTAACTATGCTGGAAGACACGTTCTCTTTTTGTTGCCAATTTTAATATTTTAATGACTCGGCTTGTCAGTGCCGTCTCGCGCTTAAGTTCGTTTAAGGTGTATACGAAGAGTAAACATCAATATTAGTCGGGGTATCTGCGCAAATTGCATGGTTATTTTACTGTTCTACCCGAGATCCCACAGTATCAAGGGCAGCAGCAAAGGCATTAGTCATATTGAAGCACCTGAAGGAAATCCAAAAAGTGGTTGCTTAAAACAGTTGCTTGCTTAATACAAGAAAGTTTACTCATATTTTCCATATACAGGACCTGAAAAGAAACTGGCCTTTAAATACAGGTTATTGCTTAATACAGGTGGCAGTCAAGACAGATTTGACTGTGCTTTTTCAGGACAGTTTCTGCTTGCGTTTAGTCTCTCAGTGTGACACGGCTCCATTATGCGATTTTGCAATAAAACGAATCACTTAATCGAAATATTATAGACCAGACAGTAAAGCAAGGAAGATGGGAAAGAAGCCAACTAAATACATCAAAGACAAATTAGCCTTATTAAAAAATCTGTTTCTTTTTGGGGTGATCTCACTTTGATTTTGTGAGGTATGTCCCGCGTGGACAAACACATGTACCAGCTCAATTTTGAGCTGGGTCACATCATTTCCTACAAGATAGCATTTGCGCCAGCGAATACTCAGATCAGCCTGCGCCTCCACGCAGTCTGATTAGTTTTCGCAGTACACTCTGTGGGTAACCAAACATCCAAAGCGTCTTCAGGCGGACAGCGAAGACTGATCAGCCTGCGCGGATGCGCAGGCTGATCTGTCTTCGCTGGGCGCACATGCAGTCTTGTAGGAAATGCTATCCTCTGACTCATTTGATAGCTATCTGATTTTATCCCTTTCTCAGACAGTTCAGATGACGTTATTTATTATTGGTTGTCATTGTATTTAATTATATGATAATTTCCATGTCCTATGTGCCTACAGCAAGGTTGACAGTTCCTCGAATCTGTATATTTGACGCAGTCGTCCGAAAACTGCCGCAGTTTTTAGGGAGAAGTGGAGAAAATCATCCAAGAATTATCATCAAATATTTAGTAAGTCTCTTTCCCTTTTCAGTGGAAGATTAATAAACAAAAACATTTCCTTAACTATTTTGTGGTTTCAAACAAATCTATAAATTATAATGCTCCATTTAATCAAAATTCAGGCAGCCCCACCTCTCTTCGTATCTCTTCAACTGCGTTTACCCTTTCATCCCGGCAGACCAAAACATACTTGTGCAAACACTGTAGATCCAGATGAGACGGCTCGTAACGAGCCGTCTCATCAGGATCTACACTATTTGCCATTCCGATTTTTATATTTTAAACTGAACCCCCATTTGCATCAGAGGACATGTCCTGATTCAAAGATACCAAGATACCAAAGGTACCAAAACGTTCATACCACGAAGTCAAATATTGCTATTATTATAGACCCCTACATCCCACGGTTTTTATTATATGTTATACGGGGAAATAGGGTGTTCCTCACATAGATTTGTTAACGTTATATTGTAGTAAAAACAATGGGAAACGCGTGGTTCAGAAATTACGAGGAAGTGGTGCGTTGTGTTACATTCTAAAGGATCCAATGATCAGAGACATCTCTGTGGACATCGCTTGGCTCGGTGCTAGCCAATAAGAATACTGTATTTAGCCTAAATATTCGAATCATACTTGTTTTAATATTTGTACACGTCAATTTGACTACCCGATGATATGCATAGAATCTGCTGAGTAAGTGGAAAAAGTGTATACCCTGATCAGACGCCGGGTTCGGCGGCGTCTCATCCAGATCTACACTAGTTGCTAAGGTATGTCTGTCCAATGTTACGGTATTTACCTTGTATATATGCTCACCTTAACTCCTTACCATATTTGGCTGGTCATAGATGGGTATGCAAACTGCGTTGCTGTCATATGAAAAGTTTCAATAAAAACAATACAGTGAACCCTCTTTACAACGATAGCATTTGTTTCCAAAGATATTGCCATTAAAATGAATTTGTTGTTGTAAAGAATTCTTAATGAGCAGAATGGTATGCAACAAATGCTATGTTTTATTCTTATTTCTTCATAGAACGTATGTTTTGAATATTTGTTAGAATCGCCTCGGTGAGGCGATTCTAATAAATATCCAAAACATATGTTGCTTGAAGTATTAAATAATAATGTTCTTGCATAATTTCTACTTCACTATCACCTCTTAAGAGAGGGTTTCCGTGCAAGTCAAATTTTGTTGTTGTATCGAGTGTCGTTATAATGAGGGTTCACTGTACTCCGATTTGTGCTCTTTATGTGTCCTATGTTTCAAAGGATAACATTTTAAATACTATAGGACTGTACTAATATTTGGATTAGTCCATTTTACTACCCGATGATGTGTCTGCTAAATGACTGGCAAAGGGCGTTCGGTGGGGCCAGCTCTGTATCTACACTCTTTGCTCTGACCAGTCTATCAGAATAGTAAGAGTAAATCAGGTATCACGTTTTCGTTGATACTGCGCACGCGCTGTCAAACATATGCAGGCTTTAGAATTTGTACGTGCTTATAATAATGGAGTAACATCCAGCCTTCGGGCACTAGTCAGAATTCATTTGCAATTAACGTTCTTGTTTGTCTCGATAATCGACTGAGAAACGTGACTACCCAGAAGGCACTTGATGTGAATACAACGTCGCCTCAACGTCGTTGCAACGTCATGACGTTGCATCGACGTTGAGCCGACGTTGTGCAAACGCCATGTGCCTGCTGGGTATAGAGTTTGGAGACAAATGAAGCAAGGGAGATAGATGCACTTTCAGTGGAAAGTAACTCTCTTAAATTATGCTGCTTCTCTTCTGAATAGAAGGCTATTCTAAACGGAAAAATATTACGCCCAAAAGGAATACCTTATTTTCTTCTTTCTGTAAAAGAGAGTACACTTAAAGGAAAGACTTTGCTCTCTCTATGAATAGAAATCCATTCCTTCGGAATAGACCATTTATCAGAAAGGACTCGTAGTGCATGAAAGCAAACAGAAGCCCTTGTAAAAATAGCAGAACATTCACCATGTGCATCAGCTTCCCTTTATCGTTTTAGCAAATTAACTATAAGGATAACAATTGTAACTAAGTTAAAGCTTAAACTGGTATGAGCGAGAGGCAAATATCCTTGTTAAATAACGAATGTTGCGATTATTCTTAAAGATAGGATAACAAAGCAATAACACTCACAGACCCTTGTGTCGGATTTAACATCACGAAAACACGCCTATATAATTTTGACCCCCTTAAACCCCACTTTTATATAGTAAAACTGGGGTTTACAGGGGTAGACATTATTTTTCTTATTTCTGCTAAAAACATAGATTATGGGTACTCGTTAGAACCGCCTCGCCGAGGCGGTTCTAACGAGTACCCACAATCTATGTTTTGAGCAGAAATAAAAAAAATATCAGCGTTTTTTACCTGAAAATTTTCAGTTTTCCGAAGTGAAATTTTCTATATATTTGAATAGGCGTGTTTTCGTAATGAAGCCTGTCAGTCCAGGAAAGTAGAACAGAAGATGGTGAGTATATTGTCTCTGAGTGCAGGCAGGGAAAATGATCCAGAAAGGGGACTTAAGACTGATTCATTTAACCCTTAACTTCCTGTCATTTAAGCAAACAGTGCAGACCCTGATCAGACGCCGATCACATTAAATCACTGTGATGAAACAAGGATGGCGGCACACATCAGACACTGAGCACGACCCAGGGTCCGATAAGAAACATAACATAAGGTACCCAACCAATATAGATACTGCGCTTACAGTGTAGATCCAGAAAAGGCGGCTTGTAAGATCTGGCTCATTCGAATCTACAGTGACTGCCATTATGTTTTAGTCTGAGAACTTGTTTGCAACATTGAATATGTCCAGTGTCAGAGATGCAAACGTCCGCCTCTGACGGAAACTCGGGGATGTATTTGTTAGCGCCTGTCGACTACAGAAGAAGATGATGCGTGTAATTAAGATAATAATTTAACAATAAATAACGCATCACGAAAACACACATATATATTTTTGACCCCCTTAAGCCCCACTTTAATATAGTAAAACTGGGGTTTACATGTGTATACATTATTTTCCTTATTTCTGCTCAAAAACATAGATTGTGGTACTCGTTAGAACCGCCTCGTTAGAATCTATGTTTTGAGCAGAAATATAAAAAATATCAGAATTTTTATCTGAAAACTTTCAGTTTTTGGTGAAGAAGCCTTGGTGAGTTCCAGTGAGAAAAACAAGCAAAAGAACATTATTCCTTTTGTTGTACAATATAACACTTCGCTACCAAACTTAGGCTTGACGATAAACAAATACTGGGATTTGTTTAATCTATCAAATAAGGAAAGTTTAAACTTTCTTCACAAACATAAACCAGTTGTAGCGTATAAAAGACCTAAAAATCTTCAAGACTGTTTAACAAACTCAGCATTGAACATTCAAAAAAGAAAGGAGTGAAACTACAAAATGCAATAGACGCCGATGTTCACATTGTAAGTCTATCATAGAAGGTACTAATTTTACCAGTACTAACAACAACGAGACATTTGAACTACGTTTCAGTGGTACATGTGCATCCAATGATGTGATTTACCTTATTACTTGTAAAAAATGTAAAATGCAGTATGTTGGTCAAACACATCAGTTACTGTCTATGCGTATGAACAGTCATAAATTTAACATTAGAAATATGGATGATCCCAACTTTTCATCAAATGTTGCGATTCACTTCAATTCTGATGAACATTCAGTGGAAGATTTTAGATTTATGCCTATTGATCGAGTTTCTGATAATATGCCAAGACTGCTCAAAGAGACATAGTGGATCCATAAGTTGGATACTTTATATCCTAAAGGACTAAATGCTAAAGTGCTCTACAAATTTTAATTGAGCTGGGGTGCGGAAGTTTCTATAGTTAAATGTGTGCCCTCAGCGAGGACTCCAATCAGCCTGCGCAGCTGCACAGTCTGATAGGGGTCCTCCCTCTTCATAATTAATGGACTATATTTAGTCTAAGTTAATAGGACTTATCAGACTTATTAGTTACATTGTTTCAATTTGCATTTTAAAGCATGTAACGTCCAATAACGTCAACATCGTTTTGGCGCTTTTTACATCACTTCCTGCCGACGTCAACGTCATTTGGCGCTTTAACATCATTTCCTTTTCATGTTGTTATTATGTATACTGTCTGAAGAAGGAATATATCCGAAACATGTTACAGTAACACTGCTGTGTTTATTTTATTGTCAGCGGTGAAATCAGTGTATATCTGATGAAAATAAAAGTGGTATCAATCACTAGTGAATTGATATCGTATCATTTCACTATAGTGAATGATACGATTTATATTTTCACTCTTCGCTTTGGACGACTTCGGTTTTCTTCACTGTTTCAGAAGTGGATATTACCTCCACTTCAGATTTTTGAACACCTCTAACTTCTTGTTTCTGAACTAAATTATCATGTGGTGGTATGCATTTTCTTAGTTAGAATGTAAGGAACATTATAGTATCAAAATTATTTTGATTCGCCGAAACTTTTTGTTTTTTGTCTCTCCAGCGGTTCACATGTTAAACACTGAGTGTCGACCCCATGACGTTCATGTTTTGTTTGGTGACGTTACTTATGACGTCAGAAACGCGCATTGACATGTGAACAATAAAATAAAAAGAAAATTTACTCTTTTTCAGTGAATACCATAAAAATTTTCATCTCGTGTAATGAAAACATTCAAATTTTCACTCGTGCTTCGCACTCGTGAAAATACTGATGTTTTCATTTCACTCGATGACAATATTTATGGTACTCACAATAAAAGAGTAAGTATCCTCTATTTATTTTGATTTTACTTCACCTAGTTTTTGGTGGTAAAATTTTCAATATATTTGAATAGGCGAGTTTTCGTGATGGCTTTTTTATTTTTTTTATTTTTTTATTTATTTATTTTTTTTTTTTAGCGGCACTAAGGCCATTTTTTGTCTTTACCACCACAGAGTGTGTCATCCAATACTACTGGCGACCCTGTTATTTTCGGTTCTTTTTTATTAACCTACAGTCGGCTGCCATTCTGTTATTATTACAGACGATTTTAGGTTAATCAAACGGACCGAAAATGATAGGGTCGCTTACGGCGGTAAACAAAGGGCCGCTATAAGGAAAAAAAAAACAAAAAAAACAATGACTTTAGCTTTATAAATGTTGAAATTGGCGTACAACGTCGGATGTATATTTCAAAATGTCGTCTGCTGCAATTGTGACTCACACTTCAGGAGTTAAAGAAATATGAAATTATATATAAATACAGCTATATGAGTTGGATTTGAAGCAACGTTACAAGGGAAATTATGTAACAAAATCTAGAAAATATAACTATATAAGAAATATGCAAAAATCTATATATTGGGTTCCCCACCGCTTCCCCCACCACCCCCCCCCCCACCCACACACACAGCCCACCCCCGCCCCGCCCCTCGCCCCGCCCCCGGAACATATTTTTACGAATAAGATACATGCATCGTACCCAAAATTAAACTACGTTAAAAGAAAAGATGTCTTGAGACGTATGAGGACAGCAAAAGCCCGTATCAGAAAGGAGACAATATGTATAAAATGTCAAAATCTATTTTCTGTGAAAAAAAAAGAATATATCATTAGTTCGTGGTCTGCTGAAATATCCCAGAGAGTGGTTAATGTTCATAGGAATAGATTCCCTTGGTATAATTTCTACCATTTCTTCACAAGGGAGACACATTTAGTGACTTGCTGTTCGCTATTGAATATCAAGTCCTCTTGAAAAGGGGAACAAAGGCTTTCGTGTTAGAGTAGACCTCTTTTTCAGAATGAGGCAAAACGATTTTGAGAGTTTGCCTCTCCTTGAAGTGTACCTATTCCCCTTAAAATTACATTATATAGCAGTATGTATCAACGGAGGCAAGGGCCCTTTTTAGCAAAAGTAGGCATTGCAGAATGGCCTGAGCCTGTGCTTGTCATATAAATATATGTGAGAAGGTACATTTTCGCTTGAAGCGGTTTAGTTGTAAACAACAAATTGACACAATAAACTCCACCCATTTTACTGGATGAATATACTTTCATTCTGTTACACAACATGTTTTCGACTGCAGAACACCATTTTCCAAATACAGCCCATGCCACCTCAAATCATACGAGTCGTATCTATCATTTGAGCAGCAATGTTAGAAAATGTACCTAATGTACCTTCTGATATGTGCGCCCAACGAAGACTCAAATCAGCCTGCGCATCTGCGCAGGCTGATTTGAGTCTCCGTTTTCCGCATGAAGAAACTTTGCATCCTTGGCTATCATAAATGCGCCCAGTGAAGATTCTGATGAGACTGCGAAAAATGCGAAGGTACGTTTCCTTACGTTGCAGCCCATTTGTCCATGATATAACGTTTTATGTATAATTCTAGTGGCTATGATATTTAATATACCCATTAAGTTGATGCTTTTAACCTACTGGGATTGGTAAGGTTATTGGCATAATAATATTTGCTTGCCATGGCAGCAAAACATTGAACTGCGATTCATCAGGAAAACATGCCTATATAATTTTGAACCCCCTTAAATCCCACTTTTATATAGTAAAACAGGAGTTTACAGGGGTATACATTATTTTTCTTATTTCTGCTCAAAAACATAGATTGTAGGTACTCGTTAGAACCGCCTCAACGAGGCGGTTCTAACGAGTGCCTACAACGAGAACCGCCTCAACGAGGCGGTTCTAACGAGTACCTGCAATCTATGTTTTGAGCAGAAATATGAAAAATATCATTTATTTTTTGTTAGAAAATTTTCAGTTTTTGGAGGTAAAATTTTCTATATATTTGAATAGGCGTGTTTTTGTAATGACTTAAGAGGAAACTGGACACATTTTCAGTGAAGGCAACACTGTCAAAATTACTTATGTCTCACTTTAGAAAAGGGGTCTACTATAAATAGAAGGAATTGTCCCTGCTGAACAGATGCTTTCTTCTTACAGAAGACCCCTTTTCAGAGGGGATTGTTGTGCAGGAAAACAAACAGGAAGTCACAAAAGCTGTGTTCCTGGTAGAAAGCAGAAAGTCTGCCAATGTACCCGGCCCCATAAGGAGAGAAATAAAGCTAATACGTGTATGATGTGATAAAAAGAATGACGTACAATGAGGAATCATAAATGATAAATAGAATATCACCTTTCTATAATAATTAATTCTTATTTACATTTATGAGTTTTCCTGCTTTTGGATTGGCGGAAAAGCTTTCATTCATTTCCCGATAAAACAAAAGCATCTGATAATGTTTTTATTTATTATTTATATATATATATATATATATATATATATATATATATATATATATATATATATATATATATATATATATATATATATATATATATATATATATATATATATATATATATATATATATATATATATATAATTTAAGATTTAAACAGTACTTCAGAAAAAAGTGTATAGGGAGAAATATGAAATACCACTGGACTGAGTGGGACTCTAACCCACGCCGGCTACGACGGCAGCGCCTAGCCCTTCAGAGTCAGGAGACATAACCTTGTTAAAAACAAGTTTCATGGAACAGTATTATGCTTGAGTTCTCTGACGTCTGGTCGGGGTCTACACTGTTTATCAACTCACACAGCAGATTTTACAAACACCAATACTTAGTAATATTGACGTGTTCAAATTTAGAAGACAAGAAGGTAATGGAGTTTAGCTGTCCCAACGTTAAGGGTAAAAACGGTATGTTAAAACTGAACACTAATGACGTTTCAACAGAAAACCAAGGTATGCAATAAGGCTATGCAAATGTTCATAATGATCAGAATTTAGCCATTTCGCATACGTTCAGCCTTTAAGTTTGCTTTGCTCAACACGAAAATATACCTATATAATTTTGACCCCATTAAACCCCACTTTTATATAGTAAACCTGGAGTTAACAGGGGTAACCATTATTTTTCTTATTTCTGCTAAAAAAACATAGGTTGTGGGTACTCGTTAGAACTGCCTCGGTGATGCGGTTCTAACGAGTACCCACAATCTATGTTTTGACCAGAAATATGAAAAATATTAGAACTTTTGTTTGAAAACTTTCAGTTTTTGGTGGTGAAATTTTCAATATATTTGAATAGGCGTGTTTTCGTAGTGAACTAATGAACAGTAAATACAACTCATGTGTACACAAAAATACAGATTTATTAATATTTAATAGTATATGAGATACTGATGACAAGAAGAGGATAGGCAAACAATCAAAACCAACAACACACAAGCCACAATCCAAAAAGCAAAGCCATCAGCCCCATCTTCCCCAACAAGGCAATTACAGTGTTAGACAGGATCCACTAAACACAACAACCAGACAATGAAGAAAAACACGAATAAAAACCCGACAGCGAGTGGCCACAATGCCACATAAAGAATAAACAACATCAGAGTCACCGCCTTTAGACGGTCAGTAGTAAAACTACCTACTGTCCTTTTCGACATCACCTGGAAAGGCGGTTTTTTTGTTTGTTTGTTGTTGTTTTTTTTGTTTTTTTTTTCTTGCTTGGCGTTTTATTTTAAATGAAAATATTTTGTATTTTATCAGAAACCATTAAATTAAATTTACGGCCAAAAATTGGTCTGACGTATGCAATTTCTATAGTAAAGTGATTTTTTTTTTTTTTTTTTTTTTTTTTTTTTTTTTTTTTTAACGGGGTGGGGTGGGGGTGGATTTTTGTCTGAGAAAAAAAGTTTTACTTTTCTGTGTTGAATTTGAGTAATTGATGTTTCACAACAATATTGTGAAAATTTAAGAAAAAAAAATTAACAAGCAGATTTTGTTGATAATCTGCCTCCAAGTTACCTAGTACCTACTTATATCTGCATAATTTGCATTCATTTTTACTATGGGAAAATGAAAATATTGCATTTTTTAAAAACCAGTGACTAGAATAAGGTAATTACGACAAATGGTTTTGCATTAAATCACAACAAAAGTTTTCAAATGTACTTCTTATGTGTAAAGCGAAAAGCAAAAAGCGACTTTCTGAAAGATGTCGAAAACACAGTAAGGAGTTTAAATCAATATCACTGGTTCCAAATCTTCACTCTGGGTTCAAATGTTGTAAAAATATAAATTGATCGTTCGGTTCGCATAGAGGCTCCTTAACTCAATTAGTGAAACATCACAGAAAATAAACGCGTAAATCAAATTAAACCGCTATGATGAAATACGATGAAGTCTCCTGGTAGACACTGGCAGACAGAGTTAAAGAAAATCCCTAGTTCAACCAACATTATGAAAACACGCCTATTCAAATATATTTAAAATTTCACCACCAAAAACTGAAAATTTTTTTGATAAAAATCTGATTTTTTAATATTTTTGATCAAAACATAGATTCTTGGTACTCGTTAGAACCGTCTCGCCGGTGCTGTTCTAACGGCCACCCACAATCCATGTGTTTGGGCAGAAATAATGTATACCCGTGTAAACCCCAGTTTTACTATATAAAAGTGGGGTTTTAGGGGATTTAAATTACATAGGTATGTTTTCATGATGTGGAAGGACCCAACTAGGACATACCATCAGACATCAACAGAAATCAAATTTATTCTTTCATTTTCAAATGCTAATGCCAATACAGTAAAACTTCAAAGTCTCGAATACCGATGACTCGTTTACTGTGGCTAATTCGAACTCGTTTTTGAATCCCTAGGAAATTCTTCCGACAACTCAAGAAATTTACGGATGTTTCAGGATATGTTTTCATATTTTATCATGAAAATGTATGTTGTGTGTACTCGTTAGAATCGCCTCATCGAGGCGATTCTAATGAGTACACTCAACATACCATGATTATATAGAAGATCGAAAAGACATCCATAGATTTTTTCCAATTTGTCTCCTAGCCTATTTGGCGCTATGATTAATCCTCAGTGGCTCGAACTACCCATGTCTCGAATACATTTCCATGGTTCAAAAGATATTTGAGCCATTGAGGCTTTACTGTATCAATTTTGTTAGCTAGTTGGAAACAAACATGGTTTTTGACAAAAGATTTTATTAAAAATTTGAAGTGGAAAACAGAGAAGATCCTAATATTAATAATGTTCATTTTGTGCCATTACATCTGGACGTATCGTATTTGCAAATGCTTTCTAGTATCGCCCATGGCGACGGCAAATGCACAATTATGGGATCTTTTATTCCAATAACGAAACCAAATGTGCCGTGACACAGCATTTCCTAAATGATTGCATCCTGCCTCCATTACAAGAACACGCTTATTTAAATATATAGAAAATTTCACCTCCAGAAAATGAAAATTTTCAGATAAAAAACTCTGATAATTTTCATATTTCTGCTCAAAACATAGATTGTGGGTACTCGTTAGAACCGCCTCGGCGAGGCGGTTCTAACGAGTACCCACAATCTATATTTCTGAGCAGAAATAAGAAAAATAATGTATACCCCTGTAAACCCCAGTTTTACTACATAAAAGTGGGGTATAAGGGGGTCAAAATTATATAGGCATGTTTTCGTAATGTCCGCGCAGACTAATCAGAGTATTCGCTGTCTGCCTTGAAGACGTGTTGGATCCTTGGTTACCTACAGAGGCTGATCCGAGTCTTCGCTGGGTACATATGAATTCTTGTAGGAAATATCGGCTTTTATGGTGTCTGAGCAGAATCTGCCCCGTTTACTCAGGCCTGTCTGTCCTCCAACATAAGGTTCACATATTGTGATGTCATTGTCTGCGTAAAGTGCGAACTGCCTGAATCTGTTGTTTACCATAATGGTAATGCATATTTTTAATGATTTGCAGTCTGGATACAAAATTCAGCAGACGATTTTTTTTCTCTCTCTCTTATTTTTTTTCCCAGAAAATGGCTTATGATATCATAATGCGAATCTCCCCTAAGTAAACAATGCGTGATAAAAAGCCAAATTCTAGTTGTTCGGAAAAATATGAAATAATATCATTATTGTTATCAGACGGATTGCCCTGAGAACCCACCCCACTCCCCCCAACGTTTACTGTATTTACCGTAAGTATTCGGACAGAACAAACAAAGCATGAAGACGCAGATCAGACGCCGTAGAACGCGTCTGATCAGGATCTACAGTATTTGCCGCGCATACATCAGTTCGTAGTCACATCTAAATGTGGTAAAATTTATATGTTTAAATTGTAGGACAAATAACATTTGTGGCAAATACTTTAGAAAAGGGTTCGACTCTCTGTAGAAAACCTAACATTTTTCTCTTATAATTTCTGAGTATCCGCTGTCTCCATCCCCGCACCCCACACACCCCCACCACCACCACACCCACACACATCCCACCTCCCACACACACACACACCTCCCTAACCAATTTTTGTTTGTTTGTTTGTTTTGTTTTGTTTTTCTTTTTTTTCTGTTGTTGTTGTTGTTGTTGTTTTGTTTACAGGTTTGACAGTCAACTTCTTTATACTGACACTCGACAAAACGACAAAATTCGTGATAATGATAATTTGACTTCGCTCAAGGGGTGACGTTTAATCATACATTATGCATGAGTATTGTATTTAATACTTCAAGAAACACATGTTCCAGATATTTGTAAGAATCGTCTCATTGAGGCGATTCTTACAAATATCTAAACCATGTGTTGTTTGAGGAAATGAGAATAGAACAACCCCTTTCTTACATATAACTTTGCTGCGTTTAAGGTTGTTTAAGGTTGTAACGAAGGTTCACAATATATAGGCACCATCAAATCTTTGATGTTCGAAATATGACAGATACAGTTATTTCAAACAGCACCATTTATAAAATTGATATAATTTAGTGAAAGAAAGTGAAAGTATCTCTAGTTTGTCCACTATTCTCTGCTAAGTAAATGGTTCATGCCATTTCGTGCTAGAAATCATAGGCTGCTTGTGGAAGAGGGTAGATGGAATAGAACTGTAATGAATGAGAGGCACTGCATGTATTGTAATTCGGATATCGATGATGTATACATTTGTATCAGTATTTGTTGCTATGCGGGCTGATTAAAAGATGAAAAGGCGAAATGCTGACAGCATTATTTTATCATAAACCAAATAGTACCAAGACTGAACAGATAATGAACATATCAACTGAGAAAAACTTGCAAATTTTGTTCAGATTAGTTAACATTATTGTAAAGAAAGCTAGGGCTTAACAGCTTCATACGAGTATGTATAGTGTAAAGATAAGTCTATACCTGTAATTTATTGACCATATAAGCTGACTGACTGTTTAGTATGGGTAGACCAAATCATTTTCGAAAAGCTCTATGTATCCATGTAAGGGGTTTTTTTACCAAACGAAAGTTATTTTAACCCTTTGAGCACTAAGCAAAATTGTAGCAGACGACATTCTATATTTTTACTATTAAATCATTGAATATAAGACTATATGCAGGCAAAAATACAAAAAAGGTGTCTCCTGCAGTTTTGATCAGCGCTTCAAGAGTTAGAGGTTGAGACAGAACGCATTATGTGATGGCCGTGACGAGCGAAATTATGTGCACAGATAATCTTCATTGCTTATATATAGAACCTGCATTTGACTTCATTTACCCTTCAATCGTCCTCAGACAGCCAATGTCAACATTAAAAAGCATTTGGCTAGATTTGTTTCCCACTTTCCTTCTAATTTCGTACCCAGATAGGCCTCTTGATGTTTGGTTTCTGATATCGCCAAATCGCGTGAAAACACGCGGTATTCCCACACGTTCTGTAAGGAAAATTACCGGAGCTGTAAAATCATTTCCCGTGATAAGAGCGTGTTCAGATAAGGTTACAGCTTCAAAGAAACCCATATCAATTTCAGGACTCATTTCAAGTCACTATTCGATGCTTTTTAAGTATACGCCACTGAAACGTATGCGAATACATCTGTATAGTCATTAAATTTAACAGCTTCTGTTATTATATCTATCAACAGCAATGAGATAATAGAAACCGACACGAAGAAATGAACTATCGTTTCAGTTTCTTCAATGTCTTTGAACATTGGTTTACCAAAAACATGCCTGGTAGAACAAGGAGCCATTTTATATGTTTTATCACTTGTTTGGGTAGAGACCTCTGATGTAGTACAGACCATTTGAGATATGCCATTTAGACTTACAGCCATCGTCTCTTTTAATCGTTTATGTCATCTTTGAACATTACGAAAACACGCCTATTCAAATATATAGAAAATTTCACCTAAAAAAAAACTGAAAAAAATTCAGATAAAAAAACTTTGATAGTTTTCATATTTTTGCTCTGAACATAGATTGTGTGTACTCGTTAGAACCGCCTCGGCAAGGCGATTCTAAGGAGTACCAAAATCTATGTTTTCGAGCAAATATAAGAAAAATAATGTATACCCCCGTAAATCCCAATTTTACTATATAAAAGTGGGGTTTAAAGGGATCAAAATTATATAAGCATGTTTTCGTGATGTTAGTATTAATTATTTGGCACCGTATTTACCCATGAGTATCCGGACACTTCAACTCCTTACCACACTTCCCATGAAATTTTAATAACTCCTTCCCTACCTGTTAGTGTGTATAAACTGCTTGGTGAGAGCAAACAGCGTAGATCCTCATCAAATAGCACGCAATGGGAGAATCGGAAGCGGTGATCAAGGAATTCGTTTATTTTCTTAAAAGAACACAATTAGAATTGCAATCATTTTCAGTAGCAAGAATGTGACATCTAAATGCCAAAACGAAATTACGGCTTTAAAGTGATGCTAATTTTGCATAGTATGTGAAGTCATACATTTCATAAGTGACGTCAAGTGACGTGCCTAATAAATTACTTTTTTTTTACATAGACATTTTCTCAAAACTGAAGAAAAAATTTGTTCTGCAAAAACTTTTTTTTTATCAATGCACCTCATCGTGCATAATATAGAAACTACTGAATAACAAAAGACTGCAGAATAAAACCCTGAAATATTACCCCTTTTCCCAGCGAGCATTCTACGTAAATCTACATCGGGCCGTCATCGGCCTGTCAGCTACCCTCACGGGCCGATGACGGCCCGATATAGATTTACGTAGAATGCTGACTGGGTTATTTTGTTTTCGAGCATCAAAGTTTCGGTGGTGCTTACAGCTAAATCAATAACATATACCCAGTCAGCATTCTACGTAAATCTATATCGGGCCGTCATCGGCCCGTCAGGGTAGCTGACGGGCCGATGACGGCCCGATGTAGATTTACGTAGAATGCTAGCTGGGTATACAGAACAGGCGATTATTTGGAGATAATGCGTACCGTAACTGTTTTATGCTTTCCTTTCAACATATTAGGGAAAGTAGTGCTTTTTTGCTTGGCACTTTTCACAGAAGAAGTTAACTCATAAACTTTTGTTATGATTTGATGCAAAACAATTTGGTCGTAACTGCCTATCCATACTTTTTATTCTAGTCATTGGTTTAAAAAAAATCGAATATTGTCATTTTTTTTCACATGATGAAGAAATCGGTAGAGTAGGCAAATTGGAGGCTGAATTTCAGCAAGCTCACCGTGTTCAAATATTCAGATCTTTTTTAACAATATGGCCATAAAACATAAAAGATTAAAATCAACAAAGAAAAGTAAAAACAAAATATTATTAGAATTTCGTAACTATCACTTTACTATAGGTCAGACCAATGTTTTGGTCGTAAATTCAATTTAAGGGTAACTAGTTGAGAACAAAACACAGAAACGGAAAAAGACAAATGGTATTTGATAAGAAATAGTCAATCAGAACAAAATATTTCCATTTAAAATAAAATCTCAAGCAAAAGCGTCTTTCTGAGTAATGTCGAAAGTTCTGTAGTATATTCTCAGTATTGTAAAATAATATCAGTTCTGTATTTTACAGTTCTACCTGTGAAACTTTTGTATATTTACAGCTAAAATACAGACGTCAGATTCAAAAATAAAGCTTGCACTTTTAAATTAAATTCAGCTGAGCTAACATGCATTTTCTTTCAGTGCTAGATCTGTACATAATTCCTTACAGACAAGACTTAAATGCTGAAGATTTTCAACGACATAGCTGACAGACAACGTCCTCAGCATCCCAATGATGTCATTGATTTTTTAGGTTTTTCTTTTTCTATAAATTACTTTTCTTCCTAATTTCCTTTGGATCATAGTGTTTTCTAACGAAAATTATTAGAAGTAATAAAGAAATAAAGACTCTTTTTCTTAAATTTGTTGATCACTCCTCGTACATGTAATCAGAAAAAAATGCGGTCATGCGCAGTGTGATCGGGGCATGCTTTAGGCTGCTCATGATTTAAAATCAATGAAATTCACATTTAGTCTGGATAAACTTCGTGTACTAAGACGAGATTGTGCGCATGCGTAAACTCGCCTGAGCATTTAAGCATGCGCAATTAGCACAGCCTGAAGACGGATTTAGGTTTTTGTTATGACGTCGTTCGAATAAACAAAAGGAACAAATCAGTAAAGCTTTTTATTATCTCGCCTGTATCCTGTCAGATTCTAAATTAACAGGTAATTACATTAAGTATTAATAAGTTTCGACGACTGCTGTGTAAATTTCCCTGAAAATATGTGGACCTTTATAGGTGTTAAATTGGCACTTGTTGGAAATAAAATCTTTCTACAGCTTACATAATGATGTTGTATGCAATTAGCACTTAAGTAATTTCTACGCTATGTGCACAGATCCAATTAAAGAAAATTAGTTTGTGTTAATTCGCCCGCAAATTTTGAACGTTTCCTCATAAATCGAATGAATGAAGTTTGAAAAATGCAAAACACAATAATCTTGGAACGAATTATTGCAGAGCTCCTCATAATAATGTAAGCAAGTACTTAGATTAACCTTTACAACTCTCTGATCTAATTCAGCAGACGACAGAGTGATGGTATGTTTTCTTATTTTTTCAAAGAAACAAGTTTTAAAATTTCATGCAAATTGTCCACAATTTGCATGAAATTTCAAAACTTATTTTCTAGAATAAATAAGAAAAGCATTTCAAACTGTCGCCTGCCAAAACTTTTATCCAGCATGCAAAGCGAAAATGTTGGTTCTGTATCTCCATATATCTGTCTCAGTATATCTGTCTCTTTGAGACGAACCAATGATATTAAGGGAAAGTAAAACACTGTCAATGGAGACAACTAATCTCAAGTGTTTTGCTCCCTTCTGAAATGGGGTCTACTCTAAAAGGGAAAAGGAGAGCAAATTTTTTCCTTTTAGAGTATATCTCTTTTTAGATGGGGATTATTGTGCAGGAAGGCAAGCCGGAGGTCACATAAGTTGTCTCCTTTATTAAAAATAGCGGAAAATATAGCAGGTGTATGCTGTCCCCTTAAGGAGTCTCCTGAACACCCACTGAAGCCGACTTTGCAAACACAAATCAGAAACAAAATCTTAGAGCTCAACAGTGTATTAAATACACCAAGGCGGACAATCACGTGATTCAAAATTGATAATCTAACTATTTATTGTTGTTTTCTTTCCGTTTCGTAATAAGTATTGCACAATTCTTTTTACACTATGCGATAGTTTTCAGAAATTACACCGACTGCACCGTACCCGGAATCAGAAGCACTTCTTTTC
Source organism: Anodontia alba (assembly GCA_964016985.1). NCBI lineage: Eukaryota > Metazoa > Mollusca > Bivalvia > Lucinida > Lucinidae > Anodontia > Anodontia alba. The sequence goes on from OZ024823.1 coordinate 33,727,621, forward strand.
GCCATGCCAACTTTGGACAAAAATGCTCCAATTTTCTTGCAAATCTTGACAGAAATGTGCTGATGCTATTTGTAGGCATCACACTTTTGACATACCATGCCAGTTGTGATGGTTATTTCCCAAATGACACGTTTTGAAACGGTTTCATGTCGACTCTCGTTATTTCGACCTCGCTTATCTCTCAGAACCGCTTATCTCGAAGTGAAACTCTGGTCCCTGTTTAAACATGGAAATCTAACAGTAGGTAACAAAATATTGTGGAAAAGAGGAGAAATTGCTCCTAAGGAGCAATTTCTCCTCTTTTCCACAATATTTTCACTATTATATCTAACTTCAGGATTTAAATTGCACATTCATTTGTTAAATGTGGTTGTTTGATTTATTGTTTTTCTCAATTCCGCAAATCTGATATGTCGAGGTACGGATATCTCGAAGTATTTCAGAGAGTCCCTTGGACTTCGAGATAATGAGAGTCGACTGTATTTTTTGTAAATAGATGATAGTCCATACTTGATTCAGTTCAGTACAATGATTAGCAGATAAATCAAAAGAAAAACATAATGATAGGAGTCAGACCGTGTGATAAGTGTCACTCTGAATATTACAGCAGAAAAAAATGCATAGGAGTCACACACCACAACTGCTAAATTTCAACTTATACTTTCTAGATTATTTTTGAAATAAAGAATAACGCACGTTTTCAGTACTACCTAAAATTAAGCCTTACCTTTGTTTGATAACAGACGTGTGTTTTAGATAATCATACTTAGATAATAATATACTTATTTAGAAGTTTGTTTGTTTTCCATTTGGTGGCACAACCCAACTGAAGCCCAACAGAGACTAAAGCAACTTCCAATTTTCCAATGGTGTAAGGAGACATTACTCATCCCTACACTCCCCAAGTAGGGGCATTTAATGTAATCAAATGCAACTAAATAATGGGCATCTAAAATACATATATTTTTTTTTAAATACATAAATTTGTTACCTAATAATGGGGGTCTAGAGGGATTTGTCCTCCAAATGCCAAAGAATTTTGATACTGTAGTGACTTGAAACATTGTTTTTCAAGCACAGATTATATTTTTTAATAAGTGACCAAGGACCATTTTATTTTTTCCACAAAATTGAAACCAGATTATTTTTTTTCTGTTTAAAACCAGATCTGTATTTTTTTTTTTTTTTTTTCAGAAAAAAAAAAAAAAAAAAAAATCAGCTGCCCGCTCCCGACGATCAAATGGTCCGTCCCTAACCTATCAGGATGAAATATACAGTCAGGAGTGTGACATTATTTTCAAAAGTTTTACCATGAATTATTTATGGAACGGAATTCCGGTTTCCTGATCCCGATGAAAACATCGAATATGACGAAAGTAGATGATATAGAGTGTAGAGCACAGTGTCGAATTAAGTCATTCCCTGAAAAATAATGACTGTGAAATAACTCATTCTCTGGAAAAAAAAACGCATTCTCTGAAAAATAACAATTGTGAAAGATAAAACTCGGTCTGAGCAATTACTGGTATATAATTACAGAGATGTTATATTATGCAAATAGTGTGCACGAAAATGAGTCAAGATAGACTAGAAAATACCTGTGTTATCAGACCATTAGGTTGGTGTTTTCGGTCTTTCAGGCTTGTGACTCTTTAGTAACCGTTCGAAATTTTTTTTTAAACTTCATTCAGCTTCTCAGAAACACAAATACAGTCGACTTTCGTTATCTCGAATGCCAAGGGATTCTCTGAAACACTTCGAGATATCCGTACCTTGACATATCAAAGTTGAGAGAGTGAGGAAAACAATAAATTGAACAACCACATTTAACAAATGAATATGCAATTTGACTCCTGGAATTAGAAATATATATATAAAATAATGTGAAAAGAGGAGAAATTGCTCCTTAATTTCTCCTCTTTTCCACATTATTTTGTTACCTGTTGTCATAGTTTCATGTTAAAACAGGGACCAGATTTTCACTTTGAGATAAGCGGTGATTCGAAATAAGCGAGTTCGAGATAACGAGGTTCGACTGTACATCACTACGGCCTCCAAATAGAAACCACAGAAGAGGAACATGTGTTCTATGAATAAGAAGAACCTGAAATTGGTCTGTAACGGGATAAAATGGCTGAACTCTTTGCTCCAGAGGCCAATAATAGTAACAGAATTCAGACTATGCTCTACTGGAGTCTGTTCATTTACCGCTTGTGACATTCACTTTGTTATTTTTTTTTAATCTGTGTTGAAGTGGGCAAAATTGGCTATTTTTCACTTCAAACCAATTTATATGTATTAAACACATATCCCACACAAACTGATCATAGCACACATACCAAAACAAAGCTTGTTCCAAGACTACAAACATACAAAAATGGGTAAAGTGTATCTGAACTCAGTTTCACCAGGATGCAGAACTGACTTGTGTGATTCCTATCCTCCTACAGATAATAAATGTGATTCCTATCATAAACAGTGACTCCTATCATGAAGTATTTACTGTTCTTCTTCGCGAATAACAAAATTCAACAAGAAACAGTTTTCAACAATCTTACAGATAATAATGTTGTTAGCCTATTCACATAAATTCGTTGCAGATTGTGTGTTTTGGCAATAACATCGTTCAAAGCGGCATACTCTGACAAAGGTGTGATTCCTATTGTGCCGTAAGATAAATTTCTGAGAGACATTTTAAGCAAACTATATGTTTTTGTTTAAAAACGAACATGACCGAATACATGTTTTCAAAACCTTGGTACGCTGCACTAGTTGTCATGATTGAAACTGGCCTAAAAGAAAGACATAAGGCTTTTGTTCTCATCTTGCGCGCAGGACACAAAATATCATAAGTGATATGTTCTCACACTGCGCAAAGGATACAACTGATTCAGCACATGCCATAGAGTCTATGTTCTCACGTTGCGCGCGGAACGTATATGTCATAAGTATATGTTCTCAGGTTGAGCAGAATCCGTGCATATCATAGGTCTATGTTCTCCTGTTGCGCGCAGATTGCACCTCATATATTGTCACGTTGCGTGAAAATCGTGCTTATCATAAGCATATGTTCTCACGGTGACAGGGCTTCAGTAAATGTGTCTTTCCAAGGAAGAGAACAGCATGGTCTAATTTTTTTTAAGTTTCCTAGTAGTATTTAAGTAAAGACCGAATGCTGAACTTACAAATGAAGAAGAGTGACTAAGATGACACTGGTTAGGATCAGTCAAATAAACATAACTATGTTGATGATATGTGCGTTCTGCGCGCAAAGTAAGAACTAATGCTTATAGCGTGTGCTCAGCGCGCAATGTCAGAACATATATATTTACGTTCTGCGCCCAACGTGAGAATATAGACCTTTTGATAATAGTACCTTTACAAATACCATACCTGTTTTACCTTTGACCCAATTATGCCCAATCGACTCTTCTATCTGAACTTTTTGAACAGGTTCATTTCTAATAGAAGGGGTATCGGATTACTTTTTATTATGACCATAAATCCTGCGTTCTGCGGTGTCTGATCTGGGCTTATACTGTTTACCAGTGTCTTTTTTATGGGACGCTAGACATAAATGGGTTAAAATAATCGGAAACCTTACAATACCTGTCCTAAAATTGAACAATAAAAATCTAAAAGGTTGCTTTCGGAAACACACAAATGAATGAAAATCGGAGGCTCGGTTTCATTAAGTCTCTTCATATAAAGCTATGTAGTTTGCAGGCTGTATATGCCTCTAGCATGTATATTTTACCACATGTTGACGTGTTTGAAATCGCTGGATGCATTGCAAACAGTGTAGATCCTGATTAGACGCCGCGCTTTGTGGCGTCTGATCGGGATCTACACTGTTTGGTCAGGCTTGTCTGTTCCAGAACACAGGGTAAATATGGTATTCTCTTTAAAACTCTGTAATGACATTACCGCCACTGGAAGCCAATAATAACACCCTGCCTCGCCGACCAAATCTAATGATCGTTTTAAACCGAAAACTCATCTGTTAAACGGTGTCTCAATGAATATAATTGGCACTTAGGATCTCGTTTGTAGCGAGAACCTCATACAATTTGGTATTTGACGTCATAGATGATATAAGGTGACTGGATATACAAGGTAGATTTTACACCAATTTCACAAGCAAGATTATTTTTTGTGACTTCCCCTTTGCTTTATATGCGGACCAGATCCCTTCTGAAAAAGAGTACTCTAAAAGCTGGCTCATTTTTTACTCTGGAGGAAAACCCATTATCAGAAGGGAAGTAAACACTTTGACAGAGTTGTCACCCCTGAAGGAGTATCTTTTGTTCCTTAAGTGTTTAATTTTTAACTGCTTATCTGCCGATTAAGGAAATTTAAACTGACGAATAACCATATATTTTCCATTCCTAAATATCGTCTTTTGAAAGTTGGATTTGGTACAAGAAGGAACAAGAACATAACAGATAAAAGTACGGATTTCTATCTTTGGCATGGGACTATGTTGGCATTGATTTAATTGCACTCTAGAGATTCCGAACAGTTCAGCAAAGTTGAAAAAGCAAAGAACGTGCATCATCGCACAGATAGAAATTTTGTCCATCTTGTTTTTGAATAGATAATTGGTAAAAAGACTCTGGTCGTACAGCTGTATCTGAAATAGTGGAAAAAGATGTACTGGAGGTTCCACAGTCACAGATCATAACCTGTTAACCCATTGTAGACTGAATTGACTCCCCCACACTATATATTGGAAGAGTCCAATTTCGATCTTAGGTATGTCCGGCTATGAGATTTAAACATTTCTGGCGAAAAATGGCTGAACGATTTGCAAACAGTGGAGACCCTGATCAGACGCCGCGTTCTGCGGCGTCTGGTCTGGGTCTGCACTGTTTGCCTGTTTCCCCTTTAGGGTCTCCAGACTACAATGTGCTAATGCAACTAACATGAAAAGTAAACAGGCTATGACTAATAGTACATACGTGTATAACGAAACAAAGAAAGACGAAACAATCAGGTTTCATTTCCCTACCGAGATGGGTACAGTGACAGACAGTCACAACAAAAGACAGTATTTGTGTTGAGGTTTACCGCCTAGTCAACCCAATGGGATCCTGTCGAGCACGGTCAGTTTACCTGACCACACATTTACTGGGCAGGCTTGGTCCTGTAAGCGATTGACCAACATTTTTATTATTCTTTCGCCAGAAACTGACATGAATCCGCAGGAGAAAATGACCGTAGAAAATATTTCATGATCTAATCTCCACGAAAGAATGTTGCCGACACAGCGGGGGTCGAACCCGCAGCATCCTGGTCGCTTGTCGGACGCGCATTCATCTGAGCCGCCGAGGCCGGCACAAAACATAGTAAATAGGACCAAGCATGAAGAATCAAAGTACTGATAGCACTGGTGGGTCGATTATCTCTCGGTGTAGGCTACGAAACGGTCCTGAAGGGAAATTTAATACTGTTTCTTTTTACCCTTAACATCTTGTAATGTAAACAAACAGTGCAGATCCTGATCAGCCGCCGCATTCCGCTGATCTGGGTCTGCACCTTTTGCCAATGACCCAGTCCATGTTTTACAGATGATCCTCTTTACGCGGCACTCTGACATCATAGCGATAAGAATAGCGCGGCTTTAAATAACCGTTACCTGGATTTCGTCTAACGCGCGGTTTGATTACATTGGTCGATGACAATCACGTGAACAACTATCTTAAGGAAATTTTGGCGTTTTTATACTATTGCTAGATTGTAAACAATCGACCCAAAAACGGCCCGTGGCGAGCACCCGCAAATGCCCACTATGCATGTACAACACAAGAAAAAACAGCCTTAGAACTAGTAAAGTAAAAACTACCACAGTGAGGTTAAACCGATTTTACTGAGTTTTTCACAAAATATTTTGCATCTTCTTAACGATTGTTGAAAACCCGTCTTATATATGACATTGAATTAGAGAGCAGCCGTTATTCTCGTTGAAAAGAATTGATATTAGTTCGAATAAATTATATCAATAATAATTAATTTTATAAGGGATCGAATTTACAATTTCAACCCAGCAACATTTCCATATTTTTATTACGAACAAGCATACAAAAATTTATAAGCAGAGACCGCCGTTTTGGTTGTGCCTAAAGACAGCCTGGGAATAATTTGCGGATATTAGCTTCCGTCCACAGAAAATTGTCACAAATGAAAGGAAAGTTTGCTACAGTTTGTGAGTAACCGCGAACATTTAAGTTATCTGAACGCAGCCCTGTTACCAAACCTTCACATTAGGTTCAAATGTTTGCACTAACAAAACGGTTCGGCTCACAAAGAGGTTCCCGAATACACCTTTAGATGGACAACGTCAAGCGAAGTAAGTTCGAATCGAAGCTCGGCCACATGACTTTCGTGGAGATTGGTCATGAAATAATTTCTACGGTCATTCTTCCCTTTCCGCTGAATCAAGAAGGGCAGTTGTCAGTTACTGGCAAAAGTATATGTAGACGTACTGATTAACCGCTTAGGGCATGTTAACCATCTTAACGACCTGCTCGATGTTAACTGAGCTGCTAGACATGACCTTAACAATGTTGACTGGCCCGTAAAACTCCAACTCAAACAAAACGTATGTTTTGTCTTTCTTCGTTACACTTTCCACGTTTATTTATCGAACCAATAAACTGAGCAAAAACATGCACGTATGCTGCCTCTTATGTATGCAATATCCTTGTCGTTTAGCCTATAGATAACATATCGATATGCACGCCGATTAAGTTATAGACAGGAAAATATTTGAGCCGTATCATGGGAAAAAGCTGTTATGGCATATGCGAACAGCAAAGGTTCAGGCATGCCTCCGCATTCTTGAATGTAAGCGGGTGGCCAAAGGAAAACTTTAGCCAAAGAACCAGGCATATGGCCTTGCTAAGGGGCCAAAGGCATGCACACTGAAAGATTGATTGTCCGAAAAGCGTTTGGCTCTGAGAAGAAATACTTTGCTGTCAATGCCAGCTAATTATTTCCTTTCGAAGATGTTAAAGTAGATCCCTTCTCCAGAAAAGGTAGGATCTAGGTGGTGGTCTGCAGAACAACAAACTGGGCCCTGTTGTTCAAAGCATCGTTAGCATAACTAACTCGTTAGTGGTCAAAATGTTAACTGTTTTAGAAAGTACAATATCTAATTCACAGGCAGTTTTGCTGAAAAAATGTGAGTAGCTTATGCAAATGCAAACACTACTTACATTTTTTCAGCAAAAATATTAGCATATATGCCTATATTTAATGATCAAAGTTTTAACGATACGTTAACTAAACACATCGTTAGTTTTGAACAACTCGACCCAGTTCACAAAAGTTGTCATCCTTGTATAGGCTTACCAAATTGACATGTCGCTTTGACTTTTTGAACAGAATTTTTATAAATATACCTTAACTGCGTAAATAGGTATTGCCTGTAAAGGTGAGCGAATATATGTCTCACGTGGAACGCAGGGGTTTCTGACTGTCGTGCCTAAATTGTACAATGGACGTATTCTTATAAAGATTAAATGTAAGAGGCAAAGTGACCGGTTAGTTTGGTTGGTTTATAAACATTGTGGAAAGTCTACAAAACGTATATGTGCACATTTACCTGTCTTTCTGACCCCTCATTTAAATATACTAATAGTCGGTAATGTCGATTTCAAGAAAAAGGTACATGATGTACACAAGTTTGTACGTAATTCATTGACTTGACATAGGGCATAGCCAGTTAATCGCCGTTTATAAATTCAATTCACAAACGAAAGAAACAAAATTAAGAATTTTAAATCGTTTACAGATATGTGATCAAGAATATAAGAAGCGATGTTGACAATTGAGTTTTTATTTAACCTAACTAAGACATCAGCTTGGATTTTATAACAAAATGTTTAACTGGTTTAAAACTATCGTTTTGAAGTTGCCTTATTCATTCAAGGAAACGCTGATATTGACCATTTTTCTCCTTACAAACAAATTGTGCTAACGGTGAAATAGATATTGTTTTAGTCTTGTCCATATTTCGTTAATAACAGACAACTTTGACACGAGTACTAGACTAGGTATGATCACCACTAAATAATAACATTGATGCATACCAACATACAGATGAAAGTTTCAGTCAACAAAGGATAAGCTGTTTTGGATGAAATCTTCAACCATATGTGACTGAAATGAGCGTAACTAATGAATCCTAAAGCATGTTTTCTGCAACAAATCTCTGGTGCATTAAACAATATAATTGTTAACACCAGGGCGTCCGATTTCTCGATTAGCTGACCGATGCCCTGGAACTAGAGGTATAATATAACCTGCACGTGAAAATGAATTTACCTGTGAACGTTGTGACAGATGTATGTTGTATCGTTTATATACGCATGTAAACAACCGTAGTTACAACTATTCCCTTAAATGAGCCGAGAAATGTTATGACATGGTGGAGAATGTTTACGCCCTTTCAACATTTCACCGGAGGGGTTTGTTTACGTAATTTAGTGCCTTAGATTACTTTGGCCCGTTGGAACTGGTTTGTCAGTAATGTACACGTTGTCTACAGAGCAATTGTTTGTTTGTTATCACGATTTGGTGTATAACATGTGCCGTATAAGAAGTAATTTCGGGACGATGCATTAGCAAAAGATTGGTATGGACGGCAACACATGTTCAATATGCGAGAATAGAAGACAGGAGTCAGACATAAGTGTAAGCGACATACTCTTATTGTCTCACTACATATTGGGTTCAATTAGGTTTTATACCATGGCCATCCTCGTAAGCAGAATGGTTAGCACACCCTTCGTGCATTTAACAAACCTAAAACCTGTCCGAATGGCTCGGCTGACAGAGCAACCGCTTCGGATCGGGAGGCTTTGGGTTGAATCCCGAACCGTGTCATACGACAGGACTGAAAGTCTGTTCACAATGGCGTTTAAACTCACCTCAAACAAACCAGCGCCGATGAGTGCAATAGCGAACGGTTTTTCACGGGTAAACAATACGCCATTTGTTTGACCGAAACTTGCAACGGTTTATGAAGTTTGTCATATCAGGTACAAAAGTATGGGGACAATAATGAAAGCTGTCACATTTGTCGTCTGCAATGCGTAAAATAACAGTTAAACTTTCGGACAAACAAAGCTATTTATAGTTCAGTACCTATATAGAATCATTTTCTATTGACACACGACTTTTTTGCCTTTGGACTGCAAGAAACTTATCAAGCAGGGCAAGCTGTCCTTTCGTCCTCTGATCATGTCAATACGACTCATTCATTCTTAACCAAAGCAATCTATTTTGCTATGAACTATTCTGATATGCATCAAGGTCAAAAAAGACAAGCCTTAGGTCAATTTACACAAGCTGTAAACCTTAACCGCAAACACAGGTATTACCTGTAAAGGTGAGCGAATATATGTCTCACGTGGAACGCAAGAGTTTCTGACTGTCGTGCCTAAACTGTATAGTGGACGTATTGTTATAAATATTAAATGAAAGAGTCAAAGTGACTGGTCAGTTGGTTGGTTTATAAACATTGTGGAAAATCTACAACACGTATAAGCACGTATAAACTGTTGCAATTTGACCTGTCTTTCTGACTGTTCATCGGAATATATTAGTTGACGTTGTCGATTTTACGAAAAGGGTACATGCTGAGAACAATTTCATAGTAAATCTTCTTACGTAATTTATTGACTTGACATAGGGAATAGCCGGTTAATCACCGTTTGTAAATTTAATTCACTAAAGACTGAAACAAAGTTGAGAATTATAAATCATTTACAAATATGTGAATAAAGGTTTAAGAAGTGAGGCTGACAGCTGAATTTTTATTTATCCAATCTAAAATACCATCTTGAATTTTGTAACGGCATGTTTGAATTGGTTAAAAAAATTTCGAAGGTGCTTAACTCATCGAAGAACACACTGATAAGTACTATTTAGCTCCTCACAAAAAAAGTGCTTTTTTCTAAATTTTATTTAAAACATCAGCAAATATATTTTGTTTTAGAGTTACCCATATTACATTACAAGCAGACAAGTAAAGCACGAGTACTAATAAGGTCACGTCTAAAATATAAATTTTGCGAATACCATCTTAACTAAACAGATGAAAGTTTCGGTCAACAAATGGTAAGCGAATTATTTAAAAAAATCTTCAACCACAGGTGACTGGAACGAGTGTAACAAATAAATGCTACCGCGAGTTTGCTGCAGCAAATCTCTGATGCATTAAAACAAGGCTATTGTTAACACCAGCGCGTCTGATTTCTCTGGATCAAATGAATACCATCATGATTTGGTGTATAACGTGTACAGTATATGATGTAATTTCGGGAGCATGAGCATAAAATTAGTAGGGACGGCTTATTATGGAAGGATAACAGGTAGGAGTCAGACGCAAATGTGAACCAGATGCTCTGATTGTCTCGCAATATATCAGCTTTAAAACCATGGTCATCCTCTAAGCGAGACGTTGAACACACCCGCTATGAAAGGCCTAAGATCCGTCCGACGGGCCCAGCTGACAGAGCAAGCGCCTTCGGATCGGGAGGTTTGGGGTTGAATCCTTGTTCAACCGTGTTATATCTAAGAATTTCTGAAATCTATACCAACTGCTCTTTGTCTTGACGCTCAGCATTAGACAGTAGAGCTAGGACTTGTCACACCGGTGACAGTATAATATGGCTGATGGAAGTATCACATCAATGCGGCTGAGGCGTACTATTGCAGTGGGGCATCACTGTAAAGGGGCATCAGTTCCCATCGTCACATCCAGACTCCGTCATGACATTACTGAAAGTCTGTTGACAATGGTGTTTACACATATCTCAAACAATCAGACACCTGTATTGCCTGCAAGAAATTTATCCAGCACGGCACGCCGTCTTTTAGTCCTGCCATGAAAATTATTCTGATATGCATTTTCCCGAACCAATGTAAAAAAAAAAGACAGATCAATATGCGCCAGCTGTATTCTTTCCTCTTATACGAGTAGCTGGTGCACACTGACCTGTCTTTCTGACCCCTCATTTGAATAAATTAGCTGGCATTGTCGATTGCACGAAAGGGGTACATGCTATACACAATTGTATAGTAAATGTTGTTATGTAATTCACTGACTTGACATTGGGCATAGCCAGTTAATTGCCGTTTGTAAATTTAACTTAAAACAAAATCAAGAATTATAAATCATTTGCAAATATGTGATAAAAGGTTTAAGCCCGCCGTGGTTCACCTATTGTTTTTCATTTACTCTGGCATATAATAGAATTAGCCATGAGTACTCATCTTTGTTTATTATTGATTAATATGATGTTGATGTTTTCGCTTTGATGCATTGACTGAGTTGGGAACCTTTATGCGAACCGAATTTTTATGTATTTCTGTATTAAGAGTAGCATCGGGACCCAGGGTGAAGTTTGCTAGCTGTAAAAGTGCTTTAAACCCCGCAGTGGTTTACTCTACTGACCGTTCTAAGGCGGTGGTCCCGGTGTTAGTCTTACTCTTTGTTGCTTTGTGGTTTATTCTACGATTTGTTTTATGTCTTACCTTGTGTTATTTTGTTCTTGTGTTTTTCAGTCCTTTTAGCATTGCGATGACCTCGCTTGGGGAAGAGAGAGCTAATCTTAGTGCTTTTCGTACGTTTGTTCGATTTGTGCTTGTTTGGTTTAGTCGGTTTCCGTTTCCTCTTGGTGTCTGGGAAGGGCTGCGGTTTGTAATTGTGGCATTCCCTGGACTTTTCTCTTATCCTTCTTTAAGAAGTGGTCTGTTGATTTTTTATTTATCCAAACTGAGATATCAGTTTGAAGTTTGTAACTGCATGTTTTAGTTTGTGACTCAATGACGGTCTCTTTGTAAAACTTTAACCAGTGGGTTGGGGCTTGACGATATGTCTTTGGCTTGACCCACCGTGGTTCAGCTATTGGTTTTCACTTATTCTGGTACACATTAGAATAAGCCATGAATACTCGACTTTGTTTATCGTAGTGATTGATTTGATGCATTTACTGAGTTGGGAGCCTTTATATGCGAACCGAATTTGTATGTATTTCTGTATTAAGGGTAGCATCGGGACCCAGGGTGAAGTTGGCCGGCTGTAAAAATGCTTTAAACCCCCACCCCACCACCCCCGAAAGAAACTCCCCACCCCCACTTCGCCTTTATTCTACTGACCGTTCTAAGGAGATGGTCCTGGTGTTGTTTTTACTCTTTGTAGCTTAGTGGTTCCCGCATTGCATTCTGTTGTTTTCTATATTTGTTGTGATGCTAGCATTGTAGTCACCGTCTTCAACAGCTGTCCACTTTGTTTTACTAGTTGTATTGTAATGCTAGCATTTTGATCACCTTCAACAGCTGCCCATTTTGCTTTCTGTTTTACTAGTTGTGATTAAGAGTGGCATCGGGACCTAGGGTGAAGTTAGTCGGCTGTAAAAGTGCTTTAAACCCATCGGTGTTTTATTCCACTGACTGTTCTAAGGCGGTGGTCCCGATGTTAGTCTTACTCTTTGCTGCTTTGTGGTTTATTCTACAAGGCGATTTGTTTTAAGTCTTGCCTTGTGTTATTTTGTTCTTGCTTTTTTCAGTTCTTTTAGCATTGCGATTACCTCGCTTGGGGAAGAGAGCTAATCTTAGTGCTTTTTGTACGTTTGTTCAATTTGCGCTTGTTTGGTTTTATCGGTATTTCTCTTCTTCTTTGTGTCTGGAAAGGGCTGTGGCTTGTGATTGTGGCACTCCTTGGATTTTTCTCTTACCTATTTTGTTTTAAAAACTATGTTTCCGTATGTGCTTAACTCGTCGAAGAACACACTGACTCTAACCATTTTGTTCCTACAAAATGTGCTTTCTTCTATATTCTGTTTAAACATTAGTGAAATAGATATTGTTGTAGATCTGCCCATATCGCGTTACAAGCAGACAAAATGGACGCGAGTACTTTGTAAGGTCACAGCTGAATCATAACATTCGTAAATACTATCTTAAGCATATGTATGAAAGTTTGGTCAACAAAGGATAAGCAGTTTGGTCAATGAGTCTTCAACCACATGTGACTGAAGCGAGCGTAACTAATATATTCTACTGCGAGGTTGTGGCAACAAATCCCTGGTGCATTATAACAAGGCAATTGTTAAACCAGGTCGTCCAAGTTTCGATTATTTGACCGTCATCCGTGAATTAGAGTTCTGATATAACCTGCACGTGAAATGAATTTACCTGTCAAAGTTGTGACAGGTGTGTGTTGTAGCGTTTATACACGCCTGTAAATAACTATAGATACAATCCATTTAATAGGCTGAAGGATGTATTTGCGTGGTAGAGAATGAAGATTTTCGCTCTTTTAACATTTCACCGGGGATGTTTGTTTATGCATGTAATCTAATGACGTTTTTCATACGTCGCTTGGGTCCGTTAGAAATAGTTTGTCAGTAATCTTCATTTTGTCTGTGGATGAATTAAATATCACGATTTGGCGGTTAACATGTAATTTCGGGATGACGTATGAGCATGAAATTGGTAGGGACGGTGACGCATGTTCATAATGAGAGAACAGCAGGCAAGGAGGCGGACACAACTATGAAAGAGTTGGTCTACATATTTTATTTCAACACTTTAACATATAAATATAACAAATAACATATTCAATAGGATAAGAACGAAAGCATTCTGCTTGTTTGGCTGTTCTAATTGTCTCACTACATATTGGTTTCAGTCATGTTTGAAACCATGGTTACTCTCTAAGCGAGAGGTTCAGCACACCTGTCTTGCTAGTTCAGCTGACAGAGCAACCGCCTTCGGATAAGGAAGTTTTGGCTTGAATCTCTAGACGTGTCATATCTAAATCTAACGTTGGTACCAACAGCTCTTTGCCTTGACGCTCAGCATTAGGTAGTAGAGCTAAGACTGGTGTGACCGGTGACAGTACAATGATGTTGGTAGTAGTATCACGTCAGTGTGACTGGGGAATGATACTGCAGTGATGCGTCACTGTAAATGACAATCGGTTCCCATCATCACACCCAGTCACCGTCACGACATGACTGAAAGTCTGGTAACAATGGCGTTTAAACTCACATCAAACAAACAAGCGTTTAAACGCATGTAAAAATAACAAACACCGAAGAGTGTATATTGCTATTTGACTGCAAGATACTTATCCAATAGGGCAAGGTGTCTTTTAGTTCTCTGTTCATGTAAATACGACTCATTTATTCTTAACCAATTCATTCTTAACTGTTTTTCAACTTAGTTAACCTATTTTGCCCGACTTATTCTGATATGAATATTCACAAACCGAGGTAAAAAAAAAAAAAGGGCAGGTTGATATCCGCCAGCTGGAAAGGCATTTTCATGCATGGTTGCTTACCGAACCACAAAACCGAGTCAAACATGTACGCATGCTTTACCTTATGTATCCAAGATTCGTGTTGTTTAGCCCAAAGGTGACAGATGAGCTGCAACGTCAGGATACGTACATTCGGATATGTGCGCCCAGCGACAATTCGCACTCGCGCAGTATGATCAGAATATTCACTGGCCGAATTTCTTCTGATCAGACTGCGCGGATGCACATGCCACTGAGTAGGAACCGTAACGTTTTCTAACGTAGCGGCTCAAATTGACCAGGGCCCAGTTGTTCAAAGCATCGTTAGCTTAACGAGCTCGTTAGTGGTTGTCGTTAGTTTAACGAGCTCGTTAAGTGTTCTAGAAAGTACAATATCTAATTCACAGGTATTTTTGCTGAACAAAAAATGTGAGCAGCTTATGCAAATGCAAAAGCTACTCACTTTTTTTTTCAGCAAAACTATTAGCATATATGCCATGTGATCAAAGTTTAAACGATACGTACGTTAACTAACGACATCGTTTGTTTTGAACTTCTGGGCCCTGCACGCTACTTTAGTTATAGACATGAAATTATTTCATAACTAAAGTAAGTGCCCAGAGGGTCACGAATACCCCCGGCCGGTGCCATTTTTAATTTATAAAATATTTTAAAGTCAATGACAATGATATAAGGCAAAATCAATGGACCATAAAATATAGGTCACTGACCAACGTATAGTTTACAAGGTCAGTCTCTGAGTGATACTGATCTATCATCCCAAGTGAGTAAATAGTCTTCAGGCAATGAAGCTTAATCGCTAGACCATAAAATATAGGTCACTGACCATCATAAATTTGACAGGTCAGTCTGAGGGTCCATTATACCAACTTTGATGTTAATCCCTTAAATAATCTAGAAGATATTGAACAAAGTCACTAAACCATGTAAATATAGGTCATGCTGATTTATATTTACTTTGAGGTCAAAGTTTGGGTCACACTGTGTCATTATATGTAAATATGACACTTAGGCCTGAAATAATGGGAGATATAAAACAAACTCACAGGGCTATGAAATATAGTCACATAATCCCAAACTATGACAGCCATACATCAAATTGTCTTCAAGATGTAACATAAAATCACTGGACCATGAAATATTAGTCTCAGTGACCTACATTTATTTTTAGGTCAACTTTCGGATCATACTGATTCATAATCCCACATAATGATGTTCATACATCAAATAACATTAAAGACCTAAGGCAAAATCACTGGACCATGAAATATAGGTAAAGGTGGTCTACATTTATAAAGATGTCAATTGTGGTGTCACACAGAACCAATATCCCAAGAATCACATTAATCCAAGAAATAGTCTTCAAAATATAAGGCAAAATCACTGGAGCATGAAAATAATGTTACAATGATCTTGACCTTATTACACTGAATGTTGATGTGATAAACACGACTGATGCCCATTCTTCTTTATTAAGAAGTTGTTTGTATAAACAAACTGTAATATACAACTTTATAGGGGTGTCCTAGATTTTGACCCCTTGCCCCGCCCCGGGGCATGACCCAGTGATTCATACATGTAGAATGGAAAAACAACCTCCCGGGTACCCCCATACTAAATATGAAAAATATTTGATCAGTAGCTGCAGAGTTATAAGTAATCAAACCACTTCGAAGTAAAACGTGGTTATAGAAAGGGTTAACGGACGGAATCAAGGACGAACGGACAGACGGAAGGACGGACGGAACCGACGAAAACTATATACAAATGTACCACTTTATACGAAGGTATAAAAAGCGTAATCACTCTGCTAAGATTGTGTTCTGCCATTGCTTTTAAGAAGACTGGATACACTTTCAAGGGAGGTTACTCTGTCAAAATATTTGCTTCTATTCTGAAAAGGGGTCTACTCTAAAAAGAAACAAATTGTTCCCAAATCTTGTTTTTCTTCGTAGACCCCATTTTACATGGGATTTGATGTTCAAAAATGCAAACAAGAAGTCATAAATGCGTCTCCTAGGACAAAAAAATGCGAAAAAAATCTAACAAATGCATCCATTTCCTTTAATTGGTAATAAAGAATAACAGTGATTTAAATTTCAGCTTCCTTTGGAATTGTGCATTGATCGTCTACGGCAAAGACTTAAAGTGAATGTAAACGTCTAGACATGAACATTTCTGCATGAACTTTAAAGATTTATGTCACTGTGCCAACTTATATGTCCATTAGTTATACTGGCTGAAATATGAGATGAGAAATACGAATTATTTAAATCTCGGAGTCTGACCGTTTCTGACAAATACCATCGTTTCTGACAAATACCATCGTGTTAAACAGACCTGCAGATATCGATTTCAGTTCTCCGTAGAGTTTACTAATGGTCATCCTAAAGCGGTGGTGCTAGTTTTGTTCTTTTTTTTTTGTGGGCCGTTGTCTGTTTTTTTTTTGTTGTTGTTTTTTTCATGTATCGTCCGATCAGGGTCTACATTGTTTGCCACTCATCCTAGGTCTACATTGTTTGCCACTCATCCAGGGTCTACATTGTTTGCCACTCATCCAGGGTCTACATTGTTAGCCACTTATCCAGGCATATGGAGACATATCGACAGGTAATGGAATGAACGCTTTCAAATTTTAGGAGACGTATGCTAAGTAGATAAGATGTCTTAATATTTAGGGTAAATACGGCATGTGTTATTCTGTCTTGGTTTGTTTGCTGTTCCTCCTAGTGCTTATTTTGGTTCATACTGGGTATTTCCTTACTATTTTGCAACATTCAGAACCATTGGGTTTATTAACGTATAATAAGACTCAACTGAATATACAGTATAATCTCAATGGCTCGAACACGGATGGCTCGAACACCTTGTATGATTCGAACTCTTTTTTCAGCCCCTACAAAATTATTCCAATAGCTCAAAACAAATAGTTAATGATTTTTTCTTATTTTATCATGAAATGTTATGTTGTGTGTACTTATTAGAATCGCCTCATCGAGGCGATTCTAATGAGTACACAACATACAATCATTGTGTAGAAAATCGAAAACATTTCCCTAAATTGTCGCTATTTGCTTCCTGAACTGGTGTCATGATTAACCCTCAGTGGCTCGAACTACCCATTTCTCGAACGAATTTCCATGGTCCCGAAGATGTTCGAGCCATTGAGGTTCGACTGTAATTTGAATATTAGCATTTTGGCCACCCGTTGTAGGGCTGTCTGTTTTCTATTTTGTTTTTATGTGCCGTGTTTTCTATTCTTTATTTTTCTATTTCTGTATCTTTAATTGTTATCCACATTTCATTTCTTTTTTGCTTTTGGTTTTGTTTGTTTTGTACGAAAGGTGGGCTGGGTTCAAATACAGCCCACCTTACGTACAAATCAAACAACCTTACGTACAAATCAAACAAAACATTAGATCTATTTGTGCCTATAAAGTCGACTTTAGTGTTCAGTGCCATGTGGCCGCCGTGAAGTCTCCCTGTACATCATCATAGAGCAGTTTTTATTTTCCTTGGAATAATTGAGCCCATTCCCGGAATCCTAGAAAACCGAGTTTCGCTTAAACCAAAGCTGGGAGGTGTCAGCAACCCTAGAAGCTAAAATGTTGTCGTATGAAGAGTAACTCGTTCTTATAAGTGTTCATTGTTTCCAAGATCAGCCGTTATAGATGTTATTCCACTGCAGTTGCAGAAATGCCATGTGGCGGCCGCAAAATGTTTGTATCCTTGTGTAGTTTTTTTTTTGTTTTTATTTCACTTGGAAATATTGAGCCCATTCTTGTATCTTAGAAAACATCGAGTTCCGCTAAACCGGCGCTAGTAGGGTTGGAAAGGTATATTATACAACAATGCAAATTAAATTGCTATCATATGAAGAGTCTCGATAAGACCCAGACTCCAAATGTCGTTCGTGAATATACGTTTTGTTTCCAAAAGCAACCTGTAAGAATCTATTCATAGATTGGAACCGCGTCAAAAGAAAAGAGTCGTTATATCATATGCTAACCGCAAAGGTTCAGGCGAGTTTACGCATCCGTGCAGTCTCGCCAGAACCTATGTTGTTCGCTCGCTTAAGCGGTCGGCCAAAGGGAAACTTCAGAACTAAACATGTGGCCTCGCTCAGGGGCCGGGCGTGCGCACTGAAATATTGATTCGACGGAAGTCTGAAGAGCCGCGGTCCATTTCATTTTTTTTTTTTTTTTTTTTTTTTTTTTTTTTTTTTGGCTACTGACCGTGCTAAGGCTGTGATACCTTTATTTTTCGTGCTTCATCGACATTGCAGCTGCTTGCTGCGGGACATTAGTTCGTATTTTGTCTTGTTTAATGGTTTTGTTGTGTTATGATCACCTCTCGTCTCGATGGAAAAAAGAGCGCTGGTTGCTTAGTGTTCAGTTGTTTTGTAACGTATGTAGTACAGTTGACTCTCGTTATCTCGACCTCGCTTATCTCGAATAACCGCTTATCTCGAAGTGAAAATATTGTCCCTGCCTAAAGATGAAAATCTAACAACAGGTACAAAAAAATTGTGGAAAAGAGGAGAGGGTCCATTGGAATTCGAGATAACGAGAGTCGACTGTACTATGAACTGTCCGTCATAGTTTGCTTAGTCTTTCTCTCGGTGTCATTGGTAGGTTAAGTTGTGTAATTGTGGCACTTTCTAGACATTTTTCGACGTAATCGTTTAAGCTCATCGTCTTGAGCAGCTGTATGAAATCACGAATATGCCATACAATCGAAAAGAATCTGCACACCGACCTTTTCTGTTATTACCGTAAAAGGGCACGCCTTCTTAGTCATTGTTTATTATGCTTTGAAAAGTGTTTTCAAGATCATGGTAAAACTGCGAGTTTAGGACAAACCTAAACAGGAAAATACTAAAAAATAAAAACAGGATACTTATAATTCTTCTCGAACGATACTGTACCCTTTGTTCTTCCATACGCACATTATTGAGTTATGTTTAATTTTAGCTGTAGAAAAAATGTAGCTGCTTTGCAATATATAATTAGTTTTCGGGCGGCAGCGAAACAGCCCTCATAGTTCAGTCGGGAGAGGGTTCGCCTACCACGCGGAAGGTTGCGGGTTCGAAACCCTGGATTTTTTTTATGAATCTGTCCCGTTCCCTTTTTTCATTGTTATAAGTATGTAAATATACAGTCGACTCTCGTTATCTCGAAGTCCAAGGGATTCTCTGAAATACTACGAGACATCCGTACTTCGACATGTCAGATTTGCAGAATTGATGAAAAAACTAATTCGATTAACCTTATTTAACATATATATGTTTAATTGGACTCTTGAAGTTAGAGATATATTGAAAATATTGTGGAAAAGAGGAGAAATTGCTCCTTAGGAGCAATTTCTCCTCTTTTCCACAATATTTTTACATGTTGTTAGATTTTCATGTTTAGACAGGGACCAGATTTTCACTTCAACATAAGCGGTTATTCAAGATAAGCGAGTTCGAGATAGCGAGAGTCAACTATACTTTCATTCCTACATCGTGTATCTGTTTTTATTACAGATATTACTTGTATTTACTATTGTGGCTATTCCTGGACATCTATACCATGGAGTGAATGTGAATGAAATGTTGAGTCTTATATTCTGTACAAAATAAGAATACACTTACAATATTGTCAACTTTCAGCTCCAGTAAGCAGGTTTAAGCTTAAGATTCCAGCTTCATAGCTGCTCAAAAGAGTTGCCCCAATATGCTCTGTTTCAGTGGATAGTGTAATAAACAAAACCGTTCACAAACTATTTTCGATTTTTTTTTCATACAAATAACTATTAAAAATTTTTTTTTTATTTAATCTGATTTGAGGCAAATTGCCAATTCACCACTTTAAATAGTAAAAAGGAGAATCGTGCTTTGGGAGGGGATCTAAGAAACTACGTGGAGTTCATGTGACGACTGTGAACAATATATGTACATAGTACACTACATAATACATCAACGCAACTCCTTACCACGATTATCCTTAATTATTCTAAAATTTGAATAAGTCCATTTATACACTACTCGAAAATATTTTGCGTCTATAGATTTTGATAACTGTGCAATAGTCGCGTCAAAAGCGGAACTAAAGGCGCCTGTTATGGCAAAGTAAATAGCCAATGACACCAAGTAGATCGCTTTAATTAGGCCGTTAATCATGCAACTAATCTTTCCAAGTCGTTTTTTTCTTATGGTTTCTCTGCATGCGTTTCGTCGGTAACTGTCCATATGGAACCAGACTTCTATTGACATCACATTGTTATGGTACTGTGTAAAGTAATATTAAATAAAAAAAAAACAATGTACGGAATCGAAGGTGTGCACAGTGTAAGGTAAAGATGTTTGCATTGTTCTGTTTATTTCAGGCAATAGAATGGCCCTGGTAAGAATTCCAGACAGTAAAAGATTCAGTAGGGATCTACTTTGTTTGATAAAACGATACAAAGAGTCTGTCGGTCATTCCAGATTTTGACCTGAATAGGAGGAAGTTGTTATATGCAGAAGATGACAAATTTTCAAGTGGTAAAAAGGGCATGAAAGTCTCAGGATCTGTTGCTGACGCAGGTGGCTATCACATCTCATCAAAGCTAGGATCTAATTTGAGCCCAGGGAAACGCAGCAGGTAAGATACCTTTTGACTTTCACCATTGTAGCATATGGAGAAATTAATAGGGGCGTATAACCATATCTTGTTTACGTTATTGACCTGTACAAGATACTATCAAGAAGTTCTCGGCCCGATATACTTAGAATAAATCAATTGATAATTCTGTCTTATTCAACATCTTTGGTAGAAAGAATACAATTTCAAAGCTATTGATTTCTGTAGAAATTCGCTGCAAACAGGGTAAGGGTGTGTTCAACTGAGAAAAAGTACAACGTTGAAGTCAAAGCAGTCATAAAGTACTTCTGTAAGAATGGCATGTACCCGAAGGAAATTCATGACAACTTCATTAAAACCCTTTGGGATGAGTCTCCGTCTTACAGCAAGGTAAAGAAATGGACTGCTTAATTTAGGAGAGAGGGGGTGGGGACGGGGGGGGGGGGGAACGTGGAGGATTATGAGATGTCTACTACCAGGCGACTAAAGAACTACTACATGTACAGACGAAAATGTTTAGCTTCCCAGTAAGCATTCTTTATAAATCTATAGCGGACCGTTATCGACCCGTCAGGGTAGCTGACGGGCCGATAACGGCCCGCTGTAGATTTATAAAGAATGCTGGCTGGGTTGTGCACAGTCTGATTATGTATGACAGGAGAATAAGCCAGCATGATATAGCTAGACAAATAGGAATGTGACTGGGGCAGTTCAGTCTATCTTTACTGATATCTTAGGGATGTCCAAGGTCTCAATTAGATGGGTCCCCAGAATGTTGACTAAAATCAGAAGAAGAACAGGCTTGATATTTCTAAGTATCTCATGTCTCTCTATGATTATGACCCTGGGAATATATGCGTCGAGTAGTGATCGAAGATGATGCTTGGGTCCGTCACTTTGACCTTGAGGCCAAAAAGCAAAGTATGCAACAGAAGCTCCCTGACACACCCCCTCCTAAGACATTTAAGAGTTTCTTCAGCAGGGAAGATGGTGGCCTCTATCTTTTGGGATAATCTTTTCATTATCATGATGGATTATCTTGAGGAAGGTCCCAGGATAAATGATGCATATTGTGCAGAAAAACTAAGGCGGCTGCGTCAGGAGATTGTAAAGAAAAGAACAGCGTTGGAGAAAGTGCATTGAGGCAAAGGGAGATTATATTGAGAAATATTAGCATAGTTTCTGCTCTTTGTTATTCCCAAAGTATAAGGGCCGAGAACTTTTTTATCGCTCCTCGTACGTGTCTCACATTCGTTGCTCCTGGTTAGTCTTAGTTCTGTTTTAGATATAGGGAATCTCCCATATTTGTACTCCGTGATCGGGCAGGCAGACATGATCAAATAGTGTAGACCCAAATCAGACACCGCAGCGTCCGATCAGGATCTACACAGTTTGCCGGTCATCAGGCAGGTTTTAGACGCATCAGGAGGTAGTAAAATAGATTTTCTATTCATAGTTTTGAACAAGTATGATTAGAAGTAAAAATGTCCAAATAATTACGGTTTATAAACTAGACTCCCATATACTGATGACAGAGCCCCAGTTTAAGGGTTTTTGAATTGCGTACATACCTGAAAGTCTAATATATGAAAAATGGAAAATACAGTACATCTGTGTAGATGCATATTTTGAGCTTTGTTTTCGCTGTTCGTATATAGAAAGCTAAGACACAACATTGAGAAAGTACACTTTCTGCCAAGCGCGCTCAGCAAAGTCTCATAATTAGCCTGCATGTTCGCGTAATCTGGGTCCGAGGTTATAAAACGTTTTTCATGCTCAACTCAGCTGAGCATGAAACTTTCTCTGCTAATAAATATGAAAATGCCAACAATAGTTGGCATTTTCATATTAATTAGCAGAGAGGTTTTCGTGCTCAGCTATATTTAGCAAGAAAGAATTTGATATTGTTAGTAATTTGAGATTTATTTGCAGGAAAAATTTAATTTCATGCTCAGCTGAGTTGAGCATGAAAAACGTTTTATAACCGCGGGACCTGATCAGTCTTTGTTGGATCTGTTCAGGATAGTCGAGAATCCAAATATCTGTACAACTTAATTCATTATCATATTTGTTCTAAAACTGGAATATGTCCTAAAATTGGAACATGCTCATTTTACTACCTTTTTAATGTGGAGCAATACTGCAAGATGAGTGTTTTGCGATGTCTGATCTGGTTTTGCACTGTTTGCTTGTGCCTGTCTGTCCGAATACATAGAGAAAATGTAGTAACTAACCTAACAAGCGATTCAGTCAATGTAGCGACAAAGTCTGGATAGAAACACGATTCTGATCTCTATTTGTACTGTGCAAGGTCTTGAGAAATTTAGACCAGCATGCTCTGATTAAACTGCGTGAAGGTCGTTATGGTCTTTGCTGCTTCCTTAGCAACTAATGCTCATTTTCCGACACCGCTCAGCGAGTGTCGTTAATAGAAACTACATTATATTGACTTGGCTGACTCCAACAGATTTAGCCTTTACCACTCTCTTGGCTAATTCAGCAAACGACATATTGGTGACATTTTTCTGATTCATCCCAGAAAACGGGATTTGACTTTCCATACAAATTGTCTCCATTAGATTGGAGACTATTTGCATGACATGTCAAAAACTTTTTTTTTTTCTGGGGAAAATAAGAATCATAGTTCAAAATGTCATCTGCTGAAAATTTTACCCAGACTGCTTAGCGTTAAGCTCAAGAAGGCTTAATTCCAATCATTTCAAATCTAATTAAAGCATGCGCGTCTGTTTTATAACCTGTTGATGCTGACAGATCAATTTAACCGTGTCAAGTGAAACAATGTCTTAGAGCATGCGCAGAAGGCGTGGATTCAGACTATCCGGCGCATGCGTGCGGTCTCGTTAGAGTTGTTGTTTTCCCACTATGCATTCTGCAGTATCCAGCGATGCGGTATGTAGACAGAGAAGGCCTTGATCAGCAAACACTTATGCACAGGTTGATCAAGGCCTTCGCTGTCCTTAGGTCTATATGCTCTGAAGACACCATTTCGTAAGCAAAGCACAGCTGAAACTAACCACTAGACCACTAGACCAAATGCCTTTCGCGTATACGAATGGTATCAGACTGCATATGTATACAATTTTGCACAGATTTCCAAACGCTTGACCTTAGCTTTTAACATTGCGACTTACATTAGATCCTGATGAAATATTGAAAGCTAAGGTGAGTTGCCCTCTTCTCTGTATACGTGTTATAATCGGATATTTTCGCCTGACAGGACTAAATAGACGCAGCAAACCACAAACAAGAAAATAAGTCATAATGTACGTCATCATTTGGGATACGCCATGCGAAAAGGGAATCTTCAGGAAATATGGTGACAAAAAATAATATAAATACGGAGACACTAGCGGATCGAGGATTCTTTAATAGGGTGTTCAGATTCCTGAAAGGATTTGATTTGATCAAGCTACCGTACTAACTAGTTTTTGGACAGACTAGTTCAAGCAAAACGTATAGTCCCTGATCAGACGGCGCGTTATGCGGCGTCTGATCAGGGACTATACTGTTTGCCACTCATCCAGCAATTTTAGACACATTTACAGGTAGTAACATCGACTTGTGAATTTTATTAGAAGTACAACGTAAAGAGTTACATGTGCGAATATTCTTGGTAAAAACAGCATCAAAAATTTCCCATAAAAATGAAATTTTGGTCAAAGAGTGATTCTACTTAACACCCCAATCCCTACCCCCACTTTATGGATCCGCACCTGAGGGATACTCTGGAAAGGCCATAATCATGAACATAGCTCTCATAAGACACTGAATAAGGTTGTATTGACACGAAACGACATCACAGAATAACACCCCAACGAAGCCACAATAAGGTTGTATTGATACTCAACGGCATCACAGAACAAGACTCAAACGAAGCCACAATAGGGTTGTATTGACACGACACGACATCACAGAACGAGCCTCAAATGAAGCCATAATAGGATTGTATTGACACGAAACAACACCACAGAATAGCATTCAAACGTAGCCACAATAAGGTTGTATTGGAAAGAATTGACATCACAGAACAACACTCAAACAAAGCCACAATACGATTGTATTGACATAACACGACAACACAGAACAACACTCAAGCGAAGCCAAAATCGGGTTGTATTGACACGAAACGACATCACAAAACAACACTCAAACGTAGTCACAATAAGGTTGTATAGACACGAAACGACATTACAGAACAAAACTCAAACGAAGCCACAATCGGGTTGTATTGACACAAAACGACATCACAGAACAACACCCAAACGAAAACACGAAATGACATCACAAAACAACACTCAAAACGAAGCCACAATAAGGTTGACATCAAAGAACAAAATTCGAACGACGCCACAATAGGGTTATACTGACACGAAACGATATCACAGAACAACACTCAAACAAAGCTACAATGCGGTTGTATTGACATGATACGACAACACAGAACAACACTCAAGCGAAGCCAAAATCGGGTTGTATTGACACGAAACGACATCACAAAACAACACTCAAACGAAGTCACAATAAGGTTGTATAGACACGAAACGACATCACAAAACACCACTCAAACGAAGCCACAATCGGGTTGTATTGCACAAAACGACATCACGGAACAACACCCAAACGAAAACACGAAACGACATCACAGAACAACATTTAAACGAAGCTACAATAAGGTTGTATTGACACGAAACGACATCACAGAACAACACTCAAACGAAGCCACAGTAAGGTTGTATTAAAACGAAATGACATCACAGAATAACACGCCACAGAAGCCACAATGAACAAAGCGAAGAAGAACTGCAACATAAATCCCAAAGCCCAAGCCCTCAGAAGTTATAATAAGATATAGAAGAATATATATATAAAAAATAAAGATCTGAATAGACTGCGCAGGCGCGCAATCTTTAGCATATGTTTCGAAGTCTTTACTTTCGCATAGCCCAATCCACACGATATGGCGAAAGGTTGTCACTAGTAAATGAGTCGCAACGTGAGGAAACGTAATATCCGACAAGTGCGCCCAACAAAGACTCAAATCAGCCTGCGCGTCCAAGCATTTTGATCAGAGTCTTCTTTGTCCGCATGAGAAACGTTGCGTCCTTGGCTAACCAAAATTTGCTAAGTGAAGATTCTGACCAGACTGCGCGAATGCGCAGGCTGATCATAATTTTGGCTTTACGCACATGTCCGAAGGTACGTTTTCTGACATTCTAATGGGCCGTGCCATGCAAAGACGTATCTTCTGGCATATGTAGGCAGCGAAGGCCCAAATCAGCCTGCGCATCCGCGCAGTCTGATCAGGGCATTCGCTTTCTATAAACAGATTCATTGGATATTAAAAAATGTTCCAATGGAGAGCAAAATTCCGTATGAGACTTTGCGCATGCGCAGGATGATGTGAATCTACATTTTTTTGCGCAAGCTCAAAGGCACTTTTTTGCTTAATATAAATCTGGCAATACCCAAGTAAGGCCTCAACTAAGGAACACAGTCCTTCCATTGCACCGCACAAGAACTGACAGACGTGAAGTGGCAATAAAAACAGTATTTCATCGTAAACAGAACAAACGAACAAAGAGGAAAAAAAAAACAATAAAACAGAAAGTTTGGTATTAAAGTTACCAAACTTCGCTCTGAATCCTGATACAATTCTGACTACAAATACTTGTTCGTTCTTCGAAGGGATCCCCATCAGTGAATCAACACAGAAAAAAAAAACAACATATAAATCAACATTTTGTCACTGTAAGAATCAAAGATGAGAACTCGACTTCAAACTTGAAAATAGTAAAGAAGATGTCCACAAATTGCTAAAATGACACAAACTATGAGGATAGTCATTGTGAAAACACGCCTAGTCAAATATACCGAAATTTTTTCCACCAAAAAATGAAAATGTTTAGATAACAAATTCTGATATTTTTTTCATATTTCTGCTCAAAACATAGATTGTGGATACTCGTTAGAACCGCCTTATGTTTTAGAGCAGAAATAAGAAAAATAATGTATACCCCTATAAACCCCAGTTTTACTATATAAAAGTGGGGTTTAAGGGGATGAAAATTATATAGGCGTGTTTTCGTGATGACATTCGCAAAGCAAAGCAACCAGCTTTTTCTACCCCAATGAGGTGATCAGAGTGCCCGAGAAGACTCACACAACAAACAATTTCATGAAACGGGATCAAACACGAAAAAGAGACCAGCCACAAAGTTCCACAACGAACAACACATGAACAACCGACTTAGGATGGTCAATAGTAAAAATTAATAGGGCAGTGTGAATTGATTTTACTGGTACCAAACCAGAACAAATAAAACAATAGTAAAATTCCGTTGAGCCCGACTATAGATGAGTTAAGTCAGGCACAAGTAGTTGTCTTTAGATTTAGGATAGAGCCGTCATTGAGTTTGCAGCCCAAATCACCGTCGAGGGAGCAGGGTTGTTTGATTGGATTAACCCTGACGCATAAAACATACATTGTATCCTATCCTTTTGTAGCGATTAATGATATTTTTTTCTGAAAAATTCGATTAACTATCAACTCTTACTGGGTTGCGTTAAGCGCTGCTGAAGCAAGTTTTCGCTGTGAAGTTGATTTATATATTGTCTGTGTTGATCCACTGATGAGATAGGGAAGGCATACGCAGACCGAATAGTCTTGTGTAGCTGGAATGTCACCGAGACTCTATATGGAGAGGGTTGAGCGGGCACATTACGTTAATACAACGTCGATGCAATTCCATAATGTTGCATAGCCGTTAATCCGACGTTGCATAAACGTCATGATGTTATACTCGCCGTTAATGCCAGGTCCCACCTATACAAATGGAAACAGCTGGCAAAGAACAACAGCTGGGCCCAGTTGTTCAAAGCGTCGTTACCTTAACGAGCTCGTTAAGGGTCATTTCGTTAACTGTTTTAATGGATTCAATATACAATATTCTGATATTTTTTGCTGAAAAAATGTGAGAAGCTTTTGCACTGCAAAAGCTACTCACATTTTTTCAGCAAAAAATTTCAGCATATTTGCATATCACTCGATGTAAATTTTAACGAATCGTTAACTAACGACGTCGTTAGCTTTGAACAACTGGGCCCAGGTAATATAATAGTATTTACCCTCAATATATTTCTTTAATCCACGCAGGTGTTAAAGCGACGTCTGCGACGTCTTTCTCCTACTTCCGCTGATTCGAGAAGGGCAGATGTCAGTTACTAGCAGAAGTATGTGCACAAGTATTGGTTTACCGCTTGGAAGTCTACGACTGCCTAGGTAAAGGATGAGTAGGTTGACTGACCGGCTCGACATGACCTTAACAATGTTGAATGGACCGTAAATCTCCCACCCTAATCAAGTTATTTATTAATGTGGATGAATTAACGCGATTGATTACATCAGCTATTATTTCACTTTATACAATAGCCATTGAATGTTGTAAAATATTTGAAATCGTTGATAGAAAGAAAATACAACAGATCTAGAGTTGAAACGTTTATGATACTCGTACCAGTTTGCTGTACATGTAGGAATGTTTTTTACATTTTATTTTTTTTTCTGTATGTAATTCCTCTGAATTTCTATGACCCATGAGACTCGCTATCAACAGGGATCTGCGTAACATTAAATTCCTGTGTTTGTTAATTAGTGTTTTGAGGAGCGATAATAGTGCAATAGCTTTAAAGGTTATCTTCTGTTCAAGTAAGACCTCCAAATAAGTTGTGATTTTATATACATCAAGTTGACACAATGGGAAATGTATACTTCTTACCAAAGCACTATGTGAGGCACTTTTATGTTCATATTGTATTTATATTTTCTTATTTCTCTAAAAACACACATACATTGTGGGCTTCATCACTACGCGCTTCTAATGAATACCACAAAGCATGTTTCAGTTGAGAGATTAACCAAAATATTTTATCAAGATATATTTCCTATAACGAGTTATGTTACTTAATGAAGTATCTTTTTACTGACCATTCCAAGGAGGTTCCTCTGCGGCAGTTCGGTTTTGTTCTTGCTGATGTGATGTTTGTTTTGTCATTGTTTGTTCCTCATGACTAATTCTTTTGGTACCTCGGGAAGGATATGCTTCGTAATTGTGGTAGTTCCTAGCCATTTTCACTTTTATTTGTATGGTTATTTTGCACATACAGACATATTTATGCAGTACAAAAGATTATTTAAAAACTACGAACTCAACAACACGAATCACCAAATAATGTATACTCTTGAATACCTATTTCTGATTTATATGTTATGGTGGAACGGGAAGTTGGGTGATGGTTTACTTTATAAAATACAAACAAAGTTACCAATGAAAGGCAACAATCATGAAGCACAGCATCCTGAGGTACCAGAAGATGAAGAGATGAGGACCAAACAAGACAAAACGGCCAGGCCACTTTGTCTTGTTTGATCCTCATCTCTTCATCTTTAAATATAGACCAAATACAGTCGACTCTCGTTATCTCGAATTCCAATACACTCCCTGAAATACTTCGTGATATCCGTACCTCGACATATCAGATTTGCAGAATTGAGGAAAAAATAATTCGATTAACCACATTTAACAAATATTTATATGTATTTGGACTCTTGAAGTTAGAGATATATTGAAAATATTGTGGAAAAGAGGAGAAATTGCTCCGTAGCAGGAGCAATTTCTCCTCTTTTCCACAATATTTTTACCTGTTGTTAGATTTTCATGTTTAGGCAGGGACCAGATTCTCACTTCGGGATAAGCGGTTATTCGAGATAAGCGAGGTCGAGATAGCGAGAGTCAACTATATAGGCATTGCAATAACTGACATACAAAGAAGAGTCTCAACAGATGAACATCCTTGGAATGGTCAGCAGGAATAATTACTTGGGCTTAATTTTACTCGATTGAAACCGCACTTAATTATGATGCATTTCAAACTTACACAATTGTGTTCGATCCGTTTAGTGTCCTCTAATGTGTTCGGTTTGCATATAGGTCCTCAATCTTATGTATCAGTGAAACTTCAAGTAAAACACACATACAAATAAAAACAACACAAAACTGCAATGAAACAACGTATAGGGATCAATGGCAATTTGAAGCCAGAGCAAAGGAAAGCAAGTTGGATCACCTTGGACTAAGCACAGCCAACAACAGTCAGTCGCTAGTCTTACGAAGCAGATTGAGGAGGGAGCCATCATTCAGCCAGAGGCCCGACTCGTCGTTGTGCAATTAACCTATTTATGCCTAGTGTCCCATAAAAAGGACATTGGCAGAAAGGGCAAGATAATCATAATAGCTAACCAGACAACCCTTCTATTGGAAATGGACCTGCCCAAAGACTTGAAGGAGAAGAGTCCACTCGGCGCAAGAGGGTTAAAGAGGGAAGAAAATGTAACGTATTAACCATAATTGGGTTAACAATCATTTATGCAGTAAACGGCATAGTATTCATAATGTAAACTATCTTTTTGTAACGACTAGTAATTTTTTAATAAGACGACGAATATGCTGTGCATCTTTCCACAAAGGCTTGCAAGGCTTAAAGATGCACATAATGAAGCATTATAGTCACGAACTACATGCCTAGCATAACTTGAATCTAAACCGGTGGTCTTTACCTATTTATTGTTTATCATGGGCCCCATCTAGGTCGGAAAATGAAGAATTAAGACACTAGTTTGCAAATGTATTAAATACGCAAAGATGTAGACGCCCAAATTTAACCCAATCGAGCGGACTCTTCTTCTACCTAAACTCTTTGGACCGGTCTATTTCCAAAAGCAGAATGTCTGGTTAGATTCTATTATATTATGTTATATAGAAATTTCGGTAGTTAATGCAAACAGTGTAGACCCTGATCAGACACCGCGTTCTGCGGCGTCTGATCTGGGTCTGCACTGTTTGCCAATTACTCTTTTGGGGGTTTCCAGACTAAAATGTGTTAAGCACTATTCCCATATCCAGGCTCAGCATTGTATCATTACTTTTGTCGGTTAGTGTGTATATTCTTTAGTCTAGAGTGAGAAATAAACCAATAAAATTTGAATAATAGTTGTTATTATTTGTTTTTTTGTTTTTTTTTTTGTTTTTGTTTTTTCAGAGATATATAGGACATGATATTTTCCTTCATTTGTCTCTGCAGACTGTCTGCCTATGCTCGCATACATCATTTTGCTTGGAGATGTCCACAAAAAGTTAGCCAGTGCCACAAAATCGTTTACATTTCGTAATTATTTCGCGGTTTGATCTAATGTGTTTCTGATAAGAATTGCGATATTGTCTGACAAAAACAATTACTGATTAATCGAAACATTATAGGAATAAAATGATTGAAAAGAACATTGCTGGTTGTGCAAGAACAAAGTATAAAGACTTGCTTGATGACTATGAAAGGAATAGAAAGCGGAAGGAGAAACAATTATAAGCAGGAAACTCTTCCATTTTACAAACCTTGACTGACTCACTCTATTACCTGTAAACAGTGTTCATATGCCCGTCAAAGAAACATAACGTGTACATGTTTGTCAGAAGGAAGCTTATATATTTCCGTTGTAACCCCTTTCAGCCCTACAGACCAAAACAACATTTTTGCAAACATTGTAGATCCTGATGAGACGGCTCATTGTGAGCGGTCTCATCTGGATCTACACTGTTTGCTATTCTGTTTCAATTTTTGACAGAGATCCCTATTTGGAACAATCGTTCTGACCAACTTCAAAAATGGAAGAGTCCACTTCAGAAACTCTGGGATGTAGGGGTTAATTCAGATTTCATTGCTCTGCTTATAGCATTGTTAATGGTTACAGGAAACTGAATTTAAATGAGTAAAACAATGATTCGCTAACAGCGCACATTAGTCAAATTTTGTGTAACAAGAGTATAAAATGTACAAAAGCATACTGGCAATTAATTATGTTTGATAAGATTTTTTACTGTGCATTGGGGGACCACTCATAAAGGAAATACGGAAATGTTTTCCTTTAAGAATAGCGCAAGTTGTATACGATTTCAAATACTAGGGGTTGCAACTTCCTGTTTGGTAATGTCGTTTCTGTTTGCAAAGTGAATGAAATATCTTTCAGGTTTCCCCATTTATCTTAGAACTTAGTATGTTGTGTAAAAACAAAAAATAAAAATAAAAAATGATCTTATTGTTCCCAGAAGATTGGCTTTGACATGTTATGCAAATTTGCATGAAATAACAAGCCTGTTTTCCGGGAAACCATCACGAAAACACGCCTATATAATTTTGACCCCCTTAAACCCCACTTTTATATAGTAAAACTGGGGTTTACAGGGGTATACATTATTGTTCTTATTTCTGCTCAAAAACATAGATTGTGGGTACTCGTTAGAACCGCCTCGCCGAGGCGGTTCTAACGAGTACCCACAATCTATGGTTTGAGCAAAAATATGAAAAATATCAGAGTTTTTAACTGAAAACTTTCAGTTTTTGGAGGTGAAATTTTGCTATATATTTGAATAAGCGTGTTTTCGTAATGACAAAAAAGATATAGTCAATCTGTACAAAGGTTGTCTCTCTCCCACAGACTGGCTCCAGTCTCCAGTGATAAAAATATATTATTCTTATAATCCTGTTTGATACAGCCACTAAAATAAAACCAAAACCAAAATAATATCATGACTATAAAGACCTGTCAGTATTGTTTTAACCATCAGAGAAAAAAAAGTTTAGTTTCAATTGATTCATTCGATTCTATAGGTACAGATAATGTATTTTTATGCAGTCGTCGTCTAAATCAATAGACTAACCCATAGTTTAACCCACCCACTCTATTACCTGTAACCAATGCTCATATGCCCGCCAAAGAAACTTAACATGTTCATGTTTGTCAAAAGGAAGCCATTCATATTTCTTTTATTAATTCATTTTCATTACACCTGCTTACGGCCTTGTTATTATTGTTACAGTAAAATGAATTGAAACGAGTATAATATTAATTTGCCATTAACAACGCACATCGTCCAAATTTTATATCCCAAGAATATAACATTACAAAAAGACACTGGCAGTTCATTATGTTAGATAAGATACTTTACTGTACATTGTGGACTACTATTAAATGACGGAATTTGCTCCCACTGTGAGCAAATTCTTTCCTTTGTGAGTAATCCCGTTCCTGAATGCTTACAAATAGTAGGGAGCGACTTTCTTTTATACATGTAAAGTTTTTGTCTTTGCAAAACGACGGGAAAATACATCAGGCGTGCACATTCATATTGCATCCTTCATCATGAGATATATACATTCTTTCCTAACTAAATGAACTGCACCATGAGAAAGGGAACTTCTGAGCATATGTGGATACCGAAGACCCAGATCAGTATACAAGTACGAGCAGTCCCATCATGAGCTTTGCTGCCCGTTTACAAAATTATTGGATACAGCTATGTTCGACTTTCAATCTATGTTTAATACTATTTTCCCCGCTAAATACCTGAACAAACATTTGCGAATGATTATAGTAGTCGGGAGTGTGGCGCAAAGAGGTACACAGTCATTATTATTATTATTTTTTTTTTTTATTCAGAAAATAAGACTTGATATTTCACGCGTTCAGACAATTCTCGTGAAATGTCGAGTTTTATTTTCTAAGAAAGTAAGAAAAATATTTACAAATGTAATATGCTAGTATTTTTATTTATATTTCCTTATGGAGAACATTTGACCATTGTAATTCGGTGGATTAACACTTATCTAACAGTTGTAATAGATTATCAGTGATCATAAAAATAAGCAATTAATGCCAAAACGTTTTATCAGAATATTAATTTGGTGTCTGTTCTAAGAAGTAGGTAATGTTTTTCTTAGTATGAATACAGAACTACAAGGGAACTCAATTAATAGTTGGTTTAGTTTGGAGTTTAACGGGTCATTCAACACTGTTAAGTTCATGTCGAGCCGGTCAGTTTATCTAACCACACTTTTCCTCGCACAAACTGACAATTGCCCTCTTTAAATCAGCAGAAGAGAGAGAATGACCGTAAAAACGATTTCATGATCAATCTCCACGAAAGAATTCCAATTAATTGTTCCAGCTGACGAAATATCATTGCCCTCGAAAGTAGCAGCTATCAAATTTGATCTATCGGCTGAAATCCTTCAAGCGTTATGCACTTTAAACCCTTAACTCTTAAAACGCCAAGAAAACCTGCATCTGAAAATGTTGTCTGTTTATGATGTCTGCTGAATATTCTTGCAAACTTTATCAAACCTATTTTTGCATACAGACAAACAGTGTGGACCCAGATCAGAGTCTGATCTGAGTCCACACTGTTTACAGAAATGACTTTTAAAATCACAAGCAGATGACAAAGCAGACGACAATAGTTGTGATTGGCGCTTTAAGGGTTAAAGCGCTGAGCAAATTTGTAGCAGGCGACATTCTACAATTAATTTAATTTTCAGAGAAAATAAGCTTGACATTCGCCAGCTAGACAGACAATTCACCTAATATGTCAAGCCTTATTTTCGCTGCAAAAATACATGTATTTCAAGGTGTCGTCTGCTGTAATTGTGACTTATCGCTTTAAGGGTTAGCAGCTTCTATGATACAATCGAATCTCAATGGCTCTTACAACGATGGCTCGTTTACGATGACTAATTCAAACTCGTTATTGAATCCCTACGAAATTCTTCCGATAGCTTAAGAATACAAATACTTTGGAATTTTTTCTCATTTAAACATGACGTATGTTGTGTGTACTTATTAGAATCGCCACATCGCGGCGATTCTAATGTGTACACTCAACACATAATTCTTATGTAGAAAACTGAAACTAAAATATCTAAATTATCATTATTTTCTTTCTGACCTGGCAGAAAGCAATTTTCTATCGTCCTAAAAATGTTCGCGCCATTAAAATCCGACTGTAGCTTGACTGTTTTATCGAAAACAAAATATTCAAATAAGCCTTGTCATGACAAAAATTTGCCTTCTGGGCATAAGAA
Organism: Anodontia alba; assembly: GCA_964016985.1. Taxonomy (NCBI): domain Eukaryota; kingdom Metazoa; phylum Mollusca; class Bivalvia; order Lucinida; family Lucinidae; genus Anodontia; species Anodontia alba. The sequence goes on from OZ024823.1 coordinate 33,762,550, forward strand.
AAATGTAACGGTCAAGATGCATTTGCAAAGCCGCACAATTTGATATGGGCTTTTACTACATATCTATAGTTGTCATTGATTCTGCAAGTGAACAGCTAATGCCCCAAACATACCATTACGAAAAATCGCCTATTCAAGTATATTGAAAATTTCACTACCAAAAACTGAAAGTTTTCAAATAAAAATTCTGATATTTTTCATATTTCTGCTCAAAATATAGATTGTGGGTACTCGTTCAAACCGCCTTACCGAGGCGGCCCTAACGGGTAACTACAATCTACATGTATATTTTGAGCAGAAATAAGAAAAAATACGTATACCCCTGTAAACCCAAGTTTTTCTATTTAAAAGTGGGGTTTAAGGGGGTCAAAATTATGTAGGTATGTTTTCGTGACGTGCACGGATGCGTAGGCTGATCATTGTTTGTTCTCAGCATGTTCAACGAAGGCACATTTGCATATGGCGAAGCTCAAATATAATGAATTAAAATGAAGACGGATATATGACATTCTTCCTTTTTTGTCCTTGATACCGCCATTCTTCTACGTTACAGTGAAATGATGTCTTTCTACAGAGACACAGTATGTGTCGTACAACACAAGTGATCTCATGTGAAAATATGTCGTCTCTGTGGAGAAAATAATATATTCTTCCGTTTTTCTTATCCTTGATATCGTCTGCTACATCACAGAGAAACATGTTCCTCTGCCGTGTCTATGGAGCATAGTGTGTGGTACAACACAAGATGACTCATGACACATACCAACTCCATTGAGGACAAATTACGTTACACATATAACGCAATCTGTCTCGTGGAGAAAAATTGTCCAAGTGCAAATCTTATTCCTAAAAGCGCTAATTAAAATTACAGTAGACGATACTTGTTTTTTTTTTTTTTTTTGTTTTTGTTTTTTTTTTTTTTTTTTGTGTTTTTTTTTTTTTTTTTTTTTTTTGTTGTTGTTTTGTTTTTTTCATTGTTAGAGAAATTAAGGCTTGGAATTTCATGTGATTCGTCTACTAGAATTACATGAAATATCAAGTCTCATTTTCTATGAAAATATAACAAATCAATTGAGCCAGTGCACGACAAAACCTACTATAAGACTTGTTCGACCAGCGGAGACACAGATCAGCCTGCGCTGCGCAGTTTGATCATTCTTCGCTGATCACATAGGCCTTCTACAGCTTCCGGGATAACCAAAGAGGGATGAATGCGAACCCTTGCCATACTGGGTGGATGAACAGGCTGATCTGAGTCTTTGCTTGTCACACAGGTCTTAGTGTAGATTTTGTCATGCGCTAGCTCGATTTAAAAATGTGTGCTACAATTCTGCTTAGCGCTATGAAGATTAAATTAATAGTGAGTATAAATTGACAGCATGATTTTGGAGGAATCCTATTTGTCAAAGAAATCCTCATCTACAAATGAAATGTACTCTTTACTTTAAGAAGTTTGCGTTTGTCTTGGTTCAGATGTATGCATTAAAAATTAATATGAAGATTCTCAAGAAAGGCCGCTTTGTTTTTGAGTATTTGTCACTTTGTTTTGTCAATATCTCTAAAGAAAACCACCTTGAGTTTAAAGAACTCGAATAATTAATTTACATAACAGTGCTGCTTAAGCGATACACTTTACACGCGACGTGCGCGCAGGTGCACGCACACACAAATATACAGAGAGAAGTCCGACATACAAGGAAATTCTATATTGATAACCAATAAGCCCGATGGTGTCGACATATCAAACGTATAGGCATGTATCTATTAACGCTTAGCATGCTCGGTAAATTTTCAGCGGAGGACATAATGAAATATTGGTCTCATTTTTCCAAACAAATGGACATAACATTTCATACAAGTTGTCTAGGAGACAACTTGCAAGAAATGTTAAAGTCTATTTTACGGAAAGAAATAATATGAAATAAATAGGTGTTACCTATGAGACGAGCTTAAGCATTTTCTGCATTTTTTTTCTTTTCTGTTTTCTCGAATATTATGCTTACATCAATTTAACCAGAGTTCCCTTCCTAGGAAACATCGCTCTACTGGATTTTATTTTTTAAAGTGAGGCAAGTGAAAAGAGGTTGATTTGATACTAAATACTACTAATTTCAGAATCCAGTAGACTTTCCTTATTACACTCTATCTGAAAGAAAGCCCTCGTACTGACAGGTGATGATTTGTTTGTATTAAATGACGCATAGTTTGTCTTTTTCAACATTTGTTTTTGTCAAGAAAGAACTGCTCTTTGAGTTTGAATGGCAAGTTATCAAATAACTGAGCGACATTCATGTTCATTTCCTTTCTTGAGGTCACTTTTTGAATTGTGAAACTGCTTCTGATGAGGTTATTTACATCTTATCAATGATATGAAGGGTTGGTTTTGACAACAGGCTGTCAAATTTTTAAATGTTGCAAGATGTTCAAAGTCTAACCAATTCTGAATTGAGTAGTATAGCTATATTACTCAGTCTGAATCACTTAAAATCTGCCATCCGTGATATCCAAATTTGATGCCTTCAAGTTACAATGGAAGCATGTCCTAAAAACACCACTTATTTGACAAGCGTTTACAAAATAGCATGCAACCGGTGCGTCCGTGTCGATCGGCCTGCCTTGGCTTTTGGGCTTGGAGTGGGGCGGCATACTTTCCACGGCGTCGTTACTGCCATACAATGTATCTCGGTTTCTAGGTATGAACTTTATGGATGCTTATGATGTTTATCAATAACACGAGCTACGACACAATTTGACAAGCAAATCATTCTGCAGCATGTGTGTACAGACGAAAGTCGCTAAAGTACGAATGATCAGCTGATCGCCAGTCAGCTGAAACTCGGACTCATCGTATTGATGGGTCCGAGGCTGAAATCATCGCATATCCTACCATTGTCATGTTGTCAGCGATAAATTCTTCCCTATGCATAATTCCTGTTATGTGCTGAAGGAATGTAATCCGTTTTTTTACAGCAATACTTCAGTATTTACCCTTAAATACACGAAAATATTGTTTAATGCGAGAGAAATCTCAGATTTAAAATGGCGGCTAAAACGCAAATCAGTCTTGCAATCATCCGTGTCAATGACGTAAAAATGTATCCTTCTATTTCATTGGCTATACGATTCTTTACAGCCAATGAGATCGCTTGCGGCGGTTGACTGGCTTTCCATATTTGCAGCGGAGCGTATCTGCGTATCTGATCATCATATTTTTTGAAAACCAAGCCAATGGCTCCGGCCTTATTGCGTTGGTTTTCGGGTTCAACATTAAGCCGATACACTCCGCTGTAGATATAGGAAACCAATCACCCGCCGCATGCGAATTCTTCTGCATAGTATGTGAGAGACTCACGATACCTATAGTACGAGCTTAAGCTTCGTCACATGCTTCGCAGGTGACGACTTGCTTCGCAGGTCGCTTAAGCTAGTTATTAAAAAAATCCATGAATATGTCGTCTGCAGTATCTGCCCAGAGAGTGGTTAAAGTTACATAAAACGCGGCGGTTTGACAAAAAATATCTATATATAAAGAATCAGTAGAAGCATTTTCATCTGTGTCTACACTGTTCTGCATTAAAACCGGTCTATTTAAAATAAACAGGGTACTCAGTGAAGCTTTCCGAAGGGTCACAGTCGTAAACTGGTCATTTACATAATCTAATTGGAACTTTAGACACCGTTAGTGCGAGTCCAATAAATGATGTTTAAGTTTTGCTTCCGGAACATATTTAGCAAATTAACAAACCTTCAAGCGAAGACCTTGAAAGCTCTTCTTCCTCCAAGAAGCACTTTTAGGGAAAATATTAAAGTGGTTGTCCTCTAACAGGAATTCCAGAGAAAGTTATTAGCTAAGAGTACACTTCATACGCGTATATGGGCCACCTCTTTGAAACTCTATAACAATCGTGCGCATTTAGTTAAAAGAAGTTAAAAGTTCATTACTAAAACATCCTATTCAATTATACTGAAAACTTTACCACCCAAAAAATGAATAAAACCTTCTAATATTTTTCGACGAGGCGGTTCTGACGAGAACCCACATTCCCTGTTTTTTGAGCAGAAATAAGAAAAATAATGCAAACCTCTGTAAACCCCAGTTTTACTTTATAAAAGTGGGGTTTAAGAGCGTCAAAATTATATAGGCATGTTTTCGTGTTGAAAATATATAATTAAAACAGATACGTATATAGTGAAAAGCTCTTAGCATATCAATCTCTCTCTCTCTCTCTCTCTCCGTGTGACCCGTCGTTTCTGCTTAAGAAATAGATCAGCTATTGCAGTGATTTTTTGAGTAATAAATCACTGTTTGGAGGTCAGTTGTAAAGTAGATGATAATAAGGTCAGTTGTAAAGTAGATGATAATAAAGTAGATCTACTTACAACTGACCGACAAACTGTGATTTATTACTCAACAAACCACGCACAAGAGCTGATCTATTTCGATTCTAACACACAGAAAACGACGAAAAAGTAATTGTATCCTTCAGGTTCTTCCAACTTTACGCCATCGCATAAAGAAATCCCGTCAACAGTTTTGACTGTAACACTGTTGTTTACATGCATTTCTTACATTGTTGAAGAGAGAAAACGATGTTACACCGTCTAACGTCGTGGAAACGAAGACTCGTCAAAATGACGTCGGAATGGCTCCAGAACGCGTCGCGCGCTTCCGCCCAGTGATGTGTTGCAGAATAAATAACTGAACCATAGCTATATAGGCGAGGAGTGTTAGAATACCGGTTTAACGTCTTTTGCAGACAATAACCAGCAATGCAAGTTAGATTACTAGTATGTTAACATGGTGAAATTTAGCGAGTTACAGTAAAACCTCAATGGCTCGAGCATCGTTGGATCCATGGAAATTTATTCGAGAAAGAGGTAGTTCGAGCCACGATAATGGTATGTTGTGTGTATTCATTAGAATCGCCTCATCATGGGTACACATAACATACAATTTCATTATAAAATAAGAAAATTTCCCTAAATATTTGTTTCCTTGCGCTATCGGAAGAATTTCATAGGGGCCTAAGAAACTAGTACCAATTACCCATGGTAAACGAGCCATCGGTGTTCGAGCTACTGGGGTTCGACTGTATATATAATAGATGAACACAACTTTAGCCTTTAAGTTAGTGATTAATTCATTGCTGATTATGGGAATATACAATTATATTTATGCACTGGTGTAACATAAAATATCTGCTTATCCAAAGGTGCATTCCATTTTCAGTCACAAGATTGGTTTTGGAGAAGCTAATAAATTTTGTTTTACATGCACACATCGCAGATATCGTATGACAATATGCTCTTCGGCATGGCTTTGCAAGAAAGCAAAGCTACATTATATGCTCGGAAATACATGTATGAGCAGTAGGGTGAATACAGTAAAATTTGATTTCTAGAGGTTGCCATGGAAATGAAGAACACATAAAAGAACGAAAATCTTAGTACATGTATAGTGTTTACCGAGATTGTTCATATAACAAATATTAAGTTTGCAGGGCAACAAAAATATAAGTGAAGATACCAATGAAATGCTACAATTACGAAGCACATTCTTCCCGAGGCACCAATGGAAAGCAAGACGGGGAACAAACAAGGACACCATAAAAACCACGCATGAAATCACATACGAACAATGAAAGAAGAACTGCAATTGAGGAATCGCCGTGGAACAGTCGGTAGGAAAACTATTACTGTCCTTTCGACATCATTCGGAAAGACGTTTTATGTTTGGCGTTATATTCTAAATGAAAATATTTTGTTCTGATTGACCATATCTCATCAGAAACTTTTGTCTGTTCTGGATTTGTGTTTTGTTCTCAAATATGTACCTCTAAAATTAAATTTACGGCAAAAATTGGTCTGACCTATGTAATTTCCATTGTAAAGTGATTTTTTAGGAATTTTTGTCTAAGAACATATTGTTTTATTTTTCTTTGTCGAATTTGAATTACTGATGTTTCACAACAATATCATGAAAATTTCAGAAAATTTGAACCAGCGGAACTTGTTGAAAATCAGCCTCCGTTACCTGCCCTACAGATTTCTGCATAATTTACATTCAATTTTACAATGGTAGAAAGTGAAATTATTTAATATTTTAAAAACCAATGACTCTAATAAAACTTTTTGTGCATAGGTAGTTACGACAAATGGTTTTGCATTAAATCTTGACGAAATATTGCAAATTTACATACTCTGTGTAAAGCGTCAAGCAAAAATGACTTTCTGAAAGATGTCGCAAGCACAATAGGAGCTGTAAAAGATAACTTCTAGTTTGCCTTCTGAAAACAAGTCAATCCGCCACAGCACATTGCAAACAAAAAGTTTCCATCAAAGATTTTTTCATGTTTAGATTTTGAAGCATCATTATTATGCAGGCGCATAACGAAGCCCCTGGCCAGACTGCGCGATGAAGCGCAGTCTGGCCAAGGTCTTTGTTGTCCCGGTTTGTTGCTCGCATATTGAAAAAAACGACTTCGTCTGCCTGTGGCGCTCGGTTAGAACGACGTTAAATTGGCTACGTGGCCTTATTAAAGGGAATCATTCCTATCGACTCAGCAGAAACGACAATGAAGCATGCTAGAAGCGACCATTGTTTTGCATTAGTATAATTGAATAATTCACTGCTCTAACTTGCAGCAGTTTCCGGTAACATATTCAAATTATTATATCAATTTACGCGTCGTTATCTAAAGTAACAACTTGTGTTTTCTTTGACACCCTAAATTTATGTCTGTTGCTGCAGGCACAGATGTTTGGACACTCTTTTGGATACGAAAGGTCAAGGCGAATCTTCGGATTTGTATTGACTGATTTCTTTTATTAAACCATTTACGCCTAGCGTCCCATAAAAGGGACATAGACAAACAGCGTGGACCCAGATCAGACGTCGCGAACGCGGCGTCTGATCAGGGTCTACACTGTTTGTGTTAAATTCAGACATTCCTTCAAAACATGGTTATGATAAAAACTAACGAGACACCCCCTATATAGGAAATACACCTGTCCAAACAGCTGAGGTAGAATAGTGCACTCGGCTTAAATGGGTTAAGAGGGAAAGAGACACTTTCAGGGGAGGCTACTCTGTCAGATTTGTTTGTCGTCTGGAAAGGGGTCCACCAGAAGAAAAGAAATTGCAACCATTCTTTCTTTTTAGAGCAGTTCTGTTACAGAAGGACATTAGTGTGCAGGGAGGCATAGATGAGATAACAAATATGTATCTCTTGTAAATAATGGTGGACAATCTAGGAAGTGTATCGAGTCCCCTTTAACCCATTTATGCCTAGTGGACTCTTCTACCTGAACTCTTTGGACTAGTCCATTTCCAGTTTAAGGGGTCTGGTCAGTTTTAATTATTACCATGTTTTACTGAAATGCCTGTAGTTAGTGCAAATCCGGGTCTACATTATTTGCCAATGTCCCATTTATAGAACGCTAGGTACAAATGGGTAAAGGTGATCTATTCCCTTATCCGGAAAATACCAACTTTGAAACCTTTGCACCTAGGATATTGAAACCATGCATTTGGTGGCCTTCCCACAACTAAGAAATCCTGAAAATTTGAACTAGATATCAAGTAGTTCCGGAGTTGTGGGCATTCAAAATATATATAGAACATATATTAAAATGTCGTAAATGTACCTTGGTGGGTACAAATGATCAATTTTCCTACCTTATCGTACAGGGTAGCTGTATAAAATAATGCATAAATTATTGTTTTTAATTCAAATGCTATGGCATATGGCAGATTTATGCCTGGATAGTAGGGTTGTAATATTTTTTGTCAGATTTGCAATTTTGGTTTTTGTTTTGGAAATATAGACAGTTTTCTCTCAAATGACCATACCTGGACATGTCAGATTTTGAACAGCCCTATCTCCTAAACCTATTTAGATATTTAATTCTAATTTTCAGGATTTTCTAGTCTAATCAATTACTATCAAGTGATAGAAGACCGAAAGCCCTAATCGCAAAGGTTTCATAATTTGCATTTTCCAGATAAGGCCTATTTTGATAAAAAAAAAAAAAAAAAAAAAAAAAAAAAAACAGTACACGCTCTATTACTACTGAATGTTTAGACTTTATATTTCAAGCTTACATTTTTAAATGACGAAAACTGATTAAATGAAATTTATAGACATTTTTAACTGGCAAAAAAATGGAAAAAAAAAAAAAAAAAACCTTACACAGAATAAATAAATTCAATTTGTTGAAAGTTACATTCCGAAAAATTAGTATGAAGAATTTCAATGAATAACTTCAGGAATTTAAATTGGAATTAATTTTATAATTGTACTTAAATTTAATTTTTAAAGTTATTTTCATTTAAAATTCAAACTGATTTTGAAATTGTTTGAGCTCATCAGCCCTACATACAACTAAGGAGGAGATCTTTTTCTCTACGTCATCATTCTCTGAATGTTTTTTTTTTTTTTTTTTTTTTTTTACATTAACCCTGCTTTTGCTGAACATGACATGCCCTGTCTGAGCAAACCGTGTAGATCCAGATCAGTTGGCTTCTGAACGGCTCTGGATCTGCACTGTTTGTCATTAAATATGTGCATTTCTGTCAAAAACCCGGATCAAGTAATCTGATTGGCTTGAAATTAGAAGTGGGCGTGGCATCTTAATTTATTCAGCAAGGCAAGGGTTAATTTTTTTAAAACATTTTTTTTAATTTATCATATAAACTAATGATGTCACTGGTTACTCATGAATATAAATGAGTTGCAAATGAGTCCAAAGTATTTGGAATATTTCTATGGAGTTTTCAACACTGGACTTACCAGCTACGCCTTTCGCTTAAGCATATACACAATCAATTGTGGAATTAGGGGCTGTCTGCTTTAACCCGTTTATGCCTAACGTCCCATAAAAAGGGATTTTAGCAAACAGTGTAGACTCAGGTCAGACGCCGCATTAGTTTCAATAATAAAAGCAACTATCACGATTTCTGTATACCATCCCTTTGACTATACAATGGATCCTTCCAAAGTTCATGATAGGAGAGTTTATTGAAAGTAGTCAGGCGTAAATGGGTTAAATATAACGTTAAAATAATAATAGTTACCGTATTGTACTCTTAAATGTAACGACTGCAATGTTTACACAAATCGAAACAAATTGAAACATTATCAAAATTGGGTAATTTCTCACCCACAAAATAGTGTTAGAGGAGAAAAAAAGAATATTGGTTATCTGAATACACTTCCTATCTAGAACTCTCTCATAGTACTGTATTTAACGCTCAGCATGCTGGGTAAACATTTCAGCAGACGACATTTTGATTCTTCTCGAATTTGTCCAAGAAAATAAGCTTTGATATTTCATGCGAGTTTTCTCTTTTGAGGGAAAACTGGTTGACAGTTATCACATTATCTGAGTCACAGATCGGAATATTATCTTGCCGGTGCCTAATCATCATTCAGCGGGCCTTTTTTGGGTTTCCTACATTTGCTCCTAAAAGTGTACTTCATCACGAAAACATTTCTATATAATTTTGATCCCTTTAGACCCCATTTTTTATATTGTAAAGCTGGGGTTTACAGGGGCGAGGCGGTTCTCATGGGTATCCACAATCTTTGTTTTGAGCAGAAATATGAAAAATATCAGAATTTTTATCTGAAAACTTTCAGTTTTAGGTGGTGAAATTTTCAATATATTTGAATAAGCGTATTTTCGTAATGTCGTACGCCTATCGTTTGCGCGTTTTGGTTATCATTAACGGGGCATGCCGTTTCCAATAGACAATGGTATAGTTCTTCAATGCTACCACCGGAAGGTATTGATACGACATTTAAAAAGACACGAGGCAATATATAGAACACATTTAAAACATACTACAGAGTCAACCGTTTCACCCTTGCGTTTCTGAAATGAACTCTTCCATTTCTGAATTTTGACAAATGCCTTGTTGCAAATAAGGGTTTCAGTCAAAAACCAATATCAGAATGTGAAACTGTGTAGATCTTGATGGATCATCTGGCTCTACACTGTTTGCATAAGCATCTACGTTGGTCTGCAGGGTTGAAAGGTTAAATACACGGTCACGATATATAAAATACCTTATATCATCATACCTAGAAATGTACACAACTGTCTTAGTGAAAAAATAAAAGCACGTTTACTTAATAATAGGTGTACAATAAAAAACATTCAGTTAGTTAGTTGGTTCGTTTATTGGTTTGTCGATTAGTTAATTAGTTAGTTAGCGGCCTTTATTGTGTAGATAAAAAAAAAACACAAAATGTTTACCCCGCTGTATTGTCATTTTGGCACTAACTCAGATAATGCAATAAACTAATGAAACTTTTCGTAACATTCTGGGAGTTTAACCGTTTCCGTAATATTCATTGGGATGGACATAGTCAGACAATTAAATGCTTACCTTATCGTTGCTGGAGAACTATTGAAAACATATCCATTGTACAAGACTGAAACCAAAACAAAGTAGTGTATTAAGATCAACAAGAAAATCAGTAAAACAGCATACAGTCGAACTTCGATGGCTCGAACATCTTTGGGACCATAGAAAATTGTTCGAGACATGGGCGGTTCGAGCCACTGAGGGTTAGTTATGGTGCCAAGCCAGGAAGCAAATGGCGATAATTTAGGGTGTTTTTTTTTTTTTTTTTTTTTTTTTTTTTTCGATTTTCTACACAATAATTGTATGTTGAGTGTACTCATTAGAATCACCTCGATGAGGCGATTATAATGAGTACACACAACATACAGTTTCACGATAAAATAAGAACATTTCCCTAAATATTTATTTTCTTGAGTTATCGGAAGAACTTCGTATCTGGTGGTGTCAGCGCTGTTCTGCTTACATCACTGGGGCGTCCAACTGATATTGGCTTGCAGTTGGGCAAGGCCTGCTATCCTTGTAGTGGGTAAGGGTAGAGGGGGAATGAATTTATTTCTTCTGTTTCTTCACTTTCATTCCTGTTCCTCTTTCTTCCCTGTCCCTCTCTTTCATCTCCTCTACTCTCTCTTCTATCTCTTTTCTCCCTTTCTCTGGGAGACGACACAAAATGACCCTCAAGGGTTGACGTGTCGTTAAACCCCAACACAATCAATCAATCAATCAGCGCTGTTCTGCAATCTGGTCTGATTCTCGAGAACATTCGGAGAATGTTTTTCGTCAAAGTTCATGTACACTGTCCCGGTGATCCAGATTGATAGCAAAAGCATTCTTCGAATGTTCTCGAGAATGAGACCAGATCGTAGAATAGCGCTTACACCGTCAGAAAGAGCTTCATTTTCCGCGTACTCTGCGCTTTATTTGAACAAATTTGGTATGAATAGAAATATTCTAAAAAATCCTACCTGAAGCGGAGTTACAAATAGTAACAAACTCCGTGTACATTGTCATTTGGTCACGTGGATTCCCCACACTGGAAATGATTTCACTGATCATATAACATTTTTTTTAGAAATAAATCCAACTTTTACTTCAATATATTTAATTGAAAAAGGCGTCTAATCTATAGATGTGTTTATTGATATAAAACGACAATAGTGTATCAGTCGGATATTTGAAATATATATAAATATTAAAAATATCCCTTACGGTAATAAATTGTAAGAATAGACAAATCAGTGTCCTAAATATTTTATCATTTCTTAGTTAAACGGCATTTTGTTACTACTGAGACTCATGGGATATTTAATGTTTATGTTTGCTCTTCGTCTGAATATGCTGCGCAAAAATTAAATGTAACGTAAACAAAAAATGGAGAACCATATATTTTAAGTAATTAAATCTTATGTCATACGTGAAAACCAAGAACATTGCACATGCGCAGTCGCGTAGACGCTTTCTCTGCCCTCAGGTATCTTGGCTCTTTTCTGAACCTAACCAAAACAGACTGAAGGATTGCAAAATTAGAAATGTCTCCAAAGGACACGGATGCCCACACCAGAAAAACTTAAACACAAATTTCTAACACCTGAAAAACTTAAACGCAAATTGCTAACGCCATCTCGGACGCGGATGGAGATGGACGGACGGACAGGGGTGACACTATATGTCATTTCCAACATTCTTCGAATAACGTGGGGTGGGGTGTGCATAAAAATATGAGGATACCCAAAAATTTAATGTGAGAATGCACAGTCGCTGAGCACAGTCCTCCTAAGGTATCGGATAAAAGTAGAAAGGCATGAAACAAAATTACAAAACAGCACTCTAATGTATACAGAACGAAATAAAAACTTCAAACGACAATTCCCCGCGATTATCGTGCGGTGAGCAGATAACTCCATCAAAAGTTGACTAAATTTGCACATTTGCAATCCCAAACCAGACCTCCACAATATCCATGCACATACAAAGTTTGGTGAAAATCCATTGATATTTACTCAAGATATCGTCCTGCAATAAAAATACGGACGTGTGGCGGGCAGATTACTCTGTCAAATGCACATACCAAGTTTGGTGACAATCCGCTGATGTTTAACGAAGTTATCGTCCGGAAACTAAAATACGGACGTGTGGCGGGCAGGTAACTCTGTCAAAATTGATGAAATTTGCCCATTAGAAATCCCAAACCAAACCAAACTCTACAACATTAATGCACATACCAAGTTTGGTGAAAGTCAATTGATGTTTACTCAAGTTATCATCCAGAAACGAAATACGGACGGACGTACGACGGACGGACGGACAATCTGAGGCCAACTAAATACTCATTCGTGTGTGCGGACAGATGGACAGACGTCCGAACAGACGCACGGACGTCCAACAAGAAACCATAATGCCCGGCCACTATCGTGTGGTGGGAATTAAAAATGCAGAAGAACTGCAAGAAATATCTTTAAGTAGGCATTACTATGTTAAATACCAGTTGGCGTCTACGATAATCAAATGGCAGCTTGTTATTAGTATGTCTCTGCTTGCACAAATATAAGTATCCAGGATATCCAGGAAATGCCACAATCACGAAGCATAGCCTTTCCAAGACACCAACGAGGGAGTGATGGGGAACAAATAATGACAAAACAAACGTCCCATAATAAACCACAAACGCACGAACAGAGAAGAACAGTAACAGAGGAACAGCCTTGGAACATCTCATATATCACAAACACCATTTGTAATAAACAACTGATAAGCTTCTGTCCGAAATTAGCCTCGCCTACTAAAACAGCGAATTTACGGTATAGATTAAATATTCGGACAGACAACCTGCGCAAGTAGTGTAGATCCAGACCAAACTGTTCCAGCAGTCGGATCAGGGTCTACAATGTTTGTAATTCTGTTTATAAAGTTTAGACACCTAATTCATCATGATGCAAAATGAACTTGTACAATTTTTAAAAGGTGACTTTTTCCATATTTTATAGGGAAAACAACGCTTAAAATTTCATTACGGCGGACATGTTAAATAAACTATTAAGTTTATTTTCTTTGCAATGTAAGAACAGTCTTGAAATGTTGTCTGGTTTTGTTTTAAATCAGCAAGATAAAGTTCAAGCTTTCGACTTCGAAACATCTCTGTTGTACAGTGATACTGCATTAGTTACTTTAACAATTTATTCACGTTGTTTTCTAATCTGTTGTAGAAAATATTGGTGTACGAGTATTTAAAACAATCATCGAAAAATCATTTTCTGAAATAATGACCACCAGATCAGTATGTTTTTTTTTTTTTTTTTTTTTTGTTTTTTTTTGGTTATTTTTTTAGTTTTTTTTTTTTTTTTTTTTTTTTTTTTTGTGTGTGTGTGTGTGTTTTTTTTAAATATTGATTGTTTCATTACAAAAACAAACCTATTCAAATATATAGAAAATTTCTCCTCCAAAAATTTTAAATTTTCAGATAAAAAACTGTGATATTTTTTTCATATTACTGCTCAAAACATAGATTGTGGGCACTCGTTAGAACCGCCTCGGCGAGGCGGTTCTAACGAGTGCCCATAATCCATGTTTTGAGCCGAAATAAGAAAAATAACTTATACCCCTGCAAATCCCAGTTTTGCTATAAAAAAAGTGGGGTTTAAGGGGGTCAAACTTGTATAGGCATGTTTTCGTGATGAATGCGTTAAACGCTATATGAGATCAAACGAGCCGCGTCATGAGAAAAGCGTCGTCATATCATATACTAACAGTAATGGTTCAGTCTCGCCTGGACCCATGCTGTCAGCTCACGTAAGCGGTAAGCCATGAGGAAACTTCAGCCAAAGAATTGAAAGATTGATTCGAACAAAAGCCCGAAGAGCTTCTCTCGCAACGTGGCTAAAATGCAAAGTAAAATAACCGTTTTGCTTTTTGTAATTATTTAGTTATCTTTTTTGTTTCATTCCCGCAAAGAGGTATTGCCCTTTGTTTCCTCAATAACGTGTATTTTAGTGCAAGTCTGTAACTCAGATACCTAATGCTGAGATTGGTGAAGATTCACAGAGGCTAGCAACATTTCAGACTCATAGGATATACATTGTTGCTGCTGTCTCCACCTGTCTGTCCCATCATTCTTCCATCTGTCAGTCCGTCTGTCTCTCAGTATGACATTCTGCTATTATTCGTTTCCGAAAGTGCTCGTACTCACAGAGACTGTAATGCTAAAATAGATGACATTTCGCTCGGTTATGCTGCAAATGATAAAAACCCAAAAATCTTTTGGAATTTTTTGAAAGCGGATCGTACACAACCTAGTGCAGAAGTTAAACTTGAAGACTGGTTTGGATATTTTGTCAAATATATTTGATAAAATTGGTGACATTTCGCTCGCTACTAGCTTTTTATCGTGTTTTACCCCGTTTAAAGTCTTATTGTTGTATTTGGTGGGTACTCTCTGACATTGTGACCACCGCGATGGGGAAGCGGGAGGGAGCTGGTTGGTTTGTTTTTATTGGTTTGTAACGTGTATGCTGTTCATTACGCTGTTTTTGTTTACTTTTCGTCTTCGTGCCATTGGTAGGTTATATTCTGTGATTGTGGTACTTCTTAGACGTATTTCTTTCTTAGAGACACGCATTAAGGGAAGCGCATACTTTCCTCTTCCCAATTCAGAAGGGAAGCAAAACACTTTTACTGACTAACCACTGAAAGTGTATATATTGCATCAACATAGACGTTTGTTTAAGTTACAACAGTTTTCAGTTCATGCGAAACATCCTGACTTACACAGCCCCTGTAACGGAAATGAAACAAATATGCAACTAGTTCGCAAATAAAGTGAATGCTACATCAATTAATATAGTGTTTGTAAACTTGCATTGCTTGCATCCTTGTTCATCGGCTTCAAATTTAAACATCAGAAAGTAAGCACCTATCGCCGCTTGACCACGAAATTCAAACAAATGCAACGATTGTTAAAGACATTGCATTGATGACGTCGATAATTTTCTGTTCAAAATAAGTTTTAGATAGTTTTTTAATGACCGTCTATTCATTGTTTGAAAGGGTACAATTTAAATGATACAATCGAAATGACAAAACACACGACGCGATTTCGTTTTGACGCTGCGAGCAATAGGTGGTATGTTTTTTTTTTTTAATTCCCTCGTGTATAGAGAGGGTCCAGGACGAGGATGGCTGTAAACTGATATCGGGAATATTAACTTTCTGTACACAACATCTAGATGCGGTTAGCTGACTTTGGCACGGCTTTTATGCTAGGAATAATTTTATGTTAAATGTATGTCGATCTGGATACATTCCTAAATGCCCTTCTTTGTGTTACAAAACGTTAACTCTTAAAGCGTTTTTCCAACCGCTGCAGCAGACGACATCCTGATTTTTTTGTATTGTATTTTTCAGAGAAAGTTAAGGCTTGACATTCTCAGTGCATCGTCTGTCTGTTAAAAGATTCACATGAAATGCCAAGTCTTATTTTTCTCTGAAAAATAATAAAATAGAATGTCGTCTGCTACAATTTTGCTCGGCGCTTTAAGGGTTAAAGATGATATATTTTCTCTTCATTTGAATGCGGTCTTTGTGTCACGTAATTCCAGATTATAATCTTTGTCAATGAAAATCATTGGAATCATCTATATTTCGGTTAAATCGTTCTATTTATATGTTAACTCTTTCGGAGCCAAATTTCAGACGACATTTGTCGTCTGCTTTTTTTTTAACAAACTATCGCTTAAAAGAAGCTTATATGTAAAATTGAAAGACTGAATGTCAAACAGCGTAGGTCCAGATGAGCCGTCTCATCTAGATCTATGCTGCTTAAAGGCCTGTTATTATCGTCTATGGCAGTGAAAGAGTTTTAATACCGTGAATTATTTTATGGCGTATAGCAAACTAATCATAGAGATAAATTAAAAGAAAAAGATAAGAGCCGCGCCATGAGCAATAGACATTATTACGTCACGTGACCTGAAGATCTTTATCACGTCGTGGATATTCCCAGATCAGAGGATCAAACGAGACGCTTGCGTCTTCTGTGATCGTGAAGGACATCCACGGGGCGTGATACAATCCGATTTTGGCGTTGTTATTGTTTGTTTGTTTGTGTTGAGGTTTTACGGCCCAGTCAACTCAATGGGGTCATGTCGAGCGCGATCAGTTTACCTAACCACACGTTTAATGGGCAGGCTTAGTCCTCTAAGCGGTTAACCAGTATTGTGCAGATTCTTTCGCCAGAAACTGACAACTGCCCTTCTTGGATCAGCGGAAGGGAGAGAAGAAAATATTTCATGATCAATCTTCACGAAAGAATGTTGCCGACCTCGGCGGGGGAACTTGAACCCTAGACCTCCTGGTCTCCAGTCGGACAGCGCATCCAACTGAGCCACCGAGGCCGGCTTTTGGTGTTGTTATAATATGATTGATAAATAAAAATCTTAAAGGCTGCCTTTGGAAACAAAGAACACACAAAATATTGAAAATCGGAGGCTTGTTTTTTTTTTTTTTTTTGTTTGTTTGTTTGTTTATTGTTTTTTTTTTTAAGTTTCTACGTATACAGCTTTGAAGTTTGCAAGGCTGCATACGTCCTCCAGCACCGGCTTAAGCGATATTCGGTTTTCAAAGTACCCAGAAAATGCTCAATGATCCCAAAAGAAATAAAAATATGTTCTACACTGTGATGGAGTACAGGGAGACCTCTTAGGCAACCAACTTTTGTTTTATATACCTTGAAAATAACCTTGAAATGCCATATACATCAGCAACAGACGACATTATATTTTTTTTTTCGAGAAAATAAGTCATGACATTGCATGCGAATCAACTGCATAGATTCGCAGGAAATGCCCAACATTATTTCTCGGTAAAAAGGAAGAAAAAAGAAGAACGAATGGTGCCTGCTTTAATTTTGAATGGCGCTTTAAAGGTGCCGAAAATAGCAACAAAACAGCCAAAAACGCCAAGTATTCCAATTGCAAGGGGTTGAAACACGAGACTTATGACGTCATCCTATAAAATTTGCGATCGCAGCCATTTTAAATTTTGTCTCCACTTCGAATTTTATTTCTATCCATTCTTTTTCTATTTACAAGCTAAGCATGATTCGTTTTGTGCGTAAGGTACACTTTGATGTAGATTTTAGATAACACATATACTTTACGCTCTTTTCACGTGATAATCTAAAAAAAACTTCAACACAATAATGTGTATGTTTGACCGGTTTGAAAATTCTTGTTATTTTTTTTCTGCTTTTCATAATGTGTAGACTCGCTTAAAAAAACAAGACCAAAAAGAAACAAACACACAAAACGCACAAACGGTCAAAAATTTTATGGAAAATCCTTGAGCAATAAAATGGATTTCAGGTAAGCGAACGACGGTATATTGTCGTTGTACCTGTCATCGGCATACACTAGTTTTCGGTATTCGGAAAGCATGGCCCCCGCTCATCGGGGCCCAAGAAATAGACGGGCTGCCTGAAGCCTCCATGGCAGAGCTGCTAGTAACTAAGCAGGACCCAAATTCATTAATCGGGTCGGGTAAAAGTCCTACAAATTTGGAGGCAATGTCTCTGAACTACTGAAATATTGTTGACTTGGACGTTATATCGCAATTCATGCAGTGGATTCAGAAGTCAAGCGTAGTCTTAAATCAAATTCAGTTAGATCTGGCCAACCCACCTATGAAGCATGTGATGACAATTTGGACGCACGGATATAGGTAGCACCTATTAAATTCATATTAACCCATAATATATTCGTCGGTAGGTTTGCGAACGAAAACGAAAAACAGTTTAGAAATCCACGGTAAAAAAAGAAACACGTTACGTGTGAACTGAGGTTGAAGGAAATAGTATACCCGTTTACTATATATTCACTTTCTTCCTTTTTTCTGAAATGACGAAATTTGAGAACGTAAACTAGACCGGACAGCATGTCATTCGTATATAATGATATAAAAACCCGCTGTTTATCATATTGAAGATGTAGTTTAACCCTTAAACTGCCAATCACAACAATTGTCGTCTGCTTTGTCATCTGCTTGTGATTTTAAAAGTCATGTTTGCAAACAGTGTGGACCCCGATCAAACTGCTCCTCTAGGAGCAGTCTGATCTGGTTGTACACTGTTTGTCGGTATGCAAAAAATAGGTGGCGGCGTGGCCCAGGGTGAAGTTGGCTAGCTGTAAAAGTGCTTTAAGCCCCCTGGTGGTTTACTCTGCTGGCCGTTCTGGGGTGGTGGTCCCGGTGTTAGTCTTACTCTATGTTGCTTTGTGGTTTATTCTACGAGGCGATTTGTTGTGTGTCTTTCCGTGTGTCATTTTGTTCTTGTGTTTTTCAGTCCTTTTAGTATTGCGATTACCTCGCTTGGGGAAGAGAGAGCTAATCTTAGTGCTTTTCGTACGTTTGTTCGATTTGTGCTTGTTTGGATTTGTCGGTTTCCTCTTCCTCTTGGGGTTTGGGAAGGGCTGCGGTTTGTGATTGTGGCCCTCCCTGGACTTTTCTTACCTTTTTTGAAAAGTTTGCAAGAATATTCAGCTGACGACACAAACAGACGACATTTTCAGATGCAGTTTTTCTTGGCGTTTTAAGGGTTAAAGCAGTGATCCAAAGATCACATCTCTGCTGATTAAGAGTCGAGTAAATATAAAGCATCAAAAGCGCTATGTGAGTATAAAATCAAGCAGGTACCTTTTATGTGGAAGATATATTTTGTCGTCAGAACTACCTATGTTTTTCTCACAATAGGATTCTGAATTATATCAGTCCTAGTTTGAATTATTTAAAGGCGTATATATGCACAAAGTTCAGTAAAACTTCAATGACTCGAACACCGATGTCTCGTTTACCGTTGCTTTTTAGAGTGCCTAGGAAATTTCATCCGATAGCTCAAGAAATAAATCTTTAGGAATATTTTAGGGAAATTTACTTATTTTATCATAAAAATGTATTTTGTGTGTACTCATTAGATACTCATCAGAATCGATGCGACTCTAATGAGTACACTCAACGTACCATCATTTTATAGAAGATCGAAAAAGCATCCTTAAATTACCTCCATATGTCTCCTGACCTGGCGCTATGATTAACCTTCAGTGGCTCGAACTATGCATGTCTATAACAAATTTCTATGGTCCCAAAGATGTTGGAGCCATTGAAGTTCGACTGTACGAGTATATTGTGATTAGACACTTGCATGAATTAATGACACGTGGATGCTTCTGCGATCTTCTGATGTTTGTTATTGATACTTTGATACATGTCCGAATTCAGATCGCTGCAAATTAAAGAGTGATGGCCCAGACTAGCTGTAGACTATGTGTATCCCATTTGATCTTTCCGTGGATGGTATTTGACATTTTCTGTCCTATTTTTCATAATTTTTCAAATTCATTTGCGTATGTTTTCCCGTGTCACATCCCGTTTGATATCTGAAAGCTTTGCCAGACTCCTGCAAGTTCATGCTTTCATCTTTTCTGGATCGTTTCCACATAATAAAGCTTTATAAATAATTCCTTTTGAATCTGTATAATTGCCTTTATATAGGAGAATTAACCTACATCTCTTTAACTAGTGAAAAACCTAGATTAGAGATATAAAATGAAGACAAAAGGGGTTTATTTATAAGTTTTTGTTCCAAATCAGCATGCTTGGCTTACTGACCGCAATTATAAAGTCCTGAAGTTTATATATATATATATATATATATATATATATATATATATATATATATATATATATATATATATATATATATATATATATATATATATATATATAGGTTTTTCAGTTTTGTCATATAAAGTCTCAGTAAAACCGAGACTTCACTGTGATTACCCTTAAAGATGTAGCCATGCATCTTAAGTGGAATGGTAACACTTTCAAGGAAGGTAACTCTTTCAAAATTGTTTTGACCTCCTTCTGAAAATTGGGTTTACTCTTAAAGGAAAGAATATGCTCTCCCTGAGAGCAGATTCGTTTCTTTTAAAGCAGCTCAAAAGGGGTCTATTCTAAAATGAAATAATATACTATCCTTGATAGCATATTCTTTCCTTTAAGACTGGATCCCTTTTCAGAAGGAGCTTGATGTGTAGGAAAGCAAACAAGACGTCACAAACTAACTGGTCTCCCTTTTAAATTTATGGCTGAAATCGCAGTAAGTATCCAGTCCCCATAAAAGTTGCAGTTTGAATGACATATCTATCCGGCTTATCACGAGAGAATAACCGCAGCTGACCTACAACTCTGAAGGTACCGTTCGCTGAAATGTAAACTACTGACCATATGACAAAATGAAAGAAACTGGACGCAAAATCGTCAATGGTGCCGCCAACACCATCTCCCACCCCCACCAAAAAAAAACAAGGTTATTAGGAATGGATACACGTTCAGTCACAACTGTTTTATCTCCCGTCTCTTTAGGAGGCTGGATACACACGGCAGTTTTTTTTTTTCGCCAAGTGTTAAAAGGGAGACAATAGTTGTGACTTACTGTTTGCTTTCCTGCACAGCAATCCCCTTCTGAAAAGGAATCTACTCTAAAAGGGGAGAAAACTCTTTCTGTTTAGATCAGATCCATTTGCCGGCGTAATGTGAGAATAGAATAGGAATAAAAATATGAAAGAAACGAAATGAAAAGAAAAGAATAGAATAGAAACAAATAGAATAGAATGGTGGCAAGACTAAGCTAGGCACTAATGTCAGATATTGTTACACTGTCAGAAAAACAAGTGAATGATAATTTAGGGATATATGTAATGAGTACAGTACATTCGTAAAAAAACACCAACCAGCAACAACGAATATTCGTGCAAAACACCACTGGGAAAACATTTCATGTCTAGTGTATTTGAGGCAGATTTAACCCTTGCCATACTGAATAGATTTAAATGCCACGCCAACTTATGATTTACAGCCAATCAGATTTCATGATCTAGATTTACAAATTCACATACTTAATAACAAACCGTGTAGATCCAGACCAGTTGGCATCTTCAGAAGCTAACTTATCTGGGTCTGCACTGTTTGCAAAGGCAGGATATATCCGGGTTCAACAGGTCTAGAGTTAGCATGTCTAATAAAATGATAGTGAAATCTCTCGTTATACTTGGCCCTATTTTGTAAAAGAAAGTGAAAAAAGCCGTGCCGTGTGTGCTATTTGTGCTGTTTCAAGATAAATGTGCACTCAAAAGACTCTTGTCAAGTTACACAGTTCTAGAAAATAATCATAAAGTATGTTGCTGAACACCCATCCTGCTTGATTATTTAATCAGTCCTCCTCAGACTCAGTCTGCTGCCCTGTAATATCCGATTGATTTCGTTAACACGACACTTCTGCTATCAAAAGCACCCTAGCTGCCACGAATGATTAAACGCATTTAATTTACCGTTAACATTTAATGAAGAAAATTTGTTTCTATTCATGGTCTCTTTTACCCTTGAAAGGGTTCTTCTACTGCGCTGTCTGGCAAAAATACACAAATCTGGTCAAGCAAATGGGTCTTTAAACATATGGGAAAAGCGCATTCTGATCAGCTTTTTGCCAATAGATTGCATAATACTGGGGCGTCCAAACAGATCTACAGCAAAGAGCCCTGTTTAGATATTGTAGATCCTCATAGTGACGCACAGGACACAGCTCATCGTACACATGCTAAGTCCCTTATGACATGACATGATTTATATTCATCACTGGCTACTTAGCTATTCACTTGTATAGCACTTTGTGTGGAAACTTTAAATGCCACATGCTCTGGAAAATGAGCACTAACACTTGAACGAAAAGTGAAAACCCAGACTAGCTTGCATGACATCGAAGCTTTTTATTTCAGTTCGAATTGCTCTCTAGAATAGTTTGTAGGTTTGCAAATGCCGGAGTGCGCAGCCAGATCGGACGGTTCCTTTTTTCTATGTTTGATGTATGTTTCTGTCACACTGCCTTCAAACATGATTGACGTAATGGTGTCTGGAAATAGTGCTTAAAATGGAAACGAAAGAGTAACAAGATATTATTAAATGTTGATCTTTGTAAAAAAAATGAAACTTATTATTACATGTAGCATGTTGCCCCGCAAGATGTAGTCTATTTTGACGGAATGAAGTAGATTAAAGTGATAGAGCATTCCACGCAAATATGTTATATTTCAATCTGATCTACTTTTGAGCGCTAAGTTCGGGACTTGATAAATCATAATTTCTTGCTTTCCAAGATCAGTTTTAGAAAATCAGTAGATTTATCAGTAAATTTAAATAGTTCATTTTCTACGCGAATGTATTATTATAGCTTCTGTTTTGAAGTATTTGGTGTAGTACTAAGGACGCTTAAGCGCGACAATGTGTTTTGTGATAGTACCTTTCGAGTTCAGGGTTTGGACTTTGTGATTTCTGTTTTATAAAATTTGATATGCTTTGACCTTCCTGTATCGTGTTATGTATTTAATGAACGCCATAAATTAGAACGTGACCAGTAAGCATTCTTCATAAATCTATAGCGGGTCGTATCGGCCCGTCAGGGTAGCTGACGGGATAAATATAGATGTTATGCGACAGTCTACGTGCTTAGGGGTTAACCCAGTCAAGGTTGAGAAAATTGCATCCTCTTTAACTGCACAACGGTGGGCAACGCCTTAAATCTACACCATTCTAGAAGAATTGTTCCCGAACATATGGATAGAAAAAAGCTTTCCTTCTCACAAAAATTTAGAGTTGTTGACCTCCCCCACCGCCAACCTACCTCCCCCCCCCCCCCCCCCCCCGAGCCCTACCCCCCAACCCAAGACCAAAAGAAGGAGAAGCAATAAACAAATAATGACAAAACGGACCATCACGAAAACATGCCTATATAATTATATCGACCCTCTTACACCCCACTTTTATATAGTAAAACTTGGGCTTACAGGGTATACATTATTTGTCTTGTTTCTGCTCAAAAACATAGATTGTCGGCACTCGTTAGAACCGCTTCGTCCAGGCGGTTCTAATATGAAAAATATCAGATTTTTTATCAGAAAATTTTCATTTTTAGTGGTAAAATTTTCAGTATATTTGAATAGGCATGTTTTCGTAATGGTCACAAATGAAACACCGACGCGCACCGAAGGTCCGCAACAGAAGAACCCCAATGCAACGGTCAATAGGAAAACTACTGGACAAATTTTAAACTGAATAAGAAACATAAATGCATGGCTTATATTTAACTACTTTTTATTTATATTTCATAGACTTTTCTTTTTATGTTTAGTATACGATAACAAAACTTCAACTCAAAATACAGCCATCTAAAAGCAAGACATAAAAAGCAATTATTAAAATTCAATACCAAAATTACAGTTGCCTATAGTTTTATCACTTATGTTTTGGGTATATGTTAGAATTACATCGCATGTATTCCTACAGAAGTGAAGAAAAATCCATAAATAATCAATCTTCTTGTCTGTTGTTTAGAATACATTCTGTGCATAAATACCTACTGAAGAAGTATTAAGCCCTTTATGGCTAAACTGGCACTCCCAACATGGATAGTTAATATGTTTGGCGTTTTGTTTTACTATTTATTCCTGGTTTATGGATCTCAATGATTTAATTCATTGATATCCATATTGGACTTATAGATATCTATAAATTAATTTCAATCCAACACGTAGATAAAAGTTTACTCTTATAAATATTTCGGCCGATGGCCTTCTTCAATTAAATAGTTAGATAAGTATCTAATTCAGATACCATTCATTGCATGTACCGGCCTCGGTGGCTCAGTCGGATGCGCGTCCGACTGTTGATCAGGAGATCCCAGCTGGTGATCAGGAGGTCGCGGGTTTGATCCTCGGCGGGTCCGGCAACATTCTTTCGTGGAGATGATCATGAAATATTTTCTACGTTCATTCTCTCCTTTCCACTGATTCCAGAAGGGCAGCTGTAAGGTTCTGGCAAAAGAATGTGCACAGGTACTGGTTAATCGCTTAGAGGACTAAGCCTGTCTAGGAAAAAAAAGTATTGTTCGGTAAACTGACCGCGCCTGACATGACCCTAATGGGTTGAATCGACCGTAAATCCTCAACACAAACAAATAAAACAAAATCATTGTATGTCGTTCGTATAGCCTAAACATTTGGTCACGTTAAAATCCATCGTACTGTTTGCCACTCGGTTCAGAATGGTTTACTGATAACGCATAACTTAAACACACCTATCTAAAATGTAAACTTAACAGCCATAATGCCGTATAAGCATAGGTATTAACAAGTAGTGATATTTTCCTCACTTCTTCACAAATACAGGAATAAGAAAAATACATGATCAGGGTCTGTTTCCCACTCATCCAGCAATTTTAGACACTATTAGTAAATTGGTTCTTGTTCAAATTTTAGAAAAAGTATAGTAAGGAGTTGATGTGCCCGAATACTTAGGGTTAATTTGTTATTGTAGGTTTTGTCGTGCGCTTGCTCATTTATCTTGATACCAGTCCCCTCTACATCCATGTTAGCATTGGTACATGAGGAAGATTTTGGAAAATAGGCATATCAAGACAGATTGAGACATCTCATGACAAAACCAACAAACTGGCATGTGTGCCCAGCGAAGACAGATCAACCTGGGCATCCGCCCAGTCAGATCAGTCTTCGCTGTTCGCATGAAGAAAGCTTGGGTCCTACGTTACAAATTGAGAGCACAGCAAAGACTTTGATCAGATTGGATGCCCAGGCTGATCGTCTTTGCTGAGCGACCATCCATTTCGTCATGAAGTTGCTCAGTTTTATGAAGAAAAAAAGGTTTCTAGAAATAATAAACCAATTGCAAAGTTGGTTTAGAACCTTTAAAATTCTAAAAGAAAAAAAAAAGGTAATAATGTAGACTTTTACATACCCCTGTTTTACCGTACACTTTGGGGGATCTTGAAGGTATATTTTACATTGACTTGTTAATACAATGATACTTGTCTGAGGAGACATTTTGCATAAAAGGCCAAAGCGTATTTTCTGGGAAAAACATGTTGAAACAATTTGCACGAAACGTCAAAGCCTATTATATGATCACATTTGCCGTCTTCTGAACTTGACTATAGAGTGGTAAAAATTAAACACTCGTACGTCTTTTCGTTTTTCAATAGAAAATAGTTTTGACACCCTTAACCCTTGCATCCCCAAATTTCTAACATGGACTCTTCCATCTCAGAATTTGGATACAGCGGTTGTTGCAAATTGGGGTTTCAGTCAAAAATAAATGACAAAATGGCAAACAGTGTAGATCCTGATCGTAACGAGCCGTCCCATCTGGATCTACACTGTTTGCAAATGTAGCCAGTTGGGTCTATCGGGCTGAAAGAGTTAAGTAATTTGTAAGGACATAGAATTCCAGAATCATGTTCTAATCTCTTCAGTTGACAGTTCAATAACGCATGTGCAATGATACGTCTGTCAAATAATAGCACCAATATTTCTGTCTATAAAGTGTCATCTCGTCTAAAGTTCTAATCACTCAAATCAAACATATCAGACCGACATGTAAGGCAATCAGGTTATGTTGATTCAAGTGTGAGATTTGCCAGACACAATACAGAATTTATCCTAAATATTCAAACCGAAATGCCTGTGCAAACAGTGTAGATTTAGAGCAAGCTGCTCTTGAAAGGGTTATGCGAACCGGAGAATCATTTTGTATTTTTACAACGTCTTAAACTTTATTTATTTTGCTTCATTTACACAAAGCGCTCAGCAGCGAGCCGAACAGTCATATTGTATTTTATAACATTTTAAACTTTATTAATT
Source organism: Anodontia alba (assembly GCA_964016985.1). NCBI lineage: Eukaryota > Metazoa > Mollusca > Bivalvia > Lucinida > Lucinidae > Anodontia > Anodontia alba. The sequence goes on from OZ024823.1 coordinate 33,788,671, forward strand.
TTACGTCGATTAAACGAAGAACTTATAGACACGTTCTCGAAGCGAAGGCGTTTCGTGGTCATGCGTTTCATGGCCATGTGTTTCATGGTAATTAACAACATTTGAACCGAGACTGAAGATTTAGTACTAGCAAAACAGATTTACCACCCCCACCCACCACCATCACCATCACTCCATCCCCCACCCAAGAAGTTTTTACTACTGACCGATCTAAGCCGCTGGTGCTGGTTTTGTTTGTTCTTTGTGTGGCCTTCTGGCTGTTCGCTCAGGGACTTTTATTGGCGTTGTCTTATTTTTGTCTTAAGTAGATTCTCTCTACTCTGCTTTCGACAACTTTCAGAAAGTCTTTTGTTGCCTGGCGCTTTACACAGAAGAAGTAAATTTACAAACTTTTGCCGTGATTTAATGCAAAACTATTTGTCATAACTACCTATGCACAAAACGTTTTATTCTAGACAATGGTTTAATAAAATGGAATATTTTCATTTTCCCCCATAGCAAAAATTGATAAAAAAATGGTGTTGATATAGGTAGGTTTGGTACACTGAAAGTAGGTTTATGAACTACAACCTTTGACTGAAGAGAGGTTTGTGGTTAATGATCATACCCAGTCAGCATTCTACGTAAATCTATATCAGGCCGTCATCGGCCCGTCAGGGTAGCTGACGGGCCGATGATGACCCGATGTAGATTTACGTAGAATGCTAGCTGGGATACCTACCATTCAGCCACCGAGTTTGCTGTAAGTGTTAAAGAAGGGCGAGATAAGCTTCCTACGGTTATATTGGTTGCCTAAACTTCACAAAAAACTATACAAAGCACGGTTTATTGCAAATTCAAGCTTTGGTACCACTACTAAATTTTTGACTTCTTATCTTACTGCCATCAGAAAGCATGTAATTAAATATTGCGACAAGGTCTATAAAATATCAGATAAGAATCTGTTTGGTCCATTAAACATTCAAATGGAGTTTTGAATAAATTAAAACCCAGAAGTTTTCTTACATCAAGTCTGCCTATGTGTGATTTCTCCACGCTTTACACTAAACGACGTAAACTTTGGTATTGTCAAAACGTTTGTGACGCATCATTCGTTAGATTTGGAACTAAGTTGCACAGACAAATAGTGGCAAATCTGAAGGGTACTAATTGTGCTCCTCTTGTAGCAGATTTGATGTCTCTTTCTGACGATACACAAGCTGATATCATTGCAGCTTTTTAACTCAACTTCCAGATATTTGGACGGACTTTTGAATACCGATAACCGTCACTCAAATTTATCCCATTGAATTGCAATTGAACAAAGCTAATTCACTGATACAAAAGTCGCATTTTTAGATATGCATTTATTGATTTCTAACAGTTTTGTTTCATCTAATTTATGACAAACGCGATGATCTTGATTTTGACATTGTTAATTTCCCGTTTTTTGATGGCGCCATTCCTGGTGTCCCCTCTGTTGGTGTTTACATTTCTCAGCTTATTCGGTTTGTAAGAGTGACTAGCCATTTGGCTGTATTCAATGCTCGTAACAAAACTTTGACTGCCAAACTTCAACAGGGGTATCTGTATCATAAACTTAGGAAAGCTTTTTTCTAAGGTTTATTGCCGACACTACAAATTGATCTCTAAATACGATACCCACCACAAGGCCTATCGGAACTTGAATTTTATGGTGACTTAGTGTATAAGTTTAGAAAAATTGTGGGAAACCAGAATTTTCTGATCATTTTAGTAAAACTTTTATATGTTATAAACGAAAGGGGTATAATATTGATGTCATAAAACAGTCTGATTGCATAGTGGTTAATCCAATCACGGATGACCCCTTTGTTTACCTTTTTAACTGCACGACGACGGGTCGTGATTCAGACTCTATGATGGTCCGACTTAAAACCTATTTATTAGATGGTCTGGACCGGAACTTTTTGTGCCTGTTTCTCTGCTCACCGGGGTTCATTTGGTGGTTTTCTTTTGCTCCAGTGCTCCAGTGGTGTTGTTTTACAAACCCAGGGATCTCCAAGTACTCAACACGTTGTTTCTAGTGAATCCTCTTCTTTGTTTCAGTACAGGCCTTATCTATGATTTACTTGTTGTTCGAAATGATTTGCAGATGAGTCAGAAAACTTCCACACGAACCGAACAAAAATATTTGTTTTTACCACTATGGAAGCTGAGGGCGAAGGTCAGGATCCCGTAAAGCTAGCTTAAACAGCAGGGTTATGGTTCTGGTTCTTACATTTTGCAATTTTCTTAATGGTCCTCTATCAGTGTGTCAAGTTTCATTGATTTATCTTGAATACTTTTAGATATATGCCCCGGACAAGCTTACTATTGCAAAAATTAGAAAGGAAAATAACTCTGTATTTACTTGTGAAAGAGTTACGGTTTTTACACTGTGCACTTTCTCTGATGACCGTCTATCAATGTATCAAGTTTCATTTTATTCCCTTTGTTACTTTCATAGATATGCTCCGGACAAGCTTTTTATTGAAAAAATTAAGAAGGGGAAATAACTTCGTAAATACTGGTGACAGTGTGACGGACGGACGGACGGTCAGACGGACGGACAAAGCTGCGACTGTATGCTTTCCCTTCGGGGAACATAAAAAAGGTAAGAGAAACCACAGCCTTTCTCAGACACCAAGAGGATGAGAAAACAGACAAAACCAAACAAGCGCAAATCGAACAAACGTACGAATATCACTAAGATTAGCTCTCTCTTCCCCAAGCGAGGTAATCGCAATGCTAAAAGGACTGAAAAACACAAGAACAAAATAACGCAAAGCCAGTTTTAAAACAAATCGCATCGTAGAATGAACCACAGAGCAACAAAGACTAAGCACCGCCTTAGAACGGTCAGTAGAATAAACCACCGTGGGGGGGGGGGGGGGGAGGGGGGAGGAAGGGAGGGGTTAAAGCACTTTTACAGCTAGCCAACTTTACCTTGGTCCCGATGCTATTCTTAATACAGAAATGCATAAAAATTCGGTTCGCATAAAGGCTCCCAATACAGTCAATGCATCAATCGAAAACATAAAAATCAAATTCATCACTATGATAAATAAAGACGAGTACTCATGGCTAATTCTACTGTGTGCCAGAGGAAATGAAAACCAATAGTTGAACCACGGCGGGCCAAGCCAAAGACATATCGTCAAGCCCCAACCCACTGGTTTAAGTTTTACAAAGAGGCCGTCATTGAGTCTACTGAAATTTATCAATATAGTCCTTAAAAATATTCCTGACTTGTATGTTGGCATTACGATGACCGTTTGTTGGCCGAACGTTGGCAAGAAACATTTAACTGCCTACGGGGCTGCAGAAAACAACAGCATTTCTTTATTAAATCATTTTAGTAAACTGCACGCGCAACAAGAGAGAAAAATTACGTTTGGCCAACGATGTTCCCTACTTTGGGCCAAGATAATGTACAACCATTTTCCAACGTTAACCTAACGTAGGTTTGCTATCTGGGAATGAAGTATATACTACATCTACATAAGAAAATGTACAAGAAATCATATAATGTGGTAAAAACACGACAGTAGTTAGCTGCGCATAACAGAGGAAAGGAAAAACAAAAATAATTCGGACCATTATTATTACGGGGTGTCTGCTGCCAGACGTCTGGTAGTAGCGAATTATCGAGAAATGCTGCTATTAGACGTCTGGTGTAACAGTTGTATAGCCGTACGGCAGTTTTAGACTTTCCACGATTGGAAGGGTTGAATGAAAGAAGATAAACTTCTGAAAGATTTAGAATTGAGTCCTTCACAGTGTCCCAATTCCAAGCAACCATGATACTTCTACCTCTGTAAACTCCAGTTTTCACTGTAAAATATGGGGTATAATTTTAAGGGTATAGATTTCATTGACTTATTAGAACGTAATGTAATGAAAGTCTCGCATTTGCAGGGCGAAGTGTCTTACTAAAATAATCATAATTTAATATCAGGAAATACAATAATTTTAAAGCAACTTTATGTTTTTTATAAGAAAATGTTTCAGCAGAATTTCCAAGGTTATCAAGCAAGATGATGTCCGAAGCAATCTATCTATCTATCTATCTATCTATCTATCTATCTATCTATCTACAGCAGATAACAGCCAATAACTCAATATTCGGTAACGATTCGGCAAAACGAAATACGTTTCGAGATATTCAACCGTTAACACTCTCTGGACTAATTCAGCAGGCGTAAAACTGATGATATGTGTCTTATTTTTATCCAGAAAATAGACGTTGCCATTTCATGCAAATGACGATATGGACATTTTTTATTGCATATATAGACGTCTTTTTGCTTCTGGATCATATGCATATTACACGTGTTGTAATACACTACAAACTGTGACTAAATAATTCGAAGATCTGGGGTTAACCTTCACACTCCGATTGCACGCATAAAACTAATAATTTGGAAGTCATTGCATAAAAAAATGCAAATTCTACAAAGACTTTCAAATTCAGAAGATATTAAGTCTACAAGCAACACTCCATGAAGAAATTAGGCCTTCCGTATAGAACTAAATAAAAATTATCTGACAGAAGCCAATTTCTCGATAAATAGCTACTACCAGACGTCTGGCAGCAGCAAAATCCTAGATAACATGCTTCTATCGATCGTCTGGCAGCAGCAAATTCCTCGATAATTTGCTACTACCAGACGTCTGGTGGTAGCACATTTCTCGATTTTTAGCTGCTAACAAACGTCTGGCAATAGCGTCTTCCTTATTATTAATTAGAATTAATTCATATTGAAATGCCTAATATTTTAACCGTATCACTGATATAAAAGATAAAAAGAAACTGGTATAGAACTTTACTTATACACAGACTCAGAATGAAGCAAAACTCCAAGTGATACTCAGGTGCAGTTGGAGGTGGATTAATTGAAATGATACTCCAGTGCGATTGAAGTGCAGCTCGGTATTCAAAAAGAATACAGAGCTTTCTCTCTTCTGAGTACAACTTTAATATGATGACAGGGAGCAAATATAAATAAAGTGTCTATATTTATGTCTACGTCTAAATGTGTCATTTTGTTTGTACCACTAGCTGTTTTACGAGCAATTTTCCTAGATACTCAGTATATTTGATCAACACTGACATTGCATCTGAACGACTAATGGTTCTACATAGTAAATGTTGAGTTAGTTTTTCATCAAGATACTACGGTCTCAAATATTATTACGTCATAAGGGTATACATTGTTTTTAAGTGCATAAGCCCAAGAAATGAACTGATACACTTTCAAGAAAGACAACACTGTCAAAATTGTTTTAGATCTCTTTTAAAAATGGGCCTCATCTAAAATTCTAAATTTAGGAGCAACTTCTTTCCTCTTAGAGTAGACACCGTATCAGATGGGAATGGGTATGTAGAAAAGCAAAGAGGAAGTCAAAAGTTGTCTCCTTTGTGAAATCTACTGAGTGTATCCAATCCCCTTAAAAGGCAGAGAAAGCATTTATTTGTATATGACGAGCAACATGGGGAAAAAAGTCCGTATGCCACATGCGAACAGCGAAGGTCCAGATGAGCGTGCGAATCCGTGCAGTCTGATCTGGACATTCTTAGTTCGTCAATACATACTTCAGTATCAATTGATTCTGTCAGCGGGCAACGTAGGCCCAGATCAGCCTGCGCCAATGCGCAGGCTGATCTGGGCCTGCGTTGTCCGCAAATTACATAAGGGCCCTTTTGGTGCGTTCAGCATCATATGTATTAAGTGATCGAGTGGGATCATAAAATGCCAAGCCAATTTTCCTGCTTTTATATATTATTATATTTCAGCCTAATTTCTTAGTTTTGTTCCAGTCACAATGTTTATTGTTCAGTTAATTCAATCTTAAAAAAAGATTTATTGGCCTGGATGAATTTGAGACCGCTCTAATTCTTATCAGTTCAGAATGTGAACATGGGATATAGAGTGTAGATAGAGGTCATGTCTTCCTGTTCCAAAGAAGTATATCATTCAATTATATAAAACAGTCCGACATAAAAGGAAATCGTGTGTGAATTTGTCTACAGGGCGAAAGTTGATTAGACAGAAATAGAAACAGATATGGAAACAATGAGTCTGCGGTCAACATATCAAAATAGTGTTTCGAAAAATCATACAGTTGATATACACAAAGACAAAATTAGACATGCTCAGACAGCCAGACAGGGATCCAAAAGAAATGGAAAATAACAGAAACGTTATCTCGTATAACTTCTTTGTACTTACCATACAAACATGTACTGGACATTACATTTGGTAAGCATTAAGCGCGCGCGTACACATAAATGTCGAATTAAAAGATATTTCAATAATCATGAAGGAGCACGAATGCCAGTGCTAATTTATCATGTTTATAGGTGCTGTTTTACTGAAGTATTCCGTATTTACACTACATATTGGTAACATTATTGCATAAACAGCAGTGCCGCAAGTTATTAACAGCCGTGCATTAACTGGCGAAAAGCCGTGTACGCGCTGTTAATGCACGGCTACGCAACTCAATATGCTCATACCGGGGCCACAGAATTGCTACCGTCACGAGATGTGTACTGCCCTGCCCCAGAACGAGCATAGTCCGTGGAAATAGCGTTCGCGCGACATCGGTGAAAAGGCGAAACAAAATAGTGCAAGAAATAACGCGAAATGTAGCAAATGTTTTCAGTTTTTATGCAATAATAGCGATCGAACATGGTTTTTCAATGCATTAACATTCGCCAGGTTCCTTGGGAGGTGTTAAAAACCGCGGCCTTCGGCCTCGGTTTTTAACACCTCCCACGGGACGTGGCGAATGTTAATGCATGAAAAACCATGTTTGATCCCTATATTACTGTACATTTCATAAAATTTAGACAAGTCCATTGTGTCTTTTCTGCCTTCTTCATAGTGAATACCTAACATAAGAGCAGACATTGCCGTTTCGGAATTCGTCTGCTGGCGGTGCAGACATCACGAAAACATGCCTATATAATATTGACCCCCTTAAACCCCACTTTTATATAGTAAAACTGGGGTTTACAGGGGTATACATTATTTTTCTTATTTCTGCTCAAAAACATAGATTGTGGGTACTCGTTAGAACCGCCTCGGTTCTAACGGGTGCCCACAATCTATGTTTTGAGCAGAAAAATGAAATTTATCAGAGTTTCTTATCAGGAAAATTTCAGTTTTTGAAAGTGAAATTTTCTATATAGTTGAATAGGTATGTTATGGACTTGGTTGTTGAGCTAAATCGACGATTTATATTCAAATTTCCGGAGACATTTTTTTTCGTTTAATTTAATTAGCTCTCACACGGTGTTTTATTAACTGAACATTTATTTTCTATATTGTTTTAATCAATTGTTTTAGATATGTTTCAAATATATATATTTACATTTTAAGTATGTTCAGTCGTGCAAAAAGCATCTCTTATACTAAAATATATAGAAACTCTGACTAGACTTTGGAGCATATAAGAACGGCAAAGGACTGCACTGCCAAACAGTCTGATCAGGGTGTTTGTTATATGGAGACATATTCGATAATGTTAAATGATTTTCCAAGCGTACAGAAAATGTCCTAATCAAAACCTGACTGTCAGTTGCATAATGCCTTTCTCTGTTTTTATATATCCAAATACATTGTAATTTGTCCACCAAATTCATATTGTGGTCTTTGTGAGCTAAACATCGCAAGGAATCGGTCAGAGTTCTATCATATTTCCATTACGAAAACATGCCTATTCAAATATATTGAAAATTTTACAACCAAAAAGGAAAATTTTCAGATAAAAAAAAAAAATCTGATATTTTTCATTTCTGCTCAAAACATAGATTGTGGGTACTCGTTAGAACCGCCTCGGCGAGGCGGTTCTAACGAGTACCCAAAATATATGTTTTTGAGCAGAAATAAGAAAATTAATGTATACCCCTGTAAACCCCAGTTTTACTATGTAAAAGTGGGGTTTAAGGGGGTAAAAATTATATAGGCGTGTTTTCGTGATGTTGACTTACTTTGTTGCATGGAACACCATCACGAAAACATACCTATGTCATAGGGTGAATTAAGGGACCCAGACCTTTCCTGATACCCGTTAATATTTCCCTATATTCTACTCATTTCCCATATTTTACTCTTGTTATGGCACACTGACCTTCCATATATTATATAAGACATGACTAATGTAGTGAAGTAAAGTAGCTTTAGTTTTTCTGAATAGTACAGGTAACCGTAGTTTATGTAATTTTAGCAATAGGTAGTTATGTAATACTTCGCTAACTTAACACATTCCATGTAACGGATCTGTGCATTTGCCACACAGAGCCGTTACTGTAAACATGTCTATATGTCTGTATGGAATACTTGTGAATATATTATTTGATTATATTTACAGGTAAGTACATATGAAGTCGTCCATCATCATCATCATCATCATCATTATCATCATCATCATCATTATCATCATCATTATCAGCATCATTTATTAGCTTTATTCTGTAACATTTTGTATGATACAGATACCTCATTTAAATGTATTTGTACTGTTTTCAAGTTTTATGGATGCGAGGTAGAGCTTAAGAAAAGGTGTTTGAATATGTACTTTAACGGTGATTTAATAAAATGTATGTTTGAATTAATTGCCTGGCATTTGCCACACAGAGCCGTTACTGTAAACATGTCTATATGTCTGTATGGAATACTTGTGAATATATTATTTGATTATATTTACAGGCCTTGACTATCTTTGGGAGATCCCATGCCGTATGGAATGTATAGAACCCCCGGTGACACCTATATAATATTGACCCCCTTAAACCCCACTTTTATACAGTAAAACTGGGGTTTACAGGGGTATACATTATTTTTCTTACTTCTGCTTAAAAACATAGATTGTGGGTACTCGTTAGAACCGCCTCGCCGAGGCGGTTCTAACGAGTACCCACAATCTATGTTTTAAGCAGAAATATGAAAAAATATTAGAATTTTTATCTGAAAATTTTCATTTTTGGGTGGTGAAATTTTCAGTATATTTGAATAGGTGTGTTTTCGTAATGCGTCGTGTGCAACCTCAGATAAGTATAACCGCAAAAAATATGCGTGTACAGCAGATGCACATCATCTGTACTTTACTTCATCGTCTCAGCAATCGGTTCATTGACATATTAAGAAACTGAAACAATCACTACTATTTTAGGAGTCTTCTCTGACGTTTAAGTGGCTTTTCTTTATTTTGATAATACCACATCGTCAGAGCAACGTAGCTATCGAAAATGCAGAATTTCACCAGCCAGTCTGGGCTGGGCACTTTCAAAGGAAAATTCTGAATATCATCCAGCAGATAGCAACATTAAGTTTTAGAAGAAACAAAAGAAAACATTTTCCAGTAAATTAAATAATTTGTTTCATTGGAAACTTGCATTACCAGCATTTTCACTGTACCTGTCAAAGTCTATCCTCCTTGCCTATATAGACTGTACACGGTAAAAGCCTATTTGTTACCCCAAAATATCAATTATTCATTACGAAATTCAAGTATTATCATTTCTTCAGTCATAAAATATTAGTTTGATAATCCTAAGTGCCTTCTACATTACACATTAACTGCCTTTATGTGAACCGAATTTTTATGTATTTCTGTATTAAGAGTAGCATCAGGACCCAGGGTGAAGTTGGCTAGCTGTAAAAGTGCTTTAAACCCCCCGGTGGTTTGCTCTACCGACCGTTCTAAGGCGGTGGTCCCAGTGTTAGCCTTACTCTTTGTTGCTTTGTGGTTTATTCTACGAGGCGATTTTTTGTTATGTCTTACCTTGTGTCATTTTGTTCTTGTGTTTTTCAGTCCTTTTAGCATTGCGATTACCTCGCTTGGGGAAGAGAGAGCTAATCTTAGTGCTTTTCGTACGTTAGTTCGATTTGTGCTTGTTTGGATTTGTCGGTTTCCTCTTCCTCTTGGTGTCTGGGAAGGGCTGCGGTTTGTGATTGTGGCACTCCCTGGACTTTTCTCTTACCTTTTTTTTTCCATTTTGGTGAGAACCCTCATTTTAGACAGGACAGAAAAATTCCTGATTTTCATAATAGGAGTTACTCTGATATTAGTTGCAAATATCAATACATAGAAAAGCCACTAAAAGATCAGAGAAGACTCGGATTACATTTTAGGGTACTCGTACACTTACACTCAAAACAGGGTTCTGAGATAAATGATTGTATTATCGACGATGACTCTATTACAATGGTAGTTTGCCCGTTCGTCTTAGATCGGAGCGTTTCCGTCTCTGTGACTTAGACACGAACTACCCAAACTGTGGTGCATCTAAATATCCAATGCACGCAAAGATACCCTTGACAACCTACAATGCCACCAACTTCATAGAACCTGATTTAATTGCTATAGCCCATGATCTGATACTTGGAAGAGCTAGTTTTGGCACTGACGGTGCAAGGTGTGCCTTTGAAGGTTTCGAGGTATGCGGAAACGAATATTCTATGCATCCGTGCAGTCTGATCAGGACTTTCACTGTCCGCTAACAGAATCATTGGATACTACAGAGTGTATTTATGGAGAGTAAAAGACTAGATGGTACTTTGCGCATGCGCAGGATGATGTGAATCTGCGCATTTGCGCATGTTCAATGGCACTTTTACTCTTGACACGGCCCATATAAACTTTGTCTACTGTCAGATCATGAAACCTAAGCGGTTTGTATATATCACATGTATATAGATACTGAAAGAAAAATATCGATCAAGCCAATGCCCTCAGCAGACTGCTGGTCTTGGCCTTTGGTGCCCGTGTGTACCCCGAATATAACTGTTTTAGCATGGCGCTGCTCCAATGTTTAGCCTCATGATAAATATCCGATACAGGAATGAAATTGTTTTAGAGACGTTACATGATTATACTAAAACTAAGTAAATATAACATTCGTCTAGACAATAAGGGCCACATCAAGAGAAAAAATGCCTTCGAACATGTGCAAAATGCGCAGATTTTTGATCATCCTGCGCATGCAAAAAGTATCATCCAGGCCTTTGCTCTACAGTCATACATTCCGTAGTATCCAATGATTCTGTTAGCGGACAGTGAAGGCCCTGATCAGACTGCGCGGACGCGCAGGCTGATCTGGGCCTTCGTTGTCCGTATATGTTCGGAAACATGTTTTCACATAGCGCGGTCTACATTATAATGCATTATGAAAGTACGCTTCCGATGCAAATTATATCAAGAACAAGTTTTCTGCGCATTACATAATGTGTTTACCATTTAAAGTATTCGGTCAGGCGTACATGAGCTTATAGTGCAGCAATTGTTTGCCACTCCGACTGATTTATATTCATCTTAGGATGCGTCTAATTGGCTTTTTCAAAGGGGGGAGTTCCAAATCTGCCAACGCAAGGATCTCCTTCAAGCTTTGTGCGTTATTTGTACAAGGCCCAGCAAATATAAAAATAGCCTTGTTATCTAGATCAAAGCATTCTGGGTCTGGGGAGAGCTCCCGGATGATCACCTGACTTAAAGGTATACCTGTCTCAAAACCTATCTGATTAAAATGAACAATTCAACATGATCTCCGATAATGTCCATTATTGTAGTGAAGTAACTTCGGGTAGGAATATTTTACTACCAGAAAAGGATTTGTATACATTTCTGTAATAATTATATCGAATATTGAAAATCAAAAACTGAATAAATTTTAGCTGAAAAAAAAAAGAAAAACAAGAAATTCATCCTTTTAATACTAAATCTGTGATTTCTAGCATTTGTATAGCATCAACAGCAGAGCTTTTTAGCTCACCTGAGCTCTGCCCAGGATGAGCTATTGTGATCACTTTTCGTCCGTCGTCCGTCCGTCCGTCCATGCGTCCGTCCGTCTGTCCGTCCGTCCGTGCGTCCGTCCATTAACATTTTCAAACGACTTCTCTTCTGAAGCCGCTGAGCCAATTTTGTTCAAATTTCATGTGGAGCCTCCTTAGGGTGGGGGAACGAAAAATTGCTAAAATGGTCGCGGTCCGTTGACCAAGATGGCCGCCACGCCCATATATGGTAAAAACCTTTAAAAAATCTTCTCCTCCAGAACCGAGAATGCCTTTGGGCTGAACCTTTGCAGAAATCATTGGGGACGGGAGGACTACTAAAATTGCTAAAAGAATTGTCGTACGTTGACGTTTGACCTTTTTATGGCAAGGTCAAGTTTGCTTCCCTATGCATTTGTATGGGAAAAACCTTTAAAAATCTTCTTCTCCAAAACTGAGCATGCCTTATGGCTGAATCTCTGCATATATCTTCGGGAACAAGAGGGCTACCAAAATTGCTTAAATAATGGTCATACATTGACATTTGACCTTTTTACGGTAAGGTCAATTTTGCTTCCTTATGCATTTGTATGGGAAAAATGTTCAGAATTTCAAACAGCTTCTCTTCTGGAGCCTCTGGGCCAATTTTGCTCAAATTTCATATGGAGCCTCCTTAGGTAGGGGGAACAAAAGATTGCTAAAATGGTCACGGTTTGTTGACCAAGATGGCCGCCATGCCCATATATGGTAAAAACCTTTAAAACTCTTCTTCTCTAGAACCGAGGATGCTTTGGGGCTGAATGTTTGCATAAATCATCAGGGACAGGGGGTCTACCAAAGTTGCTAAAATAATGGTCATACATTGACATTTGACCTTTTTACGGCAAGGTCAAGTTTGCTTCCTTATGCATTTGTATGGGAAAAACATTTAAAAATCTTATTTTCCAAAACCGAGGATGGCTTGTGGCTGAATCTTTGCATATATCATCTGGAACGGGCAGTCTACCAAAGTTGCTAAAATAATTGTCATACATAGACATTTAACTTTTTTACGGCGAGGTCAAGTTTGCTTCTGTATGCATTTGTATGGACCCCATACATTTGTATGGAAAAATTGTTGATAATTTCAAATGGCTTTTCCTCTAACATCTCCGGGCCAGTTGCTCAAATTTCATGCGGAGCCTCCGTGGGCAGGAGAATGAAAGATTGCTAAAATGGGTACGGTCCATTGATCAAAATGGCTGCCATGCCCATATATGGTAAAAACCTTTAAAAATCTTCTTCTCCATAACCAAATAAGCTCTGGGTCCTAATCTTTGCACAAATTATGGGGGACAGGAGATCTACCAAAATTGCTAAAATGATGATTCTATGTTGACATTTGACCTTTTTACCTCCAAGGTCAAATTTGCTTCCGCATTTGTATGGGCCATATACATTTATATTGAAAGTATCGAAGTGACTTGTAGATCAACAGTAATTAAAATTGTTCTGATTGGAAATCTAAGATGGCCATCATCTGATTTATATTTATAATATTTCCCTGCCACTGTGCTGTTTACATGTACAAAATCATGATTCTTCAGAAACCACTTAGCCAATTTCCACCAAATTTCACATTGATCCTTCTGTTGAAATGTGATTGATAGTTTACTCAAATGATCATGCTCCATTGACTGTCAGGCCCATATATTCTTCTTCAAAACTAAGAACAGCTCAAATGATGATATTTTCATTAGTTGAGATGATAGGATTGGAAAAATGTTGCATAACATCTGCATGTCTGCAGTGGCTATGTCACTCAGGTGAGCGAATCGTGGCCCGTGGGCCTCTTGTTTATTATTTTAGTTCAATATTCCTTTACTTATTCGTCAATTATTACATCATTTCGAAAGACAGACATTCCATATTTTTGTTTAGCAATAAACTGAATTGCAAAACAGTACCCTTTATTACCTCGGGCACTTGGCTCACCAGATCACATTGGATCCTCTGCCAAAACAAAAGAAGTTCAAGTCCGCTATACTATCTTTGATTTCTTTTGTAAAACAGGGCCCAGTTGTTCAGAACTAACGATGTCGTTAGTTAACGATTCGTTAAAATTTACATCGAGTGATACGCAAATATGCTGGAATTTTTTGCTGAAAAAATGTGAGTAGCTTTTGCAGTGCAAAAGCTACTCACATTTTTTCAGCAAAAAATATCAGAATATTGTATATTGAATCCGCTAAAACAGTTAACGAAATGACCGTTAACGAGCTCGTTAAGCTAACGACGCTTTGAACAACTGGGCCCTGGTAATCATTCCGAACTTTCAAAGGTGTTCCACAGGGTACAATTTAACCATTTCTTTGATTTTCCACAGGTTGTAATTATCAGAAAAGGTGAGTCTAAGCACGCAATTTATAATGGACCCAAAACATAAACAAAACCGGAATGAAAGCAAAGCATCACGTGGATATAAATCGTTTATTATGTGAGTTTTCTCATTTTGCTATAATCTGGGTTGTTCAAAAACAATATATTACCGGTTTTCAATTTGAAAGAAATTTTGTGAAAATAATTCAGACATGTAAAGCCTCTTTTCACATTGAAATACAGTATACCCTGGGTGATTCGAACTATTTTTCAGTCCCTACAAAATCCTTCCAATAGCTCAAGAAAAGAAATATTTAGGGATTTTTCTTATTTTATCATGGAATTGTATGTTGTGTGTACTCATTAGAATCGCCTCGTCGAGGCGATTCTAATGAGCACACTCAACATGCAATCATTGTATAGAAAATCGAAAAGATTTCCCTAAATTGTTGCTATTTGCTTCCTGAACTGGTGCCATGACTAACCCTCAGTGGCTCGAACTACCCATGTGTCGAACAATTTTCTATGGTCCCAAAGATGTTCGAGCCATTGAAGTTCGACAGTAGTAGGCCGGCCTCGGTGGCTCAGTTGGATGCGCCGTCCGACTGGAGACCAGGAGGTCGCGGGTTCAACCCCCGCCGAGGTCGGCAACATTCTTTCGTGGAGATTGATCATGAAATATTTTCTACGGTCATTCTCTTCCTTCCGCTGATTCAAGAAGGGCAGTTGTCAGTTTCTGGCGGAAGAATGTGCACAATACTGGTTAACCGCTTAGAGGACTAAGCCTGCCCAGTAAACGTGTGGTTAGGTAAACTGACCGCGCTCGACATGACCCCATTGGGTTGACTGGGCCGTAAAACCTCAACACAAACAAAACTGTAGTAGGTTGATAAGAACAGGAACAAAGTTTATTAAAGTTGTCAGAAAATAGTTACGCACTTGAAATCTGGGGACAGCTTGAAACTAATTTAAATATAAAAACTTCAATATCATGCGAATAAATAAATGTGTGCTATAAGCATTACTGGTAGTGACTTACTGTTTTTGTCAGCAAATCTGACATACTGATAGCTGTGGAGTGCGTTTTGCGAGTGTACCTATATGTTCAGATGTAATTATATACAAAACCGTCTATTTTAACTTGATTTTAGATCCACACATCTGTTTTCACCTATCTTTTATCCACCTAACTATTTTACTTTTTATTTGTTTTTATTCAGATTAATTTTCTGCCTGATTTTCAGTTGACGCGCGTCCTTGCCTAGAATGCCCTCGCGGGCGTCAGACAGTTTTTTTAGACATATAGATAAGATACTTAATTATGTTTTAACAATTGCTGCGCAACGTGGGAGCGAACCATCATCATTATCTGTCAATGAGCAGCGATGGCCTAGATCAGTATGCGCGTTGGCACCGTCTAATCAAGGCTTTCGGGGTCGCTTACAAAAACATTGAATTGTCTAGAATAAATTGACGAACAGAGAGGCTGCCATTCTCCAGATTGTATTTTTTTAACTAATTTGTATTGATTTTTTTAATTGATCCACGAAAACATATGTCGTGGGTACTCAGAGGCGCTTCTAATGAGTACCAACAACATATGCTTTAGTGGAGAAAAAAGAAAATATTTACCCGATACCCCTCTTATCTTGAGCTATAGGCTGCGCTGCGCTGTAACTGTTGGTATAAGGGCCGTTTTCGCTCGTTGTACACAACTGAGCCGGGACACAGCATTTTCTACGCGATTGTACGTGCGCCCAGCGAAGACTCAGATCAGCCTGCACATCCGCGCAGTCTGATCAGAGTCTTTGCGTGGCACTCTTTGGGTAGTCAAGGATCCTTAGCGTATTCAGGCTGAAGGCGAAGTCTCTGATCAGCCTGTGCGGATATGCAGACCAATCTGCGTTTTCACTGGGCGCACATGTGGTCTAGTAGGAAATGCTGTGCCCCGACTTAATTGCATTGAGTTATTACAACTATAATTTCAGCTTCCTTGAAAATGATAATCGTTGACGCAATTTTTTTTCAGAGAACAAGTTAAGTCCTTACCTTATTCATTGTTTTCGTTTCTTTCGGTTTTTCCTTTATAATCCTAAATATAAGTTTTCATTGACGAAGTGCACGCACAGTATTCCGATTCACATTTTAGAAAAGAACATGAACTGAGTGACTTTACTACGGCCATGTACATGAGTACCGTTTTTAGCCTAAATATAAGGAGATCTTAACTCTTTACCGTACCTGCTCTTAAATGTGAAAAAAATGCATCATACTACTTGTTGGTGTCGTTAAAAACTGCTGGATGATTGGTAAACGGCGTAGATCCTGATAAGATCCGGGTTGTGCGGCGTCTGATTTGAGTCTACACTATTTACTTAGAAATATCTGTCTGAATACTTAGGGTAAATACGGTGCCTTAAATATGAACCGTGCAATAAGAAAAGGTGCCTGCATGGTATAAGCAACAAGTAAAAACCTAGAGCTACCAGCAAGCCGTAAAGTCTAGTCAGGCTCTTTGCTATATGTTGTTATATTCCAATGTACCCAATACATGTAATTCTGTTAGCGGTCAGCGAAGGCCTTAATCAGACTGCGCGGATGCGCAGTCTGATCTGGGCCTTTGCTGTCCGCACATGCACCGAACACACCTGTACTCATGTCGCTGCATAGTCCTCTTCTTGAAATATGGGCACCGCCATATGAAAAGGTTTTTTGTGGAGTATATGGTGATAACAAGGGCTCAGAGCAGTCTTTATCTTCACAGGCTCAGTTATTACAGCGCCTTTGTTATACGTCGCTACTGTGTACAGTATTCGCTGACTCCGTAAGTAGAAAGCTAATAGCATGTGTGTGCAGCTTGATTACGGCTTTGGTTGTCTGCGCATGCTCCGAAGATGCTTTTTGGCATGGCACGGCACAATAATTGCTAAAAGCATTATCTAGCAAAGGTTTGCGCACAGCGAAGGTACTTCTCAGATGTGCGCAGTCTGATCGATGAGGATTATTGTATTTCGCCAGCTGCTTCTACTCTGCCTTCTCTCTTCGTGCAGGCTGATTTGAGACTTTGCTAATTTCGTAAATGATGTTTTAATCCCCTTTATTCCTTGACGCGGGTAATACAATACGGAGAGCAGACACACTTTCAGGGTAGACAACTCTGTCAAAATTGTTTTGTCTCCCTTAGTCTCCCTTCTCAAATAAGGTCTATTCTAAAAGGAAAGAATTTACATCCCGTGGGAGCAAATTCGTTCCTTTTAGAGTAGACCTCTTTTCAGAGGAGGTGGGGAAAAGGAGGTATGGTAAGCAGGAAACCAAACCGAAAGTCACAAAAGTTGTCCCCCTTGTAAAATGTGTAGAAACTCTACCAAAGGTATCCAGTCCCCTTAAATAAAGTGGTTTACTATGATGTGTTCTTATCTAATGACGAAACATATTGTTGCATAATTTATATGTTGATCTTTGTCAGTGATATTTATCTATAAATGATTTTTCTGTTCGACTCACAATTGTTCCATGCAGAGTTATTGTGCCTTATAATAATGTCTATGCCATGTTACGTAAACCTATTCATAAACATTTTGACACCGCAGTTCGGATTTGTTACAAATTGGTTTGTTATAACCACGTTTTCTTTTGTTCTGTCCAGGTGAATAAAATTTTGCTCATATATAGATTCTAAAAGGAAGGACCAGCAATGCGACAAAAATGACAATAGCTGACGTGTCGAAGTTCTCAATGCCAAACTAGCTATTTTGGCAAATTAGGCACATTAGTGACCCTCATATAGATGATCAAAAATCCCGGAGTGGGTTTAAGGATTACAAAGGACCAGAAAATATAAAACTCTAGCCTATAGTGAGGTATATGGAGATGTCATTACGAAAACATGCCTATTCAAATATAATGAAAATTTTACCACCCAAAAAATGAAAATTTTCAGATAAAAATTCTGATATTTTTTCATATTTCTGCTCAAAACATAGATTGTAGGTACTCGTTAGAACCGCCTCGGCGAGGCGGTTCTAACGAGTACCACAATCTATGATTTTGAGCAGAAACAAGAAAAATACCGTATAACCCTGTAAACCCCAGTTTTACTATATAAAAGTGGGGTTTAAGGGGGTCAACATTATATAGGCGTGTTTTCGTGTTGTTTACGACCGCCACACGGCATTAATACCAGCTGTAATGAAACTGAATAGATTATAAAATTTTAATGTAATGACGTTTGAATGCAATGACCATGTCCACAAAACTAGCATTGCTGCAGCGTCGAAATCGCCTCGGCCAGGCTAGTTAATTTTGACCAGTTTGATCTCATTAATGGCCCACGTTTAACTTTTTTCCCTTGTCCTGCTGAACCCGGATATACCCTGCCTTTGCAAACAGTGTAGATCCAGATCAGTTGGCTTCTAAAGGAGCCAACAAACTTGGATCTGCACTGTTCGCCATTCGGTATGTGAATTTATATCAACAATCTGGATTAAGGGACCTGACTGGCTGACAATTAGACACGGGCGTGGTATTTTAATTTATTCAGCAGGACAAGAGTGAAAAACCGAGAAGGCGTTTCAAGGACATTATACATGTATGCACTAATACCAACTACAATCGAAGCTCAATAGCTCGAACACCGATGGCTCGTTCACCATGACTAATTCGAACTCGGTTTTGAGTCCCTATGAAAATCTTCTGATAGTTCAAGAAAACAAATATTTAGGGAAATTTTCCTATTTTATTGTGAAATTGTATATTGTGTGTGCTCATTAGAATCGCCTCATCGAAACGATTCTAATGAATACACTCAACATACTATTATTGTGTAGAAAATCGAAAAGATTTCCCTAAATAATCGTTATTTTGTTTCCTGGCATGGCGCCATGATTTACCCTCAGTGGCTCGAACTACCCATATCTCAAACTAATTTTCATGGTCCCAAGGATATACAAGCCATTGAAGTTCGACTGTATTTCAAATATAGGACGCCGCCTCGCCAGTTGCGTTTGACAAAAGAGTATGTTAAACAAGCATGAAGAAATGTGAGCAGTGGAGATGCGGCAAAGGCTGCACATGATGTGACATTGGCCAGAAAACTATCCAGTAGCATAAACTGGTCATTATTATTGCATAAAAAGCAGTGTCGCACGTTATTAACAGCCGTGCATTAACCGGCGAAAAGCCGTGTATTAACAAGGCAATTCACGCGCTGTTAATGCACGGCTACGCAACTTTCAATATGATCGTACCGGGGCCACAAATTTGCTGCCGTCACGAGATGTGTATTGCCAGGCCCTAGAACGAGTGCGTTTGCGAGACATCGGTGAAAAGGCAAAACAAAATAGTGCAAGAAATAACGCGAAATGTAGCAAATGTTTTCAGTTTTTATGCAGTAATAGCGATCGAACATGGTTTTTCAATGCATTAACAGTTGGCAGGTCCCTAGGGAGGTGTTGAAAACCGCGGCCTCCGGCCTCGGTTTTCAACACCTCCCTCGGGACCTGGCGAATGTTAATGCATGAAAAACTATGTTTGATCCCTATAATAATTTACGACAAGTGATTCTTTGAAAATATCAAATAAAAATTATGTAAATGGTGATTTATCTATATACTTGAACGAGATATGAAAAAAAACAAAAACAAAAAAAACAAAAAAAAAAAACATTTTTCATATAAAACGGAGAATAAAACAAGTTGGTTAATTTGAAATATACGCTTTATTTGCAACCATTTTATATTTTTATTCATCCATCTATGATCTATTAGGAAATGATTTGTCCCCAGGGCGGGGGTGGGGGGGTGGGGAGTAAATTGATTTCTCCATACAGTATACCTTTTTTAGAAGGGGTTTGGCAAAAATGTAACAGGAAGTCACACATTTGTCTCCCTTTGCGGAAGTAGCGAAACATCTACCAAATGTGTCCTGTAACCTTGCGGTGCCCGAGAGTTTATTCACGGAACCAATCAAAGTGGTTTCGTCTTCACAGTTATCTTCCAGCAACACTTAATTAGTTTTTTCTGCGAATTCTCTGTAAACAAACCACTCCGCTCAAGTCTTACCAAAGACAATACATTGGTACTTATCTTTTGACACATGGTGTATTTAGCCTAATTATTCGAATGGATTGGTCTGAGCAAACAGTATAGACACAGATCAGACGCCGTAACTGCGGCGTCTGATCAGGGTCTACACAGTTTGCCACTCGTCAAGCAGTTTTAAACACATCAAAAAAGTAGTAAATGAGATTATTCAAATTTTAGGACAAGTATGACGAGAAGTTATAGTGTCCGAATAATAAGGACAGAAATGGTATTACGCAAAAGCCATATATTGCATGGTCAAATCGTTCTGACCACGCATACAAAGTGGGAATATATGGTTGACAGAGCAATTGTAATAACGTAATATTGACAGTGTCTGTCTCAGTCAACATTTATTTATGCATCAACGCGTTCCTGCCTACAAAGGAAATCGTAGATACTGTCCTGGTCTTAATGTACTAATATAGTCTGCTTTCATTATCTTAAACTCCAAGGGACCAGAAGCTTTAGTTTGAGGAAACTTTATTTTGAGATAAAAGAAGTAAAAATGTAAATGTAAAGAACATATAGCAAGCTTATCCAATATTATCCGTTATCTAGAATGACTTAAACGATACTTTGATTAATCAGTATTTGAGATAACGAGAGCCAACGCGAAAAGGTTCACCATATGCATGGACAAACTAGCCGGAGCACGGCATTTCCTGCGATGTTGTATATGCGTCCAGCGAAGACTAAGATCAGCCAGCGCATACGCGCAGGCTGATCAGAGTCTTCGCTGTGCGCCTGAAGACGCCTTGGATCCTTGGATACCTACAGAATGCCCTGTGAAGACTGATCAGATGGCGCGGATGGCCAGGCTGATATAAGTCTACGCAGGGCGCACATACAGTCTTTAGGAAAGGCGTGCCCGGTTCAAATGTCCTTTATTGCTTCTACGTCTACGCAGATTGGTCATGGGCTAAAGGCTTGTAAAGATCTTGGTTAGACTGCACGAATGCACATGCTGGTCTGGATCTTTGCTGCTCGCAAAAGCCAACTTGTACTTTTCTACACTTACGTGGTCAATTATTGTAACTGCCAATGCCCAATCAGGCCTAACGGATGCATAGACATAACACTGAATAATTAAGACATAAATAAGAATAAAAATAAATAAATGTGGGAATACCCAGTGAAGGTCATAGGCACGGAACGCAATTCTTTTAAATCACTGGATGAGGGTTGACTACCTAAAACAGCTCTTCGTCGAAAACGTCTAAAACGTCGAAAACAGAACGAAGAAAAATCGACAGAACAGATAAACTAATAGGACATACAGCAGACGCACCACTTTGGCAGTAAAACTGTTGAAGAGTTGACTTGGATTTTGAAGTACTGAGTTTGGTATTCGATTTATTCCATAGTAGTAAAGAATAGTTATGGTTGGGCAAAATCGATATTCCAAGTTGCAAATCCCAAGCCTTCACACATTCAAACTGTTGCCACACTTGGTGGCGCTATAGTGTGCTATTTAATCCTTTCACCCTTTGCTTTCTAAAGCTTTTCCATCCTTGAAGCTGAACATTTCCATTAACGCAAATGGGGATTTCAGTCTAAAATCAAAAACAGATTGGCAAACAGTGTAGATCAAGATGTGACGGCTCGTTACAAGCCGTCTCATCTGGATCAACACTGTTTGCACAGGTATATAGTTTGGTCTGTCAGGCTGAAAGGGTTAAAGGTCATAGTTATATAATAGGCTACCAAGCTAGCGTAGAAGCATATCGGAGATTTGTTAAAAACAACGACTTAATCCAGAAATTAACAAACTTACAAAATAGCAGAAATAGACTTTCTATCATTTCAAAAGGCAATGCCGGCGTTGGAAACGTTATGTGTCCTGGAAAATCTAAACTGAAATATATTTCTTTGTTCTATTGTTCTGATGGAATAAGTTTTAAAACTTTGATTATAGTTCTAAATCAGCTTACGCTAAGTTGCACGACCCGCAAAATCGCAATGACATGGTTATACACATTTACAAGTTCTAATCAATGGTGATAGGTCATTAAATGTGAAGGTGTGACTCAGGATTGTATACAAATTTATTCCTAACTGCTTGGTGTTGTAACTGATTGCTAGTAGTAACAGTGTTTTATTTTATTTATTATTTCGTCCATACATCAATACATCTACCTAGACATTACAAAGATAAATATACAAAAGGGATTCGAAAAAAGCTATATAGCTTATGTGAATACGTTTCCCTCAGTTCCTGAGCATCAAATCAAAGCATTGTGACCATGCATGTACAAGTAGTTAACTAGCTAACTAACTAGATATATAACGAAGGGAGAGAAAGGTGAAAGGAAAGTAGCGAAATGAGTGCAATTTAAGAGCTTAGAGAATAGTGGATTGTAATAGAGACGTATTAGAATATGAATTGACAGAAATTGTTTTGCAGGCTCAATCACGTAATATAGGAGAGAGGTAAACAAAGTGATGTGGGGATCCTACTTTAAAATAAATAAACGTCAAATCTTACACCAAGCATTGAGACTTATGGATTATATCCGACTTTGAGCTGCAAGTGTGTTGGTATATTAGAAAACTAAGCGATATTCAGACAACATATTATGTTTCTAGCTTTGTGGAAATTAGCATTGATATATGTCGGTTTGTAGGACAAATCAAGAGGATATTTCAAAGCGTTTACTTCTTTGGATAAATTTATGTACATATTTAAAAACTGATTCATTCGCTCCATCTGTTGAAGCCATGTTCCCGAGCAATAGGATATGTAATATTAGTTGGCAGAACTGCGATACTTCATGCATCATATCCGTTCTTATAACGTCATGTTTTCGGCATTCAGAAAATGTTTGTTGGTCTCGGGTAGTCCACATGTGCATTTCGGATCTTCAATGATATTTTATGGTATAGATAATAGTTTAGACAGCTACAGTTAGTTCGAAGTCTTGCATGATGTATTTGATCTAGTCTGTCACCGACATAGAAATACGGTGTTTCAAATAAATTAGTATTCAGAGACCTTTTAAAAGATTCTACTATGGGAGAGTTTCTTTATAAAACAGGTAGAGCATTCCAGTCTCTGACTACTGAAATTAGAAAGGATTTGTAATATAGCTGAGTGCCAGCATGGATGTTTTGCAAATTCTCAACGTTTCTTAGACTGTATGAAGAAGCTTGACCGACTTGACCAGGAAGTAACTGTGTCAAATAATTTGGTGGAAGTCTGTTAATCATTTTGTAAAACAAAGAACAAGTTTATATTTTCTTCATCGAGAGCTAAGCTCTTCACATCCTAATTCATTATACAGTGAAGCAAGAGGGACTAACTTTGTTGTTCCAGATACTATTCTACCAGCTTTCAGTTGCACCTTCTCGAGCTCAGTTTGATTGAACTGAGTGCAATTATCCCATACGACATCTGCATATTCCAGTATGGGTCACATAAATGTAAAATAAATAATCTCCAAACTTTTGCGATCAAACTGGAATTTAAGTTTGCGCATTATATTTATTCTTGACCAAGCTTTAGATGTGATAAGCTCGATATGATTGTGCCAGGTTCAATTATTTGATAAAACTAAACCGAGATGTTTGTGGGAGGTAACATTTACAATCGGTTGGTTATTTAGGATCAACACGTCTTCTTGAAATTAAAAGAGATTCATATTTGGCAGGGCTGAAAGTGACAAGCCGTTTTGTTGCCCAAATATTAATTTTTGAAAGGCCGTTGTTCATAACAGATGTAGTATTTCGCGGAGTATCGACAATAATGTATAGACTAGTTCATCAGTAAATAGTCTGATATTCGAATTAATGTCATTAACAATGTCGTTAATAAATATAAAAATAGTAGATGACCAAGTATCGAACCTTGTGGTACACCGGCTTTTAGATAAGTCCAACCAGAACAAGAACCAGGAAGAACAACTCTTTGTCTTCCGTGTGTTAGGTAATCGGAGAACCAGTCCAACAAACATCCTCTGATACCCACATAATTTAGTTTATGGAGAAGCCTCCGATGCAAAACTCTTTCAAAAGCTTTGCTTATGTCAAGAAAGACCGCTCTTACCTTTTTACTATCGTCTTATGCCTTACAGAAAGTATTATACATGTTTACAAGCTGATGTACGGTTGAATCGCTCGTAACTAAACCTGATTGAAAGCTAGAAATTCTATTGTTTGAGAGAAAGAAGTTGAACACATGCCTGTGCACAAGTTTTTTCATGAACTTTCCTATAGTCTTCGAGAGAGATATTAGTCTGTTATTCGAAAATTTGATATATCATCTCTTTAAAGATCGGAGTCACATTAGCTTCTTTCCAGAAAGAAGGAAAAGAACCTGTGGACAGAGATGAATAAAACGAGGAATATAATGGGTTGGCCAATTCAGAAAAGTACTTTGAGTATTCTGTTATTTATTCCATCGGGTCAGGAAGACTTTCCTAGCTGGAGATTCTGCAGTATATCTTTGGTTTCATTCGGGTTTAATTTGATACCGTGGATTGAGGGTGTATTATCACTGATGTTCAATTTTTGGAAGTTCCTTCTTATTATCTTGGAGGTTTGTCTGCCCTATAAAGTGATCATTTAGAATATTAAGCTTTTTGCGTCATTGGAGTAATTTTATGTCGTCCTTTAAAAGCGTAGGAATGCCTGAATTGCTTTTTCTGCATTTCTAACTGTTACGTATTTGTTTGGTATGTGTTTCTCGGCTACCGAAATTATATGATTTGAAAGATTAGTTGCATAAATATCTAAGCCTTCGTTTACAATACCATTCCAATTTGTATTACTTGTTTCTTGCCTTAATGAAACGTAATCACCTTTATCATATAACCATACTTTCCTTTTGAAACCCATAGTATGTTCTTTTATCTGCCTGCACTTAAAATTTGCAGATTCTGAAAAGCGGGAAATGAAGGTGCTAACCACACTGCGCGGAGGGGTAGGTTATACCTGGAATTCGCTGTTTAGTTACATTTGTCTAGGTCTGGTTCAAATCTTGTAATTGGCCGACAGCTACGATTCATGGTTGCGTTGCTTAACGTTGTTAATTAGGCTTCACCACGTAATTCAAAAACTATCTGTGTCTAATTTGTTTTATTCCGGTTTCCCCCCATAATCATTCAACTTGTTACTCACTGGAATTAAATTCTCTCGGCGCATGCCTTTTTTGTTCAATTATTCACTTGTTACCTAATTACGGTTGCATGCAATGTGATTCTTTCCATTTTTTTACCTCTGAAGCAAGTTTATACAATTGTATTTTATTATGTGCACTGGATTGAACTAAGACAATTACCCATGGGTTTTTAAAGAGTTCAATATACTATGTTATCCGCCTATGCTGGGTATTGACGATGCATTTATATGCAACGTTACTCCTCTGTTAAAATCCACTTGCTAAATTGTATATGTTTATTTATACAATGTTTAAAGAGGGTAACACAATTAGCTATATTAGCTAGTCTACCTTGTGGCCCTCTGCAGAAACTAAAAGTATAAATAATAAGTAAAAAAAAGTAAACAGTCATCATACCTACACATATATACAATATATACAGTAAGAATTAAGATACTAAATCATTAAGAGATTTAGAATTGGGACTGCTGATAAACTATTCCAACTTAAAATTTAAAAATGTCTTAGCGAAGACGGGGTAAACTGTAAATGTAGAATAAGTATGGAATGTGTATCAGCTGTCGGACTTTTAAAATATCTCAAAGAGCACATAAAAGTGTATCACAGGCAATTTTAAAATGCATGGTTTAAAAGTCGGACAAGCTATATATAGTTCATAACAGGGAACAAGGCTATCACAGCATTCATCATAGAACACCAAGGCTAGGTTACGCTAACTCTTGTGTTCGAGGATGCAATACGGATAACATGCCACCAATCCTACACACAAATGGAGCACGATGAATGAACCAGTCATCTATTTCCCCAGGGGAACGGCCTGCGGCTGAAGGGACTCCAAAGTGTGCAGGATCAACTACCGATACCTACATCAACATATATAAAAGGTGATAAAGAACACAGAAATGCTGCCATTTTCTAATAATGCCTAACACAAGGGTTTTATACTTTTCTTAAAAGTGTTTAATGACTCTGAGTTTCTGATTGCATGAGGCAGAGAATTCCATAACCTTGGGGCCGAGCATGAAAACGCACCGCTATATACGGTCGTGCGTGACAGAGGTACGTATAGTGTGCCATTTTCTCCGGATCTCAGGTTTAAAGAGTGAGTCTGCGACATTGGGGTTAGTAATTTAGTAATGTATTCAGGAGTCATATTGTTTAATGCTTTATAGGTAAGCACTGCTTTATTGTAATTGATTCGACTCCTCATAGGGAGCCAGTCAAGTTCCTGAAACATGCGAGAGGACGGGGTATCGAATTCGGCGTTAAGTATTATTCGCGCCGCTCGCTTCTGTAGTTTTGTTAGTCGCTCAATGTTTGCCGTAGAGGATGAGCCCCAAATAACGGAACCATAATCAAGTAAAGGAAGGATATAACCCTGGTAAAATAACCTCTGGACGTGAGCAGGGACATATTCAGATATGTACGGCCATGTTAGAATATATATATATATATATATATATATATATATATATATATGTGTGTGTGTGTGTGTGTGTGTGTGTGTGTGTGTGTGTGTGTGTGTGTGTGATGCTGAACTAAGAAAGCATTCCTAGATCTTTCGTGTGAACCACGACTGGAGGAATGTTCTTAGTGTTGAAGTTCCCTCACTTTATATCGCTTTTGCTAGTAGTAACCAGTCCCTATAACCTATAAATTGAGTTTAAACGTATAAAAGCGATTGTGGAGAAACGACAAAATTCGTGTGACCGTCGATTTGGAGAAGACATGGACTGTTTGACGCATAGTGATTTTCTCTGGCGAAAAAGCAAACCGCAAAAAAGCCAAGATCTTACGATACAAAAAGTATCATATGCATCAAACTTAGCATTGTGTGTTGCCATTAAATCAGCTTTCTTTTCTATAATTTCAAGGAACATTTAAAAACAAATCTCGTTTGAACTTGTTAGAAAGAAACCATGAAAAGATCATCTTCTGCGAGGTAATTGTTGCTGTAGCAATTATAAAATTATATTTGCATGCAACAGTATTAATGGATTAATTTGCCTGCAAGTTCCAATAGAAATAATCCACATTTGTCCCACGGTATTGTAAAAATAAATCACCCAGACAATTAGATTGGCACTGCTCGGAATAGGAAAACTTGCACATCTGTCTATGCCATTCAGTGTCTGCTGGTGCTAAATTAGGTTATTTTACCAAATTGTTCGCATGCTGTATTCTAGTAAAATTATTTCTTCCAAAATTTACACGTTTTAGGCAGACAACTGTCAAAATCGTTTTGCTCCCTTTTGGAAATGGAAAGAATTTGCACCTTTTGGTATACCGGAAAGCAAACAGGAAAACAGAAAGTACAAAAGTTGTCTTCCTTTAAAAGATGGCAGAATATCTACCAGGTGTATCAAGTCTCCTGACTCCGAGGTTATAAAACGTTTTTCATGCTCAACTCAACTGAGCATGAAATTTTTCATGCTAATAAATCTCAAATTACTAACAATTGCAGATTTTTTCTTGCTAAACATAGCTGAGAATGAAATTTTCTCTGCTAATAAATATGAAAATGCCAACAATGAAATTTTCTCTGCTAATAAATATGAAAATGCCAACAATAGTTGGCATTTTCATATTTATTAGCAGAGAAAATTTCATGCTCAGCTGAGTTGAGCATGAAAAAAGTTTTATTACCTCGGGGCCTGATATCATACAGTAGAACAGAACAATAAAGGCCTAAACATTTATTTTTGTATTCTGTTTATTTTTCTTTTTGTGCAAGGAGCTAGGCTTCGATATCGGTATGCTCAGGTGACACAAAACGCATCACAATGTGTAGCATCAATTGCCGTGTTTGGAATAATAGGCAAAAACAATAGGATTGGATCAGTTAATAACGGAATATTTATGGTTTGGTTCGTCGTCTGGGGAAATCCTGCAAATTCCTCGGAACGGAAGTAGATGGCGTAACACACCAACAGTTGCATTTGCAATGTTTCTCCGAGGTTGCAGATTTTTGAATGCTTGCTACATATCTACCTCACACATTATCTAATCGTCAGTAATTTGGAGTCTCGTCATCAAATAAAATTTAAATATTTCGTTATTATCCCGTTGAAATATCGCAAACCGAGGTGTTTGTAGTATCTGCAACAAATTGCAATGCAGTTCCATCTTGAAGTATCGCTGTGTTATTTGCGCAGATGGAACCGCATTAAAACCCTATCCTAAAGTGTAAAAGCTGAATTACCGTGCCTAAAAAAGTAATTTAAGTAACAAACGAGTATCCGCTTCTGTATTTAAAAAAAAAAAAAAAAAAAGACAATGAGTAGTTACTTGGTGCAGATGCTACTTGATCGATGCAATTTCACACCATTTCACTGAGTTTAAGGAAAATGAATGTGTGTTCAGGGGAAGAGGCAACTATGTTGGATGATGTTGTGAGTAAAGAAGGGCGTGTGTTAGGTCGTATACCATCTGCGATTAGCAGGAGATTTGCAATCTGCAGAATCCTACCAACTGTATAGGGAGTTCGTAGCTCCAGATAAGGCGCTTTTTCAGCCAAAAAGTATTGATATTTTTTTTTATTTCTCCACGAAAACGTGTTGTGGGTACTCATTAGAAGCGCCTCAGTGAGGCGCTTCTAAGGAGTACGCACAACATATGTTTTATAGTAAAATAAGAAAAATATTATGAGGATACCCCCTCTTATCTGGAGCGATGGGAGTTACAAATGGTCAGGACATGTGAATTGCATATTAGATTTTATCCCTTGCCATGTGAAGTACGTCATTTCAAGAACCACATTTCGCAAGTTTGACGACAGAGAAATATTTTCTTATGTATACTCTCACTGCATAAGCAATTTCTCCTCTTTTCCACAATATTTTCGCTATATGTCTAACTTCAAGAATCCCATTACATATCCCATTACATATAAATTTGTTAAATATGGTTGTTCGAATTATTTTTTCCTCAATTCTGTAAATCTGATATATCGAAGTACGGATGTCTCGAAGTATTTCAGAGTGTTCCTTGAAATTCGAGATGACGAGAGTCGATTGTAACTGATGCTAATTTTGTTTCCTGGCTTTTCTAAGAAAATAGTTTAATATTCATGATAATTGTTTCATGCGGATACGGATTTCTATTAAATGTGAAACCATGAGGTCCCAAGGATGTTCAAGCCATTGAAGTTCGACTGTATTTCAAATATAGGACGCCGCCTCGCCAGTTGCGTTTGACAAAAGAGTATGTTAAACAAGCATGAAGAAATGTGAGCAGTGGAGATGCGGCAAAGGCTGCACATGATGTGACATTGGCCAGAAAACCATCCAGTAGCATAAACTGGTCATTATTATTGCATAAAAAGCAGTGTCGCACGTTATTAACAGCCGTTCATTAACCGGCGAAAAGCCGTGTATTAACAAGGCAATTCACGCGCTGTTAATGCACGGCTACACAACTTTCAATATGATCGTACCGGGGCCACAAATTCGCTGCCGTCACGAGATGTGTACTGCCAGGCCCTAGAACGAGTGCGTTTGCGAGACATCGGTGAAAAGGCAAAACAAAATAGTGCAAGAAATTACGCGAAATGTAGCAAATGTTTTCAGTTTTTATGCAGTAATAGCGATCGAACATGGTTTTTCAATGCATTAACATGTGCCAGGTCCCTAGGGAGGTGTTGAAAACTGCGGCCTCCGCGGCCTCCGGCCTCGGTTTTCAACACCTCCCTCGGGACCTGGCGAATGTTAATGCATGAAGAAACATGTTCGATCGCTATAATAACTTACGACAAGTGATTCTTTGAAAATATCAAATAAAAATTATGTAAATGGTGATTTATCTATATACTTAACGAGATATGAAAAAAACAAACAAAAAAACATGTTTTCATATAAAACGGAGAATAAAACAAGTTGCTTAATTTGAAATATACGCTTTATTTGCAACCATTTTATATTTGTATTCATCCATCTATGATCTGTTAGGAAATGTTTGTCCCCAGGGGGAGTAAATTGATTTCTCTATACAGTATACCTTTTTTAGAAGGGGTTTGGCAAAAAAGTAAACAGGAAGTCACACATTTGTCTCCCTTTGCGGAAGTAGCGAAACATCTACCAAATGTGTCCTGTAACCTTGCGGTGCCCGAATGTTTATTCACGGAACCAATCAAAGTGGTTTCGTCTTCACAGTTATCTTCCAGCAACACTTAATTAGTTTTTTCTGCGAATTCTCTGTAAACAAACCACTCCGCTCAAGTCTTACCAAGACAATACATTTGTACTTATCTTTTGACACATGGTGTATTTAGCCTAATTATTCGGATGGATTGGTCTGAGCAAACAGTACAGACACAGATCAGACTCCGTAACTGCGACGTCTGATCAGGGTCTACACAGTTTGCCACTCGTCAAGCAGTTTTAGACATATCAAAAAGATAGTAAATGAGATTATTCAAATTTTAGGACAAGTATGACGAGAAGTTATGGTATCCGAATAAGAAGGACAGAAATGGTATTACGCAAAAGCCATATATTGCATGGTCAAATCGTTCTGACCACGCATACAAAGTGGAAATATATGGTTGACAGAGCAATTGTAATAACGTAATATTGACAGTGTCTGTCTCAGTCAACATTTATTTATGCATCAGCGCGTTCCTGCCTACAAAAGAAATCGTAGATACTGTCCTGGTCTTAATGTACTAATATAGTCTACTTTCATTATCTTAAACTCCAAGGGACCAGAAGCTTTAGTTTGAGGAAACTTTATTTTGAGATAAAAGAAGTAAAAATGTAAATGTAAAGAATATATAGCAAGCTTATCCAATATTATCCATTATCTAGAATGACTTAAACGATACTTTGATTAATCAGTATTTGAGATAACGAGAGCCAACGGAAAAGGTTCACCATATGCATGGACAAACGACGAACCAGGCGGAGCTCGACATTTCCTGCGATGTTGTATATGCGTCCAGCGAAGACTAAGATCAGCCAACGCATCCGCACAGGCTGATCAGAGTCTTCACTGTGCGCCTGAAGACGCCTTGGACCCTTGGATACCTACAGAGTACCCTGTGAAGACTGATCAGATGGCGCGGATGCCCAGGCTGATATAAGTCTGCGCAGGGCGCACATACAGTCATTAGAAAAGGCGTGCCCGGTTCAAATATCCTTTATTGCTTCTACGTCTATGCAGATTGGTCATGGGCTAAAGGCTTGTAAAGATCTTGGTTAGACTGCACGAATGCACATGCTGGTCTGGATCTTTGCTGCTCGCAAAAGCCAACTTGTACTTTTCTACACTTACGTGGTCAATTATTGTAACTGCCAATACCCAATCAGGCCTAACGGATGCATAGACATAACACTGAACAATAAAGACATAAAAAAGAATAAAAATAAATAAATGTGGGAATACCCAGTGAAGGCCATAGGCACGGAACGCAATTCTTTTAAATCACCGGATGAGGGTTGACTACCTAAAACAGCTCTTCGTCGAAAACGTCTAAAACGTCGAAAACAGAACGAAGAAAAATCGACAGAACAGATAAACTAACAGGACATAGAGCAGACGCACCACTTTGGCAGTAAAACTGTTGAAGAGTTGACTTGGATTTTGAAGTCCTGAGTTTGGTATTCGATTTATTCCATAGTAGTAAAGAATAGTTATGGTTGGGCAAAATCGATATTCCAAGTTGCGAATCCCAAGCCTTCACACATTCAAACTGTTGCCACACTTGGTGGCGCTATAGTGTGCTATTTAATCCTTTCACCCCTTGCTTTCTAAAGCGGGCTTTTCCATCCTTGAAGCTGAACATTTCCATTAACGCAAATGGGGATTTCAGTCTAAAATCATGAACAGATTGGCAAACAGTGTAGATCAAGATGAGACGGCTCGTTACAAGCCGTCTCATCTGGATCAACACTGTTTGCACAGGTAAATAGTTTGGTCTGTCAGGCTGAAAGGGTTATAGTTATATAATAGGCTACCAAGCTAGTGCAGAAGAATATCGGAGATTTGTTAAAAACAACGACTTAATCCAGAAATTAACAAACTTACAAAATAGCAGAAATATTCTTTCTGTCATTTCAAAAGGCAATGCCGGCGTTGGAAACATTATGTGTCCTGGAAAATCTAAACTGAAATATATTTCTTTGTTCTATTGTTCTGATGGAATAAGTTTTAAAACTTTGATTATAGTTCTAAATCAGTTTACGCTAAGTTGCACGGCCCGCAAAAACGCAATGACATGGTTATACACATTTACCAGTTCTAATCAATGGTGATAGGTCATTAAATGTGAAGGTGTGACTCAGGATTGTATACAAATTTATTCCTAACTGCTTGGTGTTGTAACTGATTGCTAGTAGTAACAGTGTTTTATTTTATTTATTATTTCGTCAATACATCAATACATCTACCTAGACATTACAAAGATAAATATACAAAAGGGATTCGAAAAAAGCTATATAGCTTATGTGAATACGTTTCCCTCAGTTCCTGAGCATCAAATCAAAGCATTGTGACCATGCATGTACAAGTAGTTAACTAGCTAACTAACTAGATATATAACAAAGGGAGAGAAAGGTGAAAGGAAAGTAGCGAAATGAGTGCAATTTAAGAGCTTAGAGAATAGTGGATTGTAATAGAGACGTAATAGAATATGAATTGACAGAAATTGTTTTGCAGGCTCAATCACGTAATATAGGAGAGAGGTAAACAAAGTGATGTGGGGATCCTACTTTAAAATAAATAAACGTCAAATCTTACACCAAGCATTGAGACTTATGGATTATATCCGACTTTGAGCTGCAAGTGTGTTGGTATATTAGAAAACTAAGCGCTATTCAGACAACATATTATGTTTCTAGCTTTGTGGAAATTAGCATTGATATATGTCGGTTTGTAGGACAAATCAAGAGGATATTTCAAAGCGTTTACTTCTTTGGATAAATTTATGTACATATTTAAAAACTGATTCATTCGCTCCATCTGTTGAAGCCATGTTCCCGAGCAATAGGGTATGTAATATTAGTTGGCAGAACTGCGATACTTCATGCATCATATCCGTTCTTATAACGTCATGTTTTCGGCATTCAGAAAATGTTTGTTGGTCTCGGGTAGTCCACATGTGCATTTCGGATCTTCAATGATATTTTATGGTATAGATAATAGTTTAGACAGCTACAGTTAGCTCGAAGTCTTGCATGATGTATTTGATCTAGTCTGTCACCGACATAGAAATACGGTGTTTCAAATAAATTAGTATTCAGAGACCTTTTAAAAGATTCTACTATGGGAGAGTTTCTTTATAAAACAGGTAGAGCATTCCAGTCTCTGACTACTGAAGGTAGAAAGGATTTGTAATATAGTTGAGTGCCAGCATGGATGTTTTGCAAATTCTCAACGTTTCTTAGACTGTATGAAGAAGCTTGACCGACTTGACCAGGAACTAACTGAGTCAAATAATTTGGTGAAAGTCTGTTAATCATTTTGTAAAACAAAGAACAAGATTATATTTTCTTCATCGAGAGCTAAGCTCTTCCCATCCTAATTCATTATACAGTGAAGCAAGAGGGACTAACTTTGTTGTTCCAGATACTATTCTACCAGCTTTCAGTTGCACCTTCTCGAGCTCAGTTTGATTGAACTGAGTGCAATTATCCCATACGACATCTGCATATTCCAGTATGGGTCACATAAATGTAAAATAAATAATCTCCAAACTTTTGCGATCAAACTGGAATTTAAGTTTGCGCATTATATTTATTCTTGACCAAGCTTTAGATGTGATAAGCTCGATATGATTGTGCCAGGTTCCATTATTTGATAAAACTAAACCGAGATGTTTGTGGGAGGTAACATTTACAATCGGTTGGTTATTTAGGATCAACACGTCTTCTTGAAATTAAAAGAGATTCATATTTGGCAGGGCTGAAAGTGACAAGCCATTTTGTTGCCCAAATATTAATTTTTGAAAGGCCGTTGTTCATAACAGATGTAGTATTTCGCGGAGTATCGACAATAATGTATAGACTAGTTCATCAGTAAATAGTCTGATATTCGAATTAATGTCATTAACAATGTCGTTAATAAATATAAAAATAGTAGATGACCAAGTATCGAACCTTGTGGTACACCGGCTTTTAGATAAGTCCAACCAGAACAAGAACCGGGAAGAACAACTCTTTGTCTTCCGTGTGTTAGGTAATCGGAGAACCAGTCCAACAAACATCCTCTGATACCCACATAATTTAGTTTATGGAGAAGCCCCCGATGCAAAACTCTTTCAAAAGCTTTGCTTATGTCAAGAAAGACCGCTCTTACCTTTTTACTATCGTCTTAAGCCTTACAGAAAGTATTATACATGTTTACAAGCTGATGTACGGTTGAATCGCTCGTAACTAAACCTGATTGAAAGCTAGAAATTCTATTGTTTGAGAGAAAGAAGTTGAACACATGTCTGTGCACAAGTTTTTTCATGAACTTTCCTATAGTCTTCGAGAGAGATATTAGTCTGTTATTCGAAAATTTGATATATCATCTCTTTAAAGATCAGAGTCACATTAGCTTCTTTCCAGAAAGAAGGAAAAGAACCTGTGGACAGAGATGAATAAAACGAGGAATATAATGGGTTGGCCAATTCAGAAAAGTACTTTGAGTATTCTGTTATTTATTCCATCGGGTCAGGAAGACTTTCCTAGCTGGAGATTCTGCAGTATATCTTTGGTTTCATTCGGGTTTAATTTGATACCGTGGATTGAGGGTGTATTATCACTGATGTTCAATTTTTGGAAGTTCCTTCTTATTATCTTGGAGGTTTGTCTGCCCTATAAAGTGATCATTTAGAATATTAAGCTTTTTGTGTCATTGGAGTAAATTATGTCGTCCTTTAAAAGCGTAGGAATGCCTGAATTGCTTTTTCTGCATTTCTAACTGTTACGTATTTGTTTGGTATGTGTTTCTCGGCTACCGAAATTATATGATTTGAAAGATTAGTTGCATAAATATCTAAGCCTTCGTTTACAATATCATTCCAATTTGTATTACTTGTTTCTTGCCTTAATGAAACGTAATCACCTCTATCATATAACCATACTTTCCTTTTGAAACCCATAGTATGTTCTTTTATCTGCCTGCACTTAAAATTTGCAGATTCTGAAAAGCGGGAAATGAAGGCGCTAACCATACTGCGCTGAGGGGTAGGTTATACCTGGAATTCGCTGTTTAGTTACATTTGTCTAGGTCTGGTTCAAATCTTGTAATTGGCCGACAGCTACGATTCATGGTTGCGTTGCTTAACGTTGTTAATTAGGCTTCACCACGTAATTCAAAAACTATCTGTGTCTAATTTGTTTTATTCCGGTTTCCCCCCATAATCATTCAACTTGTTACTCACTGGAATTAAATTCTCTCGGCGCATGCCTTTTTTGTTCAATTATTCACTTGTTACCTAATTACGGTTGCATGCAATGTGATTCGTTCCATTTTTTTACCTCTGAAGCAAGTTTATACAATTGTATTTTATTATGTGCACTGGATTGAACTAAGACAATTACCCATGGGTTTTTAAAGAGTTCAATATACTATGTTATCCGCCTATGCTGGGTATTGACGATGCATTTATATGCAACGTTACTCCTCTGTTAAAATCCACTTGCTAAATTGTATATGTGCGGCCATGTTAGCATATATATATATATATATATATATATATATATATATATGTGTGTGTGTGTGTGTGTGTGTATGTGTGTGTGTGTGTGTGTGTGTGTGTGTGTGTGTGTGTGTGTGTGTGTGATGCTGAACTAAGAAAGCATTCCTAGATCTTTCGTGTGAACCGCGACTGGAGGAATGTTCTTTGTGTTGAAGTTCCCTCACTTTATATCACTTTTGCTAGTAGTAACCAGTCCCTATAACCTATAAATTGAGTTTAAACGTGTAAAAGCGATTGTGGAGAAACGACAAAATTCATGTGACCGTCGATTTGGAGAAGACCTGGACTGTTTGACGCATAGTGATTTTCTCTGGCGAAAAAGCAAACCGCAAAAAGTCAAGATCTTACGATACAAAAAGTATCATATGCATTACACTTAGCATTGTGTGTTGCCATTAAATCAGCTTTCTTTTCTATAATTTCAAGGAACATTTAAAAACAAATCTCGTTTGAACTTGTTAGAAAGAAACCATGAAAAGATCATCTTCTGCGAGGTAATTGTTGCTGTAGCAATTATAAAATTATATTTGCATGCAACAGTATTAATGGATTAATTTGCCTGCAAGTTCCAATAGAAATAATCCACATTTGTCCCACGGTATTGTAAAAATAAATCACCCAGACAATTAGATTGGCACTGCTCGGAATAGGAAAACTTGCACATCTGTCTATGCCATTCAGTGTCTGCTGGTGCTAAATTAGGTTATTTTACCAAATTGTTCGCATGCTGTATTCTAGTAAAATTATTTCTTCCAAAATTTACACGTTTTAGGCAGACAACTGTCAAAATCGTTTTGCTCCCTTTTGGAAATGGAAAGAATTTGCACCTTTGGTATATCGGAAAGCAAACAGGAAGTACAAAAGTTGTCTTCCTTTAAAAGATGGCAGAATATCTACCAGGTGTATCAAGTCTCCTGACTCCGAGGTTATAAAACGTTTTTCATGCTCAACTCAACTGAGCATGAAATTTTTCATGCTAATAAATCTCAAATTACTAACAATTGCAGATTTTTTCTTGCTAAACATAGCTGAGAATGAAATTTTCTCTGCTAATAAATATGAAAATGCCAACAATGAAATTTTCTCTGCTAATAAATATGAAAATGCCAGCAATGGCATTTTCATATTTATTAGCAGAGAAAATTTCATGCTCAGCTGAGTTGAGCATGAAAAAAGTTTTATTACCTCGGGGCCTGATAGCATACAGAAGAACAGAACAATAAAGGCCTAAACATTTATTTTTGTATTCTGTTTATTTTTCTTTTTGTGCAAGGAGCTAGGCTTCGATATCGGTATGCTCAGGTGACACAAAACGCATCACAATGTGTAGCATCAATTGCCGTGTTTGGAATCATAGGCAAAAACAATAGGATTGGATCAGTTAATAACGGAATATTTATGGTTTGGTTCGTCGTCTGGGGAAATCCTGCAAATTCCTCGGAACGGAAGTAGACGGCGTAACACACCAACAGTTGCATTTGCAATGTTTCTCCGAGGTTGCAGATTTTAGAATGCTTGCTACATATCTACCTCACACATTATCTAATCGTCAGTAATTTGGAGTCTCGTCATCAAATAAAATTTAAATATTTCGGTATTATCCCGTTGAAATATCGCAAACCGAGGTGTTTTTAGTATCTGCAACAAATTGCAATGCAGTTCCATCTTGAAGTATCGCTGTGTTATTTGCGCAGATGGAACCGCATTAAAACCCTATCCTAAAGTGTAAAAGCTGAATTACCGTGCCTAAAAAAGTAATTTAAGTAACGTACGAGTATCCGCTTCTGTATTTAAAAAAAAAAAAAAAAAAAAAAAAAAGACAATGAGTAGTTACTTGGTGCAGATGCTACTTGATCGATGCAATTTCACACCATTTCACTGAGTTTAAGGAAAATGAATGTGTGTTCAGGGGAAGAGGCAACTATGTTGGATGATGTTGTGAGTAAAGAAGGGCGTGTGTTAGGTCGTATACCATCTGCAATTAGCAGGAGATTTGCAATCTGCAGAATCCTACCAACTGTATAGGGAGTTCGTAGCTCCAGATAAGGCGCTTTTTCAGCCAAAAAGTATTGATATTTTTTTTTATTTCTCCACGAAAACGTGTTGTGGGTACTCATTAGAAGCGCCTCAGTGAGGCGCTTCTAAGGAGTACGCACAACATATGTTTTATAGTAAAATAAGAAAAATATTATGAGGATACCCCCTCTTATCTGGAGCGATGGGAGTTACAAATGGTCAGGACATGTGAATTGCATATTAGATTTTATCCCTTGCCATGTGAAGTACGTCATTTCAAGAACCACATTTCGCAAGTTTGACGACAGAGAAATATTTTCTTATGTATACTCTCACTGCATAAGCAATTTCTCCTCTTTTCCACAATATTTTCGCTATATGTCTAACTTCAAGAATCCCATTACATATAAATTTGTTAAATATGGTTGTTCGAATTATTTTTTCCTCAATTCTGTAAATCTGATATATCGAAGTACGGATGTCTCGAAGTATTTCAGAGTGTTCCTTGAAATTCGAGATGACGAGAGTCGATTGTAACTGATGCTAATTTTGTTTCCTGGCTTTTCTAAGAAAATAGTTTAATATTCATGATAATTGTTTCGTTCGGATACGGATTTCTATTAAATGTGAAACCATGTTTCTGAGGAAAACAAGAAATATACATGTATTTCAAACTACCCAGCTAGCATTCTACGTAAATCTACATCGGGCCGTCATCGGCCCGTCAGCTACCCTGACGG
Organism: Anodontia alba; assembly: GCA_964016985.1. Lineage (NCBI taxonomy): Eukaryota > Metazoa > Mollusca > Bivalvia > Lucinida > Lucinidae > Anodontia > Anodontia alba. The sequence continues at coordinate 33,827,442 of OZ024823.1, forward strand.
GCCGATGACGGCCCAATATAGATTTACGTAGAATGCTGACTGGGTATCGACTATTGAAGTTTTACACGGTAGGCTAAGCCTTGAAAGCGTCGTTTTTGAGAAAGTTACAGTCACAAAAACAAATCCGAAGCAACTTATGATAATGTTATAGTCACAAAAGTAAATTCGAAAAAAAAACGACGTTGAACTTACCAAATAATACAGAAAATATCTCAATATTAAAATCACAAATATCTGAAGCACATAGCAGTAACATTAATTTTCCACAAGGAAACAAGTGATGGTATGTTATGGACATTAATATGAATGAAGGATATCATACAACACGTTTTGTTTTTCAATGACGTATCAAGTACCCTTTAAAATGCATACGGGGTTCTTATCTTCACTAAACAAACATCTAAACACTACTGAGCCGATTTGTACAAAAGGCACCTTACAAAAGAAATCTTAGCTAGTATGAGAACTGCGAAGATTCAGTTCAGCTTGTGTACCTGTCAACAGCTATAGGAGAGAATATTGGCGGAAATGGTAATTTGGCCACAAGCAGCTTGCGCATGCGCAGGCCGATGGTGACCGTTGTTCTTTCGCATATGCGCTCAAGTCCTTTTGCATGACGAGGCTCACCTGAGTTTTCACCTTAAAAGTGTCAAATAGTTTGAAGAGATTTACAAATAACAATGAGGTCCAATAGAAACTACAAGGATTCAACATTGGCCCGAAACGTGCGAAAATGCACCTTTTGACACCTAAGCCCATAGGAGATTCACATCATCGTGGTAGCGTAGAAGCGCAATGGTAAGTGCATTGTTTCTGGTGCTAGATGTCCCGGGTTCGATCCCCGCTCGGAGTGAGAAACTTTCTGGGTTTGAACATGCTCCCTTACCATCATTGGTTGGGATGATGTTATTACAGTGCACCATCCTTTGGATCAGGTCGTTAACTGGAGGGTCCATGTGCAGGGAGAGACATTCCCTGTGCAGCTCAAAGATCCAACTATTAAGACAGAACCACTCTTTGGTGATCCATCTTGCAAAACTGGCTCCCTGCGTGCAGTGGTCGAATGCGAACCCACTGCAGTAATAAAAGTAAGCGAAACGAAAGCCGGATGAGGATCTTCACCGAGATCTCTATGGATAGCCAACTCCTAGGCGTCTTCAGTAGCACAGCAAAGACACTGATCAGACTCCGCTGATTGGCAATTGATTGTGTTGGGGTTTAACGACACGTCAACCCTTGTGGGTCATTTTGTGTCGTCTCCCAGAAAAAGGGAGAAAAGAGATAGAAGAGATAGTAGAGTAGATGAAAGAGAGGAACAGGGAAGAAAGAAGAGCGGGAATGAAAGTGAAGAAACAGAAGAAATAAAAACATCCCCCCTCCCCCCTCTACCCTTACCTGCTACAAGGATAGAAGGCCTTGCCCAGTTGTAAGCCAATATCAGCTGGACACCCCGGTGACATAAGATACACAACACATTCGCACCACTCGACCACCCTAAACCGCTGATTGGCAAGCTGATCCGACTGTTCCCTAAGAGCACGCCATTAGGTACATTTTCTCACACTGCGGTTCGATTTGTTACAGGTTACGTGGCACTTTACACGCTATCTTACTAACACCAGTGGTTACCATATTTACCCTAAATATTCGGACACCTTCATTCCTTCCCATACTTGCCCTAAACTTTGAATAACTCTACTTTTTGTGTATTTTACACTTCTGGATGAGTAGCAAACAGGGAAGACCCCGATCAGACGCGTATTCTGTGGCGTCTGATCTGGGTCTACACTGTTGGTTCAGGCCTGCCTATCGTAATATTTAGAATAGATAAGGTAAATGTTTGCACAGTGAGGTGCCAAATAACGAAGGTTCGGAAGGACTTTTCAATATTCTGAAGAATATACAATTTAAAATCACAAAATCGAACAGCAAATAAAAAGGACATTAAATCCAAGACTGTGACCGAATTCCCTGTTACCTACTTGCTTACCTACTTTACCATTTTAACCAGTTCTCTTGCTAAACACGACATGCCCTGTCTTAGCAAACAGTGTAGATCCAGATCAGCTGGCTTCTGAAGAGGCCAACTGATCTGGATCTGCACTGTTTGTCATTAAATATGTGAATTTCTATCAAAATCCCAGATCAAGTAATCTGACTGGCTGGGAATTAGAAGTGGGCGTGGCATCATAATTTATTCAGCGGGACAAGTGTTAAACAAAACTACGTCTTTTGTTTAGAACAGGGTTTCCTTTAATATTCGGACAGACAGACCTCCGCAAATAACGTAGACCCAGATCAAACGGCTCCTAAAAGAAGCCGTTTGGCTAGAAGCTACACATTAGGCATCCTGTCACACTACATTTTGGGCAGACTATCAGGTTGTTCAGTTTAGGATTAAATTGGGAGTGACTCTTAAACAAAAGAATATACCCCTGGGGGTGGGGTGCGCAAATTCTTTCCTTGAAGAGTAACACATATTTTTGGAAAGGTTTCTAATTGAAGAGAAGCAATTTCTGTCTGCAAAAGTTATTTGCCTTTGTAAATTGCTGGCCAATCCTTCAGGAGCAACAACGTAGAACACGGCGTCTGATCAGGATCTGCTCTATTTGCCAAAGCATTTTAGACGCATCATCAGGTGGAAAAATGGACTAACGGTAAATGTTCTAAAATTTCGAACACCAAAGTTTCTGACAAAATGATATATGCAAACAGTGCAGACCCAGATCAGACTGCTCCTTCAGGAGCAGTCTGATCAGGGTCTACACTGTTTGCCATTCCACTAAGTATTTTAAGAAATAACTGCATAAAAAGCAAAAGTTAGGCCAAATAGTATGGAATAAAGTGTTCGAAATTTTAGGACAGTTTAAGGACAAGTACGCTAAGGAAAGTAGGCATTCAATATTTACAGTCTGATTTAGAATCATAATTTACACATTATACCAGATGCTGTATCTACATTTAAGACATACCCCGTAATAACCCTAAGTATTGGGACATCTTATCTACTTACCATAGTTCTCCTAAAATTTAAAATAGCTAATTCTAATAGCGGTTGATGTGTCTAAAATATCGCTATATGTATGGCAAACAGTGTAGACCCTGATCAGACGCCGCGTTTTGGGCGTCTGATCTGGGTCTACACAGTTTGCAAAGGCATATCTGTCCCAATACTTAGTGTTATTACGGTAGGCCAAGTTGTTTTTACAGTCATTTCAGAATTGTTATACGCTAGGATTTGGCTAATAACGTGACGTTCTTCGAAAATAACAAAATACCTTCCGAGAGGACTGCAACATGGAAAATGTACTTAAAAATAGTTTTGCACTTTTCTGACTGTTGTCAGGAAAATATGAATAAATGAAGGTATATTCAAAAGATTTTTTTTTTTTTCGTTTAAAGTGGTAAATTTGTTCTTTCGAACCGCATGTTTTTTGCACACGAACCTAAATGCATGTTCACAGAAACGGTGAATTAGTATAGTATAAATGGGCCAGCAGCTGAGGAAAGGGACCTTAGAACATATGCGAACAGCGAAGATCCAGACCAGCCTGTGTATCCGCGCAGGCTGGTCAGGATCTTCGCTGTTCGCGTACACCTTGTTGAAGATATAGGACTTTGTTGAAGATACATGACTGATAGCAAAAAACCTTGACCCGACGTGTGGCTGCGCAAACTGGTCTGGGGCTTCGCCATTCGTATATGCCCTAAGGGCCTTTTTGTCAGCTGAGGGCCCATATAAGGTACAGAGGGAATACAGCAGACTTCGTCTGAGTGTACATATCAGCTATATGTTAGCAAACAAATTAATATACAGCAAACTGAATATACCTCACTACTTTTAAATTACTCTTCTTTAATGTTGCCATAAAGGAAAGTGAAAACAAATTTACATTTAAGCACTACTTTTGTTCATCAAATAATATAACTCCTGAATTTACATCGCGTAAACTTTAAAAGTACTATGGAAAATCGATGACGGAAATAAATCTTTTGAATTTAAAGCTACATATGGAAATAAAATGAGCCACGCCGTGAGAAAAGGTACTTTCTGAGATGTGCGCCCACCGAAGACTCAAATCAGCCTGCGCATCCGCGCAGTCTGATTAGAGTCTTCGTTGTCCGCATGAAGTTACTTTGCCTCCTCGGCTATCCAAAATGCGTCCAATGAAGATTCTGATCAGACTGTGCGAATGCGCAGGCTGATCTGAATCTTCAATGGGCGGACATCGTCCGAAGGTACGTTTTCTGACATTGCGGCTCAAATTCATCTCCACGGTGACATTTTAAAATGATGTAATTTGGACATTGCTAAGTGAAAACAGCAAAGACCCAGCCCAGATCAACCTGTGTTTCCACAGAATATCATTGTCAGAGACGTCGCTGATTCGGAGAATATAGAATGCACGAACATAAAGCAAAGACCATAATAAGGTTGCGCAAGCTGATCTGAACCAGCGTGTTTCAGATACGGTTCAAGACTCCTTATGTATCACTTGACACGGTCTGCTTTATATTAACACTTAACATACGCTATGGGCAAATTTAGCAGACGACAAATTGATGCTATTTTTTCATATTTCGCCCAGAAAAGGAATTGACATTTAATGCAAATTGTCTCCTTAGGAGACAATTCGCATAAAATGTCAAAGCCTATTTTCTGAAGAAAATAAAAGAAATATTTCAAAATGTCGTCTGCTGAATTTTTTATCCAGCACGTAAAGCGTTTATATAAACTTCGAAGAAAAGCTGAGAGAGTCCTTGCTTTTTTATGAAAAAAGACAAATAAGGGAATCTAATAAGAGACTACAAGATTGAAGGTTACTAAAGAGCAAACAATTTGTGACTGCAAAGCCCTAAATCCAGATAACATCTGCGTTAACCTTGACTACTTTCTGGGCTAACTCAGCAGATGAATAATTGATATTTTCCTTATTTTTCCCAGAAAAATAGGGTTTTGACATTTCATGCAAGTTGTCTCTTAAGAAAATAGGCTTTGACATTTCATGCAAATTGTCTCCTTAGAATACAATTTACATGAAATGTCATTCTATTTTCTGGGAAAAATAAGAAAAATATTTCAAAATGTCGTCTGCTATTTTTTTACCGAGAATGCAGGGTCCTCACTATTCCAAAACACAATATTGTTAACTTACTGACTGTATTTACGATAAAAATCTTAAGAGCCTAATACAACAGTTAAGTTTCTGATAAGGCATCAATGCTGTATCTGCTGGTCTGAAGAATTACTTTTCGCATGCATGAATATGTGTGATGGTAGCACATGTAATGAGGTTACAGAATGATGCTAAAATAATGACCCTTATGTCAGATGCGAACAAAAAAGTCTAGCTAGCTCAGCTTGTGCATTTGCGCATTCTGATCAGGGCCTCCGTCATACAGACTTTTAAATGTTCGTGCCTTGAATAAAAACTGATTGACAGTGGCTGAATGCAATGTCATACCATATGGCTAGGGCGTGACATTTCAATGGGCCAGCATCACAGAGCCAAGCACTGAGGTCAGTGTTATATAAAAAGGTGGTCGTGGTAAGAAGTCCATGCTAGAGACAGAGAGAGAGAGAGAGAGAGGGAGACGGACAGACAGGCAGTCAGACAGAGATAGACCCTTACAAGGCCAGCCTCGGTGGCTCAGTTGGATTCGCGTTCGACTGGAGACCAGGAGGTCGCCAGTTCGACCCCCGCCGAGGTCGGCAACATTCTTTCGTGGAGATTGATCATGAAATATTTTCTACGGTCATTCTCTCCCTTCCGCTGATTCAAGAAGGGCAGTTATCAGTTTCTGGCGAAAGAATGTGCACAATACTGGTTAACCGCTTAGAGGACTAAGCCTGCCCAGTAAACGTGTGGTTAGGTAAACTGACCGCGCTCGACATGACCCCATTGGGTTGACTGGGCCGTAAAACCTCAATACAAACAATCAAACGACCCTTAAAAAAGCCATAAAAGGCACTGCGAGCACACGTGGGGAACAACTAGGCTTATCATACATTTCGAGGGTTGAGCGCAAGACTATAGTAACTCAAACATATTTTTGAAACCCTTGTTTAGGGGCAACTTGGACCCCTTTGTAAACAATGCAAATTTAGGTGCCATTGCTCATACGAGCAATGGCACCTAAATTTTTATTGTTTACAGAAAGAAATGTTGTAATCTTCATAACACCTTCATGGTGAGGAGATTAGGTTTGGGGAAAAACAACCAACTGACTTACGCCAGTCTTGCGCTCAACCCTCGATATAAAGGATGAAAATGTTATTCTCCCGTTCAGCATGTGAGATTATCTTTTTAATAGTAACAACGAAGCTTCAATTCAAGTTATTTAACCCTTTCACCCCTGATTTTCGGAAGAGGACTATTCCATCTTTGAATTTGGACAAATCCGTTGTTGAAAATAAAGGTGTCAATCAAAATTCAAGAACAAAATGGCAAAGTGTGTAGATCAAGACTGTCTCATCTGGATCTACACTGTTTGCATAGGCATCTGTGTTGGTCTGCAGGGTTGAAAGGGTTAATGTTGAAAGGATCAATGTTGAAAGGGTTAAGGGTTTAGATACGAGTCCATTACATTTTCTTGCATACCGCAAATTGCGCCGGTGCTAGCAAATCTTACCTCACAAACCCTTATCCGTCCCTCGGGAAAGATAAATATCGAGAATTTTCACGTGTTTGATATACACTGGTTGTAGGACTTCACGGTACGCCATTGTTAAGGTTGACGTCACTGAACGTAATGGCGTCACTAAACGTCACGTTATTGTCATCGCAATATGGCGGACGTCTGCAGTCGAAGTGACTGCATTATCAAAAACCCGTTTTCAGAAAAGGTGTGCAAGAAAAAGAATCTACCATGGGTGTTAGGGACAGATAGAAAAAAAATCCGTCCCTCACAGACTGACATTACTCGGCAAGCCTCGTGATGCCAGACAGTAATCCTCGGGGCCGCCGTACCAACGGGGTGATGGGAGAGGGGCGCAGACTCTGTTTCCCGCCCCCAAATGGACACAAGCAGTTAGGTTTGTACGATATTGCGAACATTATTGTTAGTTTCTTCGTCGCCATTGTCATCAATTTTCATTACTACAGTAGTACTGTCCTTTCGACATAACTCGGAAAGACGTTTTTTTGCTTGGCGTTTTATTTTAAATGAAAATATTTTGTTCTGATTGACAGTATCTTATCAGAAACCAATTGTCTTTTCTATGTTTTGTTCTCAAATATGTACCATAAATTAAATTTACAGCCAAAAATTGGTCTGACCAATGCAATTTCTATAGAAAAGTGACTTTTTTTTTAATTTTTGTCTACGAAAATATTTCTTACTTTTCTTTGCTGAATTAAAATTATTGATGTTTCACAACAAAATTGTGAAAATTTCAGAAAAATTGAACAAGCGGAACTTGTTGAAAATCTGCCTTCAAAATACCTACCCTGTAGATTCTGCATAATATGCATTCTTTTTTACTATGCGAAGAAGTGAAAATATTTTTTATGTTTTTTTTTTTCAAACCAATGACTAGAATAAGACTTTTTGTGCATAAGTAGTTACGACAACTGGTTTTGGATTAAATCATGACAAAAGCTGGCAAATTTACTTCTTTTGTGTAAAGCGCCAAGCAAAAAAAACGACTCTGAAAGATGTCGAAAGCACAGTAGTGGTAGTGGAAGCAATAATTATTTAAAATTAAATTTAGGAATTCCCGTGATGGACCGTGACGGCTAAACCGATTACCCGTGACAACCCATGACATTGCCGTGACGGTATTAATAAAACCCGTGACAATACCGTCACAGGCATTATGACCGTCTCGGGTTTTAGTCCATCTGAATTTAGGATGGATCCCTACGAATAGCCTATGTATAAAGAATTTCATTACGAAAACATGCCTATTCAAATACACTGAAACGTTTACCACCAAAAAAACCGAATATTTTCAGATAAAAAATTCTGATATTTTTCTTATTTCTGCTCAAAACATAGATTATGGGTACTCGTTAGAAACATAGATTATGGGTATTCGTTAGAACCGCCTCGACGAGGCGGTTCTAACGAGTACCCATAATCTATGTTTTGAGCAGAAATAATGAAAATAATGCATACCCCTGTAAACCCCAGTTTTACTATATAAAAGTGGAGTTTAAGGGGGTCAAAATTATATAGGTATGTTTTCGTGATGGTTAAACATACAACTGCCTACTGTCCTTTCGACATAACTCGGAAAGACGTTTTTTGCTTGGCTTTTATTTTAAATGAAAATATTTTGTTCTGACTGACAATATTAGAAACCATTTGTCTTTTCTGTTTCTGTGTTTTATTCTCAAATATTTATCCTGAAATTAAAGTTAGGGTGAAAAATTGGTCTAACCTATGCAATTTCTACAGTAAAGTGATTTTTTAGAATTTTTGTCTATTTTTTTTCTTTTTTTTTTTTCTTTGATGAATTATTGATGTTGCGTAACAATATTGTGAAAATTTCAGAAAAATTGAACAAGCGAAATATGTTGAAAATCTACCTCCAAGTTACCTACCCTAATAAAAGTTTTTGTGTATAGGTAGTTACAAATGGTTTAGTATTAAATCATGACAAAACTTTGCAAATGTACTTCTTTTGTGCAAAGCGCCAAGCAAAAAGCGTTTCTGAAAGATGTTGAAAGTACAGTAGGTCAGCTGAGCAGTGCGTTGATCCGTTAATCCGAGATATAAGGAAATTGGTAAAATCTACGAGAAAAAAAAAAACAAAAAAAAAACGAAAACATAGAGTTCTTTGCAGATATATTTGCAACAGAAGCTCCGAAATGTGACCTAGCAAAGTATGATAGAATACTCCATAGTTTTAGAAAAGGCTTTTTTTAACATAAAGTACTGACATATTTTTCTTTTCAAAATTAATCGTATCCATGGCAAACAGTGTAGACCCTGATCTGTGGCGTCTGATCTGGGTCTACGCTGTTTGCAAAGGCCTATCTGTCCAAATACTTAGGGTTATTACGTTACCCATGTTGTTGTTGTTGTTTTTTTTTTGTTGTTGTTTTTTTCTGGAGAACATTTTTTATCTTCATACCACTCCTACCTGGACCATTCTTCTTCCTTGCAAAAATCGGTATATCTACCATATTCACTATAAACATTTTGACACCATAACTTCTTACCATATTTGACATACAATCTGAACGCGTCCATGTTTCTACCAGTTAATGCCTCTAAAGCGGGCCCCCGTAGCCTAGTGGATAAGAGAGTTGACTCTTAATCCATTAGGTTTCTCACCGCTGTGGTTCGAGCCTCGCTCGGGTCACATGTGGGAAAGCCAAGTTCTGCTTACGGATGGTCAGGTGGTTTTTCTCCGGGTTCTCCGGTTTTCGCCCACCTTTGATGAACGATCGGCTCGATATAAGTGAAATATTCTTGAAAGGGACGTAAAACCTAAATCAAAAAAAAAAAAAAAAAAAAAAAAAATGCCTCTGAACACTACATCCTGACTTGCATACAGTCTTGACCCTGACTAGATGTCATGTTCGACAATGATTGCTGAGGTCTGGCTATCTGAACACGGAGTGACTACGGTTATCAGGGAACTGAGAAAGTTGAGATGATAGATTTCTCTGTTTGATTAGGTTTAACAGCACTTACAATTTTTCAGTAATGATGAGCAGTCTCCCAGAAAGATGGAGGGAGAAAAGAAGAATGGATATATGAGAAAAATGTCCAAACCATTACCTTGTTTCAAGTAAGGCAAAATCCTTCTGGTGGAAAGCCAGTGATGGCCAATCCTGTGTGAGTTTCATAAAAAAGAGGCTACCACCCTACAACACACTACTAGACTTCTCAAGATGGCACCGAGTAAAAGTGCCAGGATAAAAAAGAAAAAGACAAAAACATGCTTTCAAATATTTATTGAAACATGCAGCACTGACAAGATGAGAAACCAATGTGTAATGACAACATAATAAACCAGCAATTACTGTTGATGATACGAGTTTAATAAAAATATAAGTAAAAAGAAAGTAAGTCTGTCATCCTCTAACTGGATGATCCGGACAAGTTATAGCTCCAGATAAGAGGAAAAGCCACAGCAATAGAAAAAATGTTGTGGCATAAGGGGACAGTGAAAGCCCAGATCAGTGCACTTTTGTGCATTCTGATTGGGGCCCTTGTTGTCCTTTACTGAAGTATAAGGCATTGTAATATACATACGTATAATGTGGCATCCCAAAGTCCCTAACTGACGTATATGAATTCACTGGCTGATCAGGCCCCGAGGTTATAAAACTTTTTCATGCTCAACTCACCTGAGCATGAAAATTTCTCTGCTAATAAATATGAAAATGCCAACAATAGTTGGCATTTTCATATTTATTAGCAGAGAAATTTTCATGCTCAGCTAACTTTTTCAAGAAAGAAATTGCAATTGTTAGTAATTTGAGATTTATTAGCAAGACAAAATTCATGCTCAGCTGAGTTGAGTATGAAAAAAGTTTTATAACCTCGGAGCCAGGATATTTATTGTTCAAATATTCCCCTAAGATCTGGAACAGCAAATATTTTTATTGTTTCTCCACGCAAGCATGTAGCATCCAATCACAACCATACTGTCAGACAATATCAAAACATCCATTTAAAGTAACAAAAATATAGCTCTTGACAAGATGCTTTCTTTTTGTTTCAATCGAAAAAAAAAAAGGAAAAAAGAAAAAACCTGGTGTTCCTCCTTTTCACATGACATATAAGAACATTTTCATAAAACATGTGCAAAGGGTTTTCCTACCACATGTCCGTTTTGTGTTGGAATTCAAATTAAAAAAAAATAAATAAATAAAAAGTACCATAAGATTTCTCTACAGAGTAAGGATACACCTGCAACGGAATAACTCTGACGAGGAAGTGCTTGCTGCCATTCTTACTGGGAGCTACTCTTAAAAGAAAGAATCTGCTCCCTCTACTTTTTCAAGTTCAGAAGGAGAATAGTGTACAAGAAAATAAACAGTCACAAAAGTTGTCTCCCTTGTGAAGAATGGAGGAAAATCTTCCAGATGTATCCAGTCCCCTTAACCTTAAGTGACACACATGAAAGATTCTGCCTCCATTTTGCTAATGAAGACCAATTTTGAGAATCAAAGCTGCCTCTTTAGTATTTGGGATCTTTCGGAAATGATGGCTGTTCTGAACTTGAAAAAGTGTCTACTCTAACAATGTCTACTCTAAATGGAAAGAATTTGCTCCCTGTGGGAGCAAATTCTTTCCATTTAGAGTAGACCCTTTTCAGAAGGGAGACAAAAACAATTTTAAGAGAGACATCTCCCTAGGAACATGTATCAATTCTTAAATCTGACAAAAACACACGGCTGCAGTTAAGAGAATAAATCTGATGATAAATTTAGATACTGTCGTTTCTTTTGGCATAGACAAGTGACATTCTTTATACAGAAGGCAGAATACTAGTAAAATATGTTCTCTGTGAATGACAAAGTTGTCTTTCTTTCAGCACTCCTCTTTACTGGGTTCTTAATATGGGAAAGAGGGCTTATCTGCTGAACTCTATCCTTTATTATTCTAGATTTCTGTAGATCATTCTCCTCAGCTGACCAAACCTGAAGCAAAACATGAATAATCAATTGACCAGATAAGCAGGGTTTTCTGTCCTAACCAATGTCCTAATCAGTGGATTACATTGTTGTACTTACAAATCATAGGATACTTAAAGCCATTTTTTTTTTCAGAAACATTTTAAATTCACAAGCAAGACAGCTTTTGAGCCTACAGAATTATTTTGCTAAATATTTCCAATTTACAGTGGGTTGAATTGTCTGTAAATTTTTCTCTGTAATAAAGGTATCATTGTTCTCGTTATGGATCAATGTTATTAATGCATAAGCCACACCAAGAGAAAATACATCTATGGTCATAGGTTTTTCTGTGCAGTCTGATCAGTGTCTTTGCTGTCTAAGACAGCAAAGACACTGATCAGACTACACAGAAACACCTATGACCACAGTCTGCATTAGGAAACCTTGTTTCCTTGGCTATCCAAAGAGTGCACAGCTAAGACTGATCTGTCAGTACAGATGTACAGGCTGACCTGAAGTTTATCTGAATGTACATATCCGAAAGAACATTTTCTCAGACTGCAGCTCACTTATATAATAATGAGTTCATGTAAAATAAGGACACAACATATGTGCAATGGCTATTTTTGTGAGAATAATTGCTATTAACAAATAATTTTGAACAATTTCAAGATGGAAGTAATACAAAAGCCTTCAATACTTCAAATGCTAACTTTAATTGATTTCGGTTGTCTAGAAAAACCATCCAACTTGTACACTCTGATTAGTCTCACAGCTTTTTGCAAAAAAAAACCAAAACACAAGCCCTGAGCAGGAATTTAGGCACTACTTTCTTTGCATAAATTTCCAAAATGAGTTTGTACTGATTTAGCGCAATTTGATTGCTTGAGAGCTAATTCAAAATAGTATTTATCCTTTGACTAATCCACTGAGCAGGAATTTAAGAACCATTCTTTGCATGAGTTTCTAAGATGAGTTATTCATTTATATTTTCAACATAAATATGATTCAGCTGGAAGAAAGAAATGAATTTTATTTTTGATGGATTATCACTTACATGCTTAACATAAAGCTTTTGGGCTTTATTCAGTATGTGAGTGATTTATTGGCGAATACATGTCAATAAAATCCACAACAATTAAATTCCATTCAAATAGTAAAGATAGTGAATTTTCTGGCAGAAACTACTTTAGGTTACCATTCAAAATTTTCAGTAACTGTTTTAATTACTTAAGTAACCAGAAACGGTTTGATCTTTGATTGACAGAGGGAGAGAAAAAACAGATTTTCAAACATCAGAACCAAAACACAAACTTACCTAGATAATCATCCATCAAGGTACCAATAGCAAACTGAAAAAGAAAAGGTATTTAGTATTACAATAAAACTAACTCTTTCACTGCCACAGGCCATAATAATAGGCTTTTGCAAACAGCATAGATCCAGATGAGACGGCTCATATGAGCCGTCTCATCTGGTTCTACGATGTTTGACATTCAGTCTTTCAAATTTACAAATAAACTTCTTTTCAAGCAATAGATTGTTAAAAAAGAAAAGCAGACGACAAATGCCGTCTGAAATTTGAAACCGAAAGAGTAAATGACTTGAACATTGATGGCCCGTTTACTGTTGCCGATTCAAACTCCTTTTTGAGTCCTTAGAAAATTCACTTATTTAATCATAAAAATGTATGTTGTGTGTACTCATTAGAATTGCATCACTTAGGTGATCCTAATGAGTACACCCAATATACCATTATTTTATAAAAGATAAAATATATCTAAACTATCCCTGTCTGCCTCCTGACCTGGCGCTGTGGTTAACCCTCAGTGCCTCAAACTATCCATGTCTAAACAAATTTCCAAAGTCAGGGCTGCTAACCACTTGGCCATCTGGACACTTCTCTTCATGTTGAATTATATTAAAATCCTTTCATGCATAACAGTTATTAGTTGGACAGAAGCACTTCTAATGAGTATCACCAACGTAAGTTCTTGTGGAAAAATAAGAAAAATATTTATCTGGATACCCCTCACATCCAGAACTATGTACATGTACACCACAACCTCTTTATAACACTATTGTTGGGGTCCGTAGCATAAACCTTGTTAGTTATTGTTTGTGTTGGGGTTTAACGACACGTCAACCCTTATGGGTCATTTTGTGTCCTCTCCCAGAGAAAGGTGGAAAAGAGATAAAAAAGATAGTAGAAGAGATAAAAGGAGGGGAAGGGAAGAAAGAGAAACAGGAATGAAAGTGAAGAAACAGAAGAAATAAAAACATTTCCCCTCTACCCTTACCTACTACAAAGATAGCAGGCCTTGCCCAACTGTAAGCCAATATCAGTTGAATGCCCCGGTGGAGTAAGATACACGACACCTTCGCACCACCCGACCACCCCCAATCTTGTTAAACAACCGTGTTATATCCAAACAAAAATGTATAGATTATATTGAAAAATGACCATTTATGGTCATTTTTCAATATAATCTATACATTTTTGGGATCCATCTTTGACCTGTGTTATATATAAAACTGTGTTATAATTAACCATGTTATAAAGAGGTTGTTGCATACTTACTATATCTTTGGCATCCACCCTTGTACCAACAATTTTTATTCTGATCTCATCGTCTGACTGTATCACAACATCCTGCAAATAGACAAGCTGCAATGTGAGATAATGTTCTTTTTGACATAATAATCATATTGTAAAACACAAACAAAAAACTAAGATCACACTAAATGAGTCTTTGCTGCTTCATACAGAAATCCAGGATCAAACCACACAGTGCCCAGCAAAGACTGGTTAGATTGGGCAGATGTGTAGACTGACCTCAGTCTTCAAATGGGCCCACATGTCATATGGTACAATATTTCAACTTGCAATTCAAAGGTCTGCCAAAAAGAACTGCCAGTCACATGGACCAACATTTATCATTGTAACTCTAGATAAGATACATTTTTGAAATGTAACATTCTGGTATTTAGCATATTTCTCTATGGAAACATGTTTTGGGTACTCAGTGAAATCACCTCAGAGGGTGAGGGTATTTCAGTAACTTCCCATGTGGCTTTTCACAAAGAAATTAGAAAAATAGTTGCCTAGGTATTTCACTTATCTACTGCTATGTAATCATTATGGCATCACCCCAATGAGATGTAAACAAGTTGCCCAACATGAAGACACCTTCACCCTTTCAATCCTGCAGACGAGAACAACCTTTGCAAATGGTGTAGATCCAGGTGAATTGGCATGTAGTCGATCACCTAACAGGAAATACACATCTTAAACAGCTCCTGATAAGGCACTTTTTTTTTTTCAATAAAAAAGTGTCGACATTTTTTTTATTTCCCCACAAAAATATATGCTGTAGGTACCCATCAGAAAAACCTCATGGAGCTGCTTCTGATTACCTACCATGTTTTCATGTAGTAAAAAATAAAAAAAAAATACTCATGTTATCTGGAGCTCTCTCTTTACATTCTGTTTTTCATTCTTGACAGACATCCTAATGTTGTCCAAATCGAAAGACAGTAAAACCCACTTCAGAAGTATACCGGTACATGGCTAGGAAACGGTCCAGGTAAGTTTCAGACTGCAGAATCTAATGATTTACAGTGAGGTGCCTGTTCAAATGAGCAGGCTGATCTGAACGTGCACTGCTTACATATGTGCTAAGGCCCCTTACTACTGTGTGATTCAGCTCAAATATTGCAGTGCAGAAATACACCCTTTTTACTCTTTTTTTTTTGTGGAGTACTGAAAGTCAAATTTAAACAGAAATATTGAGACATTAACAAAGAGTTGGGCAGTTTGCTTGACCCTTCTCTAGCTGAACACGACATACCCTGTCTTAGCAAACAGTGTATTTCCAGATCAGTTGGCTTTTGAAGAAGCCAACTGATCTGGATCTGCACTTTTTGTCATTAAATATGTGAATTTCTATCAAAAACCTGGAAAAAATAATCTGATTGGCTGAAAATTGGAAGTGGACATGGCATCTTAATTTATTCAGCATGACAAGGGTTAATGAGCAAGATGCCAGAAGTGAAGGCCCAGCTCAATCCATGAATCCATGCTGTCTGATCAGAGCCTGACTAGAGTTTTGTTTGAGGGACCTAGAGTGGTGGGATTCATGCACTGATAATTTTAAAGCAACTCAGGCCTCTGGAAGCAGAGATACCAGTCTGGGCCCCGTTGTTCAAAGCATTGTTAGCTTAACGAGCTCGTTAAGGGTCATTTCGTTAACTGTTTTAGTGGATTCAATATACAATTTTCTGATATTTTTTGCTGAAAAAAATTTGAGTAGCTTTTGCACTGCAAAAGCTACTCACATTTTTTCAGCCAAAAATTTCAGCATATTTGCGTATCACTCGATGTAAATTTTAACGAATCGTTAACTAACGACGTCGTTAGCTTTGAACAACTTGGCCCTGATCTTGAAAATTTGACCAGGTGTTTACTAAAGTAGGTACAGTGACCTAGTTTTGTGGAAGATGACCTGACATGGTTGAGTGCAATGAAGAAGCTTTATGTCACTCCAATCAACAGAAGTCAAGATGAGAGTATGCAGATATGGGTGGAAGGATTTACTGATGGACAGAATCTGATAGAAAAACTGGACACCAATATCACACCTGCTTGTTACAGCAGGTGAGACAAAATCTTTAATGCTGGTGTATAAATAGCATCACTCCATCTGCTTTTTTACTTACACATTGCTTTGTACCTTCTTGCTTCCTGGCCATGGCAGCAGTGGTTAGAAATAACTGGTGCATGGTTCAAAATGCCATCTGGCAGAGAATAAACACATTGCTGGGATACGTTCAGTGCATTTTGCTTACCTCATCTTTTGTCTTGTAGCATGGAGGGTTGGAGTTGGGATCGAATTCCATGTCAGCAGGTATTGACTGAAAAAAGACATACCGGTATATATAATCTATATCATCGCTTCAAATACTACATTGTAGTTGATTTTCAAGCAAAAATATTTACATTCTCAGTGCATTTACAGAAAACTATAATTAACTATTGGGACGTATTGTTGTTCATACTTCAATGAATACAATGACATGTTACATCACATGATCATTAACTGACATCAAAATAAACCATGGATCTATCCAATATGACTGGACGACTACATTGACGTCAATGACGCTGTTCCACTGTTAATAGGAAAACTTCCAGTTAAGCCCTCGAACCAGATTTTTTTTGTCAAACAATGAATGGAAAATAATATAAGTAATAAAGCCAATTTATCTAACCCTTTTCTTGCTGAACACGACATGCTGCGTCTAAGCTAACAGTGTAGGTCCAGATCAGTTGGCTTCTTCAGAAGCCAACTGATCTGGATCTGCACTGTTTGTCATTAAATATGTGAATTTCTATCATAAACCCGGATCAAGTAATCCGATTGGCTTGAAATTAGAAGTGGGCATGGCATATTAATTTATTCAGCATGACAAGGGTTAATGTTCATTGAAGTATGTACAACACTGGGTCACAAATAAAGTTTACATGAAAGTTTACATAAACTGGTAAACCCCTTTTGCACATCACCCAATGTTATTCTTACTTCAAGAATGTTACAAAAATTACCATCATTTCTTAAATAACTCATATTTACCTTAAGTGTTTGGACATATAGACTAAGCAAACAGTGTAAATCCAGATCAAACACTACTGAATATGGTGTCTGATCAGGGTTTACATAGTTTACCATATATCCAACTTTTTTTTTTTTTACACATCAACAAGTACACTTGTTCAAATTTTAGGATAATTCAGAAGTTCATGAAATTTTAGGTTCGAATACTTTTCTTCTTTAAAAAAAAAAAAAGGATGGTGATCAATGTCATTGAGCTTATCCATGTGTGTCATTTGTAACTGATAATATCTCCTCCTAGCTGAGGCCATTTAAATTCTTCAGGATACATGTGGTCTGAAGCTTGATCAGTGAGCAAGGGTGTTGGTTGGAATTCCATACAGCCTTGTCAAATGGTGGTGTATCAAATAAAGCAGGAAGAAGAGTAGAATACATTTTCACTGAATTTTTTTGTGCTGGGCATAGATCTAGATAAGAGTGGGTATCAGGTAAATATTTTTCTTATTTCTCCACGAAAACATATGTTGTGAGTACTCATTAGAAGCACCTCGGCGAGGTGCTTCTAATGAGTACCACAACATGTTTCTCGTAGAGAAATAAGAAAAATATCAATACTTTTTGGTTGATTTTGTTTGTGTTGAGGTTTTACGGCCCAGTCAACCCAGTGGGGTCATGTCGAGTGTGGTCAGTTTACCTAACCACACGTTTACTGGGCAGGCTTAGTCCTCTAAGCAGTTAACCAGTATTGTGCACATTCTTTCACCAGAAACTGACAACTGCCCTTCTTGAATCAGCGGAGGGGAGAGAATGACTGGAGAGAATGACTGTAGAAAATATTTCATGATCAATCTCCACAAAAGAATGTTGCCGACCTCGGCGGGGGTTGAACCCGCGACCTCCTGGTCTTCAGTCGGACGGTGCATCCAACTGAGCCACCGAGGCCGACGCTTTTTGGTTGAAACAAACATCTTATCTAAAGCTATGCTGGGGTACTTGGGTATTATTTCAGACCCAGAGGTGGATTGGGTGAAGAGAGGGAGTTTCAAGGGTCAATGTACACTTTTTTCAAAACATGTACATGTGGCATATTAACCAGGGTGGCTCATCACAGAATTGTGCCAATTTGCAATGGTGTGACATCAACTGCACCATCTTGTTAGAATTCTTTTGGTATGGCAATTCTAGTGAGTACCTCTGGCTGTGGAAATCCCCTACCCATCCCCTTAACCAGAGAAAAGTAAGAAATTTTAATGAACTTGTCCTGGGACAAAGAATTTATAGTTCTAGATGAGGAGTATCCAATTTTTTTTCTTCTTATTTCTCCATAAAAACATATACATGTATATAGTATTGTATTCATTAGAAGTACCTCTGTGAGTTGCTTTAAACACCTACTTACAACATGTTTTCATGGCGACATAAGAACAAGAATTCTGTGGAAGTCAATGTTGCACCTGCAATGGGTATAGTCACTGAAGTGCGAAATCTAGGTCAATGGCACTTATGTCGCACTTGGAGCTATCACAGCTACAGAGAAACACACTGCAATGCTAGACTCGACGTAAAACCATGACAAAGTCAATGGAGCATGAAATCTAGGTCTAGAAATCGGGTCATAGTGTGTGCTTGAAAAGAATGTCGAGGACAATTACTATGCAAGGTTTGACACTTGGAGCTATCAAAGCTACAGAGAAACACATTGCAATGCTAGCATCGACGTAAATCATGACAAAGTCACTGGAGTACGAAATCTATGTCAAGGGCATCTGGGTGTTTGAAGAGTATGTCGATAACAATTACTATGCAGGGTTTAACATTCCCAACTATCACCGCTTCAGAGAAATGCACTTTAATGCTGGATTTGACATAAACTATGCTGGACTCGACGTCATGACAAAGTCACTCTAGCGCGAAATCTCAGGGCATTAGGTCATAGTGCGTGCTTGAAGAGTATATTGAGGACAATTACTATGCAAGGTTTGACACTCATGGCTATCACTGTTTCAGAGACATCCACTTAAATGCTACACTCAACATAAATTGTTAAAAGATGCACGGATGGAAATTCAAACTCCTATGTCACACACACCCTGCTACAAGCAGGCGGGACAAAAATGTCCCTTTTCAGACAAGTTAATTCTGTTCAGGTAAGTGGATTTTGAAAATTTACACGTCCATGGGTAAGTAATAATTACAACAAGAAATTTCCTGAGGAGAATGTTCTTTGATTATATATTCATGGACAAGAAGTAAAAATTTAAAAAAATATATATATATTTCTTCATGGTAAGATTTTCTATTCAAACAATACTTGTCTTTCAAACACGAGCAAAGAAACAGCTAAGCAATAATCATCTGTAGCAGACTGTAGACTTTTAGAGTGTTTACTTACATGTCTTGAGATGAAACATGACAATGGTCCTATTTCTGTGAATAAACCAACCTGCAACAGATAAGAGAGGTATTGGGATAAATATTTTTCTGTTTTTCCACAAAAACATATCCTGTGGGTACTCACCACAAGCACCTCATTTGTGGAGAAACAAAACATGTCTATAATTGTGGTTAACAACTGACTTATCTAGAGCTACGGTAATAACGTGTACATTTTCCAAAGATCCCAGTGGGCACATGACATTTATACAATGTCATCTCAAGGTCGATGCAACGTCATGACGTTGCAATGCAACGTCATGACGTTGCATCGACGTTGAAGCAACGTTGTATAGACGTCATGTGTCTGCTGGGATGTATTAGCATAATGATAGACACGGCACATATTAAAACAAAGACATGTATAGTTAACAGTTTTAGTCTAGGTTTAAAACTCCATAGGACAATAATGCATTCTGGTATAGAAATCTATTTATAGTAGCACTGGGTTTTTCTTTTTGAAAATATTCTAAACTATACTAAAATGGCAATAACTTTTGACAAGCTTTATGTTTTTAATGCAGCTTTCAATATTTTGTTGAGCACAATAGTTTTCCTTCATACTGTATAATGTAACATTTACATGTACATGTATCAGTCCCGTGGCTCTTTAACTTTTACCACTCTCTAGGCTAGTTCAATATGCAACAAAATGATATTTTTCTTATTTTTCCAAGAAAAATAGGCTTTGACATTCCATGCAAATTGTCTCCTAAGGAAACAATTTGCATGCAATGTCAAAGCCTTTCTTGGAAAAATATTTCAAAATGTTGTCCACTGAAATTTTTACCCAGCATGCAAATGCAAAGCATTTCAGCCGAAAGCTTTGAATTGGGCCATGTAAATATTGTTTTATTAAACACTTTGTTCTAGATGAAAAGTACATTCTTTATATACCTTGTTAACTTGAGTTACCACAGCATCAAGCACTTCTCCCTTGAATGGTCTGAAGACAATAGCCTTATACTTGACTGGATAAACAACAAAGCCTCTGCTTGGTTGTATGATACCAGCCCCAATGTTGTCTATTGTGGTCACAGCTATAACAAAGCCATACCTGAAAACACAAAGGACCCTAAATAAGATGGACACATTTAATCCATTTCAGTCTGGAGACCCCCAAAAGGGTAATTGGAAAACAGTGCAGACCCAGATCAGACACCACAGAATGTGGATCTGACCAGGGTCTACACTGTTTGCATTCTACAGGAATTCTATAAAACAAAGTAAAAATAATAAAACCTTACCAGACACCCTGCTACTGGAAATAGACTGGTCCAAAGATTTATGGTAGAAGAGTCCACTCAATGCAAATGGATTAAGAAAATGTACTTTATGATGTAAACACTTAGTGAAGACCTGAAACAGTCTGTGCAGATGTACAGACAAGAGATACATTGTGCAATTTGAGCTCCTCCAACTGTACATTCTCTCACTGTGGGGTTAAAATGCTGGTCAGGTGGTGTTTGCAGGGTTAGTCACTATCATTGTGGAGTACACTACCTGTACAACTAGCTTATTGGAAAATCATTTTGGGGTTTAAAACAAAGTGACCAGGGTAGCCCCTGATGCTTTTGAACACAACAGATTCACAATGTATTGTGAGGGTAACCCCACAATTACCTAATAACATGAAATTAAGTTCACAATGTACCTCTTGTAACAGCATTCCATACAGTCTAATCAGTGCCTTCTCTATGCCACAGATACCAAATTATGTGGTGTCAGCTCTGGACCTTAACCTTTGTCCTGCTGAATAAATTAAGATGCCCCGCCCACTTCTAATTTTCAGCCAATCAGATTACTAGATCTGGATTATTGCTCTAAATTCACATACTTAATGGCAAACAGTGCAGATCCAGATCAGTTGGCTTCTTCACTGATCTGGATCTACACTGTTTGCAAAGGCAGGGTATAACCAGGTTCAGCAGGACATGGGTTAACTATTTGCTCAGACTTGCAAGACAGAATTTGCTGCAAATACAATACATGTAGTTACTATGTCAGAATTATTAGTGTTTAAACTACTAGAGAAATTAGTGCATCTTATCATTACATAATAAATTTACTCCATTCCAGAACTTCTTTTGCATATCTGGTTCTGCCACTCAATACTAAATGTGATTAAGCAGATGTAACATAATTCTTTAATCTTTTCTTTTGTATATTTATCTACTACCTTATTAACCCTAAATATTGGAACACCTTAACTCCTTACCATGCATCCTAATATTTCGTTTGTGTTGAGGTTTAACGGCCCAGTCAACCCAGTGGGGTCATGTCGAGCGCGGTCAGTTTACCTAACCACACGTTTACTGGGCAGGCTTAGTCCTCTAAGCGGTTAACCAGTATTGTGCACATTCTTTCGCCAGAAACTGACAACTGCCCTTCTTGAATCAGCGGAAGGGAGAGAATGACCGTAGAAAATATTTCATGATCAATCTCCACGAAAGAATGTTGCCGACCTCGGCGGGGGTTGAACCCGCGACCTCCTGGTCTCCAGTCGGACGGCGCATCCAACTGAGCCACCGAGGCCGGCCTAATATTTCAACAAGACCATTTTACTACCTTTGGATTTGTCTAAAAGCTACTGGGCTGTAGCAAACAGTGAAGACCCTGATCAGATGCCACATCCTGAGGCATTTGATCTAAGTCTACACTGTTTGCTCAGGCATGTCTGTCCCAATACTTTGAGTTATTATGGATTTTCATTTTTCATCCTTTTACGGGGAATGGATACTCTTGTGAGATTTTCCAACGATTTATAAAGAAGGAGATGATTTTTGTGACTTCATGATTACTTTCCAGCACACCACGAGTCCTTTCTGAAAGGGGTCTATTCTAAAAGGAAAGAGTTTGCTCCCAAACGCAGCAAATTCTTTCCTTTTAGAGCAGACTCCTTTTCAGAAGGTAAGCAAAAAATTAATAGAATTACCTCCCTTGAAAATGTAGTCATTCCCTTTAAATAAATTTTGGAAATCTGTTAAAGTTTACATCGAGTGATACGCAAATATGCTGAAATTTTTTGCTGAAAAAATGTGAGTAGCTTTTGCAGTGCAAAAGCTACTCACATTTTTTCAGCAAAAAATATCAGAATATTGTACATTGAATCTGCTAAAACAGTTAACGAAATGACCTTTAACGAGATCGTTAAGCTAAGGATGCTTTGAACAACTGGGCCCTGTTTTCACTTACTTTCCTGTACATGTGCCTTCAACTTCAGTAAAAAGCTTCTGTTTTACAATGTTCAGCAGATTTGGACCAAAGTATCTTGGATGCAGTAAAATTTCATGTTCAAGAGATACCTGAAATACAAACATAATAGGAAGTGTAGATTTGTACTTACTACCCTCTAGATTATGAAATGAGCCACAGTGCACGACAAAGCCTACAATAAGACATGTGTAACCAACAGATCAACCTGTATATCCACCCAGTATGGCAAGGGTTCTCATTTATCCCTCTTTGGATAGCCTGGAGGCTCTAGAAGACACATGCGATCAGCGAAGACTCTGATCAGACTCAGCGGACGCAGGCTGATCCGAGTCTTTGCTGGTCGCACAAGTCTTATTGTAGGTTTTGTCATGCACTGGCTCAGATGAGACTGTCATGCACTGGCTCAAATGAGACTTTATGCTCACCTGTAGCAACAGATAGGGCACTTTTTTCATCCATGAAAACATATGTTGTGGGTACTCATTAGAAGTTCCTTGCCGAGACACTTCTAATGAGTACCCATTAACATGTTATCATGGAGAAATAAGGAAACTATTATGTGGATACCATCTCTTATCTGTAGCTATGTCATCTGTTGCCACAGTGTTTGAATGTGACAGAACTTCTGTGATTATGTAAGTTGTTGCAGCAACAGAAAATATAAGAAAGCCTGCTGTATCCTGGCCAATTAATTCTAGGAAAAATTCAACTGAAACTTCAATCTTGTTTTTGATGTTTGTTATGGGTTTGAATGGATCGATGAATTTTCACCTTACATGTCTTTCAATAGCATTATATTTATATCAAGATAATGGAAAGATGATAACAGCTCTGTGCAATGATGAGCCCATTCAGTCCCAAGTTGAATCACAATTCAAGTGTGATTTGATGATGATCTTTTGGTGTTTTACATCTCTTTCTACATTATTACATTATTTAAGTCATACTTAGACAATGAAGGAGTGATAATGAAATGTGTCATACAGTCAGGAGCCAACTTGTGTCTCCTGGACTTCAGTGGGATCTAAACCCATGACCTCGTGACCCAAAGTCAGGAACACTAACCACTCAGGTGTGATTTGAATCTAGCTCATTGATATCCAATGTCAGAAGCACTAACCCCTCTACCAAATGGATGCTTCAATGGATTAAGGAATCTATTTCTAAATCAAACAAATTCCCAGTTCAGTAATTATTTGAGTCAATAACATGATTTTTTCCCTCTAAATAAGTCAGTGTTTTTTTTTTGTTTTTTTTTGTTCTATAGTTTTTTTATGGCCTAGTCAATACTGTTATGTTTAGACCTATATCTACCATCAGGCCAAATGTCGTTATGGATATGTTGCCAGTCAATTAACCTGCCCACACTTTTCCTGGGTAGGCTTATTGACTTAAGTGATTAACCAGTACTTTGTGCATATACTTTTGTCAGTAACTGACAAATGCCCTTCTTCAATCGGCAAAAGTGGGAGAATGACCATAGAAATTATTTCATAATCAATATTCACAAAAGGTCTGGACCATATTAAGCCTCTATCGCTAAAATGTCTCAGCTCTGAAATAGAACCCATACTGCAAGTTCTCTTCAGTAAGTCCCCTGATGGAAGATTGTTTACTGTCTGACTGGCTTCAGGCAAATGTTTCACCACTATTCAAGAAGGGAGACAAGTTATGTCCTGCAAATTACAGGCCATACCCCTTACTTGTATATTATGTAAACTCTTATACTAATACAGCATATAATTACATCAAATCTTGTGAAACATCTAGACAAAAATTGGTTGGCTAACCCTCGATCAATGGCACACTACTGCTTTGTTTGAGCTGAAGTTTTATAGCCCATTCAAACCAATGAGGTCAAATCAAGCTGGTCAGTTTACCTAACCACACTTTTCCTGGGCAGGCTTAGTCCCCAAAGCAGTTAACCAGTACTTGAGCACATTCTTTCGCCAGAAACTGACAACTGCCCTTCTTGAACTGAGAGACTGACCATAGAAAATATTCCACGATCAATCTCCATGAAAGACTGTTGCCGGACCTATGGCTATATCACTGTACCCCTCCCAGGTATGTCACCCCCTGTACAATTATTTAAAACTTCACATCCATTGGCATACTGACAGATCTCTTCTACTCATTTTATCTTCTCATAGTTGTTCAGTGCAATCTTCATTTGCTACCTTGACTGATCTTCAAAAGAACAGTCAGTCAGCCAACCCATTCAAAGCCTTATATGCCCATCACTGTTTCAATCTTGCACCTATCCTTATTTCAGGACTGTATCGGTACAATACACTTTCCACTTTTATTTGGGTCTCATTATCTTCTGTGTTTTCAATTCTTTTCTTGTAGCATGTTGCAGGAACCCAGCCAGTAATACTGATATGAGGGTGATGCTGTATAAAGAGGAAGTTATGTGGCGGAGCTGGAATTCAAACTTGCAACTCCTGGATCTGCAGAATAATAAGACACTGGTCAATTACAGGGGAGGGCGGGGAAGGGGACTTTACCTGTAAATTAACTAAATTTACAAGTGCTTAACATTTGTGGGCAGTTTGGGTCAAAATTTTTGTATTTTGTAAGAACCATACTAGTGACTGCCCAGACAGTGACAAAAGTACTGAGCTACCTGGGCATTCCTGTTTAGTCCATGCACTTACGCCACTACATAATTTGAATGCAAAGTATTGTATGAATTTGGATTTTAAGCCAGGGCCCATTTCTCCCAGTATCTGTACAGTAGCCAAAAGCTTAATCCATTATTGCTGTGTATGAGACTCAGAAAAATGCCTTACTATATATTATATGGCCAAAAGTCACAAGAAACTGTTATTTTTCATGCTGGTCCTGTCCACATGCATTACCCCACCCACCAACTGCTACAGTGTTAAAGGACCTGAATCGCTCTCCTGCTGAACTTCAGAACACTTAAGAACCGCATTTCGTACGAGTAACATTAAAACTATTTTTTTTTAATTAAATTGGCATGAAATCATTTTTAATTAAGTATCTAATTATGTATTACATGAAAAAACATTTTCACGTTTCCCTTCGTGTTTCAATGTTTGTTTTCTGGTCAATATCCGTTTATTCGTATTTCTTCAAAATAAAAATAAAAATGAGTTACCAATTCATTGTACTGTATAATATTAAATTTATTAGTCAGCACATCAAATACATAAAATAGTTAAAAGTAATGCTTAGTTTTTATATTATAACGATTTGAATAATACGAATATATGCCTAGTTTTGCTAAACGTGACAGACAAATTCTTGTAATGAGTATACTAGAAACGTTGTAATCAGTATATTAGAGCAGTCACTAGTATATTGCTATAGCCGGCAAAGGTTCTGCGGAATTTGTATACTGCATGTAGAACAATATGACATAGTTATCGTGTTTCAGTAGCGAATTATCTTTTGGACGCATCAATAAAACTGAGTACAATGTTCCGTTAACAGAAGACCGGCCCCTTTCATGGATAGTATTCTGGTGTCTACAGAAGGAGTGATTAAGTTACACAAAAGGCTTGAATCCCTCAAAAGCCTTAGGACCTGATGAGCTTCATCCTAGGGACTAGCTAGCAAATAAACTTGGTCCAGTATTTGCACATTTGTTCCAACAATCTCTTGATACGGATGAAACCCCAAGGAATGGCTTAATTCTTGCAAACATTTGTCCCCTCTTTAAGAAAGGGGATAGGGCTCTTGCTTATAATTATCGCCCTGTGTCCTTGACATGCGTGTCATGTAAGTTGCTTGAACATACATTATGCTCAAATATCATGGCTCACTTGGATGAATATCAGACTTTGTTCGACAGGCAACATGCATTTAGGAAAAGGCACAGTTATGAAACTCAGTTGACCACTGTAATAAATTATTGGGTAAAAATCTTGGACAAAGGAGGACAGGTTAACACATTTATTCTGGACTTCGAGAAGGCTTTTGACACCCCGCCTCATGAACTTCTTAAAAGCAAATTATTTGGTTATGGCATTGGCGGGAAGACACTCAGGTATGAGATTTTAGCCAGTCAAATGCAATATAATGCAGATAACTAGGAAAAGAATAAATAAAATGGAGGCTTCTTACACTTCAGAGAAAACGTGGATTCCATTAAATACCTGGGAGTAACAATCACATGACTTGAGATGGAATACACATATCAGCAACATGTGTACTAAGACAAAAAGAACTCTTGGTTTTCTGAGACGAAATCTTTATCAATGTCCTCAGAATGTTAAAGAGGCAGCATATAAGGAACTTGGTCGCCCCATTTTGGAATACGGCAGCTGTGTTTGGGATCCCCAAGGCGTGGTTCTCCACACCTCCACACCCCACCCACCTCAATCAGGCGCAGTAGAAACATCACTCATTGACTTTTCAGACTCCAGCTACAAGAACTGACATTTACAAGGGCTCATTCTTCCCTCAAACAATCAGAGATTTAAGGAGCAGAGGATGGTGTGGCTAGGTTTATCTCTCTAGTAAGAGCTAGGGACTAACTTCCCATATCACAGGTCCTGGTGAATGGATGTCATTAGACGTATCACCAGTAAACATTCTGATTCCTATATAGAGGCTCTGTGCCATTTCTATAGGAAAGTCTAGGAAGCAGTTCATTATTAGTAAATTAAAATTATTTTAATGATGTTATAAAAAAGACAAACATGACGAAAACCACAGTTTCTGTAAGTCTTTTTTTTTGTGTGTGGGGGTGGGTGGGGGGGGGTGGGGGGTCCCGGCATGGTCTCGGGCATATTTTTTTCGAAGACTAGTGTGTGCATTTTCAAAATTTTGCGATTTGAGAAATCTCTTGAATGAATTTAGTTAGCATATGCAATAGAAATTATCTCACATTCATTATTTTGTCGATACTTGCAGAAATTCAAGACATGGTCATTTGCGCGAAAATTTGGTTCCTTCTATTTTTTCCGGCCGACATGGACCTATTCCATTGGCAATATTTCCTTAATCTTTGAAAAACTGGATATGCATTTTGAAGAAGACTCTATAACTAATACGCCTGCCAAAATCATTCAATTCCATTAAGGCTTTTCCTGGATGATCAAACTTTGGTACCGTTTTTTGGTCCCGTCTTTTTCTGCGCGGTCCCGTCGAATGCAATTAGCCCCTAGAACAGTGTCACACATATCGATCATCGATCATCTGTCAACAAGGTAAATACAGACAGATTAACTGGAAGGGAGACAATCCAAATATGATTTCCCGCTGTAATCAGAAAGAACAACTATACTGCTAATAACTGCAGTCCAGTATGGGCATTTTGATTTAATTTACCAATCTAATTTCTTATATATATAAAATCTTTTTGTCAGCACTGGATCCAGAAAGGATGCTGAAATGGTAGGCGTTAAACTACATGTTGAGAATTTATCATTTAAAGTGCAAAATTATTTGTTTACCTGAGGCCTTTCGGCTTTCGCCTTCTTCAGAGGTTTTCTATTTAAAAAAGGGGGTGGGGGATAAAAATGTAAAAAATACAATTAAAAGTTACATGAATTGAAATAGTTTGAAAACAGATTATGCCCTTTTCGGGCCCATGTTATCTAACCCGCTACGACTTGATAAATGAGCGTGTTTGGTTGTATGCGAAATGTACACACTACGCGATAAACACAACATGCAAAAAGTAAAAAAAATATATCATTCCGATCATCTCCACTGTGCCCATATACGTAATGTATACAGTGCCGTAAACTTCACACCGAAAGGGATATACGCCAAACTGAGTGTTTTTCACCAATACTTAAGGCAAATGGGCCCAACTTACGCTGTAATCCCGGAAAATCACATGAGCAAAACGTTCCATATAAGCTGTTGCATGCCCTGACTAAGGAACGATGATTCCCTCTACTGGTCGCCCTTGTTGATACCATATGGCCGTAGAGTGTTCAGACGTCGGATCCAATAACCCTCCCGAGCGTTCCTGGTTCGATCTGTCCATACTGGGTTATGATCTAAGCAACAAAGCGCGGGGCTGGTTGAGGAAATCATGTTCTGGTGAACAGAAGTGTTCTGCGACAGGAGACCTCTCGAACCGCTTGTGTTTCCAATCATCCCGGTGGCCGTTCATCCGTTGGTTCACATGATTACCGCTTTCACCAACATATTGTTTTCCACACTTGATGCATGTTATAAGGTAGACAACATTGGTGATCTTACAACTAGTGTTGCACCCTAGCTTGACGGTTGCCCCAGACACTGACTTCGCGATCTGTGTGGGGGTTATCATTTTGCAGGTTTTGCATCTTGCTTTGCCGCACGGTCGTGTCTCCCCAAGTGGTTCATAGTCACGCGTGTCTGGTTTGAGCTTGGCACGTACAAGAAGATCCCGCAGACTCTTCCGTCTTCTGTAGGCCATGGTCGGTCTTTCTGTGAAGATCTCGCTCAAAGTGCTAGAGAGTGTTGGGCCAGTGTTTGTTGACTATATCCCTCACTTTTGGTAAGTCTGGGGGATACGCCAACACGAAGGGGAGAGCGCTCGACTCAGATTTAGGCCTATAAGAAAGCTTTCACGGAGGTCTTCTCTCTTTTGTTGCCGTGCTCTCTCAATGGCAAGTGAAATTGCCTGTTCCTGGTAACCCCGTTTGCAGGGGTGGTCAGTCAGTTCTGTTGCTTTTGATTCAAAAGTGTCCGAATCGGAGCAGATACGTCTGAGGCGAGGTGCCAGGCTGTAAGGAACATTTTTGCAGCAGTGTTTTTGGGTGCCAACTTGTGGGTAAGAGATACTGGTGTGTATTTGTTGGTTTTGTGTAGAGATCAACAGACATTGCATCGCCCACAAGACTTGATGTGGTGTCCAGAAACACGTGCTGCTTGTTTGAAATTTCAGCTGTAAACTTTATGCTCGGGTGGAAGTTGTTGGCCTCGTCGAGGAAAGTTGTCAAAGTCTCGCGGCCGTAGGACCACTTCATGTCAATATCGTCAATGAACCTTAACCATGAAAATGGTCTCAGAGCCACTGACCTCAACAGCTGTCCCTCGAGTCGACCCATGAAAATGTTGGAGTATGCAGGTGCCATTTTGGTACCCATAGCAGTGTCTTGGACCCGGAGATAATGTTTCCCGTTGAACTCAAAGTTGTTGCAGTTGAGTATGAGGGCCAAAAGTTTGACCAGATTCTGTGTAGGTGGGTCCTTGACTTTTCTTTCCTCCCAAACCTCCTCGCATGCCTAGATGCTTTCTTGATGAGGAATATTGGTAAAAAGGGAAGTGACATCCATGGAAACAAGGAGGGTGTAGTGTGGAAATGGGGCCTGGGCATCTTGCTTCCTCAGAAAATATGTTGTGTCCTTTTAGAAGGACGGCAGATTTTGAACATGAAGTTGCAGGTGCATATCAACAAACTCTGATAATTTTTCGTGGGGTGGCCATTGGCAGAAATTATGGGACGGCCCGGGTTGCCGGCTTTGTGTATTTTGGGGAGGAGATAGAATCTACCTGCTTTAGGTTGGCCCACAAGCAGGTAATTTCTGTTCTTTTCGCTTATATGGCCTTCATCGTGCATTTCACTGATCGCTTCAGACACTTCTTTGGCGAACTCGGGTGCGGGGTCATAATCTAGAAGTCTATAGTAAGTGGAGTCTCCTAGTTGTCTCTCAGCCTCTGAGATGTAGTGGTCTCTATCAACAACAACCACAGAACCCTTGACAGCGGGTTTTTATGATGATCTCTTGTCTATTTTGAAGATCATAGAGAGCGCTGCGTTCGTATTTCGTGAGGTTGTCATGTTTAGGCTTCGAGAGCTTGTGTGACGCTATGTCAGACTCCACACTGATAATAAACGTTTCCAGATCAGGACCTTGTTTGAGGAGTTGCCAGTCGCTTTTAGGTACGAAACTCGGATATTTCCCCGATGAACGGTTCGTGTCATCACGATAATTGAAGTGCGATTTGAGCCGCATGCGTCTCCTGAAGACCTTGGTGTCATGTAATAGATTTCATAAGTCTTTGGGCGTGGACAGAAACCTAGACCTTTGGATAAAAGACGCTTTTCCGACTCAGTTAGGTTTGCGCTTGATGACAGGGGTGTCGTTCGCAGTTTTGCTTCCTCTCGTCTCTGGCGACGAAAAAAGCGTCTGTTTCTAGGTTTCTTGCACCTGATGGAATGACAGGTTGGAGGGTCAACAACATGATCGACTCCTAAGGCATTCAGCTTTTTTTTTTTTTTTTTGACGCTTTTAAGCAAGCGTGTCTCCTCCTTTGTGATTTGGAGCTTGACAAAAGAAAACACACTTTGACTTTCGCCAGCACCAATTGAAACCCCTAACTGGTCCCTCAGTTTGTCTAAGGAACAGTCTAAGTTTCCAGCAAGGGATTGCTACTGGCCTAGGAGCAGGTTCATTATATCGGACTGTTACCGAGCGACCACGGACAATCTCATGAGAAACCGGAAAAGAATGTATAGTTCGTTTTCATGATGAATGTATTTTACGCAGTACGCATGCATGAGACAGACAAATCTATGCACACTAGTTAGCAAGATTTCAAAACTATTTTGGTGCATTTGAATGCGCACGTTTTTCATGATTGTTTCTTTGCTTTGATAAGAAATGACACATTTATTGGTGATTAATTATTACTTGTTTATTTAACCCACGCGACATTAGCCAGCTCCCCCGATGAGATTCTTGTATATTATATAATTAACTGTTAGCAGACTTTATTTTGGGAATATATATATATATATATATAATGAAGTATGAGTTGATGTTAAGATGGTTTGAGGAATTATTGTATGGCCAGTACTGGAATTTTAACTGTGATTTTATACCTGTTTTAAATGGCTGCTCATTTATTTTAAAACTGAATAATTTTTTACCGCTATTAGCGTGGTTTTAAGTCCATTAATGCATTTGAAGCTTGTGGAGCCTTCCACCACCACCAACAACAACACGGCTACTGTACAGCTAGTCGTTCTTAACTTCGATCGGGTATGAAACCCTCTACACCGAATCCCAAAACTCGAACCCTGAACCCCTAACGGAAATTAACAAGTAGTCTCACACAATAATGTGGTTACTAAAGACTAAATTTGCTCCGAATCGAAGAGATACATAAGTATCTAAATATCCTGAACTTTTGTTAAAATGAAAGAAAATTAGGTTAGGAAGAAAATTAACGTTTATTGTGGTGCATGGGTATGAAACCCCTACAGAAAACAAATACCGTGCAGATATGTGCTGCAATGGCAATAAATTGTATTACCTACGTTGTAGGTAAACCAGAAATCATAATTTGACATTTCATGCGAATTGGATATAATTTGCATGAAATGTTAAATCTAGTTTCTGGGAAAAATAAGAAAGACATTTCAAAATATCGTCTGTTGAAAACGGATGCTTAGCACTCTCTTGGCAATTTCAGCAAAAAAAGAACTTTACATTCCATACAAATTGTCTCCATTGTTTGAGACAATTTACATGAAATGTCAAATCCTGTCTCCTGGGAAAAATAAAAAAAATAAGAAAAAAATTTCAAAAATGTCATCTGCTAAAAACTGACGCTTAGCACTGGGTAAACACACACAAAAAAAAAAAAAAAAAAAAAAAAAAAAAAAAAAAAAAAAAAAAAACTTTTTTTTTTTTTTTTTTTTTTATAGGAGAGAATGAAAACTGGACAAATATATAAAAGATTAAGCAGGAGCAAGTCTGTTTTCCTTCCCACAATACAATGAATCATATCATATTCAACATTTGTACAAAATTTCAAGGTCCTAGGTGCAGTAGTTACAGAAAAATATTCCATGAAAAAAAAGTTTACAGAGTAGACAGAGACAGATAGACACAAACAGAAAAGACAAGAACTATATACCCTCCTGGCTTACTATGTATGCTGGGGCTATAAATGTGATAAATTAGCCCTATAGCCTTATGCAAACAGCAAAGGCTCAGATCAGCCTGTATAAAACTACCAGTACCTATGCTATTTGCTTACATAATATATTCTAAGGTATCCAATGATTTTGTGCAGTGACCTAAAGATGCAGCTTAAGGTCACTGTTTTGTAATAGGATAGTGAATACTCTTATCAGCTGCAAGTGTGTAGACCGATCAGGCACTGCCCTGAGTATGTGTGTTCAGCCACATTTGAATCAGGAAGAAAATCCCTGACCCTGGCTTAGGTAAATCCTCTTATGCTAACCAGATAATAAACCAAATAGTTCAGTGTTGATGAGCTGCCGATATTATCAGCCACTTGGGACCAATTGTAATTATTTCTGACAGGTTAAATAGCCAAATTCTGGGAGAAACTCAGGGTCTAAATTTATGGTCAATGTCGTCCTTTAAGGGTTGATTTTGGCGAAAGAGTTGTATTTATTTTCGGAGTATTTGGAATATTCCTAGGCATAGTTGCAGGGGTTGAAGTAATTTTTAGAAAAGTTTCTTGATGATCTTATTGTTGCACTGATTTAGAATCTGCATGCAAGTGGATTAAATACGGATTCATTCATATCAAGTTTATCAACTAGCTGCGTTTTTTTCTTCCAGGCAACCTGTTTGACGTTTTTTTTTTTTTTTTTTTTTTTTTATATATTATTTTTCCAAGTACTGACATATTCAATATTACGTTTAACATCATTTGCTTCCATTCCTATACTCATTTTACGGCTATAATATGGTAATAGGTACCTGAGGCTTTATTTATAGAGCTCACAGTTGTACTGTCGTGAATGTCAACCATGCACATCTTTTAGAGTGTTTCAGCTGTATCAGTGCAAATTAACCTTTATCACTATGCAGGCTAATTCCGCAGACGACAAACTGATGATATTTTTTTATCAAAAAGCAGCTTTTTGTTTTCTGGAAAAAAAAAACACACACACACACACACACATCACGAAAACACGCCCCCTTAAACCCCACTTTAATATAGTAAAACTTGGGTTTACAGGGGTATACACTATTAATCTTATTTTGCTAAAAAAAAACATAGATTGTGGGTACTCATTAGAACCGCGAGGCGGTTCTAACGAGTACCCCACAATCTATATTTTGAGCAGAAATATGAAAAATATCAGAATTTCTTATCTGAAAATTTTCCTTTTTTGGTTGTAAAAATTTCAATGTATTTGAATAGGAGTGTTTTCGTAATGATAAGAAAAATATTTCAAAATGTTTTATGAACTTTTTACCCATAGACCCTAGAGCTAAGCGTCAATTTGCAGCAGACGACGTTTTGAAATATTGTCTTCCATTCGCCACAATAAAACTTAATTTTCCTTCTAACCACAATTTCTATTTCAACAAAATTTTCAAGATATTAAGATACGGTTAGTAGCAAATTTACCAAATTTTATAACCACATTGTCGTGTGAAACTACTCGGTAATTTCCGTGTTCGGTGGTTCGGGGTAGGGGTTTCATACCGATACCCAGCTTCCGGTAGCAAAGAAATGACCAAAATGCATGAAAGATAAGACTGTTAAAATGTCTTTAAGCACGTCATTTAGGAGTCCAATCGGTGCTATAAAAACATTCAGTCGCATTTTGTCTGCATTCAGACAAAGACAGGTAGAAAGTCTTCTTATTTCCCCCAAAAATATGTATGGTAATTAGTTTTCGCGACAAGCAAGCAATACTCGTCCGTATAGACCTTTTAATGTTATTTGTTTTCATCCGGGCTACTGACCACGAGATTACAATGTTATGCCACGTGACCAAAAATTGTGGATGGCAAAAACATTCCCGGTTCCATTCAAGCCAACTTTTACTTGGATAATGAAATAAATTCCTTTTGGTAAATAGTCCATATAGCCTGGACTCATGGGTTTTGACGCACTTAAGCATTATTTGACATGTCATTAAATTCACAGACAACTCCCAGTACATTTGTTTTGTGTAAGACAATCATGGACTTCTAGAACATTATTTAATATCATTAAAATAAGTTTTCATCAACTGCCTTCATAAAAATTCCAAGTGAAATAGGTCCACCATGGTGATTGTCATTTTGGTTTACACTCATATGAAATGACGCATCTAATAGGCTGCTATTTTTCTTGCAAGATAGTAATTTAAGTTTTACAATAATATCAAGACCATGTTCAGGCAGCATCATTTATCTGTTAGAACAAAATAAAATGACAAGAATCACTGTTGAATGACACCTGTATATATTTTAAAAATCTGACCTCATTTTGCAAATCGCCACAATTTTTTTGCCTCAGTTTTAAGGGGTAGGGCAGCTGAAGTGCTTGTTTCTCCTGCTTGCTGTACAAATCCGCCACATGTCTTAATAAAATATGTTCTAAATATATTATTTATTGTCAACAAAAATATTTTTCTTCAAATTATTCATACTTGGCATGAAACAAATACACAGAAAATTACTTTATGAATTTCTCTTCTTCCAGTTGCAAAATATTTTCATATAAGACCTTACATTTTTTTGAAAAGTAATATTGTGTATGCAATAGCATTTCAACCATATATCATACTTGTGAATAAATGCATCAGGTGACACTGTAACAGACAAGACGTTGTAACTTCAATATAATTAATTGTGACTTAACATTTTTCAGCCAAACCTATTAAAAACAATTTATTACAACTTCAGTTATTATCCAAAATAATTTTTAATGACCATAATGCTGCAAAATAGTGCTAACATCAAGCCACGACAACATATTTTGGCAATTCCGTTAGTGACAAGTCTGGGTATTATTAGGTCCGAGCAATGAATCAGTCTCCGATAAATGTAAACAACGTGAACATTCTGCCATTCAAACCAGAATGAGAACTCTCCATTAAAGACCGAGAGGTTCCGAATGATTTGATTGTGCGACATAGTGTTTAAACTGGTCTATACATTGATTGAGGTATAAAAAGTACACATAAAATGGTACTTTGGAGCATTGTATTGCAGTGATTAGTGCACTGGCCTCTTGTTCTAGAGGACCCGGGTTCAGTGTCGGAAAATATTTGTTATAAATGACATGTCGAATGACAATGTTTTCACCAATGTCACAAATCGCATCCACAAAAGCTTCAGCTGAGGACTGGAAGCTGGGTGTGCATTCCAATCTCAGATGGTAGTAGGGAAGAAGCTGGAACTAAAGAAGATCAGATGTTTTATTGTTTGACCTTTTGATCTTTATACCAGTGAATTACGCAGAAACCCTAAAGTGCAAGAAGGATTCCTTTTTGTGAACAGGACCATTGCTATTACAGAAAAAGACCTTTATTACTACGACATCCAAGCTAAAGACTTTCGATGAATTTTCAGCCATGGTAGACCAGTTATATCAATGCATGTTCGGATGGTCTGCATCACCAAAATACAGACCGGTGGTAGGGGGGAGGTGTTGTTGGATTTCAAGGTGGCCTGACCAAAGATGAATTTGACAGACAGCGGCTGATGATCAACAACCTACTGTAGGAGTGATACGGTCAGTTCTTTGTTGAGTTCAGAGATGTCTGCAACCCTACAGTTTACGCCGATGATCTCATCCTTCTGAACACCTCAGGAAAACAGCATTGGAATAGTGGGTACCCAAATACCTAAGCAGAATTAAAAGAATATTCATCAGCTATAGACAGCATTTGTATTGAGCTAATTTCATCAAAAAGGCCCATTTTAGGGTCACTCAATTACGATCGGATCCTTTTCATAACAATAGAAGCCCTTTTCATGAGTCCTTTGTTGCCTTACTGTAGCCTAGTGTCCTAGGGCTGTGGGATGCATATAATCCAAAAGTATACTGGGTATTTTTTTTATATACTCTTCATGACAAACTAGTTACAGTGCCATTTTGAACAGGAAGAGAACATTTTCATAACTGTAAAAGTCATAACAGTGTAAAATAGGATCCCTTTAGAAGTCCTTTTCACAAGTCCTTTGTCACTTTACTGTAGCCTAGTACCTAGGGCTGTGGGATGCAGATGATCCAAAAGTGTACTGGGTATTCTTTAACATAATTTTCATGACAAACTAGTTACAATCCCATTTCGAACAGGAACAGAACATTTTCAGAACAGTATAAAAGTCATTTTCAGGAGTCTTATGTTGCTAGCCTAGGGTTTTGGGGTGCCTGTGTTCCATTTGTTTGGGTTTGTTTGTTTTCTCATTTAATAAAACATACTTTTCAATAATGAACTAGTTTCACATCTCAAAATACCACAAAACAAGTCCTTTTTTAGAAAAAGTCCTTTTTGGGAAAAGGATTCCTTTTCATATTTTAGGGTAATGGGAGAATCACATTTTACTTTCCTACACTGCTTGAGTGATTTCAGCTGTTGGAGAATATACCTTTGTACATGTACTACCATACTTCATGCTTATAACTATAAGTTGTGGTCACAAACACATGTGTGAAAATGACATCAGAAGGAAATTCCATAAGTCCTTCCACAACATTTTTGGTATCTGTATGTAAAGCACTTGCAAAATTCTTGTTTGCATTTAGGTCAAACATCTTTATTGTAAACAGAAAGTGTCCAGAGGAGTCCAGCTTGATTTGGTCGAGCATGGCAGCAAAGGGGTTAATTCACTGGCACCTGTTGTTAGAGGTCCCAGGTTCAATCTCTGTTTGGGATGAGAAAATTTCTGGGGTAGAACATGCTCCATTAGTACTACATGTAGCAGCCGGCCTCGGTGGCTCAGTTGGATGCGCCATCCGACTGGAGACCAGGAGGTCCCGGGTTCAACCCCAGCCAAGGTCGGCAACATTCTTTCGTGGAGATTGATCATGAAATATTTTCTACGGTCATTCTCTCCCTTCCGCTGATTTGAGAAGGGCAGTTGTCAGTTTCTGGCAAAAAAATGTGCACAATACTGGTTGACCGCTTAGAGGACTACACCTGTCCAGTAAACGTGTGGTTAGGTAAACTGACTGCGCTCGACATGACCCTATTGGGTTGACTGGGCCGTAAAACCTCAACACAAACAAACAAACTACATGTAGCATCCTTTTCAGGGATGATGTAATATAATGCTCAGTCCTTCATATTGGGATGTTGACCTCATGCAAGCAGAGACATCCCCTCTGCAGGTTATGGATCCCACTGCTTAGACAAAATGCCAAAATGGCTCTCTTAGGTAATGATGAAATGCTAGATGATTTGCAGTGGCCAAAACTGGATCTTATAAAAACTTAAAGAACCTCTTAACTCCACACCAAAGAGTCTCTGGGACCCTCAGTTTCAAATCCTTAGGGAAGATTGTGGAAGCCTGTCAAGAAGGGCCTTCTTAACTTTCTTCCTAAGCTTCATAATGATGTGGTTTCCATTAATTTATAGATCTGAATTAATTACTCGACCCTGGCACTGGAGTTGAAACAAATGAGGACATCCCATAACTTACAATTCTTGAGGCACCTGCCTTACAATTCATAATGTACCTGCCCTACAACAGTGCAGGGAAGCAGTCATTGTTTCCCCAGTCTATCCCACTGTAAAATGGTCTACCTCCTGGGTTAATAACAAGAGACTGCTGAGGAATTTAAAGACTTTCTCAAAATCAATATATAGCAGAGATGTTTACTAGCAGCTTTTAATCCTACCATCCATCCATCCCACCATCCATCCGTCCAAACAACTCAGTCATTTATGATCATTTCATTGGTGTATGTGTGTGTGGCTTAATTTAGGATTTAGCAGGGTCCAAAGATGAAGGTCGTGTCATCTCCTATCCCACCGCTCCCACCAGATATGGTGTTTGTCTGGTCATCCATGCAAAACAGTCCTTTAAGATACTTTATAGATCTTTACCAGATAAGAGGGGTATCACATGTTTTAGGCATTCATTAAAAGCATTTCAGGTGTTTTTATAGAGAAATAAGAATGAGTAGCCACAACATATGATACCCTATCTTATCTGGTATAGGTCTGCAAAGTATCTCAGATGGCCGTTTTGCATGGATGAAAAGTATGTAAAGTACAGTTTGTATCAATACATTTTGGTTGAAAATGCCCCACTATGATGGCATGATAAAGGTGTCAAATGATAGTTTCTTTTCTCTCTTTTTTATTCCAGTGTCAAATAAATACTGGAAAGACAGTGTCACAGATTCAAGATGTGGAACAAACATCTCAGTCTAGACCAGGTAGCTCATTTTGCTGTCAAGCTCTAAGTATAGAACATGCTGTTGCTAATGCTGTCTAACTCTAAATATAGAAGATGCAATAGCTAAATGGAAATGATGTCTTCAGATAAATACCATTTTAATATAGTACCAAATAAGCCAGTTTTACTGAGCTGAAAGCCTTATTTTATTTCTTCACAACAAATGTTGATATTTCTTTCATTTCTCCGCAAAAAAAAAAAAAAAAAAAAAAAAAAGAAAAATACATGTTGTGGCATCTCATTAGAAATGCTTTGATAAGTAACTTATGGTGAGTACCCACAATGTACATTTTTTTATAGAGAAATAAGGAAAACATATTTCTGTTCAAAAAATACTCTTCTTAGGCCAAATAAAAAAATATGTTTGTCTAGGGTAACTGTTAGAAAAAAAAATAGGTAGGGTAGGTATTGTAGGTTTTTTTTTCTACACTTTTATTAAGAATTACTACCAAATATATCTGGACTTCGCGCATAAAATTTTACCAAATCTGTTTGACTTTCCTTAGATGTGTCTTAAAGTACTGACAGAATGGCAAACAGTGTAGACCCTAATCAAAATGCTCCTATAGGAGCATTTTGATCTGGGTCTACACTGTTTGCATAGACCTTCCTGTCCGAATATTTAGCATAAATATTTTATCCCAGTACAGTGTACTACCTACTGTTTTGTTTTTGAGAAAACATGAAAAAAAAATTGAGAAAACATGAAAAAATTGCAAGGTTTCACCAGGAACATTAGATAGGGTAGGGTTGCCTGGGGCCTAAAATAAAAAAAAAATGTGTGTTTCAGGTTACCCCACCATGCCTAATTTTTCACCATCGTCACTAAAGCTTTTTAAAGATTTGTGGGAATTTCCCCATTCGACCATATTGTTTTCCTATTAACCCCATATAAAAAACTTTTAGCAAAATAAAAATATTTTCCAACCTACTGCCCCTATCTTAAAATTCCATGTAACCTGAAACACACACATTTTTTATTTGGCCTAAACACATTCATTTTTAGCTCGCCTGTACGAAGTACAAGGAGAGCTATTGTAGTCACCCCGGTCGTCCACGTTTGCGTTTGCGTTTGTGTTCCCGTTCCCGTTCCCGTCACACTGTGTTAAAGTTTTTCAAATGCTTATATCTCAACAGTCACTCCTCACAGAGGCATCAAATTTGGAACTTAGGTACCTTGGAGGGTCTTCTGAGATTCCAAGAGAATAAACCCCTGGGTTCATGCCCCTGGGTGGGGCTAGGGGTCAGAATCTAGGACACCTTTGTAATACTGTGTTAAAGTTTTTCAAATTCTTATATCTTGACTTTCACTCCTCATAGAGCATTCATATTTAGAATTTGGGTACCTGGACGAGTCTTCTGAGATTCCAAAAGAACATACCCCTGGGTTCATACCTCAGGGTGGGCCTTGGGGTGGGGCTAGGGGTCAAAATCTAGGACACATTTGTAAAATCTTATATGCCTACAGGTTATAGACACAACTGGTTATACATCAGCTAACTATGTGACATCAGTTTAAGTGTAAGAGAGTGAAGGTCATGGTGACCTACATTTTACGGTCCAGGTCACCTAGATTTCACGGTCCAGTGATTTTGCCTTATATCTTGAATACTATTTGTTGGATAAATGTTACACCTGGGATATTACTTCCATGTGACCCAATGAATGACCACTTACTATATCTAGGTCATTGTGACCTATATTTCATGGTTCAGTGATTTTGCCTTATATCTTGAATACTTTTTGTTGGTTAAATGTCACACCTGGGATATTACTTCCATGTGACCCAATGAATGACCACTTACTATATCTAGGTCATTGTGACCTATATTTCATGGTTCAGTGATTTTGCCTTATATCTTGAATACTATTTGTTGGATAAATGTCACACCTGGGATATTAGTTCCATGTGACCCAATGAATGACCACTTACTATATCTAGGTCATTGTGACCTATATTTCATGGTTCAGTGATTTTGCCTTATATCTTGAATACTATTTGTTGGATAAATCTCACCTGGGATATTAGTTCCATGTGACCCAATGAATGACCACTTACTATATCTAGGTCATTGTGACCTATATTTCGTGGTTCAGTGATTTTGCCTTATATCTTGA
This sequence comes from Anodontia alba, assembly GCA_964016985.1. Lineage (NCBI taxonomy): Eukaryota > Metazoa > Mollusca > Bivalvia > Lucinida > Lucinidae > Anodontia > Anodontia alba. Next base: position 33,868,494 of record OZ024823.1, read on the forward strand.
ATACTATTTGTTTGATAAATGTCACACCTGGGATATTAGTTCCATGTGACCCAATGAATGACCACTTACTATATCTAGGTCATTGTGACCTATATTTCATGGTTCAGTGATTTTGCCTTATATCTTGAATACTTTTTGTGGGATAAATGTCACACCTGGGATATTAGTTCCTTGTGACCCGATTATTGACGTCAAAATATATCTCTGTTGGTGTGACCTATATTTCATGGTTCAGTGATTTTGCCTTATATCTTGAATACTATTTGTTGGATAAATGTCACACCTGGGATATTACTTCCATGTGACCCAATGAATGACCACTTACTATATCTAGGTCATTGTGACCTATATTTCATGGTTCAGTGATTTTGCCTTATATCTTGAATACTATTTGTTGGATAAATGTCACACCTGGGATATTAGTTCCTTGTGACCCAATTATTGACGTCAAAATATATCTCTGTTGGTGTGACCTATATTTCATGGTTCAGTGATTTGCCTTATATCTTGAATACTATTTGTTGGATAAATGTCACACCTGGGATATTAGTTCCTTGTGACCTGATTATTGACGTCAAAATATATCTCTGTTGGTGTGACCTATATTTCATGGTTCAGTGATTTTGCCTTATATCTTGAATACTATTTGTTGGATAAATGTCACACCTGGGATATTACTTCCATGTGACCCAATGAATGACCACTTACTATATCTAGGTCATTGTGACCTATATTTCATGGTTCAGTGATTTTGCCTTATATCTTGAATACTATTTGTTGGATAAATGTCACACCTGGGATATTAGTTCCTTGTGACCCGATTATTGACGTCAAAATATATCTCTGTTGGTGTGACCTATATTTCATGGTTCAGTGATTTTGCCTTATATCTTGAATATTTGTTGGATAAATGTCACACCTGGGATATTAGTTCCATGTGACCCAATGAATGACCACTTACTATATCTAGGTCATTGTGACCTATATTTCATGCTTCAGTGATTTTGCCTTTTATTTTTATTACTATTTCATGGAGAATTGTCATACCTGGATTATTATATCTATGTGACAAAATGATTTACATACAAATACATCTAGGTCAGTGTGACCTATATTATATGGCTTAATAATAAAAATGCTACAATATAAAATGTACCCAGCAGGCGAGCTCGCTGTCCTCCGACAGCTCTTGTTTATTATGCCCCGACCTGGGAAGGCAGGAGTGGGACATATAGCATTTCACCGTGACTGTATGTCCACACGTCGTGGATGTGTGTATGTCACGTTAGTAACCAGAGTACAGTTTACATGCAAGTTTACCTGCATATTACAGGGTTCTCGGGGACGCAGAATCCTGCGTCCCGGGACGCATAAATCAGGGTCCGGACTCCTAAAAATTCCCACAGCCGAGTCCGCCGGACGCATGTTTTTTTCCCGTGGAACTACTACTAAATATGGTCGGATTATCTGACTGAAGTATAAAGTCCGCCGCGTGTTATTCGTATCGTCGGTATTACTTAAAAGAACAGTAATAATCCGCCGCGTGCTTTTCACACCTGCGACAGTACCGTTATTAGCAAAGCAAGCGGTAGTTAAACAGGTGTTGGCAGTTCACACTTCAGCGATCGAGTAATTAAAGCATGCGACTGACATCGGTATGCGACCCCTTCCCTCACTGTGTATTGCCTGCACCACCGACTGATTCATCGAAAATACACGATATCATGATTTCATCCGTTTATGTTTTTTTTTTGTTTTTTTTTTTGTTGTTATTAGTAGATCTTTTTTTTTTTTCAATTTAAAAATTTTCGGACGCTGAATTTTCGCCACTAACATCAAAAACGCCCGCTTTTTTTTTTTTTTTTTTTTTTTGTTAAAAGACAAGTGTCTCAGACAAGTGTACCTTATCCCTTTGCGAGATATGTCTGCGCTCAGGTCTGCGGTTCTAAACGGTTATTCCTGCTTGTCACTAAGAAAAAAAGAAGAAAAAAAAGTTTCCCAAGTCCCATAGAATCTATCCCGTAAGCCATGTGAAGAGTCTAATGGGACTGCTCAGATGCACCCCGGACGACGGTATATGATTCGGGACTGTTATAGTTTAAGTTACATTTTCTATTGCTCCCGCATGAAGAAAGCACGTGCTCATAATGGTAGCGCGTGCTCGTAAGAGTAACGTCATTTGACAGCGTGGCGGGAAACCGTTTTGGGAGAAAAACGAACTATTACCATGTTGCATAGTAGAGCACTTTCTTGTCAGAAATGCATATGAATCAGACACATATTTAAGGCAGAACTAAATTATCAAGAGTTTTTCGGCAAATCAAAGCAGTTGATCGAAATTTCAGATAGTGAAGAAATCCCGGACATTTTTTCGCAGCGTGTATTGATCGCAGCACGGTGCAAATGTAAACACTGAAATGACGTTTTGCGGGAAGCTCAACAGAAGTGTCCATGATCAGAATGTGCGGATATATTGCATATATCATTATCAGTTTGCGATAGCATATAACGGAGCTTTAATAAGTTTTGATTAAAGTATTTTCTCGTATATACATGACACTCAAGATCACTTAATACAGACAGCAACGAACCAAACTTTTTGGGTTGGGGTATTGAATTTAAGTGCGACGATCTTTACCATGCAAGTAAAATAGGTTAACTTATGGTTGTCATGTCTGCAGTCATATCTTCCTGGTCTGCAAAGGTGTGTCTATTTTCCCATCAGGGAGACATGACGTCATCCTAATTTATGGGCAAACTCTATTGAATTAATTAACATCCTCGGGATGTGTGATAATGACTACCAGTTGGTTACACACACATTGCTCGGAATAATACATAAAGCAAAGCAGAGACCAAAATCAGTTGGTAAAAAAAAAAAAACACAAAAAGTATGTGAAAAGGAAACTGATTCGCCATCCGGTATATTATTTACCTGCATATTTACATTTGCATTACCGGTAATGTCAAAGTTGCTCATAACTTTGATACCTTTTATGCTACAAAGTTGAAATTTGCTATGATATTTACCCAGACCAAGACCTCAGACTTCATGGTAGAATTGCCCCTGGGTGGGGCCAGGGGTCAGAATGTATAAAAATTCATTTTGAACACATGCAGAATGGCAACAGAATCATAAGTCTGGTACCATTACTTGCCTGTGAAAGTTAGAATTCGGTTGTATTGATCACAGATGAAATAGTTTATACAGAGACCAGGGTTTGGAAACTGTGGGGCTGTGGGGTGGGGCCAAAAGAAAACAACCATACAGGCAAATGCGGTAGGTGTAGGATGGGGGCATCTATGTACTTTGGACACATGTCTAGTTTGGTCTTATCTGAAGCGGTGTATATGTGTAGTTATCATTCAAAATATTCAGACACAGCTGGCAGAGTAAACAGTTTAGTAGACACAGAACAGACAAGAAACTGATTAGTGTCTACACCGGTAGCTCTTCTTCCTGCACTTTTTAGACACCAGGTAGTCCAGTGGACTTGTTCAAGTAAAAGAATATTGTAATGTCATTTACTTATTACCATATTTACCCTAAATATTGGAATGCACGTACCTTGACTCATTACCATACTTGTGCTAAAATGTGAACCCTCCAGTTTACTATATTTTGAAATGTCTAAAACTGTTGCATGACTGGCAAACAGTGTAAACTGATCAGATGCTGCTGTCAGTGCTGTCTGATCTTGGTATGTATTGTTTGTTCAGACCTGTCTGACCTAATACATAGGATTGTTATTGTACGTTACTGAATACATCTTATCCGGCAATGCTATTTACACAGGTATCAGATATTACACACAGCATGATTGGGTAGAAATATCTGCCAGCTGCTGTATGAACCTAATATATTTTCTATAGAAATAGTCTGACCTCGGTACACTTTGCTCACGGTAGTTTATTTGACTATTAAATGATATTTACTGTCCTTTAGACATCCCTCGGAAAGAAGTTTTTTGCTTGGTGTTTTATTTTAAATGAAAATAGTTTGTTCTGATTGACCATATCGTATAAGAAACCAGGTCTATTGAAAAGACATGCTTTGGTAAACTGTGTTGTTCCAGATTAAACTATGCTTCTGCATTGACTTCTAATGAGTACCTACAATACATGTATATTTTTTGTGGAGAAATAATATATGTATTTATCTGGATACTACAGTTATCCAGAGCCCTGTTACAAGCCCCACTGTAAGAAACCCAACTTTTTTCTGTATATGAACAGAGAATACTGAGCGCTGCCAATCTAGAATCAGGACTTGGTGTGAAGATTTGGAGACAATTTGAATGAGTTGTCAAGTCAGATTTTGTGTGAAATAACAAGAAAGAATCACTGATTTTAATATAATAGTTTTTCCCTAAAGAGTGTTAAAGCTTAAAATGTATATACGAGATGAAATGCATAATGATATCCTGAATTATGAAGCAGTATCAATATTTTTCTTACATTTTTGCAAAAGCATATTGTGGGTACTCATTAGAAATGCCTCACTGAGGAGCTTCTAATGAGTACCAACAACATATAATTATGAGTTCATGGAGAAATAAGCAACATAGTTATAAGGAGACCCTGTCTATCTGTAAGTATGATATTAGTTTTATATGTGTTTCAGATGTTGGTTCTTCCTATGTACCTGTCAGACCACCTCTACCTCTCATCACATCTAGACAGGTAGACCGTCCAAATCCCTATGTTGAATCTAAGCAGGCCTGGTTGGAAAGTATAGACACTCTGGAAGGAGAAAAACTGGGGATTATAGATCTGCACCCTGATATTTTTGGAACAAGTCCTAGGTAAATGTATTGCTCACTGCTGATTATTGCCACCATGCCATCTAGCCCAGTTGGTAGAGTGTCCACTTCAAGTGCAGCAGGTTTGGAGTTTGATCAGTGACCAGGTCATACCCAAAACCAACTATAAACATGGTGATGGTGGCTCTTTTTGTCACACCTGCTTAACCCTTGTCCTGCTGAACCTGGCTATGTCCTGCCTTTGCAAACAGTGTAGATCCAAATCAGTTTGCTACTTAAGAAGCCAACTGATCTAGATCTGCACTGTTTGTCATTACGTACGTGAATTTGTATCAACAGCCCGGATCAAGAAATCTGATTGGCTGAAAATTGGAAGTGGGGTGGCATCTTGATTTATTTAATCACCCCAGCTCATTTCTGAATAACCATTACACCTATAACCATCTTACCTGGCATATTTCTCATAAGAAGGACTATAACAATGCGGCAGCATTTTATGACCATGGCCTATTTTTCATGATTTGATAACTTCACCATTTGTTATGTAAACCCAAAAAGTTTGCTCCATTTCAGATGAACTGTAATCCCTAAAATCATTTAGCATGGCATTTGCTTTTTCCCTTACATGGACTTAAACACTGTAGGCTCACTTAACGATCTTGGCCTTTATTTCGCAGTTTTTTTTTTTTTATTTTTTTTCCTCAACTCTAGCATTTAGCTCTATTACTGTTTATTGTATGACCAGAGCTCTAGCTAAAAGGGAGTAAAGGGTATTTCACCATTGAATTCTTGAAAATCAGCATTGACATTGAAACTGAGGGTAGTTGGGGGTGGGGGGAGTAAATTATTCAAAGAATTGTTTTATTTCAGCATTGAAATCAAATTTAAGGGTAAAGTTTTTCAGTAAACTGTATGTCTTTTTATATGAAGCAATTTCCCTCACATTGAGTCTGTTGTGAGCAGGAACAGTACACTAGATCAGAAAGGGCTTAACCCTTAAGCTTCAAAGAGAAATGCATTACAAGGTGTGTTTTTTTTCTTCTCTTTCTTTTCAGATAAAATAAAGCTTGGCATTTCATGTGAATTGTCTGCTTAGCAGGCAATTCACATGAAATCCCAAGCTATATTTTCTCTGAAAACATTAGAATTTTCTATGCTACACTTGCTTGGTGCTTTAAGAGTTAAGCACTGCAATTGGTTTTTTAAGCATTAAGCTTTAAAGCAGGTAGTAAAATAATCTTTGTACCAAAACCTTATCTAGAGCCCTGGTATGACCTACAATCATCAAACCTGGCATACACTTCCTCCTTAACAGGGACCCAAACACTGTGGTATCATTGTATGACTCAGACTTATATTTCATAGTCTAATGAAGTTGTATCATTTACAAAGAATGACAGTTTGTAGAGCTCATCAGGGTTTTCCCTGACTCACATTTTGGCAGTTTTTACTCCCAAAATGTGTTCTGGACCCTTGCTAGGCAAACAGCTCACACCAAATGTCAAGCCTTATTTTCTCTAAAAAAATAAAAAGGATTTCAAAGTGTTTTTGTGGATTTTGAAGTGTTTTTGTGTTTCTGTTGTATTGGGATTTAGCATTTTAAGGGTTAATCTAAACCCCTAAATCTTATTAAAGGACTCCTTAACTCCACATAAGGGAATCTCTGGGACCCTCATTTTAAACCCTGAGGGAAACTCATTCGTTTTTTTGCGGTTGGAATTTGATATGGTTCAGTGTTCTCTATAGGATTTTGAAAGTAAGAGTTCCAAAGCCATTTTCTTCAGAAAGTAGGAGTCTGCTGTGCAATTTTGCTGAATTTCTCTGAAAATAAGTAATCAGCTAATACAGGAGTCCAGGGTCCAGTTGTTCAAAGCTAAGGATGTCGTTAGTTAACTATTCGTTAAAATTTACATCGAGTGATACGCAAATATGCTGAAATTTTTTGCTGAAAAAATGTGAGTAGCTTTTGCAGTGCAAAAGCTACTCAATTTTTTCAGCAAAAAATATCAGAATATTGTGTATTGAATCCGCTAAAACAGGTAACGAAATGACCCTTAACGAGCTCGTTAAGCTAACGACGCTTTGAACATCTGGGCCCAGGACTCCATATTTGAACTTTATGAAGATCCTCTGGTCAGAATTGTTAATGGAGTATTTCCTAACAGTACTACTACTTTCAAAGTAAAAGCATATTTTCTTAAATAATTATCCCTACACTTTTTTAAATAAGTGATGGAGATATTGTTAAAGCCTCCATCCATCTGACCGTCTGTCAGTCCGTACATTTCTAACTAATTGGGTTTATGTTGCTAATTTTGGTACAGATGGTAGTTGTGTGGTTGTTAATAGCCACACAAACCCTAAAGATTGGTTGCACAGACCCATTTTGCCACATAAATCTTCAAAAATTTAACTGACTACATAATAAATCCCATTCAAATAAATGGAAGTGCTCAAGCTTGTAGCCCCTTAAACTCATTTCGTTTGTACAGATGTCTGTCCATCAATGCTTCCGTCGTCCTTCCATCTGTCCATCACGCTATCTTTTCCTAAACCACTGGACGGAATTCAACCAAACTTGCTACAGCACTTCCCTTCATTTTAAGGATGCGCAAGAGCAACAATATTTTTCTGTGTGCCCATTGTCCGTCCATCTGTCTTGCATGCTATCTCCTGAACCACTTGGCGGAATTCAACCAGACTTGCCACAGCACTTCCTCTCAAGATAAGGGTGTGCGAGAGCAACATTATTTTTGTGTGCATCCATCATCTGTCCATCACACTATCTTCTAAACCACTGGGCAGAATTCAACCAAACTTGCTACATCACTCTCCCTCATGGTTAGGGTGTGCGAGAGCAACATTATTTTTCTGTCCGTCCATCCGGCATCTGTCTATCAGGCTATCTTCTCCTAAACCGTTGGGTGGAATTAAACCAAACACTGTGTGACCTCCCCTCAAGGTAAGGATGTGAGAGAGCAAGTCCGTCCGTCTGTCGTGCTATTAGCAAAGAGCATGGGGCGCCATGGACTGTGCATTCTAGTTTTCATTTTATTCCTGATGGGATAAAAAATGTGTCAGCATTGAATACCATTACCATACCCCTAAAAAATTATCGCAAGATGTGAATTAAGTGTTTCTTTCGGAGATAAGTATGTTTCAGCTTGTTTGGCAAAGACATAACGTAACCTTCATGTCTATAGTCTTCAGTATATATACCTTCAGTATTCCTTTGATTATTTTTCTGTCTTTCTGTCTTAACCCTTAAAGTGCCAAGCAAAATTCGCAGCAGACAACATTTTATTTATTTTTTTTTTTTTTTCATGAAATGTCAAGACTTAATTTTCTTTGAAAAATTAAAAAAAAAAAAAGGGAGGTAATTTGAAAATGTCATGTGCTTCAGTCGTGATTGGCACTTTAAGGGTTAATTATATCTTCTTGTCATCTTTAAGGGTCCATAGCTTTAGATAAGAGGTGATATCAGGTAAATATTTTTTTACTAATTTCTCCACAAAAACATATGTTGTGGCTACTCATTAGAAGTGCCTCACTGAGGCACTTCTAATGAGTACCCACAACATATGTTTTTGGTTCCTGCCTGTCTGTCCTAATACTTAGTGCTATTACAGTATATAATTTTGATCGTCTTTTTCATTTCAGGTTAGATATTTTGCATGAAAATATCAGATGGCAGCAACTTTATAGGACTATAGTAAGTGACTGTTAGAAATTTCTAGCTCTTAATAAGAGGGAGTTTCTGATAAATAATTTCTTATTTCTCCATAAAAAACATAAACAGGTATGTTGTAGGGCACCATGTTATCCTAAATATTTGCATAGACAGGCGATGGGTGGTAGGATAGTGGTAAGGCCTGCTTTACTTGCAGCAAGTGGAAGAGAGGGATGTTAGTATTTCTTCAATTTCTCCACTGTTATCCACTCTTTAGCATGCCTGAATGAAGTGTATGGAGAGCTATTGTAGTCGCCACAGCAGTCCACGTTCCTGTCATACTAAAGTTTTATGTTCAATTTTTCCAAAAGTTCATATCTCGACAACCAATTATTAGAATTTGGACTATAGGTACCTTGGAGGGTCAACTTTTATTCAATGACATTAGGCCCCAGGATGAGGCTAGAGGTCAAAATCTAGGACACCTGTGAAAAGTGCTTTTTTTTTTTTTCTGTTATGAAAACAACTTAGACAGATTCTTGGTCAGACATTGGGCAGCCTTGTGACAATGACTTAGAAGTCTTATTGACCTATATATCACAGTCCATTTATTTTGCCTTATATCTTGAAGTGTATAAAGTTTCACCTCAAAATAATGAAGGTCATAGTCGCCAATATTTCATAGTTCAGTAAGTTTGCCTTATATCTTCAGGAGTATTTGATATATATAAACATCATACTTATGGATTATGAGTCAGTATGACCCAAAGTTTCTCCTCAAAATAAGTGTAGGCCAGTGACCTATATTTCACAGTCCAGTAATTTTGTCTTTTATCTTGAAGAGTATTTGATGTGTAAACATCATACTTATGGATTTCAAATCAGTATGATCCGAAGTTTGACCTCAAAATAAATGCAGGTCACAGTGACTTACATTTCTTGCTCTTATGATTTTGCCTTATATCTTGAAGGGTATTTGATGTATAAACATCGTACTTTCTGATTATGAGTCCGTATGACTCAAAATGTGACCTAACAACAAAGTAGGACAAAATGATCTATATTTCATGGATAAGTGATTTAGCCTTATATCCTGTTGAGCATTACATGTATAAATACCATACTTTCCAGTTTGGAGTCAGTATGACTGGGAATTTGACCTCAAATATGTCAAAATGTAGTTCCTTTTGACCAATATTTCACAGTGTAGTGATTTTGCCTTATATCTTGAAAAGCATTTCATTTATGAACACCATGCTGTCAGATTATCCTTCAGTATCTCCCAACATTTGACCTCAAAATACATGTACATGTAGATCATAGTGACCTGTATTTCACAGTCCAGAGATTTTACCTTGAAGAATGTTTGATGTACATGTATTAACATCATACCTTCGGATTATGAGTCAGTATGACCAGAAGTTTGTCTTCAAAATAAATGTAGGTCACAAGGACCTATATTTCATGGTCCAGTGATTTTGCCATATATCTTGAAAAGTATTTCATTTATAAACAACATACTCCCAGATTATCCTTCAGTATCTCCCAGCATTTGACCTCAAAATACATGTAGATCATAGTGACCTGTACGATAATAATACAGTGTATTAAATAATAATAATAATATTAAGTATAATAATAAATGATAATAATACTAATAAAAGCTGCATAAATAGATACACAGGAACATCTTTATAAGAGAGTTCACTATAAAACGATTTAGAGATAGATCCTAAAAAGACTGTATCCAAACAATAAAAACCACATTATCACGAAAGCATATGACTAAGGAAACAAATTCTTGTGTAACTTGGGGGTATTTGTGGTACGGGTGTTTGAGCCAGTAGTTCGAAACCTACCCTATTCATATACCTGGCCTTTGAAAAAACGGACCCATTCATATACTAGATCGTTCGAAATGTTGACCCATACTGCCCTTTGGGGGGTGGTCGGGTGGTGCGAAGGTGTCATGTATCTTACGTCACCGGGGCGTCCAACTGATATTGGCTTACAATTGGGCAAGGCCTGTTACCCTTGTAGCAGGTAAGGGTAGAGGGGGAATTTTTTATTTCTTCTGTTTCTTTACTTTCATTCTTGTTCGTCTTTCTTACCTGTCACTCTCTTTCATCTCTTCTACAATCTCTTCTATCTCTTTTCTCCCTTTCTCTGGGAGACGACACAAAATGACCCACAAGGGTTGACGTGTCGTTAAACCCCAACACAATCAATCAAACATGTAGATCATAGTGACCTGTACGATAATAATACAGTGTATTAAATAATAATAATAATATTAAGTATAATAATAAATGATAATAATACTAATAAAAGCTGCATAAATAGATACACAGGAACATCTTTATAAGAGAGTTCACTATAAAACGATTTAGAGATAGATCCTAAAAAGACTGTATCCAAACAAAATGTATGGATTATATAGAAAAATGTCATTATCCATAAAATATGTACATGTTTGTTAAGATACAATGTTGTTGTTAAGCTAACAAAGTTTTTACTTTGGATCCCAATAGTAGTGTTATAAAGCGGTTGTCTGCTCAGGAAAAAATGTGGTTATGTAAATTGACTGCGCTTGACATGACCCTGATGGGTTGACTGGGTTGTAAACTCTCAACGTAAACAAATAAAGAGGTTGTGGTGTATTTCTGACTTGAAGCATCAGAGTGATCTTGTTGTTAACACTCTCTACAGTGGATCATGAGGTCCCAAGTTTGAATTGTGCCGGAGACAATATTCAGCTTATGACTGTATTATAGCTCTGGATAAGATGTTATTTTTCAGTCCTAAGGTATTGATATTTTTCTTATTCCTCCAGGAAAACATATGTTGTGGGTACTCATTAGACAATGCGGCTGAGACAATATTCAGCTTATGACTGTATACATAGCTCTGGATAAGATGGGGTTTTTTTTGTTTGTTTTGTTTTTTTCAATCCTATGGTATTGATATTTTTCTTAAATCTCCATGAAAACATATGTTGTGGGTACTCATTAGTTTGCGGCGTCTCATCTGGGTCTACACTGTTTGCTCAATATAATATATGAAAGGGTCATAGGTAAAATTAAGATCTAATCTTCAGCGATTACTAATCGATTATCAATCACAATGGCAGGACTGATAATCGATTATCTTTTCAGCTCTGATTAGCCAGCCCTAACAACTGAATGCTCTCCTCAAATCTCCTTTTGTCATTTGTTACAAAAATTTTCTTCTTATTGTGCCTCTGACCCTTGTGAGAATCAAGGGTGGCTAATAACCTGATGGTTTTCGAGAGAACTGAAAAAAAAAACAAAAAACAGATACATGCTGCAAAGGTACAAAAAAATCCTAATTTTAGCCCTAATTTTTCATATAATTGTCCTAATGTTTTGTCACATAGTGCTGGAAAGCCCAAAATTGCCAAGAAAGCTTGTCAAACAAAAATTAAATATTGGCAGTGTCAAAGAAATGACTCTGTGTAATATTTGTCTCAATTGCTGTACAGACAAGGATCAAGTGAGTTAAACAATAAATAGAATTTAAGAAAAATGATCAGAATTGTTGAAAGAAAACTACTTCTAAACATCGCTGAGAAAAAAATGTTTGTTTCACTTTATATGTGTAATTTGCTATATAGAATATGTTTTCTTCTATATAAAATATCCTGTCATTTTTTACAGGACTACCGAAGATGTCTTACTCGAGCAGAAGTGAGAGGGGGTGGGAGAAAGCCATGGCCCCAAAAGGGAACAGGAAGACATAGAGCTGGAAGTATAAGAGCTCCACAGTGGAAAGGAGGTAAGCATAAGTCTGGATGATAGGAAATTGAATACATAGAGCTGATAGCATTAGAGCTTCACAATAGAAAGGAAGCACACTGGTGGTAATGTGATTCATGCTCCCAACTTCATATCACGAGGATGGTAGGAAATTGAAAACAGAGCTGACAGCACTAGAACTTCACAATAGAAAGGAAGCATCCTGGTGGCCGAGTGATTCATGCTCCCAACTTCAAGGTTTGAATTCCACTGGAGTTTGATTTCAGCTCATGAATAGTCTCTCAATATGACTTAAATGATTGTGAAATGGATATTAGACAACAAATCATCATCATCATCATCATCATCATCATCATCATCAAATCACAAAGGAAAGGAGATAAGCTTGAATCCAGATGATAGGATATTGAAAACATAGGTCTGGAAGCTTCTCCTTAGTATATAGAGATGGCAGCAAAAGAGCTGCACATTGGAAAGGTTGTAAGCATAAATCTAGATTTTAGGATATTGAATATATAGAGAGGGGGTATATATAGAGATGGAAGTATAATAACTCCACAATGGAAAGGAAGTAAACATAAATCCAGATGTGGAGGTATTGAAAACATAGAGCTGGAAGCTTAAGAACTCCACAATGGAAAGGAGGTAAGCACAAATCCAGATGAATGGAGATTGAAAACATGGAGCTGGAAGCATGAGAACTCCACATTGGAAAGGAGGTAAGCATAAATCCAGATGATCAGAGTTCTCATTAACTCCAGATTTGGAGTAAGTTACTCCAACTTTTCATTTCTGACTCCAACTTTTTGGAAAGTCTCAATAGAAAAGTATGGTAAAACTCCAACTTTTTCTGGACGACCGCATTTTACTCCAATTTTCAAAATCCTAGTGAGAACCCTGATGATAGGATATTGAAAACATGGAGCTGGAAGCATAAACAGTGGAAAGGAGGTAAGCATAAATCCAGATGAATGGATATTGAAAACATGGAGCTGGAAGCATAAGCTCCACAGTGGAAAGGAGGTAAGCATAAATCCAGATGATAAGAAATGGAAAACAGAGCTGGAAGCATAAGAACTCCACACTGGAAAAGGAGGTAAGCATAAGTCCAGATAATAAGAAATTAAACTATAGAGCTGGAAGCATAAGAATAAGAGAACAGTGGAAATGAAGTAAATATAAGATCCAGATGATAAGAAATTGAAAACATAGAGCTGAAACTCCACAGTGGAAAGGAGATAAGCATAAATCCAGATGAAAGGATATTGAAAACAGAGATGGGGTACAATTATGTAGCCCAAAATAATCTCCTGGGTGGTCAGGCTGTTGGGTCTGAGAGATCATTAGAATTTCCTTGTTCAGACTCCAATATATGTTTATCAGACACATGAAAAGTATCAGTATTGCTTGTTTCCAAAATACTTTTATCATTTGTTATGGGAACTGGATACTCTTGGTGGATTTTCCACCATTTTGTACAAAGGACATAACTTTTGTAACTTCCCATTTGCTTTCCTGTACACTAAGCCATTTAGAAAAGAGGTCTACTCTAAAAGGAAAGAATTTGCTCCCATAGGGAGCAAATTCTTTCCTTAAAGAGTAGACCCCTTTTCAGAAGGGTGCAAAAACAATTTAACAGAGTTACCCACCCTGAAAGTGTATCCATTCTCCTTATGTAAACAATGCTCTGTTTCAGGGGGTATGTCACATGGCCCAAGAGGGCCCAGGGCTTTTTTCTACATGCTGCCAAATACAAAAAGGGAACTGGGTCTTAGAATAGCTCTGTCAGTGAAATATGCACAGGTGAGAGATATTGTAATTATTCTCTTAGTTTATAAACAATATTTATTAATTCATTCACAAACACAGAATAAACACATACACATAATAGGACTATGTACATGTGTGAAAAAAAAAATGTACAAAATTACAGTTTGAAATAATTTGGTTTGAAGTTTGCTTGAATGCCAAGGAACGTAAATAAAGCTCACAGATTTTACTATTTTGAATAGTTTAATGCAGAGAGTGAAGACCAAGGTCAGCCAGAAGAACTGGGTAATCTGATCAGTGCAATTGATTTCCGCTTATGGATTAATTGGATATTTTAGAATACCATATTGATACCATATTAACCAAAGTATTTGAGACATCTTATCTACTTACCATACTTGCCCAAAGTTTGAAACAGTTCATTCCTCTACCAGTTGATGTGTTTAAAATATTATGTATGGAAACAGTGTAGACCCTGAACAGATGTCACTGATCTGGGTCTACACTGTTAGCAAAAGCCTATCTATCCCAATATTTAGGGACATTATGGTATATCAATTCATAACATAGGCATTTATCAGACTGCAGCTTCACTGCCAAATCTGGGTCCTTACTATTTAGATATGCCCTGGGTTGGATGTGCATCCAACTGGTGATTAGCAGGGTGTGGGTTCGACCCCCGCCGGGACAGCAACATTCTTTCGCGGAAATTGATCATTAAATATTTTCTACAGTCATTCTCTCCCTTCCACTGATTCAAGAAGGGCAGTAGGCAGTTCCTGGCAAAAGAATATGCACAATACTGGTTACTGCTTAGAGGACTAAGCCTGCCCATTAAAAATGTGGTTAGGTAAGCTGACCACGCTTGACCCCATTGGGTTGACTGGGCCGTAAAACCTCAACACAAACAAACATACGCCATGGGGAGACCTATTCCTTTTGGGCAACATGTTTTGGTGGAAAAATAAGAATGTCTTCTGAAAACTCCTTCTCTAGAGGAGAGCACTAGTACCATCTTTATTACCCTAAATATTCACACTTAACTTTGTACCATATTTGTATTTGATTTTGAAAAAGTCTTTTTTCACTACCTGTTAATGTGTCTAAAAACTTCTGAATATGTGGCAAACATTTTAGACTCTTATCAAATGCCACATTCTGTTATTCTTAAACATTATTTTACAATATTTTCAGAATGACCTTCACATTGTAGATTCATTGGAAATACCTACAGATGATCCAGAGGTAACTCTTACATTGAAATATATTTTATTATATTTCAGTTTGATTTTTTTCCAATACGTATATTTCTTTGACATGAGCCAGTGCACAACAAAACCTGCAATAAGACTTGGATGACTAGCGAACTCAGATCAGCCTGCACATCTGCACAGTCAGATCAGAGTCTTTGCTGATTGCATGTGCCTTCTACAGCCTGCAGGCTATCCAAAGAGGGATGAAAGAGAACCCTTGGCATACTGGGTGGATGTACAGGCTGATCTGTCTTTGCTGGTCACACAGGTCTTATTTTAGGTTTTGTCGTGTGCTGGTTTTGTAGTGCGCTGGCTCAGATATCAGTCAGCATATTTACCCTTAATATTAGGACACCTTGACACAATACAAACCTAAAATCTGAATATTTTTCCATCACCAGATATGGTACTTACTTGTTTCAACCAAAAACTTGATTGTGCATTTGATGGCATGTCATAGCAAAATCCCAGCGCTCCATGCTAATGTTGCTAATAGTGTGACAGATGGAAGGACAGACGGAAAAATAATGTTGCTCTTGTTCACCCTCATTACATGGGAAACCATGTAGCAAGTTTGTTAAATTCCGTCCAGTGTTTAGGAAGAGATAGCATGATGACGGATGGACAGACAGACAGACAGACAGACAGACAGACAGACAGTGACCCTTTGATCCCACCCGAAGGTCATATGGGGGAGAGAAAAAAAATAATGTTGCTGTTGCACACCTTTACCACACAGGGAAGCCCTGTAGCAAGTTTGGTTACTTGTGCCCAGTAGTTTAGGAGGAAATAGTGTGAGGGACAGACTGACATGCAGTGGCATTTACAATATCCCCATCGCTAAAGTGTGGGGATAAATATTTATTTATTTTTTTTTTTTTTATTATTTTTTTTTTTTTGAATGTTGTGGGTATTCATTAAAAACAACTCTGCAAGGTGCTTCTAATGAGTACACAGATGTATCAGTTCATCATTATGTCCAACATTAAAATTTGAAAAAAAAAAATAATGATAAAATATGAAAAAAAAATGAATGTATGTGTGTATGTTTAACCCATTGTAGTCCAGAGACACTAAAAGGGTAATTGGAAAACAGTACAGACCAAGATCAGATTCCACAGAATGTGTAGACTGATAAGGGTCTCCACTGTTTGCAAACAGTTTAGCCATTTTTCTCTAGGAATATCAGTCACATAGCCTAACATACCTTAAATTGATATTGGACTCCTCCAATATTTTGTATGGGGAGAGTTTATTCAGTCTAAAATGGGTTAATATAGGTATCTATAAAGAATTGCTTCATCTTTTTTTTTTTTTTTCAGTACATACAAGATTTGGTAGACACTAGATACTGGGGCTTCTCTGTATTATTTATAGATGAGTAAGTATCAGTGTAACACAACTGTAAAAAACAGGGCCCAGTTGTTCAAAGCTAACAACATCGTTAGTTAATGATTCGTTAAAATTTACATCCAGTGATACACAAATATGCTGAAATTTTTTGCTGAAAAAATGTGAGTAGCTTTTGAAGTGCAAAAGCTACTCACATTTTTTCAGCAAAAAATATCAGAATATTGTATATTGAATCCGCTAAAACAGTTAACGCAATGACCCTTAATGAGCTTGTTAAGCTAACAACGCTTTGAACAGCTGGGCCCTGAATGCTTCTTACAACTTTAAGAATATAATAATTACCCTAAACTTAAGCCCCTTACCATACTCAGTGATCACCCTAGATTATTAACCCATTTCAGGGATGAGAATCTTTAGTGTTGGCAAATTTCAGCTTTTTTCATCAGTTTTCGAATTTCGGAAAAAAAAAATGCAGATTCAGTCTTATCTGTTCAGATCAGGTGTTTTTAGACGGGGGTATAGGGGGTTTCAGCTTTTTCCACTAAAAATGATTCTCATTCCTGCCATTTATGCCAAGTGGTCTTTTCTACCTTAAGAACACTTTACACTGATCCATTTCTAATAGAAGGGGTGTCTGGTAGTATCTATTAATTCCATGTTTGATTCGAATTCCTGTATTTACTGCAAAAGGTGGAGCTCCAGATCAGAAGCCATGTTCTGTAGCATCTGATCTGGGTCTACACTGTTTGTCAGTGTCACTTTTATGGGACGCCAGGCATAAATGGGTTAAGGCATGTCACTAGCAACATGCCTTTCTCATCATATTACTTGGTCAACATGCCTTAACTTCACTGTGCTTGAGAAACTTAGCATTGTTCAGCTAAGCATGAAAAGCAGGTTAAGGTCAGAAATAGTCATTAGATTAGAGGCTGTGCTTGTGAAATGGAGCTAAACCCACAGACTTAATAGAGCTAAAGCACAGATTAAACAGTGTTCAGCCAAGCATAAAAATAGGTCAAGGTCAGTTACTCTTCATGACCATGGGCAGGGTGATTCATGGCGGATGTTGTATAAGCCTAGAAGCATTTGAGGTCGAAAAATGGAGCTTAATGCAGACTTAACATTAGAGCTAAAAGCACAGACTAAACATGGTTCAGCAAAGTATAAAAAGTAGGTCAAGGGCTAGTAACGATCTGTGGCAGTGGGCATTATGATGGACGTGTACAACGTTTCATAGAAGCCTTGGTTTTTGAGAAAAGGAGCTAAATGTACAGACTTAACATTGTTGACAATACCAACGTTAATGATGACACCGGAAAGTGATCCATATATGGCTTGCTAAAGCAGTCATGAAAAATGTGGCCAAAAAAAGGTCATTTTTCTATATAATTTGTACATTTTTGTTTGGATACAACAGACTTGGGGGCCAACTTTAATCCATCTTATATACAAAACCATCTTTCATTGAGCTTCCATTTAGCATGAAATATTTAGAGCCAGGATATACATGGCACCACCTGGGAGATTTGGATGTTTGCATATTGATACATTAATGTTCAGGTGAGTGATTCAGGTCCATTTTGGCCTCATCTTATTCTGATATATTTTTTTTACTTTTCAGCACTGATTTTATGCCAAGAAACATTTCCATTGCAACAAATCAATTTGGGCAGTTCAATTTAATGCCAGTTTATGGTATGTAGCTTTTTTTAACTGTGTGTTTTCTGTTGTATATATGTTCATCTTTTGGTGTCATAAACGGGGTGGTTGGGTGAGGGAAAGGTGTCGTATATCTTGCGTCACCAGGGCGTCCAACTGATACTGACTTACAGTTGGGCAAGGCCTGCTATCCTTGTAGCAGGTAAGGGTAGAGGGGGAATGTTTTTATTTCTTCTGTTCACTTTAATTCATTTTTCTCTTACTCTCCTGTCCCTCTTTCATCTCCTCTACTATCTCTTCTATCTCTCTCCTCCCTTTCTCTGGGAGATGACACAAAATGACCCACAAGGGTTGATGTGTTGTTAAACCCCAAAACAATCAAATTAAAAAAAAAAATTTGGTGTCATAATGTAAATGATGTTCAATGCTTAGCATGCTAAAATGTAAAAATTTAAGCAGACATTTTGAAATATTTTTCTTATTTTTTTCCTGAAAATTGGGGGTGGTCGGGTGGTGCGAAGGTGCTGTGTATCTTAGATCACCGGGGCGTCCAACTGATATTGGCTTACAGTTGGGCAAGGCCTGCTATCCTTGTAGTGGGTAAGGGTAGAGGGGGAATGTTTTTATTTCTTCTGTTTCTTCACTTTCATTCCTGTTCCTCTTTCTTCCCTGTCCCTCTCTTTCATCTCCTCTACTCTCTCTTCTATCTCTTTTCTCCCTTTCTCTGGGAGACGACACAAAATGACCCTCAAGGGTTGACGTGTCGTTAAACCCCAACACAATCAAAAAAAATTTTCCTGAAAATAGGCTTTGACATTTCCTTATAACTTTTTTTCATGCTCAACTCAGCTGAGCAGGAGTTTTTTCCTGCTAATAAATCTCAAATTACTAACAATTGCAAATTCTTTCTTGCCAAACATAGCTGAGCATGAAAATGTTTCTGCAAATAAATATGAATATGCCAGTTATTATTGGCATTTTCATATTCATTAGCAGAGAAAATTGCATGCTCAGCTGAATTGAGCATGAAAAATGTTTTATAACCTCAGGGCCTGTACTAACAATAGCTGCTGTTAAAAAGTTCTTTTATTTTCCCTAGAAAACATGTTATTTATATTCATTAGAAACGCTTGGCTGAGGAAGTTCAAATGAGTAAAAATATTTATCTACATCACGAAAACGTACCTATATAATTTTGACCCCATTAAACCCCACTTTTATATAGTAAAACTGGGGTTTACAGGGGTATACATTATTTTTCTTATTTCTGCTTCAAAACAAAGATTGTGGGTACTTGTTAGAACCGCCTTGGCTGTTCTAACGAGTATCCACAATCTATATTTTGAGCAGAAATTTGAAAAATATCAGAATTTTTATCTGAAAACTTCCAGTTTTTGGTGGTGAAATTTTCAGTATATTTGAATAGGCATGTTTCCATAATGAATAACCCTCTTATATGGAACTGTATTGTTTTCCCCACATTTGATCTTCCCTATTTCTGTATTCCAGGTTTGAATGTGTACAGTATGTTGAAGCATGAAACCCTCGTACTAACGATGGCTGCTGTTGAAAAGATTGAAGAAAAACTGATTGAAGCCATGCACAGTCAGAAGCCAAATACTAAATTTCATCGTGGAAGTTATAAAAGCCTTTGACATTAGTTCTGAATTTTAGAGTGTGTGTAAAAAAATTCAGCATAACTCTAGATAAGACAAGTACCCAGGGAATCAGGGAATGTTTTTTTGTTTCTCCATCAAAACATGATAACATATTCAATCCAATTACTGTACAGTCAAGCAATTTCATAGCCTTCAAATTATTGGCCATATATCTACTTCTTTGTAAAAGCATTTGTTGTTGGTAATCATTTGAAATTTTGCCTCAACAAGTTGAGGCAATTCAAATGAGTACCAACAACATATACTTTTAAAGAAAGTCAAAAAATATTGCATAAGTATCATTAAATAATCATCTCATGAAGTCATCTTCCTATCTTTCTTTATAGTCCTTATCAGGTGAATATTTTACTACAAGTTTTTCCAGTAATTTTGAAAATCCTAAGCGCCTAGGGCAGTAATTAGGTTGAATATGGTAGGTGTATTTATTAAAAATTCCTTGCAAAGGCACATCTATGAACATGTTCATGAAATAACAAAAATATCAGTAAGTTTTAGCTGAGAAAAGGATCTTACTTAGGTTAGAAAAAGAAAAAAAGTGCTTCTTTAAAAGCAATTCCTGTGGGTTGCATTTTCTCTGACAACAATATATGATTACCACTTTAAAGTACCATTTATCTTGTTTTTAGCTCACCTGAGCCAAAGGTTCAAGGTGAGCTTTTGTGACCGGTCTTCGTCCATCGTGCGTCGTCCGTCTGTCAACAATTTACTTAAAAGACATCTCCTCCTGAACCTGTGAATGGATTTTTGAAATAATTTTATAGGAATGTTCCTTGGGTGACCCTCTACCAAAATTGCCTAAATGGTTCCGCTCCGCTAAACAAAATGGCCGCCAGAGCTAAAAATAGACAAGAGGGCCACGGCTCGCTCACCTGAGTGACATAGCCACTGCAGATATGCAGATGTTATGCAACATTTTCCCAATCCTATCATCACAACTAATGAAAAGATCATCATTTGAGCAATTCTTAGTTTTGAAAAAGAATATATGGGCCTGACAGTCAGTGGAGTGTGATCATTTGAATAAACTATCAATCACATTTCAACAGAAGGATCAATGTGAAACTTGGTGGAAATTGGCTAAGTGGTTTCTGAAGAATCATGATTTTATACAAGTAAACAACACAGTGTCAGGGAAATATAATAAAACATAAACAAGATGACAGCCATCTTAGATTTCCAATCAGAAGGATTTTAGCAACTGTTGATCTACAAGTCACTTGATACTTCCAATATAAATGTATTTGGCCCATACAAATGCATGGGGAAGCAAATTTGACCTTGGGGGTAAAAAGGTCAAACGTCAACATAGAACCATCATTTTAACAATTTTGGTAGATCTCCTGTCCCCCTGCGAGCCCCCGTAGCCTAGTGGATAAGAGAGTTGACTCTTAATCCGTTAGGTTTCTCACCGCTGTCGTTCGAGCTTTGCTCAGGTCACATGTGGGAAAGCCAAGTTCTGCTTACGGATGGTCAGGTGGTTTTTCTCCGGGTTCTCCGGTTTTCGCCCACCTTTGATGAACGATCGGCTGGAAATAAGTGAAATATTCTGGAAAGGGCTGTAAAACCCAAATCAAAAAAAAAAAAAAAAAAAATCTGTCCCCCATAATTTGTGCAAAAATTAGGGCCCAGGGCTTATTTGGCTCTGGAGAAGAAGATTTTTTAAAGATTTTTACCATATATGGGCATGGCAGCCATTTTGATCGATGGACCATGCCCATTTTAGCAGTCTTTCATTCTTCTGCCCAAGGAGGCTCCGCATGCAATTTGAGCAACACTGGCCAAGAGGCTTCAGAGGATAAGTCATTCGAAATTATCAACATTTTTCCATACAAATGTATGGGGTCCACACAAATGCATACAGAAGCAAACTTGACCTTGTCGTAAAAAGGTCAAATGTCAATGTATGACCAATATTTTAGCAACTTTGGTAGACCTCCCGTCCCGGATGATTTATGCAAAGATTCAGCCACAAGGCATCCTTGGTTCATCTCAAGGCATCCTTAGTTCTGGGGATGAAGATTTTTAAAGGTTTTTACCGTATATGGGTATGGCGGCCATCTTGGTCATTGGACCACAACCATTTTAGCAATCTTTCATTTCCCTGCCCCAGGGAGGCTCCAAATGAAATTTAAGCAACATTGGCCCAGAGGAGAAGTCATTTGAAATTTTCAACATTTTTTCCCATACAAATCCATAGGGAAGCAAATTTGACCTCACCATAAAAAGGTCAAATGTCAATGTACAACCATTATTTTACCTATTTGGGTAGACCTCCTGTCCCTGATACTTTATGCAAAGATTCAGCCACAAGGCGTCCTCGGTTCTGGAGAAGATTTTTAAAGGTTTTTACATATATGGGCATGGCGGCCATCTTGGTCAATGAACAGCAACCATTTTAGCATCTTTCATTCCCCTGCACCAGGGAGGCTCCAAACGAAATTTGAGCAACATTGGCCCAGAGGTTCCAGAGGAGAAGTCGTTTGAAATTCTGAACATTTTTCCCCTACAAATGCATAAGGAAGCAAACTTGACCTTACCGTAAAAAGGTCAAATGTCAATGTACGACCATTACTTTTGCAACTTTGGTAAACCTCCCGTTCCTGATGATATATGCAAAGATTCAGCCACAAGGCATCCTCGTTTTGGAGAAGATTTTTGAAAGTTTTTTACCGTACAAATGCATAGGAAGCCGACTTGACCTTGCGGTAAAAAGTCAAACCGCCCCCCCCCCCCCCCCCCCCCCCCCCCCCCCCCCCCCCGATGATTTGTGCAAAGATTCAGCCACAAGGCATCCTCGGGTTCAGGAGAAGAAGCCCCCCCCCCCCCCCCCCCCCCGCCCCCCCCCCCACCCCCCGATGATTTGTGCAAAGATTCAGCCACAAGGCATCCTCGGGTTCAGGAGAAGAAGATTTTTAAAGTTTTTATGGGTATGGCAGCCATCTTGGTCAACGGACCGCGACCATTTTAGTTTTTGTTTCCCCAACCTAAGGAGGCTTCATATGAAATTTGAGCAAAATTGGCGCAGGGGCTTCAGAGGAAAAGTCAGGTGAGCTAAAAAACCTTTAAACGACATCTCCTCCCAGGCCAATGGCCCAATTTCAAAATAATTTCGCCAGAGCTAAAAATAGAAAAGGGCGTAGACTGTTATGCATCTGTCAACATTTTACTTAAGAGACATCTTCTCCTGAACAGGTTAATGGATTTTGAAAAATTTTACAGGAATGTTCCTTGAGTGACCTACCAAAATTGCAAAAATGGTTCCGCTCCGCTGACAAAATGGCCACCAGAGCTCAAAATAGAACAAGAGCTGTCGTAGGACAGCGAGCTCGCCTGCTGGGTACATTTTATATTGTAACATTTTTATCATTAAGCCATATAATATAGGTCACACTGACCTAGATGTATTTGTATGTAAATCATTTTGTCACATAGATATAATAATCCAGGTATGACAATTCTCCATGAAATAGTAATAAAAATAAAAGGCAAAATCACTGAAGCATGAAATATAGGTCACAATGACCTAGATATAGTAAGTGGTCATTCATTGGGTCACATGGAACTAATATCCCAGGTGTGACATTTATCAAACAAATAGTATTCAAGATATAAGGCAAAATCACTGAACCACGAAATATAGGTCACACCAACAGAGATATATTTTGACGTCAATAATTGGGTCACAAGGAACTAATATCCCAGGTGTGACATTTATCCAACAAATAGTATTCAAGATATAAGGCAAAATCACTGAACAATGAAATATAGGTCACACCAGAGATATATTTTGACGTCAATAATCGGGTCACAAGGAACTAATATCCCAGGTGTGACATTTACCCAACAAATAGTATTCAAGATATAAGGCAAAATCACTGAACCATGAAATATAGGTCACAATGACCTAGATATAGTAAGTGGTCATTCATTGGGTCACATGCAACTTATATCCCAGGTGTGACATTTATCCAACAAATAGTATTCAAGATATAAGGCAAAATCACTGAATCATGAAATATAGGTCGCACCAACAGAGATATATTTTGACGTCAATAATCGGGTCACAAGGAACTAATATCCCAGGTGTGACATTTATCCAACAAATAGTATTCAAGATATAAGGCAAAATCACTGAACCATGAAATATAGGTCACAATGACCTAGATATAGTAAGTGGTCATTCATTGGGTCACATGGAAGTAATATCCCAGGTGTGACATTTATCCAACAAATAGTATTCAAGATATAAGGCAAAATCACTGAACCATGAAATATAGGTCACACCAAAAGAGATATATTTTGACGTCAATAATCGGGTCACAAGGAAGTAATATCCCATGTGTGACATTTATCCAACAAATAGTATTCAAGATATAAGGCAAAATCACTGAATCATGAAATATAGGTCACACCAACAGAGATATATTTTGACGTCAATAATCTGGTCACAAGGAACTAATGTCCCAGGTGTGACATTTATCCAACAAATAGTATTCAAGATATAAGGCAAAATCACTGAACCATGAAATATAGGTCACAATGACCTAGATATAGTAAGTGGTCATTCATTGGGTCACATGGAAGTAATATCCCAGGTGTGACATTTATCCAACAAATAGTATTCAAGATATAAGGCAAAATCACTGAACCATGAAATATAGGTCACACCAAAAGAGATATATTTTGACGTCAATAATCGGGTCACAAGGAACTAATATCCCAGGTGTGACATTTATCCAACAAATAGTATTCAAGATATAAGGCAAAATCACTGAACCATGAAATATAGGTCACAATGACCTAGATATAGTAAGTGGTCATTCATTGGGTCACATGGAAGTAATATCCCAGGTGTGACATTTATCCAACAAATAGTATTCAAGATATAAGGCAAAATCACTGAACCATGAAATATAGGTGACCTGGACCTTAAAATGTAGGTCACCATGACCTTCACTCTCTTACACTTAAACCTATGTCACATAGTTAGCTGATGTATAACCAGTTGTGTCTATAACCTGTAGGCATATAAGATTTTACAAATGTGTCCTAGATTTTGACCCCTAGCCCCACTCCAAGGCCCACCCTGAGGTATGAACCCAGGGGTATGTTCTTTTGGAATCTCAGAAGACTCCTCCAGGTACCCAAATTCTAAATATGAATGCTCTATGAGGAGTGAAAGTCAAGATATAAGAATTTGAAAAACTTTAACACAGTATTACAAAGGTGTCCTAGATTCTGACCCCTAGCCCTACCCAGGGGCATGAACCCAGGGGTTTATTCTCTTGGAATCACAGAAGACCCTCCAAGGTACCTAAGTTCCAAATTTGATGCCTCTGTGAGGAGTGACTGTTGAGATATAAGCATTTGAAAAACTTTAACGCAGTGTGACCGGAACGGGAACGCAAACGCAAACGACCGGGGTGACTACAATAGCTCTCCTTGTACTTCGTACAGGCGAGCTAAAAACCTTTTAACATCTCCCATGCCAGTGGCCCGATTTCAAAATTATTTCACAAATGTTCCTCTAATGCCCCTTTACCAAAATTGCTAAAATTGTTCCACTCTGCTAAACAAAACGGCCGTCGGAGCTAAAAGTAGAAAAACCTTTAAACAACATCTCCTCTCAGGTCTATGACCGCATTTCAAAATAATTTCACAGAAATGTTCTTCTTATGACCCTTTACCGAAATTGCCAAAATGGTTCTGTTTGGCTGAACAAAATGGCCACCACAGCTAAAAAGAAAAAGGGCGAAGACTGTCATGCATCTATCAACAATTTACTTAAGAGACATCTCCTCCTAAACGGGTTAATGTTACTGAAAGGTCTTACCCTAAAGTAGGTGTAGGCCAAATATGAAGGCAGTACCTTAAACAGTTAAAAAACTATGCACACATTTGAAAACTTAAACATTGTGCTAACGCAGACGCCGACACGGACAGATGCCGACGCCAACGCCCGGGTGACAACATAAGCTCTCCAGGGACAAAGTCCCGGCGAGCTAATAATTTCACAGAAATGTTCCTCTTATGTCCCTTGACCAAAATTGCTAAAATGGTTCCCTTTGACTTAACAAAATGGCCACCAGAGCTAAAAATAGAAAAAGGGCGTAGACTGTCATGCATCTGACAATTTACTTAAAAGATCTAAACCAGTTAAACCTCTACCAAAATGCTTAAATGGTGCCGTTCCGCTGAACAAAATGGCATCCAGAGCAAAAAAAAAAAAAAAAATCTTTAAACAACATCTCCTAGGCCAAAGGCCCCCTTTACCAAAATTGCTAAAACGATTTTGCTCTGCTGAACAAAATGGCCACCAGAGCTAAAAATAGAAAAACCTTTAAAAACATCTCATAGGCCTATGGCCTGATTTCAAAATATTTTGGCAGACATGTTTCTCTGATCAAGTCATATTCTCCTTGAGTGCTTTGATACTCAGGTAAGCGATATAGGGCCATAATGGAAGGCTGAAAACAGAAGGCTCTTTGAAATGAAATGCCATACAAACAGGAGCTGAATTCCACCTACAGCCAGACCTAAACCTGTGATCTTGTGATTTGCAATTAGGGCCCAGTTGTTCAAAGCGTCGTTAGCTTAATGAGCTCGTTAAGAGTCATTTTGTTAACTGTTTTAGCAGATTCAATTTACAATATTCTGATATTTTTTGCTGAAAAAATGTGAGTAGCTTTTGCACTGCAAAAGCTACTCACATGTTTTCAGCAAAAAATTTCTGCATATTTGCGTATCGCTCGATGTAAATTTTAACGAATTGTTAACTAACAATGTCGTTATATTTGAACAACTGGGCCCAGGATGCTAACACAACTGCAGATCACATGATTCCAGGCTGGATACTTCACACTTCAATGAGGGAGCCAAGCTGAAATTCTTTCCTCCTTCCTCAAAGGGAGACCACTCCACAGTGAGCATTACCTTCCTGTTCTCAAAGGGATCCACTCTTTTAAGTATGAATCGAAAAAGTTCTTCAGAGAAATATCAGGGCCCAGTTTTTCAAAATTAATGATGTCATTAGTTAACGTATAGTTAAAACTACGTCATTTGTTTGTTTGTTTGTGTTGAGGTTTTACGGCCCAGTCAACCCAATGGGGTCATGTCGAGCACGGTCAGTTTACCTAACCACACGTTTAGGCAGGCTTAGTCCTCTAAGCGGTTAACCAGTATTGTGCGCATTCTTTCGCCAGAAACTGACAACTGCCCTTCTTGAATCAGCGGAACGGAAGAAAATGACAGTAGAAAATATTTCATGATCAATCTCCACGAAAGAATGTTGCCGACATCAGCGGGGGTTGAACCCGCGACCTGCTGGTCTCCAGTCGGACGGCGCATCCAACTGAGCCACCGAGGCCAAAACTTCCGTCATTAAATATGGCATATACGCTAATATTTTTGCCGAAAAAATGTGAAAAGCTACTTTAATACATTTTTTCAGCAAAATTACCTGTGAATTAGATACTGTACTTACTAGAACAGTTGATATTTTGACCACTTACAAGCTCGTTAAGCTAACAATGCTTTGAACAACTGGATCTAGTAGTACTAGTCATTGCTCCAGATAAGGCACTTTTTCCAACTGAAAAGTAATGATATTCTTATTTCTCACAACAATATATGTTGTTGGTATTCATCAGAAGCGCTTCACTGAGGCACTTCTTATGAGTACCATGAACATATGGAGTAACAAGAGGCCCACGGGCCACGGTTTGCTCCCCTGAGTGACATAGCCACTGCAGACATGCAGATGTTATGCAACATTTTTCCAATCCTGTCATCGCAACTAATGAAAATATCATCATTTGAGCAGTTCTTAGTTTTGAAGAAGAATATATGGGCCTGACAGTCAATGGAGCATGATCATTTGAATAAACTATCAATCACATTTCAACAGAAGGATCAATCTGAAATTTGGTGGAAATTGGCTGAGTGGTTTCTGAAGAATCATGATTTTATACATGTAAACAGCACAGTGGCAGGGAAATATTATAAATATAAACCAGATGATGGCGATCTTAGATTTCCAATCAGAACAATTTTAACTACTGTTGATCTACAAGTCACTTCGATACTTTCAATATAAATGTATATTGCCCACACAAATAGGGAAGCAAATTTGACTTTGGAGGCAAAAAGGTCAAATGTCAACATAGAACCATCATTTTAGCAATTTTGGTAGATCTCCTGTCCCCCGTAATTTGTGCAAAGATTAGAACCCAGGGCTTATTTGGTTATGGAGAAGAAGATTTTTAAAGGTTTTTACCATATATGGGCATGGCAGCCATTTTGATCAATGGACCATACCCATTTTAGCAATCTTTCATTCTCCTGCCCAAGGAGGCTCCGCATGAAATTTGAGCAACACTGGCCCGGAGGCTTCAGAGGAAAAGCCATTTGAAATTATCAGCATTTTTTTCATACAAATGTATGGGGCCCATAGAAATGCATACAGAAGCAAACTTGACCTCGCCATAAAAAGGTTAAATGTCCATGTATGACAATTATTTTAGCAACTTTGGTAGACCGCCCGTTCCAGATGATAGATGCAAAGATTCAGCCACAAGCCATCCTCGGTTTTGGAAAATTAAGATATTTAAAAGTTTTTTCCCATGCAAATGCATAAGGAAGCAAACTTGACCTTGCCGTAAAAAGGTCAAATGTCAATGTATGACCATTATTTTAGCAACTTTGGTAGACGCCCTGTCCCGGATAATTTATGCAAACATTCAGCCCCAAAGCATCCTCGGTTCTAGAGAGGATTTATAAAGGTTTTTACTATATATGGGCATGGCGCCCATCTTGGTCAATGAACCGTGACCATTTTAGCAATCTTTTGTTCCCCCTACCTAAGGAGGCTCCATATGAAATTTGAGCAAAATTGGCGCAGAGGCTCCAGAGGAGAAGTTGTTTGAAATTCTGAACATTTTTCCCATACAAATGCATAAGGAAGCAAAATTTACCTTACGGTAAAAAGGTCAAATGTCAATGTACGACCATTATTTTAGCAATTTTGGTAGCTCAATTGACAATTTTTTTAGCATTATTGGTAGACCTCCCGTCCCCGATGATTCCTGCAAAGGTTCAGCCCCAAGGCATTCTCTGTTCTGGTAGAGAAGATTTTTAAAGGTTTTTACCATATATGGGCATGGCGGCCATCTTGATCAACGGACCGCGACCATTTTAGCAACTTTTCGTTCCCCCACCCTAAGGAGGCTCCATATGAAATTTGAGCAAAACTGGCCCAGAGGCTCCAGAGGAGAAGTTGTTTGAAATTCTGAACATTTTTCCCATACAAATGCGTAAGGAAGCAAAATTGACCTTACGGTAAAAAGGTCAAATGTCAATGTACGACCATTATTTTAGCAATTTTGGTAGCTCTCCTGTTCCCAAAGATATATGCAAAGATTCAGCCATAAGGCATGCTCGGTTTTGGAGAAGAAGATTTTTAAAGGTTTTTCCCATACAAATGCATAGGGAAGCAAACTTGACCTTGCCGTAAAAAGGTCAAACGTCAACGTACGACAATTCTTTTAGCAATTTTGGTAGACCTCCGGTCCCCGATTATTCCTGCAAAGGTTCAACCCCAAGGCATTCTCTGTTCTGGAGGAGAAGATTTTTAAAGGTTTTTACTATATATGGGCGTGGCGGCCAACTTGGTCAATGGACCACGACCATTTTAGCAATTTTTTGTTCCCCCACCCTAAGGAGGCTCCATATGAAATTTGAGCAAAATTGGCTCAGCGGTTTCAGAGGAGAAGTCGTTTGAAAATGTTAACGGACGGACGGACGGACGAAAAGTGACAACAATAGCTCATCCTGAGCAGAGCTCAGGTGAGCTAATAAGAAAAGTCTTGTGGTTATTCCCTCTTAATAGGAGCTATGGATCACTAATTAGATTTTAATGAAAATTTAGTTGATTTTATTGGTTTAAATGCAACAACTGTTCAATTTTTTTGCGGACATTTCAAGTGAATATATTCCAGTCAAAAGAAAAAACATATCAGATGCTACCATATTTCGACAAATATTGGGACAACTAAACTCCTTGTGAAATGCTGCATCTGATCTGGGTTTTCTGTTTGTTCTGGCCTGCCTATCTTAAAACTTAGGATTATTACGGTATTCTCAGATAGACTGTTGCTTTATGAGTTTGTATACCAAACAGTCAATTTTTTAAATTACTTTTTCCTATGGCAAAAGATCTGTTCCCAGGAGAGTTCTGGGAATATTTCTTGAATACAAAACACAAAATACATTTTTTTCTTTTATTAATACACTTTCCATCTTTTTCTTGATGAATCTTTGAGACAATGCAAAAACCACAAACCTCCCAACTCAGAGGGGTACCCCGATAAACAGTTTCCTTACTTCTCCATGAAAACGTTATAAGCACTTTAGAACTGCTTTGTCAGAACACACAACCGGTTATATGTGGAGAAATAAGAAAAAACAAGAGGCCCACGGGCCAAGGTTCGCTCACCTGAGTGACATAGCCACTGCAGACATGCAGATGTTATGCAACATTTTTCCAATCCTATCATCGCAACTAATGAAAATATCATCATTTGAGCAGTTCTTAGTTTTGAAGAAGAATATATGGGCCTGACAGTCAATGGAGCATGATCATTTGAATAAACTATCAACCACATTCCAACAGAAGGATCAATGTGAAATTTGGTGGAAAGTGGCTAAGTGGTTTCTGAAGAATCATGATTTTATACATGTAAACAGCACAGTGGCAGGGAAATACTATAAACTATAAATATAAACCAGATGATGGCCATCTTAGATTTCCAATCAGAACAATTTTAACTACTGTTGATCTACAAGTCACTTCGATACTTTCAATATAAATGTATATGGCCCATACAAATGGGGAAGTAAATTTGACCTTGGAGGTAAAAAGGTCAAATGTCAACACAGAACCATCATTCTAGCAATTTTGGTAGATCTCCTGTCCCCCATAATTTGTGCAAAGATTAGGACCCAGGGCTTATTTGGTTATGGAGAAGAAGATTTTTAAAGGTTTTTACCATATATGGGTATGGCAGCCATTTTGATCAATGGACCATACCCATTTTAGCAATCTTTCATTCTCCTGCCCACGGAGGCTCTGCATGAAATTTGAGCAACACTGGCCTGGAGGCTTCAGAGGAAAAGCCATTTGAAATTATCAACATTTTTTCCATACAAATATATGGGGCCCATACAAATGCATACAGAAGCAAACTTGACCTCGCCGTAAAAAGGTTAAATGTATATGTATGACAATTATTTTAGCAACTTTGGTAGACCGCCCGTTCCAGATGATATATGCAAAGATTCAGCCACAAGCCATCCTCGGTTTTGGAGAATAAGATTTTTAAAAGTTTTTTCCCATACAAATGCATAAGGAAGCAAACTTGACCTTGCCGTAAAAAGGTCAACTGTCAATGTATGACCATTATTTTAGCAACTTTGGAAGACCCCCTGTCCCCGATGACTTATGCAAACATTCAGCCCCAAAGCATCCTCGATTCTAGAGAAGAAGATTTTTAAAGGTTTTTACCATATATGGGCATGGCGGCCATCTTGGTCAACGAACCGTGACCATTTTAGCAATCTTTTGTTTCCCCTACCTAAGGAGGCTCCATATGAAATTTGAGCAAAATTGGCCCAGAGGCTCCAGAGGAGAAGTTGTTTGAAATTCTGAACATTTTTCCCATACAAATGCATAATGTAGCAAAATTGACCTTACCGAAAGAAGGTCAAATGTCAATGTACGACCATTATTTTAGCAATTTTGGTAGCCCTCCTGTTCCTGAAGATATATGCAAAGATTCAGCCATAATGCATGCTCGGTTTTGGAGAAGATTTTTAAAGGTTTTTCCCATATAAATGCATAGGGAAGCAAACTTGACCTTGCCGTAAAAAGGTCAAACGTCAATGTACAACAATTCCTTTAGCTATTTTGGTAGACCTCCTGTCCCCGATGATTCCTGCAAAGGTTCAGCCCCAAGGCATTCTCGGTTCTGGAGGAGAAGATTTTTAAAGGCTTTTACCATATATGGGCGTGGCGGCCACCTTGGTCAACGGACCGCGACCATTTTAGCAATTTTTCGTTCCCCCACCCTAAGGAGGCTCCATATGAAATTTGAGCAAAATTGGCTCAGCGGCTTCAGAGGAGAAGTCGTTTGAAAATGTTAACGGACGGACGAACAACGGACGAAAAGTGATCACAATAGCTCATCCTGAGCAGAGCTCAGGTGAGCTAAAAAGTATCAATACTTTTGATAAAATGTTTTTATTGTAAGCCTCGTTTACACAGACAAAGATCCCTTGTCACACAAAATATGCCAAAGAAACTGTAACAAATACTTTACATTCACACAATATCAAATATTTATCACAGAAAATGTGATATGATGAAAGTTGTCACTAAGCCTGCCCAGGAAAAGTTAGGATACGACAACTGACCTGCTTGACATGACTCTAAAATCTCAACTCGGTCACAATCACACAAATATGACAAAGAACTGTAGCATTTTTTTTTTTTTTTTTTGCTTAGTTTTCTTGAAGGGAATGAATGCACTTGGGTATTTATGTCTAGGGGGGTCTAAACTCAAAGGTTTGCTCCAAAGGGGAGCAAATTTCTTCCTTTAAGCTTAGACCCTCCTCAGAAGCGTCTTGGTGTGCAGGAAAGATAATAGAACGACATAAATGTTGTGTCCCTTGTACAGAATGGTGGAAGTCTCTGAAGTACATCCTACCCCCTTAAACAAACCTGCTTTTGTAACGAAACAGTCTGTGGAAACAAGACCATACATGTATCTGGCAATATATGAAAATATCCACTATGTGAAAGCTGTACAGACTGATCAAAATCTTCATTGATACCAGTGACCCATACACTTCATGGTTTAACTGTACTGTGCATATTGATCAGACTAGTACAGCTGTCTCTGGGTTCAATGACTTCACTATATATAAGAAAATATAATTCGTTTGCTTAGTTAAACCTCATTTCATTGTATATATCTTTTTCATATGTACAAATTAACAATGACTATACCCACAGGAAAACAATACAATCTGACAATAAAAAAGACAACATTTTTTACAACAAATACTGGTATTTTTGATTATTCAGACTCTGTAATTCCTATAACCATTTTCCAAGTATTGTAATTCCTATAATATTTTTCCATCCTTGCTCTTAACCCATTAAAGACTGGAGACCCCTAAATGTGTAACTGGCAAACAGTGCAGACAGATCAGTAACCTCAGAACGCAGCATCTGATCGGGGTCTCCACTATTTGCAAAAAGTTTAGGAATATCTACAACATATAGCCTGACATACCTAAAATTGAAAATGGACTCTTCCAATATATATAAATATATAGTATAGAAGAGTTTATGAGAAGAGTTTTAAACTCGAACAATTTAGACCAACGCTCCAAATTCTGTAACTTACACACTGGACGACTATTTGTATGCACGGTGTCTGTGTCTGGGCGAGGTGACCTAGTTATGAATTATAACTAGACGCCGTTTCAAGCCAAATCAGTAGTCCAGTAAAACTAATCCAGATTTATCTGGCGCTGCCTCTATGTGACTCAGTTGCCTGGCAGCGTTAAAAATCTGTAAACTGTAACTGTAACTGAGTTTATGCAGTCTTTAGTGGGTTAAATTTTAACAAGTCCATTTATTTGCTTGTATTTTGTCTAAAACCTACTGGCTGAATGACAAACAATACACACCCAGATCAAACTGCTCCTTTAGGAGCAGTTTGATCTGGGTCTGCACTGTTTGCTCAGGCATACCTGTCCAAACTAGAGCTGGTGTTTGTAAAACACTATGCCCCCAACTGCCTGACTCTAACACTGTTTGACTCCAACACTGCTTAGCCATGACAGTAACAACAGTACAAATATATGATTTCAATGTTATTTTATCAAAGGGAAATAACTCTAAAATAGGAGATGATTGGGATAAGAAAA
Organism: Anodontia alba; assembly: GCA_964016985.1. Lineage (NCBI taxonomy): Eukaryota > Metazoa > Mollusca > Bivalvia > Lucinida > Lucinidae > Anodontia > Anodontia alba. The sequence goes on from OZ024823.1 coordinate 33,902,409, forward strand.
AAATACGGATCACCTATTTTTTCATGAGGAATCAAAACATGAAATTTCAAAACATTAGCATACATGGTTCTAAACTTATGCTATACCGGTACACAATAAAGCAACGACATTAAATGGCCCGAAATTGCGAAGGGCCATAACTCCAACACTTCATTTAATTGGTTCAAAATTTATTCAGGTGATCTCCTCCTCAATCCCAATCAGTATACCAAATATCATGGCTCTAGCTTAAATACTTTTTGAGATATCTTGCTGAAAAAGTCAAAATGCCTAGAACTACAAAGGGCCATAACTACATCAATTTTTCATGGAATTCCCTAAAAAACAAACCAGGTAATCTCCACATCATCCCCAATCAGCATATAATATTTCAAGACCCTAGCTTAAGTGCTTTTCGAGAAATATTGCTGACAAGGTCAAAATGAGCAGAACTGCAAAGGGCCGTAACTTTATCAATATTTTCATGGAATTCTCTCAAAATATAATCGGGTAATGTACACATCATTCCCACTCACTGTATCGAATTTCAAGAACCCAGCTTAAATACTTTTCAAGATATCTTGCTCACAAGATTTAATTCTGATTTTTTTCAAAGGAGCATAACTTTAAATAAACATGCTAGACAAGAAACAAAATACGGGTCGGCTATTTTTTCATTGGGAACCCAAATATAAAATTTCAAAACCCTAGCGTGCAGGGTTCTTAAGATATGGCATGCACAAAAAAAGCTTGATGAACGGACAAACAGTCGGATGGACAAATGAAGACAAAATAATATGCCCCATCAATTTCATTCGAAACTGGGGGCATAATCAGGTCATCTACTCATCGCTACCAATCTATTCATCAAGTTTCAAGGCTCCAGCTTCAATAGTTTTTGAGATATTTTGTTCACAAGGGAAACATGCCCAAATTTACAAAGGGCCATTACTTATGAAATATTTTTCAGAATTTACAAAAAAATTAATCAGGTCATCTACCCATCATTACAATTCAATTCACCAAGTTTCAAGTCTCTAGCTCTAATAGTTTTTGAGATATTTTGCTGACAAGATAAAAATGCCCAAAATAACAAAGGGCCATAACTCAAGAAGTATATTTCAAAATTTCTTCAAAAGTTAATCAGGTTGTCTACTCATCACTACCAGTCTATTCATCAAGTGTCAAGGCTCTAGTTCCAACAGTTTTTGAGATATTTTGCTGACAAGTTAAAAATGCCCTAAATTACAAAGGGCCATAACTCATGAAGTGTTTTTCAGAATTTCTTCAAAAGTTAATCAGGTCATCTACACATCACTACAAATCCATTTACTAAGTTTCAAGGCTCAAGCTCTAACAGTTTTTGAGATATTTTGCTGACAAGGTAAAAATGCCCAAAATTACAAAGGGCCATAACTCAAAGGCATTTTTCAAAATTTCTTCAAAAGTTAATCAGGTTGTCTACTCATCACTACCAGTCTATTCATGAAGTTTCAAGGCTCTAGCTCCAACGGTTTTTGAGATATTTTGCTGACAAGATGAAAATGCCCAAAATTACAAAGGGCCATAACTCATGAAGTATTTTTCAGAATTTCTTCAAAAGTTAATCAGGTCATCTACTCATCACTACAAATCCATTTACTAAGTTTCAAGGCTCTAGCTCTAACAGTTTTTGAGATATTTTGCTGACAAGGTAAAATTGCCCAAAATTACAAAGGGCCATAACTCAAGAAGTGTTTTTCAAAATTTCTTCAAAAGTTAATCAGGTTGTCTACTCATCACTACCAGTCTATTCATCAAGTTTCAAGGCTCTAGCTTTAATAGTTTTTGAGATATTTTGCTGACAAGATTGCATCCATATTTTTTCAAAGGGCCATAACTCAGAAAAGGGGCATAATCCTGTCAAGAAAAAAAATACGTGTCAGCTATTTTTTCATGAGGAATCCATATATGAAATTTCAAAACAGTAGCATTCACGGTTTTAAAGTTATGCTATGCATCAAAAAGCGTGACGAACGGACGGACGGACGGACGGACGGACGGAAGGAAGGACGGACGGACGGACGAACAACCCAGAAGCAATATGCCCCTCCAACTTCTTTGAAGTTGGGGGCATAATTAATGTACAAATATGGTAGATGGTTTTGCCTTGGTTCTCTTTATTTCATTACATGCACCGCATTTACCTTAACCCTTAAAGCGCCAAGAAAAACTGCATCTGAAAATGTCGTCTGTTTATGTCGTCTGCTAAATATTCTTGCAGATTTTTCCAACCTATTTTTGCATACAGGCAAACAGTGTGGACCCTGATCAGACTGCTCCTAAGGAGCAGCAGTCTGATCTGGGTCCGCACTGTTTGCAGAAATGACTTTTAAAGTAACCGGCAGAAGACAAAGCAGACGACAATAGTTGTGACTGGCGCTTTAAGGGTTAATTATTCAGACACCGTAACTCCTTAACCATTCACAATCTCAAATTTGAAAAATTCCATTTTACTCTTGTTAAGGTGTCTAAAACTCACTAGATGAGTGGCAAACAGTACAGACCCTGATTAGGTTCTGTGTTTTCTGATCTGGGTCTATAGTGTTTAGTCAGGCCTGTCTGTCCCAATAATTAGCAAATATGCTACATGTATATCTCATATGTACAGTGATTCAATTCACACAAAACACTCTCACAGCAATGATACTGTCTTCAGTGAAAGTTATATGGTTAAAATCTTGTATTGTAGATATCAGATAAGGCACTTTTTTTCATCTGAAATTTTCTTATTTCCTCATGAAAATGTTTTTGATACGCATTAAAAGCACCTCCCTGAGGCCCTTCTAATGAGTACCCACAAATGTTTTCATGGAGGAATAAGACAAGAATTCCGCGGAAGGCGTCATCGCACCTGCTGGCGCAAAAGTCAAGGAGCCACAATCAGAATGTGGTTATTAAATAAGTTTATTTCATTCTTAGCAGTGCTTACTTGGAAAACTGGGTTGAAAAAAATGTAGACAAAGTGCCTAGTGGGGCACATATATTCCAGGCCAGTCCCATTCCCTCTAATGGCTATATCTTCAGCACTGACTTTTCGTATCATACAGCCCAATGATAATGGAACATTGATGTAAAATGTGTAAAAGTCATTGGAGCATGAAATATAGGTCAAGGGCACGGGTCAATATATATATGTGTGTGTGTGTCTGTGTCTGTGTGTGAGAATTTATATCAACATATGGGCCAAAGAATGTACCTGGCTGACAATTAGAAGTGGGTGTGGCGTCAATTTATTCAACAGGACAAGGGTTAACATAGGCAGATACCTTTAAGTAGAGATATTGATGTTAGTGATAATAACAGTCAACAGTATGGGAAAAGCAAGCAGCTTCTGCATCACCACTCTAGAGACCACAAGGGTGAGAACAGTCTCTAATAATCAATCCTGAAATCTAAAAATTCAGTCCAAAAACTACTGTTTTTCTTATTTCTCAAAAAAAACATGTTGTGGGTACTCATTAGAATCCCCTCGTCGAGGCTCTTCTAATGAGTACCCACAATATATGTATTTATTGAGAAATATGAAAATTATTATGTGGATACCCCCTCTTATCAGACTCTGGAGCTGTGAAAGAAAATTTTGGATTGGAAAAAAAAAGGAAGAAAGTTTTGGATTATCAAATGTTAAGCTAATGATGCTTAGAACAGTTGCACTGGCTATCCACAGGCAGCCCATAAAAAGACACTGATCTACGCAGGCTGATTACAGTCTATGTTGAGTATGTATGTCATAAGGTTCATTTTACCACTGTAGGTTACACACAGACTACCAGGTAGTTCATATCTCTCTTGTTCTGATATTGTGATTGTGAACAGTTGATGCCCAACTAGACAAAGTGCCCTGTGGGGGGCATGTATATCCCAGACCAGTGCTATCACCCCTTTTAAAGAGGGCAAAGTATGTAGCTTTGCCTCTGGAGACTGCACCTGTGCATGGATCATGTTAAATAAAACTTTAGACCTTTGATTGTGTTGGGGTTTAACGACACGTCAACCCTTGAGGGTCATTTTGTGTCGTCTCCCAGAGAAAGGGAGAAAAGAGATAGAAGAGAGAGTAGAGGAGATGAAAGAGAGGGACAGGGAAGAAAGAGGAACAGGAATGAAAGTGAAGAAACAGAAGAAATAAAAACATTCCCCCTCTACCCTTACCCACTACAAGGATAGCAGGCCTTGCCCAACTGTAAGCCAATATCAGTTGGACGCCCCGGTGATCTAAGATACACAGAACCTTCGCACCACCCGACCACCCCCAAACTTTAGACCTATAACTATTTCTATATACGGGGATACAGTCTAAGCTTTTTGACAGGCACCCAGGGCCCATTTGTTCAAAGCTAACGACATCGTTAGTTAACGATTCGTTAAAATTTACATCAAGTGGTACGCAAATATGCTGAAATTTTTTGCTGAAAAAATGTGAGTAGCTTTTACAGTGCAAAAGCTACCCACATTTTTTCAGCAAAAAATATCAGAATATTGTATATTGAATGTTAAAACAGTTAACGAAATGACCCTTAACGAGCTCGTTAAGCTACCGACGCTTTGAACAACTGGGCAGAAATCTAGATTTTAAATTAATAAGTATTTTCATCAAAAACTTAGGGGCCCAGGCTAAAATTTAGGCACTGGACCACTGGGTGTCTGTTAGTCTGTATCTCTGGTATACATACCAGTGAAATCAGTGTCTTTATAAGCAAATAATTTGACATTTGAATGAAAATTCTAAGTCTGTTACCTTGGCCTCAAAACCATGCCCTAATGTGGGGATGGCACTGGGAAAAACCTTAGACATATAAATACTGTCATGCCATATATTAAAATCCATCTCAAAGGGTTTGGTAATAGCTATGTAAACTATGTAAAAGGTTTGATTTTTATATGAAAATTCTAAGTACATAACCCTGATTTTTAGGCCACACCTAGGGATGTTGTTGAGTAAAACATTATATATATATATTCTTTGTATGTCAAGGGTATTATGACCTTCAGAATATTTAACAACTATGGGAGACAACTCATCCAGAATGGAGTCAGTTAGGGTTGTCATTCTTGTATGTGACATGCCATATTGGTGAAGAACTAATGAAAATATCTTAAAGGGTTTTAGAGTAACAGCCTGCATAAGCTTTAACACCTAAGTGAAATAACTATAGAATGTCAGAGTTGTCATTCTTGTATGTGACACACCTACTCAATGTAACGTACATATTGGTGAGGTATCATAGAAATATCTTAAAGGGTTATAGATTTAAGGCCAGCACAGGATTAAACAACTAAAAGAGATAACTCCAGAACGGAGTCAGTTAGTTTAATGACTCCCGAAGGGACTCAGCATTGTAATTTTTGTACATAACATTCTCTACATATTGGTAAAATATCATGAAAATATCTGAAAGGGTTTTAGAGATATGGCCTGCACAAGATTTAACAACTAATGGAAATAACTCCAGAATGTCAGAGTTGTCATTCTTGTATGCAACACGCCTTTTCAGTGTCCTCTAATTATTGGTGAAGTATCACGAAAATATCTTAAAGGCTTTTATAAAGTTATGGTCTGCACAAAATTTTACAATTTTGGGAGACTAAGGGAGATAACTCCTGAACCAAGTCAGAGTTGTCATTCTTGTACGCAGCACTCCTACCATATGCCCTCTACAACGTGACAAAGTTTCATGAAAATGGCTCAAAGTGTATCGGAGTTATGGGCTGCACAATAATGCGTCTACAGACAGACTAAGGGACAGATGGATGGACGCCATGCTGATTGCTATATCCCCTGAGCCTATCAGCTGGGGAGTAAAGAAATTTAACAATAGGTCTTGATGATATAGGTATATGAATTTAAATGCTAAAATTTTTACTTTTATATTAAAATTCTGTGACCTTGACCTCAAGGTCACACCCAGGGGTGGGGATCGTGCTGAGTAAAACTTTAGACCTATATCTACCATCATGTCAAATATAAATGAAATTCCTCAAAGGGTATAGCTATATAAACTTTAACACAAAAATTTTGACTTTTAATGAAAATTCTAAGTCTGTAACCTTGACCCCAAGTTGACCCCCCTGGGTGGGGATGGTGCTGATAAAAACTTTAGCCCTATATCTACCATCAGGCCAAATATGAATGAAATCCATCAAAGAGTCTTCAAAATATGAGGTCTTATAAATTTTAATGCAAAAACTTTGACCCTACGAGCAAACTAAAGTACATGTAGGAACACAAGAACAAACAAAAAACGAATGAACTAACGAACAAATGGAAAAAGTGAAAACTATATACCCCAACATACTATGTTGGGGGCATAAAGATGAGTTCAACAGTTTACATTTTCACTTTTCACATTAAGGTATGTGCTGCAGTCCCAATTTCAAAAAGAGGAAATATACAGAACGTGATAAATAAGAAAAACTTGTTTTTTCAACAAAACATATCTTGTAGGTACTCATGGGACTTGCCTCACTGAGCAAATGCCTATAAGTATTCACAAACTATATTTTGACACTAATACAAAAAAAAAAAATGATCCATTTCCTCCTTTTGTTTAGTCTGGAGCCATTATAACTGAGCCATTTATTTTCAGATTTCAATTCAAGCCTTGAAAATCATTTCATTTGAACAAGTTAAACCTTTTAACATTAAACAACTAAAACATAGTGTGTATGAGCAATCTGCAGCTTATGATTTGATCTGCAAGTCTCTACTTTAAGGAAAACACATCAAATAATAAGTAATCAAAAAATAAAGACCCCGTTAAGTGGAGCAGTTTGGAGAAAAAATTATGAAAATCAGTTGAAAAATAAGAAAGATATTGGGTTTTGAAATTCTAGAAAATGCTGTCATGGAAGTTGTCATTTTTGTAATAGTTAGTGACCTTATAACCACATAATTAAAAAGGCCCACTTCCAATGTTCAGCCAATCAGATTACTTGATCCAGGTGGTTGATATAAATTAACATACATAATGACAGTGCAGATCCAGATCAGTTGGCTTCTTCAGAAAGCCAACTGATCTGGATCAACACTGTTTGCAAAAGCAGCGTATATCTGAGTTCAGCAGGACAAGGGTTAGTTAAATATTCAAACTGGCAGGGTTTATGTTCAGTTATAAAAATATAAACTGCAATATCTTTCTTATTTGTTAACTGATTTTGATCAAATAAGCACCAAGATGCTTGTCTTCTAAGGCTGGATACTTTAAGGCATACATTGCATTTAGTGGGCCTTTCACTTTAATAAGCTATCTGCTATTTTACATTTGATAAACTTTATCCTAAATCTACAATATACATTATTTACAATACAATTTTATGAAAAGGCGCAACAAATAAGAAGATTTACAACATACACATGATTAGCAATACATTTTCTGCAAACTACAACATGTATATCTGATTCTTACATAAATAAAGCCTGTTAAACATTTCAGAATACATTTTGCAATATTTTTCCCAAGAAGGTAACATTTGACCATCATGGAAAATTTTGTTTTAGAAGACAATTTTACATCAACTGTCAAATTCAACTTTCAAGTAAATTAAGAAAAATCCCTCTAGGAGCAAATTTCTTTCCTTTAAGAGTAGGATCTACTCTTAAAGGAAAGAAATTTGCTCCCAGAGGAAAAAAAAATACTAGGCAATTTCCATTTCTGCAAAATTTGGTTCCATTTGCAAGATTGTGGCAAAACTTTCTACATGTATCCATTCACCTTAAGATATGACTTTTCCATACTTTGGAAATATTGTGATTACCTAAAACATTTGGACACCACAATTCCATGCCAGACTTCTAAAGTTTGACTGTATGCTTGACTAACTGGTGATACTAATTGATTGCTCCAGATTGGGACTACAGTTCTTGCTCTGAACAGCATGCCTGTCCAAATATTTAGGATAATAAAGATAGTCACTCTGACATATTATAGATTGTTTTCCTTGAAGCTGGCAACTCTGTTACCTTCTACATTGTTCTATCCAAATCTGATGAAAACATCAGTAATATACTGTTACTCTAATTTGGTATTCAAACCGTCTCCAAAAGGCATTTAATGTCATTCAAGAAGGACTTAACATTTGATTCAAATGTCTAGTTCATTCAAACTGAATGAAATATCAAGCCCTTTGGAAACGATGTAAATGAAATTATATAGACAATTTTCAGTGGAAAATTTAAAAAAAAAGAAAACAAAAATGAATGAAATGTCAAGCACTGTTGGAAATTCCATAGTGGCCCTTGTTTCATGTAAATCCATTCTGCATCAAGGTTAACCTTCCACACTTAATTCAAAATTTTCAATGTCCTCAATCTCTGAATTCATCTTCTCAATCCACTGTTCCTCTTTGGCAATCTAAAATATAACAAATCACAGACACAGTTGTCTACATTTGGACACATCCTGCTAACAAAAGGGTGATATATGTGAATCTAGTACAGTATGGCAAACAGTTTAGATCCTGATGAGATGGCTCATCATGAGCCATCTCATCTGGCTCTACACTGTTTGCAAAAGTATCGTCTATGTCTACAGGGCTGAAAGGATTATAGGGATTTGATAAAACTCCATCAACTTGTTTTTGCCTGCCTTCAAAAAATTTTTCTCTCAATTATTTTTTTTTTGTTTTAGTGGGTGCCTTTTCTGAAGGGAACTGGTGTGCAAGGAAGAAAACAGGAAGTCACAAAAGTTGTCTTTCTTGTGAAAAAATGGCAGAAATTCTACCAAGTGTACTGATTGATTGAGTTGGGGTTTAATGACATGTCAACCCTTGTGGGTCATTTTGTGCCGTCTCCCAGAGAAAGGAAGAAGAGAGATAGAAGAGATAGTAGAGGAGATGAAAGAGAGGGACAGGGAGAAAGCAAAATGAATGAAAATGAAGAAACAAAAGAAATAAAAACATTCCCCCTCTTCCGTTATCTGCGGCAAGATTAGCAGGCCTTGCCCAACTTAAGCCGGGCTTAGTTTGTAAAAGATTCTGTTATCAGTTGGATGCCCTGGTGATGTAAGATACAAGACACCTTTGCCTCACCCAACCACCCCTCTACCGAGTGTATCCAGTCCCCTTAATGTGTCATATAAAAACTTTGTTTATAGGGTTATGAAATAGTGATATACGGTAAATGTTTTAAAATTTCGAACACCAAAGTTTCTAACAAAATAATATATGCAAATAGTGTAGACCCAGATCTGACTGATCCTGAAGGACTGTCTGCCATTCCACTAGGTATTCTAAGAAAATGCTGCATAAAAAGCAAAATTTAGGCCAAAATAGTATGGTGTTGGAAATTTTAGGACATTTACCATAGTCATACTAACACATAGCTCCAGATAAGGAACTTTTTCCTACTGAAAAAAATGACATTTTTCTTATTTCTCCATGAAAACATATCCTGTGATGTGGCACTCATTAGATGAGCCTCACCTTGGCTGAGGCACTTCTAATGAGTACCCACAACATCTGTTTTTGTAGAGAAATAAGCAAAATAGTATGTCAATACCCTGGCTTATCTAGAGCTATCCTTTGATAACCCTACTTGTAATGAACTATGCTGTGTCCAAAACTGAGCTAGTACACAAAAAAGGGACCTTATGGTTTTCTAGTTTTTGATTCTTTAAATGAACATGCGCAGTCCCCAATTGCAGTCCCCAATTCGGGCTACAGACATGCATTGTTTTGCCTGAAGCTTCCTGAAGGTCTCTACTACATGTCTGTAAACAGCAAAGACTGCCGAGGCTGCGTTTATGTGCAGGCTGGCCTGAGCCTTTGCTGGTTGCCTATGTGATAAGTACCCTTTTCTCATGGGATGGCTTTATTGTGTTGTAAGGAAGTGTTATAAACAGGCAAATTTATAATTCTGTGATGATAAGGCTAAATAAAAAAATATGCGTGTTTAGGGTAACCCGATCCTACCTAATTTTCCTGATGAAACCTAGCAATTTTTTTCATGTTTTCTCAAAAAAAAAATAAACAAATAAAAAAAAAAAATGGTGGTATTGGGATAAAATATTCATGTTAAACATTCAGACAAGGAGGGCTGAGCAAACAGTGTAGACCCAGATCAAACTGCTCCTAAAGGAGCAGTCTGATCAGGGTCTACACTGTTCACCATTCTATCAGTACTTTTAGATACATCTAAGGATAGTCAAACAGACTTGGTAAAATTTTATGTGAATTCTGTGCAAAGTCCAAATATATTTGGTAATTACGGTATTATTCTTCATAAAACAATGTACAAAAAGAAAAAAAAAAAGAATCCCTGCCTACCCCACCTATTTTTTTCTAACATGTTACCCTAAACACACAATTTTTTTTTATTTGGCCTTATGATGATGATAGATTTGGTGTTTTACATCTCTTTCACATTATCTAAGTGAAGCTGTGGTGACAAATGGGAGATCTTGAAAGGCTCTGTGTAATGAAGCGCCATACAATCGGGAGTTATCTCTGCTTTTAGCGGAGTTCAAACGTAGGACCTCATGAGGCGAAGTCAGGCCATTATGGCGAATTATATCATTTTCTGTTTATGTTTACTGTCTTAAAACGGAATACTTTTCTGATATGTCAAAGTAAATTACCTGTGTTGATTTTGATTTTTATCCATTATATAAATCATTAAAATCATTTAAGGAAATAGTGCCAATTTATTTTTTAACCACATGAAAACGAGACTACCGTCCTTTCAACATCACTCACACTTTTTGCTTGATGTTTCATTTTAGTTGGAAATATTTTGTTCTGACTGACCATATCTAATAAACAACCATTTGTCCTTTTATGTTTCTGTGGTTTGTTCTCAAATATTTACTCAAAAATTAATTTTATAGCCAGATGGTCCAACCTATGCAATTTCTGTAGTAAAGTGACTTTTTAGGAAATTTTATCTAAGAATATATATATTTTTACTTTTCTTTGCTGATTTTTAAGTGATGTTTCATGACAATATTGTAAACTTTCTGAAAATTTGAACTTGTAGAACTTTAAAAACCTGCCTTCAATTTACCTCCCTACCGATTTCTGCATAATTTGCAGCCATTTATACTATGGGAAAAAATGACAACATTCAATTTTTTTTAAAAACTAATGACCAGATTAAAACTTTCTGTGAATAGGTAGTTACTAAAAATGGTTTTGCATCAAATTCTGGCAAAAGCTGTGTAAAGCACCAGGCAAAAAATGACTTTCCAAAAAATGTTCAGAGTACCGGTAGTTAAGGAGGAGTATTTGGTGATAATTCTGGGCTATTTTCTCCAGTTCTCCACAGAAACATATGTTGTGGTTAGTACTGGGTACTCATTAGATTCTAATAAGTACCTATAATAAAAGTTTTATGGAGAAATAAGAAAAATTAGCCCAGAATTATCGCCTAATATTCTTTAACAAGACTTCTGTGAAAAGGTTAAAAGTTCTCATGAAATGACTCAATCTCAACAAAGGCCCAAATGCTTTTACTTTACTCACTGAATATCGTCCTTTCTGGAACTTTTTCTTTGATCGCTTGTAGGATTTTTCTGTTGATCTATTCAAGCTTAGAGTATCTGGAAAATACATGAAATGGTATAGATAAATGAATAAATAGTATGACTAGTCCAGAATTTATATACTAGGCAAAAGTTCTAACTGGCCACCTACAATCTGTTTATTTATAGAGCTGCAATAAAGTGGAAACGTGTCTGTCATTTTTATAATTTAGATGTATTAGCATTAAAAAACAAAAAGTTTTACAGCAAACTAGAATTTTCACTTCTGTCTGTGGTAAGGCTGGTTTCAAAAGGCTTAGTTTGTAAAAGATTCTGTTTCAATTTTTTGTCACCTGTACATAATTATGAATAGTACAGCCTTCTCTTGTCAACCAGTGTGATAATACCAATACTGACTGGCTCTGTTACCCTGAACCAGATAAATTGTTTCTTTAAGTTGGTTTTAAGGCCCAGTCAACATTGTTTTGCTAGCCTCCTCCATGCCACCAGTGTGATAGTATCAATACTGACTCGCTCTGTTTACTAGAAATTTGTATGTTTGAGTTGGAATTTAACGGCCCAGTCAACACTATTATGGTGATGTTGCACTGGTCAGTTAACCTACTCACTTTTCCTGGGCAGGTGTACTCTTCTAAGTGGTTATACCAATACTGACTGGCTCTGTTAACCAGATAAATTCTTTGTTGCTTTTACGGCCCAGTCAACATTGTTTTGCTAACCTCATTCATGCCATCAGTGTGATAATATCAATACTGACTCGCTCTGTTTTCTAGAAATTTGTATGTTTGAGTTGGAATTTAATGGCCTAGTCAACACTATTAAGGTGATGCTGCACTGGTCAGTTAACCAACTCACTTTTCCTGGGCAGGTGTACTCTTCTAAGTGGTTAGCCAGTACTTACAAAGTGCACATACTTGTGCCAGTAATTGACAACTGCTCTTCTTGAATTAGCGGAAAGGGGAGAATGCTCAGTCACTTTATATATGTATTTTCAAATGTATTAGCATTAAAAGACAAAAAGTTTGACAGCAAACTGGAAATTATACATGTACTACTGTCTCTGGTAAGGCTAGTTTCAAAATGCTCAGTTTGTAAATGTTTCTGTTTCAGTTATTTGACTGTCATCGGTGCATAAGATGCAGTACCTTGATTGATTGATTTGGAATTTAACGGCCCAGTCAACACATTTATTAACCCATTGTAGTCGGGAAACCCCTAAAAGGGTAATTGGCAAACAGTGCAGACCCAGATCAGACGCTGCAGAATGCGGCGTCTGATCAGGGTCTTCACTGTTTACAGATAGTTTAACCATTTTTCTTTCGGAATATCTAAATCTCATAGCCGGACTTACCTAAAATTGAAATTGGACTCTTCCAATATATAGTGTGGGAGAGTCTATTCAGTATACAATGGGTTAAAGTTAAATGTTGAGCCAGTCAGCTAATCTAATCATACTTTTCCTGGACAGGCTTATTGGTAGTCCTCTAAGCAGTTATTAAACCAGTACTTTGTGCACATACTTTTACCAGTAACTGAAAACTGCCCTTCTTGAATTAGTGGAAGGGGGAGAAAGACCATAGGAATTATTTCACGATCAATCTCCACAAAAGTTATACATGTATGTGGCCAAGCTGGAATTTGAACTTGCAACCCCACCCCTGGATCTGTAGTCAGACATGCTTCCCCTCTATTCCACAGTGTGATAATGCCAATATTGACTGGCTCTGTTAATCAGATAAAACAGTGTTCATAGAGCCTTTTACCAACAAATACTGATATTTTATTATTTGTTCACGAAAATATATTGTAGCTACTCATTTGAAGCGCCTCATAGAGGCACTTCTTATTAGTACCCACAACATAATTCTTCATGGAGAAATAAGAAAAATATATATGGATACCCCATTTTATCTGGAGTTATGAATGTTCATTGATGATAAGTGTCTAGACTTAGCCCTATCACACTTCATATTTACGCCTGCTTATTATTTTCCTCACCGTGACCTTCAATTCAAAACAATGTCAATGTCATATGGTTGTCTAATCTATTACTGTGCTTAGACATTTCCTTAACAAACAAGAGCTGTCGGAGGACAGCGAGCTCGCCTGCTGGGTACATTTTATATTGTAACATTTTTATCATTAAGCCATATAATATAGGTCACACTGACCTAGATGTATTTGTATGTAAATCATTTTGTCACTTAGATATAATAATCCAGGTATGACAATTCTCCATGAAATAGTAATAAAAATAAAAGGCAAAATCACTGAAGCATGAAATATAGGTCACAATGACCTAGATATAGTAAGTGGTCATTCATTGGGTCACATGGAACTAATATCCCAGGTGTGACATTTATCCAACAAATATTCAAGATATAAGGCAAAATCACTGAACCATGAAATATAGGTCACACCAACAGAGATATATTTTGATGTCAATAATCGGGTCACAAGGAACTAATATCCCAGGTGTGACATTTATCCAACAAATAGTATTCAAGATATAAGGCAAAATCACTGAACCATGAAATATAGGTCACAATGACCTAGATATAGTAAGTGGTCATTCATTGGGTCACATGGAAGTAATATCCCAGGTGTGACATTTATCCAACAAATAATATTCAAGATATAAGGCAAAATCACTGAACCATGTAATATAGGTCACACCAACAGAGATATATTTTGACGTCAATAATCGGGTCACAAGGAACTAATATCCCAGGTGTGACATTTATCCAACAAATAGTATTCAAGATATAAGGCAAAATCACTGAACCATGAAATATAGGTCACACCAACAGAGATATATTTTGACGTCAAATAATCAGGTCACAAGGAACTAATATCCCAGGTGTGACATTTATCCAACAAATAGTATTCAAGATATAAGGCAAAATCACTGAACCATGAAATATAGGTCACAATGACCTAGATATAGTAAGTGGTCATTCATTGGGTCACATGGAAGTAATATCCCAGGTGTGACATTTATCCAACAAATAGTATTCAAGATATAAGGCAAAATCACTGAACGATGAAATATAGGTCACACCAACAGAGATATATTTTGACGTCAATAATCGGGTCACAAGGAACTAATATCCCAGGTGTGACATTTATCCAACAAATAGTATTCAAGCTATAAGGCAAAATCACTGAACCATGAAATATAGGTCACAATGACCTAGATATAGTAAGTGGTCATTCATTGGGTCACATGGAACTAATATCCCAGGTGTGACATTTATCCAACAAATAGTATTCAAGATATAAGGCAAAATCACTGAACCATGAAATATAGGTCACAATGACCTAGATATAGTAAGTGGTCATTCATTGGGTCACATGGAAGTAATATCCCAGGTGTGACATTTATCCAACAAATAGTATTCAAGATATAAGGCAAAATCACTGAACCATGAAATATAGGTCACAATGACCTAGATATAGTAAGTGGTCATTCATTGGGTCACATGGAAGTAATATCCCAGGTGTGACATTTATCCAACAAATAGTATTCAAGATATAAGGCAAAATCACTGAACCATGAAATATAGGTCACAATGACCTAGATATAGTAAGTGGTCATTCATTGGGTCACATGGAACTAATATCCCAGGTGTGACATTTATCCAACAAATAGTATTCAAGATATAAGGCAAAATCACTGAACCATGAAATATAGGTCACAATGACCTAGATATAGTAAGTGGTCATTCATTGGGCCACATGGAAGTAATATCCCAGGTGTGACATTTAACCAACAAAAAGTATTCAAGATATGGCAAAATCACTGAACCATGAAATATAGGTCACAATGACCTAGATATAGTAAGTGGTCATTCATTGGGTCACATGGAAGTAATATCCCAGGTGTGACATTTATCCAACAAATAGTATTCAAGATATAAGGCAAAATCACTGAACCATGAAATATAGGTCACAATGACCTAGATATAGTAAGTGGTCATTCATTGGGTCACATGGAACTAATATCCCAGGTGTGACATTTATCCAACAAATAGTATTCAAGATATAAGGCAAAATCACTGAACCATGAAATATAGGTCACAATGACCTAGATATAGTAAGTGGTCATTCATTGGGCCACATGGAAGTAATATCCCAGGTGTGACATTTAACCAACAAAAAGTATTCAAGATATGGCAAAATCACTGAACCATGAAATATAGGTCACAATGACCTAGATATAGTAAGTGGTCATTCATTGGGTCACATGGAAGTAATATCCCAGGTGTGACATTTATCCAACAAATAGTATTCAAGATATAAGGCAAAATCACTGGACCGTGAAATCTAGGTGACCTTGACCGTAAAATGTAGGTCACCATGACCTTCACTCTCTTACACTTAAACTGATGTCACATAGTTAGCTGATGTATAACCAGTTGTGTCTATAACCTGTAGGCATATAAGATTTTACAAATGTGTCCTAGATTTTGACCCCTAGCCCCACCCCAAGGCCCACCCTGAGGTATGAACCCAGGGGTATGTTCTTTTGGAATCTCAGAAGACTCGTCCAGGTACCCAAATTCTAAATATGAATGCTCTATGAGGAGTGAAAGTCAAGATATAAGAATTTGAAAAACTTTAACACAGTATTACAAAGGTGTCCTAGATTCTGACCCCTAGCCCCACCCAGGGGCATGAACCCAGGGGTTTATTCTCTTGGAATCTCAGAAGACCCTCCAAGGTACCTAAGTTCCAAATTTGATGCCTCTGTGAGGAGTGACTGTTGAGATATAAGCATTTGAAAAACTTTAACACAGTGTGACGGGAATGGGAACGCAAACGCAAACGCAAACGTGGACAACCGGGGTGACTACAATAGCTCTCCTTGTACTTCGTACAGGCGAGCTAAAAATGCATTAGAACACTAAATATAAGTGTGACCTAGATTTTGAATTCCTGCCCTCCATGTGGTCAGAATACATGGAATCAAAGATCCTCTCAGGCACCTATGTTCCAAATATGAATGCTTTTTGACAATTCATGCTAAGTTTATGGCCAACTCAACCCACTGGGGTCACATCGAGCGCCGTCAGTTTATCTAAGGGCAGGCTTAGGCCTCTAAGCAGTTATTAACCAGTATTATGCATATTCTGTCACCAGGCACACTTACAACTGCCCTTCTTGAATTAGCGGCAGGGAGAGAGTGACCGTAGAAAATATTTTATGATAAATCTCCACGAAAGACTGTTGCCCACCCAGTTTGTTTGCTTGTGTTCAGGTTTTACGGCCCAGTCAACCCAATGGGGTCATGTCAAGTGCTGTCAGTTTACCTAACCACATGTTTACTGGGCAGGCTTAGTCCTCTAAATGGTTAACCAGTATTGTGCACATTCTTTCGCCAGAAACTGACAACTGCCCTTCTTGAATCAGCGGAAGGGAGAGAATGACCGTAGAAAATATTTCATAATCAATCTCTAAGAAAGAATGTTGCTGACCTTGGCGGGGGTTGAACCCATGACCTCCCAGCCCAGTGGGGGGTCGAACCCGCAACCTCCTGGTCACCAGTCAGGTACACATCCAACTGAGCCACTGAGGCTGGCTATTTTGATAAGTGATGCCAAGATATAATTTGAAAAACTTGCATATATACATGTACTACTAACTAAGTGTGATGTAAACATAAACTACATGTAGAATAGCTCTCCTTCTACCTTGCACAGGCAAGCTAAAAAATATCATTTAATCATTTTATCATTACACGTCTGTGGAACCTTTTGGTTGCCCTGAAACCAAAATAAATAAGATTTAACTCAGATTTAGTAACTAACAACCTTTTTCTTTCACTATGAGTTATACTACTTTCTGTAAATATCACAGACTGCATGACCAAATCTTACCTTTTTTTTTCTTTCATTAGGAGATGAAACTGAATATGAATTGATCCTGATGAAGGTCTGAACTTAAACAGAGACACGTCTATCAAATAAAAAACAAGTCAATCTTAAGGTTATAACTGTTGTTGTTTGTTTGTTCTGTTTGAGCCCCTATTAAAGTAAAAGGAACATATTATTGGTAGAATTTCAGCAATTCCAATTTGCCCCAACCCAAGAAACATTTCTTCCTCATAACTATTTGGGTCAAATTGCTTCAGTAGTTTTGGAGTTGTCACCGAAATGTGTTTAACAGATGAACAGAAAAGCCCAGGGCCCAGTTGTTTAAAGCATTGTTAGCTCAACTAGCTCATTAGTGGTCAAAATGCTAATATCTAATTCACAGGCAAATGCAAAAGCTACTCACATTTTTTCAGCAAAAATATTAGCATATATATGCCATATTTAATGATCAGAGTTTAAATGATACGCTAACTAACTTGACGTCATCATTAGTTTTGAACAACTGGGACCAGGTGACTACTGAGCTAAAGGACTGGAAACCTTATCCAGGGCTGTGGAAATACCATGCCCAATTTGTCCAACTTGTCCCATTTCTCTGAGGCTAGCAACAAATTTCAATTTACATGTTCTGGGACAAAGACTTGATAGTTCTACATGTAGAGCTCTAAGAAGAGTATCCAGAAGATAAGATATATAATTTTCTTTTATTTCTCAAAGAAAACATATCGAGGGTTGAGCGCAAAACTAGTGTAAGTCAGACGGTTGTTTTTCCCCAAACCTAATCTCCTCACCATGAAGGCATTATGAAGATTACAACATTTCTTTCTGTAAACAATGAAAATTTAGGTGCCATTGCTCGTATGAGCAATGGCACCTAAATTTGCATTGTTTACAAAGGGGTCCAAGTTGCCCCTAAACAAGGGTTTCAAAAATATGTTTGAGTTACAATAGTCTTGCGCTCAACCCTCGATATGCCATGGATATCTATTAGAGGTGCCTCAAGGTGAGGTGCTTCTAATGAATACCCACAACATGTTTTCTTTAAAAAATAAGAAAAATATCAATTTTCCAGCAAGTTTGTTGAACAAGTGGATTTTGACCATTTACCAAGTAATAAAATTTGATAATTCCATAACCCTGCCTTACCTTTATCATCATCCAAGCTGAATGCAGGTGAAGGAGAATGCTCCCTTTCTCTGACTTTCTGTGGTGTTGGTGACACAAATGAATTCATAGATCCATAGTCTGAGGTGGCAGGGGTTTCTACTCTTTTTACAGGTGAAAACTCGGGCTGGTTCAGTTTCGGATCACTTGACACAAGAATATGGTCCCTAATGGGGTCACCGTCAATCTTAGGCTCTGGGTTAGGTGTAGAGGTACTCTTAATGTTTTCTACATTGAATGAACATTCAATACTACTGATTCTCTTGTCTTTAACAATGCCCACTGGCAGAGGTGTTTGAGGCTTGACTTTATTTGTAGATGGCTTTTTCATTTTTGGAGACAGGAAGATAGCACTATCATCTTCATATGGTTCAGAGAAAATTTCAGTGTCTAGAAATGAAACAGATGGCATTTTGGGAATGGGTACATCATTTGACTCTTTATCTGGGCGCACTTTTCTCGTTTTTCCTTTATTCACATTACACACTCTTGTTTTACTTTTGCCACTAACTTTTTTTGATTGTTTATTCTTTTGTGATGTATCAGGCAGCACAGGAGAAACACTGTCAACAGAACTCTGAGAATGAATGTCGACTTTTACCTTAATTTTCTTTGTAGCCGGTTTATTCTGATCAAGAGCCTTCAGAACAACTCTGCATCTCCGAGTCTTAGGTGTAATTAGTGACGGATCGATTTCTTTGCGAAGTCTTGTTTTTTTACCCACTGGTTTACTTTTCTTTGATGCATCGCTATTGCTTGCAATTTTTGTGTTTTTAGAAACAGTTTTTGACACTTTGCTACCTTTCACACTGACTGAACTGTCATCATCAGGTTTTGGTGAATCTGTGGTAAAATCATATAGACTTTCTGGAGTTGATTTCATTGTTTCTGTTTTCTGAGTCTGAGGAGTTATCTTTTCCGATTTGTTAGTAATAGATGTTGGTGTTCTCTTTCTGGAATTTCTTCTCACTAGATCTGTTTGACGTTTTCCACCATCAGGTGTTGTTCTTTGGGAGCTGGCTTTTATTGACCTCTGGCTTCTTTTCTGAGATTTGGAAGAATCTATTTCTTTGGTGATGGGAGCTAACTTGTGTGATGTTTGGTCTGTGGAGTTTCTAGTCTTCTTTGCCGGTGATGGCTTAGCCAAGTCTGGAGCTGAGACTGACTCAGACTGTCTGTCAAAAGATTGTAACCTTTTCTTTCTTGGAGAATGGCTTGCTGCATCTACTACAATCTTTGTTTTAGCAATGTCAGTGAGGTTGGACTGGCTTTTAATAGAATGCCTTGTTTTCTTTACTGGAGATGGAGTGAATGGCTTTTCTATCTTTCCACGTTTTGACCCCATTATCTTTGATGACTGTTCACCAGGGGACTGTGGATATTTCTGGCTGGGAGATGGTTTACCAGTATTAACTTTCAGTTTATTGGAGGATGACTGCTTTAACTGATCATCCAGCGAACTTCTTGTTCTTCTTCCTTGAATATTTCCTGCTCTCTAAAATACATTTAAACTAACAGCTCAACTTGATGTAGAAACATATTTACAGTTGAACTTCAATTGCTCGAACATCTTTGGGACCATAGAAAATTGTTCGAGACATGGGTAGTTCGAGCCACTGAGGGTTAATCATGGTGCCAGGTCAGGAAGCAAGTAGCGATAATTTAGGGAATTTTTTCTTAATTTTCTACACAATAACTGTATGTTGAGTGTACTCATTAGAATCGCCTCAATGAGGTGATTCTAATTAGTACACACAACATACAATTTCATGATAAAATAAGAAAACTTCCCTGAACATTTGTTTTCTTGAGCTATGGAAAAATTTCGTAGACTCAAGAACGAGTTTGAATTAGCTATGGTAAACGAGCCATCGATGTTCCAGCTATTGAGGTTTGACTGTACCTAGATACATGTACCTCATTATCTTGTCAGAAAACATGTTGTGGGTATCATAGCTCCGGATAAGGCACTTTTTTTTGTCTTCCGAAAATTGTAGATATTTTCTTATATCTCCATGAAACCATATATTGTGGAACTCATTAGAAGCGCCTTGATGAGACGCTTTTAATGAGTACCCACAACATATTTATTTATGTTGAGGTTTTACGGCCTAGTCAACCCAATGGGGTCATGTCGAGCGTGGTCAGTTTACCTAACCACACGTTTACTGGACAGGCTTAGTCCTCTAAGTGGTTAACCAGTAGTGTGCATATTCTTTCACCAGAAATTGACAACTGCCCTTCTTGAATCAGAGGAAGGGAGAGAATGTCCGTAGAAAATATTTCACGATCAATCTCCTCACTCTCCACGAAAGAATGTTGCTGGCGGGGATGGGGGTGGGGGGGTGGGGGGGAGTGTAGGATTGAACCCGCGACCTCCTGGTCTCCAGTCAGGGCCACCAAGGCCGGCTTACCCACAACATAATTATGTTTTCATGGAGAAATAAGAAAAATATTTTCCAGATACCCCCTCTTACATAGAGTTACGGGGCATTCATTAGAAGCGCCTCAGCAAGGTGCTTCTGGTGAGTACCACAACATATACATGTATGTTTTTGTGGCTCTACATCTTTGAATATTTCCTGCATTCTACAGTACATTAACATAGTTCAACTTGATTTAGAAACCATATTTATCTAGAAAGCCACTTATTTTGACAAGGGGAGGAGGCTGGTGGGAGGAGGGGTGGGATCTAGGTAAATATTTTTTCTAAATCTCTTCATTGTGGGTATTCGTAAGGAGTACAGCAAGGTGCTTCTGATGAATCCTCACAACATACTTTTTAAAGGGAGAAATAAATGTTTAACATGTTTGGGTTGAATAAAAAAAAGTATCTTATATCGAGGGTTGAGCGCAAGACTATGGTAACTCATATTTTTGAAACCCTTGTTTAGGGGCAACTTGGACCCCTTTGTAAACAATGCAAATTTAGGTGCCATTGCTCATACGAGCAATGGCACCTAAATTTTCATTGTTTACAGAAAGAAATGTTGTAATCTTCATAACGCCTTCATGGTGAGGAGATTAGGTTTGGGGAAAAACAACCATCTGACTTACGCTAGTCTTGCGCTCAACCCTCGATGTTTGGGTTGAATAAAAAAAAGTATCTTATATGGAGCTATGCAGAGCTCCAGATAAGGGAGTAAAGGGTATTTCAGCAATATTTTTTTGAAAGGCATCAACTGAAAGAAGCTAATGGGGACAAAAGTATTCAATGAAATTCTGGATTCCAGCATTGATATCAAATTAAGGGGTAATTTAAATATTTTTTTTCAAAAATCATAAAGTATTTGGGTAAGGTCTTTTCAGACATGGAAGTTGGTAAGGGAAAACAAATTTAATGTTTTATTTTGGGCCAAGTGCACGGTCTAGAGTCCAGAAACAAGTATATCAACATACCTTCCAGGTATTTCCCTTGGTCACAGATGTTGTCTTCTGCTGCTGTGCGACATCTTTTAAATGAACTCTTGGACTGTTATTCTTTCCTAAAATATAACAATTGTATATGACTAAAAGGTACAATTGCCTTTGTCTTCACCACAAACACAACGAAAGTTAAATAAGGCCATTGTCTTTCTTTACTCAATGCAAAAACAGCATCATAAAAGACCTAATAAAAATATGTATGACATTTCTGTTGTTAGATTTTCAAAAATAAAATGGTGTTCTTATATTTACTGAGAAACCTGTCTCAAAGCAAAGACAACATATTCATTGTGATGAACCTTTTAATGGGAAACTGAGCCAAGAATGAACAGATCTACTGAACCACAGATCTATCATTTTTCCCCATTTGGTTGCAGGTGTCAGGGATGGCTGTGGATTGTGAAAAGCTGATCCTTCCATTTGCCTCTGTATGACAATTCTGTTGTTAGATTTTCAAAAATAACATGGTCAGGGTTCAAATTTAACTTTTTTGACAGCTTGCTAAAATTAGCAAGTCGCATTATTTTTTACTTGCTAAACCTTTCAGCCAACTTGCATTTTCACACTTACTAACCCAGTTAAATGTGGCTTTAAAGTTTTAAACCATAGCACTCTGGGTAAAAATTTCAGCAGACATTTTAGAATATTTTTCTTATTTTTCCCAGAAAACAGGCTTTGACATTACATGCAAATTGTCTCCTATGAAGACAATTTGCATGTAATGTCAAAACCTGTTTTCTGGAAAAAATATTGTCATTGCTTTTGGAAAAGAAATTGCAGAACTTCTGCAACAATGCCTCAGGTTCCTGTTTTCTGGAAAAAATATTGTCATTGCTTTTGGAAAAGAAATTGCAGAACTTCTGCAACAATGCCTCAGGTTCCACCAATTAAAGAGAATCTTTCCAACTTGCTAGAATTGATCCCTGATGGTGTTCTATATTTACTAGGGGACCTGTCTCAAAGCAAAGACAAAATATTCATTGTGGTGAGCCTTTTAAAGGGAAACTGAGCCAAGAATGAACAGATCTATTGAACCACAGTTCTATAATTTTCCCATTTGGTTGCAGGTGTCAGGGATGGCTGTTGATTGTGAAATGCTGAACCTTTCATTTGACTCTGAATCAATGGTGAAGCCACCTGACCTTTCAGATTGTCTTTTAAAACTTTTCGTATTAATGACTGTGGAATCATCAAATAATCACTTATATAACCTGGATATTAATTCATAATGAAAAAAAAAACAAAATGTGTTTCTGCTTTTTATCCCTTCTGAGAATCATGATAACGGTAAGCAAATACATGTAATACTCATGGATAATCATATAATATTGACTGGTTATTCTGGTTATAATCATATTTAGTTATGACAGTAAAGTGGTCAGAAAATACACCTTCCATAAGATGTCTGGGCCCAGTTATTCAAAGCGTCATTAGCTTAACGAGCTTGTTAAAGGCCATTTTGTTAACTATTTTAACGGATTCAATATACAATTTTCTGAAATTTTTTGCTGAAAAAATGTGAGTAGCTTTTGCACTGCAAAAGCTACTCACATTTTTTCAGCAAATAATCTCAGCATAATTGCTTATCACTCGATGTAATTTTTAACGAATCGTTAACAAACGACATTGTTAGTTTTGAACAAATGGGCCCAGAAGTGTACAAGCATGGTAAGACTGCTACCATCATGCAATGTTTTACTACGTGTTTAATAAATAAGTAGATATGTACTAAAAAAGAAGATTTTTACAGGACTGAAAGTAATAAAGGATTTTACTTCCAACAGATGCTCTTTTTGCAAAACAGTCAAAAACAAGCGGTTTGTTTGTTTGTGTTGAGGTTTTGGCCCAGTCAACCCCATGGGGTCATGTCGAGCGCGGTCAGTTTACCTAGCCACACGTTTACTGGGAAGGCTTAGTCATCTAAGCGGTTAACCAGTATTGTGCACATTCTTTCGCCAGAAACTGACAACTGCCCTTCTTGAATCAGCGGAAGGGAGAGAATGACCGTAGAAAATATTTCATGATCAATCTCCATGAAGGAATGTTGCCAACCTCGGCGGGGGTTGAACCCGCGACCTCCTGGTCACCAGTCGGACGGCGCATCCAACTAAGCCACCGAGGCCGGCCAAAAACAAGCAGTGGAAATTTATCTGGGTATGAAATATAAATAAATGTACAACTGAATCATCAATAATTATTTGCAGGACTCAACAAAATAATAGCATCATATACAAATGATATGGTTTTCTTTCTGTCAAAGCAATACATTTTTGATATGCAGCTTACCAAACCAATAGCTGCCACACTGACAATACACAATCAGATTGCCATGTGATTTGCTGTTCACTGGAAGGAAATATAAAAGCTGCTACACTGTTCCAGTACCGCAGCAAAACGGAAAGACCGTTTAGGAAGGAAGTTGAGGCTAAAATATTCAGAATAAAATTATTTATATGAACCATTTTCTTTCTTGACAGCATAGCAAAATGAAAAGATCTTTCTTAAGGAAGTTTTGAGGCCGAAATTTGGAATAAAACTAATAATCTAAACATTTTTCTTTCTGTCCCCAACTTCCTTTCGAATGACAAAAAGAAAATGTGGTCAGGTGGTGAGATTATTTATTTTATTCCAAATTTTGGCCCCAACTTCCTTCCAAAATGATCTTTCTGTTCAGCTTGGTACAGGAACATGTGTACAAAGAGATTTCTTATTTTCCAATTTCGGTCCCAACTTCCTCCAGAAACTATCTTTTCGTTTTGCTAAGGTACCGGAACATAATGTATTGATTTTCATATTGGCTGTTATCAAAACCATAGAAATTAGAAATAAATCTAATAATGTAAATTAACACTTATGGTTAAAAGAATTATATTATGTTTACTAGATGTTTTACTCATGCATTTTTGCAACTGACACTTCAAATTTCTCGGACCAAGTAGACGGTCAGATTGGGAAATTTTCTTCTGGATTGGGAAAAAAAATCATACTATTTGGCATGGGGAATGGGGCCGAATTTTGGCACCAGATTTGGGTGATCAAGAGCACTGGCATGATGTACGATAACAGGGCTTCCGTTAAGCGGACGTACGGCGTATATTACGCCCTGAGATTGCCACCGGACGTCCAAATTGAACTTCAAAGACGTACCGCGGACTTCCGAAATTTCTTTTATCCGTCCAAAATCGATACCCGAGACGTCCAAAACCGTCAAAAACCCCGCCCACTTTTAACGAGTTGTATTATGTTTGCCCCGCCTATTTATCGGAAATTCACTACCTGTGTTCACTGAGCTTCTATGGACGTCCCACTTTCCGCTTGCTGGAGTTTTATTGACAGCCGTCTCACGTGTCGCGGCACCCTTTTGATAGCTGTGTGATCACTGCATGTATTTGTCAAGCGTGATGAGTTGATTAATTGATGTTTGTATAATTTAACTTTCTCCTGCGACACCCGAAATATTCGTTCACGCGCGTTCAAAACGTTGACCAATGAACCCGAAAATTTTCGGTCGGGAGGAATTTTCCAGGTTGCGTTTTTATATTCTAAAACTTCCTGGCAACCTTATCAGTTCCAAAACCTAACAAATACACAAAGAATGCATGAGAAATAAATAAATCTTTCCAGCGCACCAGTTTAGCAGGAAGACGCGTTCAACAGATTATGCAAGTTAAACAAAGACAAGAAGCACTAATAAATTGAATTTAGACGAGCGGATTTTCCTTGTCTGGAAATAGATAAATTCAGAACCAGAAATAAACATCAAAAATGCGTTGACACAAATGATCTTTGGAAGAAAATAATGAAATTATATTAAGTCATTAATTGTTTTAATATTCAGGTCTTAAAATCTTAAATTATTATTTTGCTAAGAAGGTGTGTCGTCTGGAAACACCTCAACACTTCCGGGAGTTACCGAGGGAAATTCTATAAATAAATAATTATGCGCAAAACGCAAAATGAAATCTATTCAAATTTAGAAGCTTATGCTTGTCTTTCCTACAATGCTATGACAATAAAAGCAATTTTTCAAATGAAAATAAAACATATTTTTCGTCAACGTTTTCGGAAAACCCGTTTCTAAATGCGTAGCCTCGTTCCGGTTGCGCTGTTTACCAGCGCGAAAAAGACGCAAAGTAAGTCTAAATTTAGGAGATTTGTGATGGTTTTGCTTGCTTTTCTCCGCGAACGAACGTTATTGCTGTTGGTATTTCATCAAGAGCTGCATTTTATTTGTTTGTTGTTACACACGAGGGCGCCGTTTTCCCGCAAATTTGTGAAGGACGCGTTCGCTCGTGTTGATCAGCTTCTGTCCGAACAAATATTTCATTATACACATGTCTGCGAAGTAATTTCAGCATACCGGGTAGTTTATTTTTAAGAAAACATGTTTTGGGGCTTTTCTCTCACGTATTTTATTTTATTTTTTCCCTTCTCTGGGCTTTGAAACGAATGCGAAGTTTTACCAATGTTGATGCTTTCTCTAAGGTCCGACATACAAGTTCAGGCTTTCCAAAAAGATGCGATCGAATTTTAAGCGATAAGGACGTTTTTAAGACACATCTGAAAGAATTATAGATCATGATGATTCTGTGTGACACTGAAATAAGAACCTATGTTTTGCAAAACAAACGGCAGCCTTTTGCAGCACGGAAAAAGTGGGACTTCCTAGATTTTCCTGTGGGACTTCCAAATCTGAGGTGTAGGAAGTCTGGGACTTCCTGAGTCTGAAAGTTAATGGAAGCCCTGCGATAATGAATAAGACACTGAATAGGAGAATTTTTAAGTACAATGAGATATAGACCTTTTTATGCCTCCAACTTCGAAGAGAAGGAGTGGCATATTGCTTCTCGGACGTTTGTGTGTGCATGCATCTGTGCATCTGTGTGTCCGCTTTTTTATGCATACCAAAAATTCTGAACCATGCAAGCTAGGGTTTTGAATTTCATATATGGATTCTTCATGAAAAAATAGCAGACATGTATTTTTTCCCCGTCAGGATTATGCCCCTTTCCTGAGTTATGGCCCTTTGAAAAAATAGAGATGAAATCTTGTCAGCAAAATATCTCAAAAGCTATTGAAGCTAAAGCCTTCAAGCCTGGTGAATAGATTGGTATTGATGAGTACATGACCTGATTAACTTCTGAAAAATACTTCATGAGTTATGGCCCTTTGTAAATTTGGGCATTTTTACTTTGCACACTTTTTGATGCACAGCATAAGTTTTGAACTGTGTATGTTGGGGTTTTGAAATTTCATATATGGATTCCTCATGAAAAAATAGCTGACACGTATTTTTTTCTTATCAGGAGTATGCCCCTTTCCTGAGTTATGGCCCTTAGAAAAAATAATGATGGAATCTTGTCAGCAAATTATCTCAAAACCTATTGAAGCTAAAGCCTTGAAATTTGAGGAATAGGTTGGTACTTGTAGCTATGAGTAGATGCCCTGATTAACTTTTAAATAAATTCTGAAAAGTGCTTCTTGAGTTATGGCCCCTTGTCATTTTGACCATTTTTACATTGCATACTTTTTTATGCACAGCATAAGTTTTAAACTGTGCATGCTAGGGTTTTGAAATTTCATATTTAGATTTCTCATGAAAAAATAGCTGACACATATTTTTTTTCTTATCATGATTCTGCCCCTTTCCTGAGTTATGACCCTTTGAAAAATACGGATGAAGTCTTGTCAGCAAAATATCTCAAAAACTATTGAAGCTAGAGCCTTGGAATTTAAGGAATAGATTGGTAGCGATGAGTAGATGACTTGATTAACTTTTGAATAAATTCTGAAAAGTACTTCTTGAGTTATGGCCCTTTGTCATTTTGGGCACTTTTACATTGCACACTTTTTGATGCATAGCATAAGTTTTGAACTGTGTATGCTGGTTTGAAATTCCATATATGGACCCAAATAGGTGACACATATTTTTTTTCTTATCTGAATTATCTCCCATTTTAGAGTTATTTCCCTTTGAATAAATAACATTGAAATCTTGTATATTTGTACTGTTGTTACCTTCATGGGCAAGCAGTGCTGGAGTCAAGCAGTGTCAGAGTCAGGCAGTTGGGGGCATAGTGTTTTACAAACACCAGCTCTAATTAAATACTACATCACACTATAAACATCATTCGGACTTTCTTGGTCTTTAACATAGAGTACATTCTAGCCTCATTCCCACTGGATGGCAGAAAGTTGTTGTTTACCTTTATCGGACAGTATAATTACCTGTGATTTTTGATGAAAAATAAAATGGTTTCATTCATAAAAAGTTTCTTTTCAGAAGAGATTCTCATCAAGTGATCATTTAAATGTCATAAGTACAAACATTAACATACATTGTATATTTTGACTTTATACTAGCTAAAACTAGGCATGAAAATGGTCACAATAAAGCAATATTATGACAGGGCGCGTGCCTTCTGATATCAGAAAAACATCATTGATACAGTTCTATTTGTCTTAGACTGCCCTTTAAAGCTCTATATTAAAACACTAGATAAAATTTACGATTGAAAATTAACCAAAAGGAATGTAATATCCAAGTAAAATTTGGTTTGACTCAAATGGTATCAATGGAACCAGCAATGTTTTTGCCATCCACATTTTTTTATCATGCAACATAATATTGTAGTTGTGTGGTCAGTAGCGCGGATGAAAACAATAACATTAAAAAGGTCTGTTACGCAACACTGGCAGAAAGTAGTTTAAATCAAGGCATACAGGAATCAGAGACCAGAGATCTAAGCATCAATTAGCATTACAGGTACATGTATAAACCAGTCTAACAACAATAATGGCATAGAAGATGAAGTGAATTTGAAAATTGTTACTCTGTGTCTACTTACAAATTAAGAGTACCATATTGTAAATAGGATGAAAATAATCCTCAACCATACCTCTAGCAAAAATGCAGTGGAAATGGCTAAAGGTACAAGATCCTATCTCTAGCCTCGGAGGGACCGTATCTAGCCATTATTGTTTGGTCCATGTCCATATTTGGTGTACTGTCCTTTCAACATCACTTGGAAAGACGTTTGTTTTTGCTTGGCGTTTTATTTTGAATGAAAATATTTT
The DNA here is from genome assembly GCA_964016985.1 of Anodontia alba. Lineage (NCBI taxonomy): Eukaryota > Metazoa > Mollusca > Bivalvia > Lucinida > Lucinidae > Anodontia > Anodontia alba. Next base: position 33,931,447 of record OZ024823.1, read on the forward strand.
GTTCTGATAGACCATATCTTATCAGAAACCATTTCTCTTTTCTGTTTCTGTTTTGTTCTTGAAAATTTACCCAAAAATTAAATTTACAGCAAAAAATTAGTCTGACCTATGCAATTTCTATAGTGAAGTGACTTTTTGGAATTTTTGTATAAGACGATATTTTTTATTTTTCTTTGCTGAATTTGAATTATTAGTGTTTCAAAACATTATTATGAAAATTTCAGAAAAACTGAACCCACGGAACTTGTTGAAAAATTGCTTCCAAGTCACCTACCCTACAGGTTTCTGCATAATTTGCATTGTTTTTAGTACTTGGGGAAAAGTGAAACTATTTGATTTTTTAAAAACCAATGACTAGAAAGAATAAAACTATTTGTGCATACATGTAGGTAGTTACGACAAACGGTTTTGCATTAAATCATGACAAAAGTTTGCCAATTTACTTCTTCTGTGTAAAGCACCAAGCAAAAAACGACTTTCTGAAAGATGTTGAAAACACCAGAGCACAGTAGGTTTTGATATTTGTGGCCCAGGACAGTACAAAATGCATTTTTTTAGGACTAACATTATCTCAATGGCCATTTTCTTTCAAAAGCTTGGAGCCCAGACCAAAGTTTTTATAGCATGAGCTATGGAGCTCCTGTTAAATTCCATCAGATGAACTGATTGGTCAATTCAATCATGCGTTCAAGAAAACAGAGTACAAGGAGGTTCCATTAACTGAGAGATTAGCACCTTTCATGGATAATATTGTAGTTTCATCATCAGAAGCTATAAAGTTACTTAAGGGCTTAAATCCTTCTAAAGCTTTAGAGCCTGATGTGCTTCATCCTAGAGTCCTTAAGGAATTAGCAAACAAACTGGGCCCAGCATTTTCACATTTGTTTCAGCAACCTCTTGGTACTGGCGAAATCCCAATAGAATGGCTTCTTGCAAACATTTGTCCCCTCTTTAGCATGTTTAGGAAAGGAGATAGAACTCTTGCTCGCAACTATCGCCCTGTGTCACTGACATACTGTTTGCTCAAATATTATGGCTCACTTGAATGAACACCAACTTTTGTAAGACAGGCAACATGCATTTAGGAGAAGGCACAGTTGTGAAACTCAGCTGACCACGGTAATAAATGGTTGGATAAAAATCTTGGACAAAGGAGGTAAGACTGGCACGATTAAACGGATAATCGATTAATTCATAACTGATCAATAAATTCCACACAAATGACTATCATTACAGATTTGCTAATAATCGATCATTTAATTTATGTGTTTGTTACTTTACCGTATTTACCCTTAGTATTCAGACACCTCACCATACTTCATCTAAAATTTGAACAAGTCCAATTTACCACCCACTGTTGTGTCTAAAATAGCTGGGTGAGTGGCAAACAGTGTAGATCCTGATGAGATGCCGCATTTGCAGTGTCTCATTTGGGTCTACACTGTTTGCTCAGGCCTATCTGACAAAATACATACAATAAAGTATAACAGATGATAGGGTCATGCTCAAACAAGTAATATTATGGTCAAATCTTCAGCGATTACTAGTAATACTAATCGATTATCAATTGCAATAGCAGGACTGATAATCAATTATCTTTTCAGTTCTGATTAGCCAGCCTTAAAAGGAGGACATGTGGATACATTTATTCTGGATTTCGAAAAGGCTTTTGACACACCCCCTCATGAACTACTTAAAAGCAAATTATTATGTTATGGCATTGGCGGAAAGACTCTCAAATGGCATTGGCGGGAAGACTCTCAAATGGATAGATTCCTTTCAGATAACTCATTGAAACTTCAGAGGGATATAGATTAGGGTGTTGGGCAAGAAAATGGGGTATGAGATTTCAGCCTGTTAAATGCATTATTAAGCGCATAACTAGGAAAAGAACAAACAAAACCGAGGCTTAGTACACTTTAGAGGGAACGGTCCTCAAAAATATGGATTCCATTAAATACCTTGGCCTGACCATCACACATGACTTGAAATGGAATACACATATTAGCAACATGTGTACAAAGGCTAATAGAACACTTGACTTCAGACGAAACCTTTATCAGTGCCCCAGGGCTCGGGAAAACCGGAAAAATAGCCGGTCTGGACCGAAATTAAGAATTCTGGACCGATTTCAAACACCCCAAAACGCTAATAAATCGGTCCAACATTTCCCAAACCAAACAATTTTCACAAATCAATGATGTCTAAAAAATCACAAACGGTCAAGTCTTTCCAAACTGACAACGTCCGCGCACCTTTTAAATGCGATATTATGGTAGTTAAAAGGTTCTAAACGGTCATTTGACATGTATATTGGAGAGACAGCTGAATAACGGCAACCTACCCGCAGCACAAATTAACCAAACATTGTCAAAAAATCAACACTTCACTGACCTTTGTGCGGTAAACAAGCGATTAACACGAATCATCAGTAACGGTAGTCTGATAATTAATCCGTTTGTGTGACACGTGTGAATACACTGAGACTGCAAAACATCCAGGTGCAGTCGGCGTGTCCAAAAGATCAAAGGTCGCTTTACTGAGAGTGATAAAAGAATGCACCGCTTGAACGCACCCGTTTTCTTCCTCTTCTTTTTTTTGATCAACACGGTTTGTCGGTCCCAGATTCGATAAATGAATTCCCAAACCGTGTACGTCCTGATCAGATGTCGCATACAACGGCGTCTGATCTGGGTATAATTGATTGCTTTTTTTTTTTTTTTTTTTGTTGATTGCCGTAACACGCGAGTATAATTCAAGGTAGATTTCACAGTAAAAATAAGTAATGCACCACTTGCGCTCGGCAAGATTGGTCAGTGCTTACAATTTAAGCAGTCTGATTAAATCTTGAAACACTGAAAACTGCAAAACCGCCCGTGGCGCAGGCCTTTTTTATTAGACCTAATTAGGTCCATGAAAGTCGTTTCGTTCCGTCTCACCTGTTTCCCGCCGTCTTTGCGCTTATACAATACGGGAATCAGTTGTTTATAAATAGTTTAGGAAAACCCTGCGGAGGTGGAAATAACAACAAAACGTTTTTTCTTTCTTTTTCTTTTTTTCTTTCTTTTTACATACCTGACTGTATTTATTGATGACGCCAGCTTTGATCATGCTCGTTGTACCTGTGCTTCCGTCATATAACGGTGCTGAGGTGTATTATTTAAAAGGAGTTATAGGACTGCCAATTGTCATTAGTTTTCGTGACAGGTGATATACACATATTTTTTTTTTGGAAATGGGCTCATTGATGACGTCATCGTCATCGGCTGGACCGATTCACATTTGAAAATTTCCAGAGCCCTGCAGTGCCCCCAGGATGTAAAAGAAACAGCATATATTTAAAGGATTTGTTTGCCCGATCTTGGAATATGGTAGTTGTGTCTGGGGCCCCCAGGGAGTGGTCCTTCAGGAAGAAAACGAAAAAGTTCAGAATAGAGCAGCTAGATTTGAAACGAACAATTACTGCTTTGAAACTGGAAGTATGACTGGAATACTAAAAAACTTAAGATGGGAGTCTCTCAAGGAGAGGAAAAGGAGGAGAGACAGTAGGCTTATACTCTTGTACAAAGGTCTATAGGGTGCTGCCAGCATTCCAACAAATGACCTTATTCCTCCAATTAGGAGCTGCAGAAATCATCACCCTTTGGTATTTCTACTGCAGAAACTGATACTTACATGGAATCCTTCTTCCCTCAGACCATTTGATTGGAATGCCCTTCCAGATTCAGTATTTCATCCGTGGACCGTGCAAAGGATAAAGTAGCCAAGTTTACTTCTTTGGTGAGAGCTTGGGAATAACTTCCCATTTCACAGTTCTTGGTGAATGAATGTCATCTGACGTGCCACCAATAAGAATTCTGATTCTGATCCCTTGCGCTTTATCAAAATGTCCGACCATTAGTGACGGTCGGGAAAGAGCAAACATGCCACAATGTTCACAACAAATACACCATGTTTACAAATTAGATACCTCTGAATGTTTCCTTTTTGCCTCTTAATTTAGCCATTGGAGTACTTGCACCTGTTGTATTGGATTTGTTTTTAGCTTTTGCCATTTCAAAAGTATATTGTGATAAAATTTCCCAAAAAGGGTTTTGTTTGAAAGTCCCGCTAACTCTTGCACGAATTTACTAAAGCTTGTTACGAATCTAGGGAAACAAAAGCGTGCGGGCTTCCGAAACGCCAATAATATTTCTTTTTTTTTTTTTTTTTTTTTTTTTTTTTTTTTCGATGCCGCATTAACATTAACCAGAAAACACTTTGCACAAACTTTGGTCAGCCTAAAGACTGATCCTACCGTTCGTTCGACATCATTCGGAAAGATTTTTTTTTTTTTGTTGTTTTTTTTTTTTTGGTTTAAACAATATTTATTTTAAAGCTCGTATAAAGTTTCATCGATAAAACAGACATGTCGAATAGGATCTGACTGTAAGCTGTAATGCTTATAAATGTCATCTCCTGGAAACAAGTTCGTATACAACATAACTGAACGGCATGACTAATAATGAAAACTGTTGGACATTTTGAACAAGCAAACAAGAGAGAGAGAGAGAGAGAGAGAGAGAGAGAGAGAGAGAGAGAGAGAGATTTTGACCGACTGACGCCCGTGCCTAAATATGTATGGGATCAAGAGCTGTGCGTTAAATATGTAGAAGTGCCATTTAGTACGTTAGCCAACGGTTGATGACTGGGTATGCTATACAAATCTTCCAGACTTGATGATGAAATCCTGTACTTGCAAGAAAAGGGCTTCATTTTCCTGAGATGTTAAGTTAGTTTTGCCGTGCAGAAGATCTTTAACTGAGTAACTGCGTAAATCGGCCGGTAAGTATCTTTCCCTTGCAACCGTGTAGTTAGGACAACTGAAGAAGAAATGTTGCACACTTTCATATCCTCCACAGCGACAAGATGGGCTGGGAATGATATGTTTGCGATAGAGATCAGAGTTTAGGGAACCGCAGTCCATTCTTAATCGAGCTTGGAGGATCTGACCTAAGCGTGTACCAACATTGAAGTATTTGGGAGGTGTCTGTATGTTTCTGTTCAGGAACGATTTGAATATTGTTAAGGTTGATGCCTCTTTAGTTTCAGCCGGCAAGTTGTTCCAGGCTCGTATAGTAGCTGGAAAGAACGAATCAAGAAAGAGATTAGTATTGGCTCTGTAGTTTTGAATGTGGTCAGTGTTTCGGAGATTGTACCTAATTGTTGCTTGTACAGTTGGAGGCACAAGGTTCATAAGATAGTTTGGAGCTGACCCATGCAGTATTTTGTAAAACGCTACAAGCTTGTGTTTGTTCCGCCTGCTTTGAAGGGACTCCCAACCCAGGTCAGAGTAAATTTTATCTATGTTACAGAGTTTTGTTGCTCCTGTTATTATTCTCGCGGCCTCGACATGTACTGCATCCAACTGCTTTTTAGTTTCCAAGGAGCAGTTGTCCCACACTATGTCACTGTATTCAAGAAGGGGACGAACAAAGGCAGTGTACATTTTTTCAAGGGATTTTCTACTGACTCTGAACTTCAGAGCCCGGAGAAGATTTAAACGTATAGAGGCCTTCTCGGAAATTGTTCGCACGTGATCTGCCCAGTTGCATGTATTAGAGAATGTGAGTCCTAAGTGTTTGTGCGTAGAGGTTTCTTGTATCATTGTGTTGTTTAAGAAGAGAGGTGGATGATATACAGGGGTTGATTTCCTAGAAAGTGTCATAGCCATGGTCTTCTTTGCGTGGAATTCAACAAGCCAATCGACGGCCCAGGCGGAAATAGCACGTAGATCGGCATTTAGAATTCTTGCAGCTTGATCGGGGCATTCGACTATAATATACAAACTGGTGTCGTCTGCGAACAGACGAATGGAACATCCAGTGCGTTGGGCAATATCGTTGATATAAATAAGAAACAAGAGTGGGCCCAGAATGGACCCTTGGGGAACTCCAGCTTCAACTGGTGCCCAGTCAGAAGTTTGACCATTTAGAACTACACGTTGCATACGTCCTGAGAGGTAACTGGTAAACCATTTAAGAACTTGCTCTGAGCATCCTATACCTCGAAGTTTGTAAAGTAAACCTTTGTGCCAGACTCTGTCGAATGCCTTACTGATGTCGCAGAAAACTGCTCGCACTTCTTTGCCATTGTCAACTGCCTCACAAAATGTGTGGTAGGTATGTAATAATTGGTAAGTGGTGGAGTCGCCTTGGATGAAGCCAGACTGGAACGGAGTTAGTAACTTGTGAGATACAACGTAGTTATAAAGATGCTTGTGAACGCAGCGTTCCATTGTTTTACCTATAGAACTCAAGAGAGAAATAAGTCTGTAATTGCTCGGCAGTGATTTGTCATCTTTTTTATGGATCGGAGTTAAATTGGCATCTTTCCATGCTACGCCTTTAAAAATCTAACTGATTGATTGAGCATGGCAAAAATTCGCAAATTTACTCATTCTGTGCAAAGCGCCACGCAAGCAAAAACACTTCTTAGGAAGCGCGGTACCTCAGTGGTTAGCGCACTGGTCTCTAGAGCTAAAGGTACCGGGATCGATCCCAGGCTTAGGCAAGGGATTTTTCGGTATCCGAACACGCTTTCCTTCGTTTCATTTGCAGTCATAACATGAAAACAGTGCGTCGTCCTTCGGATCGGGACGGCATTAACTGGAGCCCCCATCCCCCCACCCACCCCCACACACCCGTCCCCGCCCCCGGAAAGAATGTATGCCTAGCATAATACTCAATGCTTTTATACGCCCAATACTAGAATATGCCGATGTAGTTTGGGACAATTGCACTCAACAAGAGAAACATGATTTAGAAAAAAATACAATTAGAGGCTGCTAGGATAGCCACTGGAACAACTAAACTAGTCTCTGTGCAAAAACTATATGATGAGATAGGATGGGAAACACTAGATGAAAGGAGAAGAAAGCATAAATTAGTCCTGTTTTATAAAATGTATGATGACATTGCTCCCATTTATCTCTCATCACTGGTTCCTCGGCCTGACCAGACCACTTCACGTTACAGTTTGCGTAACGCAAATAATATTAGAACAATCCATTCTCGCACTAGCCAGTATTATAATTCTTTTCTTCCTGCAATCATTCGTGACTGGAAAGATCTTCCCTGCTCTGACAGGATAGTAGATACAGTTGATGATTTTAAGAGACAATTAAATCAGGGCAGAGTTATTGTTCCAAAATACAATTATACAGGCAACAAAAGCATGCAGATACTTCATACTAGACTTCGAACTGGTTGCAGCTCTCTCAATTACGATCTCTACTCGAAAAACATCATAGAATCTCCTCTCTGTAATTGTAGATGTGGTGATACAGAAAATGCAGACCACTTCTTTTTTAGATGCCATTTATATCGAAATTATAGACAGGCATTAATGGACACCATATCACAACATGGCATTATCACGCTTAACATAATCCTAAATGGCGATCTTAAATTTATCTAATGAATCTAACATAGTCATTTTTGAGGCAGTATAGAGGTATATCCAAAGAACAAAAAACATTTAAGCGAAAGTTAATCGGTTACACTCGTATCAGTTGTTATTTGTACCAGATAAAATGGATTTTTATAGAGTGACAGAGATTCGGAGCATACAACGATGATATTAGTCAGACCTCTCCAGCACCACTCACAGTCCCCAGTGACTTCTTACTATATCCATAGTCCTCGTATAGATCTGTTCCACAGTTCTTCATTTCTTTTTCCCTCTCTGTTTTTTGTTGTATCATTTTGCGTTATTTTTTCTTTCTCTTCTTATTCTCAATTTATACTTGCTCATCATTTCACAATTATCATTCACTAATAAATTGTTGTTACTTGAAGAGGACTATTGGAAATTAACCATTCTGGATTTACTCGTATACTCATATTTCTGACAATGATCACATTTTAGGAAAGGAACTAAATAAGCTCTTATACTTTCGTTCTAATCCTATCGCTGTATTTTTGTATGTGTTGTATAGGTAAACATTTTGAAAATAAATATGTTTAAACCAAGTTCAAGGAGGCTAGTACACGACAGAAGCAGACTCTTTCCGTAAGATTTCGAAAACAGAGTGAAAACACTGTCTGAGGATGTCACAAAAAAAAAGAAAGAAAGAGAAAAAAAAAGAAAAGAAACATAAAATAAAATAAAAAGGCGGTATTTTGCCGCAAGGACGTCGCCGGCTTTGAAAAAGTGGTACGGCCATGATCGAGACTCTCCCCCATGAAAATTTTGCGGTTTTGGCACCTCTATATGCGTTCTTTTAAAGCATTTACGGGACGTTTCTGTCAAGTTTTCCGAGATTTTTTTTTTTTTTTTTTTCAGGATCATTTCTGATTACCGTTAAATAAGGGAGGGAAATTATCCGTTATAAGAAATGTATGGAGCATTTTTGTTGTAGATACACCAACTCCAAAATATTAATGATTTAAAAAAACAATTATTTTGTATTTTTTATGAAAACAATTATTTTGTATTTTGTATTTTGTATTTTTTATTTACAATGAAAGATCAAGCAAGTCTTTGATTCCTCATTCCCTTTTTAGCTCACCTGAGCACGAAGTGCTCAAGGTGAGCTGTTGTGATCAGTCAATGTCCGTCGTGCGGCGTTCGGCGTCAACAATTGCTTACAAAGTCTACTCCTCCTATACCCCTTGGCCAATGAACTCGAAACTTGGTAGGGAACATCGGGGGGACTTGTGACTTGTAGTGAAAATCTATTTTTCGCTTCTTCTCCTGAACCGAAAAGCCAATTGACTCGAAACTTGGTAGAAAGCATCTGGGTGACTTGTAGACCAAAAGTAGCTAAAATCATTCCGATCGGAAATCCAAGACGGCCATCTTGAAAATCTATTTTTCGCTTCTTCTCCTGAACCGAAAAGCCAATTGACCTGAAACTTGATAGGAAGCATCGAAATGACTTGCTAGATGTAGATCAAAAATAACTAAAACCAGTCTGATCGGAAATCCAAGACGGCCCCCAAGGCGGCCATCTTGAAAATCTATTTTTCACTTCTTTTCCTTAACCGAAAGGCCAACTGACTTGAAACTTGGTAGGAAGCATCGGGCTGACATGTAGATCAAAAATGGCTAAAATTGTTCTGATCGGAAAACAAGATGGCTTTTTCGCTTCTTCTCCTGAACCGAAAGGCCAGCTTACTCGATCAAAACTTGGTAGGAAGCATCGGGATGACTTGCAGATCAAAACAGTTAAAATCGTTCCGATCCGAAATACAAGATGACCGCAATGGCAGCCATCTTGAAAATCTATTTTTTTTTTTTTTTTTTTTTTTTTTGCTTCTTCTCCTGAATCGAAAGGCTAATTGACTTGAAACTTTGTAGCAAACATCGTAATGACTTGAATATCAAAAATAGCTAAAATAGTTCCTTTTGGAAATCCAAGATGGCCGACATGGCGACCATCTTGAAAATCTATTATCGCTTCCTCTCCTGAACCGAAAGGCCAATTGACTCGAAACTTGGTAGGAAGCATAGGGGTGACTGGTAGATCAAACATAGCTCAAATCATTCCAATCGGAAATCAATGACGGCCGCCATGGCGGCCGTCTTGAAAATCTATTTTCGCTCCTTCTCCTGAACCGAAAGGCCAATTGACTTTAAACTTGGTAGGAAGCATCGGGGTGACGTGTAGATCAAAAATAGCTTAAACCGTTCCGATCGGAAATCCAAGATAGCCTCCATGACGGCCATCTTGAAAATCTATTTTTCACTTCTTTTCCTGAACCGAAAGGCCAATGGACTCGAATTTGGATAGGAAGCTTTGAGGCGATTTGTAGAATAAAAATAATTAAAATTGCTCCGATCTGAAATCAACGATGACCGCCAGGGCGGCCATTTTCAAAATCTATTTATCCCCTCTTCTCCTAAACCGAAAGGCCAATTGACTCCAAACTTGCTAGGAAGCATAGGGGTGATTGGTAGATCAAAAATAGCTAAAATTGTTCCGATCGGAAATCCAAGATGGCCGCCATACCATGGTGGCCATCTTGAAAATTATTTTGGCTTCTTCTCCTGAACCGGAAGGCCAGTTGACTTGAAACTTGTAAGAACTGTCGAGGTGACTTGTAGATCAAAAGTAGTTGCTATCTTGAAAATGTATTTTGAACTTCTTCTCTTGAATAGAAAGGCCCATAGACTCGAAATTTGATAGAAAGTATCGGGGTGACTTGTAGATCAAAAATAGCTAAAATCATTCTGATCGGAAGTCTAAGATGTTCGCCCTAGAAGCCATGTTGAAAATCTATTTTGAACTTTTTCTCCTGAACCAAAAGGGCAATTGACTCAAAGTTCATTGGAAGTATTGAGGTGACTTGTAGATAAGCAGTAGCTACGAGGGTGAGTCAATAAGTAACCAGCCTATCCCATTTCCGATGCACCGATTTTCATGCTTTGTTTCAATATATGTTTTATACATGGGTACAAAATTGCACACGTATCGAGTCATTCTTTAATAAGATATTGGATGTCAAACATGGCTAGTGATGCAAAGGCATGCTTTTCATCTATAGTTGAGTACCGTGCTGTAATTCGGTACTTGTATTTAAAAGGTAAAACAGGCAAGGAAATACACGGCGAGTTAGCCGATGTTTATGGGTCTTCTGCACCATCTTATGCTCCGGTTAAATTCTGGCTAGGGGAATTCAAACGCGGTAGAACGTCTTTAGAAGATGAAGCCAGGCCTGGACGCCCACTGGATGCCACCGACGAAGAAACGTGTAAGAAATTCGGGATCTGGTATACTCTGATAGACGAATTCAGATGGAAGAAACAGCGCAGACATTAGGCATTACATGATCGGTTAGGTATGCGCAAGTTAACAGCCCGTTGGGTCCCCAAATTCCTTAGCGATGAGCAAATGGCAACCAGAGCATCAGTATGCAGCGCCTTGTTGAAGCGTTTTAGGTCAAAAGATGATTTTCTTTTGCGTCTGGTGACTGTAGATGAGACTTGGGTTCATTATTATGAACTAGAGATTAAAGCAATAAAGCTCAGAGTCGTCAGTGGGTAGGGCCTGGGTCCCCAAGGCCAAAGAAGTTCAAGACGCAACCATCTGCTGGCAAGGTGATGGCCACAGTATTTTGGGACGCAAAGGGCGTTAATATGTTGGACTTTTTACCCAAGAGAAGTACAATAACTGGAGTGTAACTGGAGTGTACTATGCAAACTTGTTAGACCAGCTGAGAACACCATCCGTGAAAAACACCGACTCGGAGGTAAACTCTTTAAAGGTGTTTTGCTGCAACAGAACAACGCGAGAGTCCCAACTTGCAAAGTTGCAATGGATGCTGTAGAGCGAAACGGGTATGAATTAATACCACATCCTGCCTTTTCGCCTGACCTAGCTCTTTCCTATTCCAAAACTTGAAAATAGATATCCGTGGACTTCATTTCCGGTCTGGTGAAGAAGTCGTGACGGCAGTTGAGGAGTGGGTCAATGGAAAGGACCCTGACTTTTTTTTCAGTTCTGGGCTGATGGCACTTGAACACCGTTGGTCTAAGTGCATCACACTAGAGATGTGGATCTCAACCGGAAATAAGTTAGGCTGGTTACTTATTGACTCACCCTCGTAAAATCGTTCTGATTGGAAATCCAAGATGGCCACCATCTTGAAAATCAATATTGAACTTCTTCTCTTGAACCAAAGACCAATTGACACAAACTTATCTGGTAATCAGGTTAGCGATACAGGGCCATCTGCGTGTTACGCCTAGGCGGCCAAGACGCACCGAGGGTGACATCAAATTTGATTAAGCTCCGGGTTGGGCGATGCCTAACTGTACCACTACACAGAAGACTCTTAAAAAAAGTAGATTTTTTTTTTGTTTACATTTTTTTACATTTTACATTTACTATTTACAGCACATATACTACAGACATTAACATAATACAACAGCCCACACACAATTTGACGTAAATGTCCTTATTTTGGCATGGTTGGGGAACTATAATGGTATATATTACTTGATTAACTGGTTTGGTTGGTATATATTACTTGATTAACTGGTTTGGTTAATCAATTTAATGCTCTCAGTATATACCCAACCAAATCAAGATAACTGTGCAAATGTGAAGAGATTGCCTCCATTTCCTATATTATTTCTATGGCGCCTTTATTTTATTTATTTTTTTTTTATTTTTTATTTTTTTTTTTAAGTTTTATTATACTTCAATTATTGGTTGAGATCATTTTATTTCTCATATATATATATATATATATATATATATATATATATATATATATATATATATATATATATATATATATATATACAGAGAGAGAGAGAGAGAGATATGAAATACCAACCACTGGGCTTAGTGAGATTCGAACTCACGTCGGCTACGGCGGCAGCGCCTAGCCACTCAGAATCAGGAGACATAACCACTGCACCACTACGCTTGTTAAATATATATTGTGTCGGAATCACTTGAACATTGATTTTTCACACTTCTGGCTGTTTACCGCTCCGCATTAGATTCTTGTTTGGCGGCTTCTGCTCGCCCAAGACTGGAATCTAGAGTAGATACTGTACCTCATATTGAGATCAACTGTCCTTGGAAGGACATGGAAGGACGCAACTAAAAATAAACATAACACAGACTAAGGACATGTTCTATAATAAGATGAAGCCTGCTATGACACTACCCATTATTCTACAATGACGCATGTCACCGTATAGAGTGAGTGACGTCAATGACGTCAAGGCTGAATATCCGACGCCATGATAGACCCATCACTGACGTCGACGTGACTCATCTGTGATCTCTGTCCCTATTAATGATGTCGATGCGGTCGACGGTGAACGCTCGCTAACCTTCGGCAACGTCGTCCCTTAACGTCATTACATCATGTACAAGCTGCATTTCCATACATACACGGATGATTATAATGCATGAATGACAATCAGGGACATGACGTTCCAAATGTCGCAACCCTAAATGTCACTGACATTACTAATGTCAAACACCTCCGATTTCCGGATATCGATCAGAGGGAGAGAAGTATCGGATTAACTCCAACTATTATAAACTCGGTGTCCTGATCAGACGAAATCGGAATACTTAAAATATTATATATATTACACAACAATTACTCCTCAATTTTCCTCCTACATTGTAATAGTGATTATGCAGGCGGAATAATACAAATTAATTTGCAACGATTTCTTAAAATAATTAATTCAATTAACTATTAAACTTAGAAAGAGAGAGAGAGAAAAAAAACTTTGCGTATGTATGTGGGTGTGTGCATGCCTGTATGTTCGTGCGTATGTTTGCGTATGCGTATATAAACCTAAATTTCTGGCCTACGCGATTCTTATGGTACCGCGCATTTTACATTGGCTGTTCCGATCCTGCACTGATTTTTTTTTTTATTTGTATAAACTAAATCACACTTTGCGCCTGCTCCTTCAAAAAAACAAACAAAAAAAAACTGGTCAGTCCGCACATGCCAGCGCGGCCTGCTCAGTGTTCCCGGATAGCAGTTACAATTCTTGCAACCTGAGAAATTCCGACCAGACTGCACAACCTAGCGCAGCCTGCTCAGCATTCCTGAAATAACCCAGGTAACAGATGCAGAATCGGACTAGCGTGCACTGCCATATATTGTTTATAGGTTTACTATTCAGACTCGGACATTTTCCTGCTTTTGAAATTTGAACAGAAAAACCTAAAACAATTAAATAATATTAATATAAATTTACGACTTACGACTCACCGAGCCGTCCAATTATAAAACGGATCTTTTTCGTTGTCTAGTTGTCCTTCGAACTGGACTGTATCGGTGACTTTATAGTAATGTGCGGGATTTTGCAAACATTTTGCGATTTTCTCGCTTTCTGCGTTTCGCAACCAATTTAACCATATCAAAGTGGCGTAACTGTCATGTCACGCTACTATTAATACGTAACAAATGGTCCGACTGTAGAATAATGGATCCTACCCTAATTATACTAAACTTGGTCAGCTTGCATTGCAGTCTGCTCTGGGTCGTAACACTGGGCCCGCTTGTTTTAATGTTTTAGCGATGATTATTTCAATCAAACAGATGTCAGTTTAGCACACTAGGAGACATTATAACATGATAAAAGTAGAAGACATGGTTAAGCAACTAAGTTTATGATTTTTCCCCACAATAACTGAAACTAAATTTTGTCTCTATCTCTAGCAGTCATGAATATAGAACAAGTTGCAGTTTATATAACTTCAGACACCCCAGAATCAGTGGCAATCAATCAATCATCAGATTTTTAACGCTGCCAAGCACCTAGAATAAGCATCTCGCAGAAAACTCGTTACGGTGTCAAATCGATAACTACTGTACTATCTGTGAATTAAGCCCGTGGCCAAAAAATGTATTTGTTTCCATTGGTACTGTTATTGGCTACCTGTACGATTTAGTGATAATGATTGTTTATGAAACGATTTACACTGATTCCAATCAAAACATATTTTGACCATCTTTGTTTGTTTGAATAGTTGTACAGTAATTAAAAGTTGAACAGTGTTTGAACTTACTGAAGTCAACTTTATATCCGCCGAAAAATTCATTCACACACTCACGAAATCAGTCAGACACTCCCTCCCTCCCTCCGTCCCTCACTTGCTCGTTCGTTCGTTTGCTCTCTCTCTCTCTCTCTCTCGTTCATTCATTCATTCATTCCTCGCCCGCGCGCCCGTCCGTCCGTCCGTTCGTTCTTTCCTTCGTTCGTTCGTTCCTTCCTTCCTTCCCTCCCTCCATCGCTCCGTCCGTCCGTGCGTGCGTGCATTCATTCCCTCCCACACTCGCTCGCTCGCTCGCTCGCTCGTCCGTCCGTCCGTCCGTCCGTCCGATCGTTCGTTCGTTCGTTCGTTCGTTCTTTCATTCGATCGATCGATCGATCGATCAATCAATCAATTAATCAATCAGTCATTCATTCATTCATTCATTCACTCACTCACTCTCACTTTGCGTTGAAAATCATGCGATGGGGAAATAAATAAATAAATAAATAAATAAATGTTCGCATGATATATACACAGGTTGCTAGTGTCAAGTATATGATCGCATGCTTAGAATGTCTTAACGAATTATATACAGAACTTAGAAAATTTTCGGCCATACGTTCGGATTAAAAGTACATGTAAGCAAAATTAGGCGTAAATGGAAGAAACTTCCCGTTTAGCTATATAAGAATAAATTACATCATTATAATCAATGGAATACTAACTTTCTGCTCATACGTTATAATAGATTCGCAAATGCTAGTTTTTGTATTTTTGTTTAGGTCCAAAAACGAAGATTCGCGTAATCTGAATAAGCTTCTATAAGAAAATTAGGATTAGAAGGGTGAATACATTGGGCTCAGACTGAAGAAACTTCTCATTGACGTATTTCTATGATTTTTATACCAGATTAAAAAGCTTGGAATGCTCTTTCATCCTAGATGTTATAATTTAATGTCGGAAAATATATTAAGTTAGGAAAGAAATTTATTTGTGTATTTCTATACATTTTCCTATTAAACTGCGGACCGAATACAGGTAACTGTTTATCTCCGGTGCGTTCGGAGATTATCGGAAACCCCCGTGACTATAACGACTTTTCTGCCCTATGTGGCTGTGAGTCAGGTACCTTTTGTTGCAATGTAATTTTAGATTGGAATAGTTTACTAGATAATATCAAATCTATAGGAAACAAAGAAACTTTTAAAACACACATTAAATCATATTTATTGCAGCTGGCCAGTCCATAGAGGAAAACTTGTTTAAATATTTTTGGATGTTTGAGAAAAGTCAGGGTGTAAGATCAGGAACCTTAATTCATTTTTGATTAGAAGTTTCAGTGTTTATTTATCTTATTACATTGTATTTTATTACACTTCATTTCTGCTCGGACCTCATTGGAAATAAGCTGATTTGTGCTTTGCCTTCCTCTTTAATTGCACGACGGTGTGTGGGTCCTCTATCAAACTAAATGACGGCTCCCTCCTCAGTTAGTTTCAGATGGTCGGTCCCTGACTATCAACGTCTGTTAATTGTGGGGTTTATCGTAGTCTTCATTACGAAAACAAGCCTATTAAAATATATAGAAAATTTCTGTTCCAAAAATTGAAAATTTTTAGATTAAAAACTCTGATATTTTTCAAATTTCTGCTCAAAACATAGAGTGTGGGTACTCGTTAGAACCGCCTCGGCGAGGCGGTTCTAACGAGTACCCACAATCAATGGTTTTGAGCAGAAATAAGAAAAATACTATATACCCCTATAAACCCCAGTTTTACTACATAAAAGTGGGGTTTAAGGGGCTCAAAATCATATAGGCATGTTTTCGTGATGTGTTTGGGGTTTTCTTGTATTCTGGCTGCCTTTGCTTTGCTGTTTTGATTATACGAGTTTCACTGTGATGTTTCAAAAATAAGGTAGAGGATCTCCATGCGAAGAGAATATATAGAGTTGCAACCTGGAAAATTTGGAACTGCCTCAGAGTTAAGAGCGATTTTTCGCGCGTGAAACTAGTTTAAGCCTATTCGTTTCGTGAATTTAGTATCCTGAGTTCATAAGATCTGCGATTACTATCATTTGTGTGTGTGTGTGTGTGTGTGTGTGTGTGTGTGTGTGTGTGTGTGTGTGTGTGTGTGTGTGTGTGTGTGTGTACTCATTCTGTTGTTTGTAATTCGAGTACTCGTTAGGCGGTTCTAACGAGTACCCACAATCTATGTTTTGAGCAGAATTATGAAAAATGTCAGAGTTTTTTTTTATCTGAAGATTTTCAGTTTTTGGAGGTGAAATTTTCTATATATTTGAATAGGCATGTTTTCGTAATGTTAATGGGTAATATGTTTTATTTATATTGTGCATTGTTGTGCATCTGATCTTACACCTGCATAAATCTGAATTAAAAAAAAAATGAATATGGAGCTCGTCATGGACAAGCGGAGCCGCAAGTTAATGCATATGGAAACAGCGGAGATCTGATCAGCCTGCGCGCTCGTGTTGTTCGTCAAATAAGAACTTTGATACTGCAAACGCTTGGACGGAGCGTGACGGTACTGAGCAAACTGCGTGGGTGTATGGACCGATCTGTGCCACTTATTTCACCTGTACGCTAAGTTCCTTTTTGCGTGACATGTTATGTTATTTTAGACATAATTGACGGATCGAACCATTGTAACGTCTTTTTGTTTTATTTATTTGGTCTATAATATCAACGATTGAGACCCGTTGTGGTGGAAAATGGACGTTTTCCGATATGCGAACAGCAGAGACCCAGACCAGCCTGCGCATGCGTATGCGCAGGCTGGTCTGGGTCTTTGCTGTTCATTGTATGAATATTAGGAAGTGCAGATCTTGTGTAAATGGAGAATGGTGATCCTGTTGAGACTGTGCAGGCAGGCATGCTGGTATTGTAATTGTCACCAGTGTTTTCAGTTTGGTTTTCCTCAGTGTTTGTTTCTGTTTATTTAATTGGCTAAATGTACTTTGAATACTTTGAATATTGAATAACTGTTTCAGTCGTGAGAAACTGTCAGTTGGAGAGGTATATTCTGTAAGTGCAACAGTTACGTGTTTATTTATTTATTTATTTATTTGTTTATTTCAAATAACAAAATTGTTTATTAATCATATGCGTATCACTCATTTAATACGCACATTACGCACGAGCGTAAGAAAAATGATTTTATTTGCAATAAAGAGGCATGGGTAAATGCGGTATGCTGTGACTTGTTATGCAATAACTTGTTAATATTGCCCTGTTGATAGGTAACATATGGTCAATTACACATGCTGCATCAAGATATCCTTGTTTCTGTTTTTATAAATGCATAACTTAATATCTTACGTCTTCAATTTGTCTAGACAAATGTACACGTATGTGCAGAAACGGTTCAAGTTATTTGTTGTTCGTAGCGCTACAACCATTTTTTTTTTCGTGGAGGTCTAGCTTGGATGGTATAGGGAGAAAAAGTGAGCATTTATTTATTTAATTTTTACCCCCCTCTGGGCTAATTAAGCAAACGACAAATTGGTGATATTTCTCTTATTTTTTCCTTAAATCAGGATTTGACATTTCATGCCAGTTGTCTCGATTGCAGACAATTTGCATGAAATGTTAAAATCTGTTTTTCTGGGAAATATAAGAAAAATATTTCGAAATGTCGTTTGCTGAAAATTTTACCCATAGTCTAGCAACCAGCCTTTATAGTCATGATACTATTTTGGTTGTATTTTAGTACATTATCAACCAGGATTATAAGAAAAAATATTTAGTCACTGGAGACTGGAGCCTGTCTACGAGCAACCCTGTCTTTGGCATTGCATCCAGGTAAGAAACAGACCAGTCTGCTCAGCTGCAGAGATCAGCTAATCTTTTTTATATATGTAAAAACTGGAGACATTATACTGTCTAAGCAGAGAACAAGAAAGGCGCTTATCAGACTTCGCGGATGAGCAGGCTGATCTGCGCCTTTGATGTTCGCAAAGGTATAAAACGCATTGTTTTTTATGATAAGGCTCTATCCATTTATTTATTTATTTATTCTCATCACGAGAAATTCTGCCGGCCTCGGTGGCTCAGTTGGATGCGCCGTCCGCCTGAAGACCAGGAGGTCGCGGGTTCAACCCCCGCCGAGATCGGAAACGTTCTTTCGTGGAGATTGACCATGAAATATTTTCTACGATCATTCTCTCCCTTCCGCTGATTCAAGAAGGGCAGTTGTCAGTTTCTGGCGAAAGACTGTGCACAATACTGGTTAACCGCTTAGAGGATTAAGCCTGCCCAGTAAACGTGTGGTTAGGTAAACTGACCGCGCTCGACATGACCCCATTGGGTTGACTGGGCCGTAAAACCTCAACACAAACAAACATGAAAAATTCTGTGTTTGGGGGTTCCGACCAGGTGAGAAACAAACCAGTCTGGTCAGCTGCAGAGATAAGCTAGTCTTGATTTTTTACCCTTCCACCCACGAGTTTATGAAGTAGAATCGTCTTTTAGTTTGGAAAGAAAAGAGTGGCAAACAGTATAGCTCCAGATGAGGAGACTCATTACGAGCCGTCACATCTGGATCTACACTGTTTGCAAAGGTATACGTTATAGTCTGCAAAGTTGAAATGGTTAAAGGCAGCGAGTAGAGATGATTGGGTACCACCTCTCATTTGCACAACTCAAGGCTTAGTGGGTTCTAGTTCTCACTCGTGAGGGGCTGGCAGGGATCTCTTGGCTTTTACATATGTTTAAAAAGGGACATAGTACTGGAAATTAGATTCTACTCCCTATTCGGAGTACTTAACCCTTCTCTTGCTGAACACGACATGTCCTGTCTTAGCAAACAGTGTAGATCCAGATCAGTTGACTTCTGAAGAAGCCAACTGATCTGGATCTGCACTGTTTGTCATTAAATATATGAATTTCTATCAAAAACCCGGATCAAGTAATCTGATTGGCGGGATATTAGAAGTGGGCGTGGCATCTTAATTTATTCAGCATGACAAGGGTTAAGAGCAATGAAGATGCACTGGCCTGCAAAGCAGCCAAGTTTTATCTGTTTTTGCTATGCGTCAGTAGTGTGTCAGATTCGAGTTTGCAGACTAAACTGAGCATTCGTTCCCATTATATACGCAGAGGAACCCTTTCTAATATCTTTAAACAGTATACAGTCGACTCTCGTTATCTCGAATTCTAAGGGACTATATGAAGTACTTCGAAATATCCGTACCTCGACATATCAGATTTGCAGAATTGAGGAAAAATAAATTGAACAAGCACATTTCTCAAATGAATTTGCAATTTGACTCCTGAAGTTATAGAGATATATTGAAAATATTGTGGAAAAAGAGGAGAAATTGCTCACAAGGAGCAATTTCTCCTCTTTTCCACAATATTTTGTTACCTTTTTATACATTTTCATTTTTAAACAAGGACCAGATTTTCACTTCGAGGTAAGCGGTTATTCGAGATAAGCGAAGTCGAGATAACGAGAGTCGACTGTATAACTAGAGGCGTAACGCTTACGCACATTACGTACGTACGTAACTTGCGTAAGAATTTTGTTTACAATAAAGTGACATTAACACAAATATTTTCATGCACTTTTTAGGGGTGGTTGGGTGAGGAGAAGGTGTCCTGTAGCTTTTGTCACCAGTTGATATTCTCTTACAGTTGGGCAAGGCCTGCTGTCCTTGCAGCAGGTAAGGGTAGAGGGGGGAATGTTGTTATTTCTTCTGTTCATTTCCCTCTTTTTTCCCTGTTCCTCTCTTTCATCTCTACTATCTTTTCTGTCTCTTTTCTCCCTTTCTTTGGGAGACGACACAAAATGACCCACAAAGGTTGACATGTCGGTAAACCCAAACACAATCAATCAACAAGCCCCTTTTTCAGAAGGGAAGCAAAACTATTTTGACAGAGTTACCTCCCCTGAATGTGTATACATTATCCTTAAATCTCTATAAATGCGTACAGGAATCGTATTTACTACATGAAGAGTACTGTGTACACGTGAAAGATTTTCCGCCATTTTTTTAAAAGGGCGATCACTTTTTAAACCGATTTGCTTTCTTCACACCGTTTTCCTTTCCGAAACGGGGTCTATTCTAAATTTTAATTGACAGAGCAGAGTATTCATCCCCCTCTTCACCTCCACCTCCACCTCCACCCCTTGATTGCCCTTAATATCGTTACGCCCTATTTCTTTACAAAAATATGGGGTGATTCAAAATGAGTACGTTAAACATATACTTCGAGAAATTCGAAAATATTTGTCTGAATATATATTTTTAAAGCTGTCAGCACGAAAACATACCTATATAATTTTGACCCCAATAAACCCCACTTTTATGTAATAAAACTGGGCTTTACAGGGGTATACATTATTTTTCTTATTTCTTGTTTTTCTTATTTCTGCTCAAAAACATAGATTGTGGGTACTCGTTAGAACCGCCTCGGCGAGGCGGGTCTAACGAGTACCCACAATCTATATTTTGGGCGGGAATATTTAAAATATCAGAATTTTTATCTGAAAACTTCCAGTTTTTGGTGGTGAAATATATTTCAATAGGCGTGTTTTCGTTATGGCGTATGTAACGGCTCATTACGTACATTAAGCTAGCATGCGTGTAAGGAGACTATATTTGCATTAAAAATAGAATACTAACCAATACACTCTTACATAAGCTGCCCAGATACCTGTGACTTCAAGAAGTTCATAAATGATATGTAAGTGCATGGTATGCTGTGACTTGTCAACACCTTGTTAATATTGCACTGCTGATAAGTAACATATGGCGAGTTAAACATGCTGCTGCTATTTCTTGGTTGTCTCTGTTTTATGAATACATAACTTCATTATCTTATATCTTCAAATTATCTAGACAAAATGTACATGTATGCGCAGGAATTATTTTATTTGTTGTTAGTTACATTCATTATTTTTGTGGAGGTCTTGGATGGATGGAACAGGGAGGAGTGAGTATTTATTTATTTGACTTTTACTATTATCTGGGCTAATTCAGCAGACGACAAGTTGGTGATATTTCTTTTATTTTTCCCCTGAAAACAGGATTTGACATTCCATGCCAATTGTCTCCAAGCTAATTGTCAAAACCTGTTGTCTGGGAAATACCAGAAAAATATTTCAAAATGTCGTTTGCTGAAAATTTTGTCCATAGTGCTAGGCGTTAATTAATTTATTTAGCCTCATCACGAGCAATTCTGTCTTTGGTATTGCAGCCAGGTAAGAAACAGACCAGTCTGTTCAGCTGTTGGATGTGACAGGGAGCTCAATGCTCACTTTAAGTGTGCTGCCTCACTGACATATCACACCTCAGACACATAACGGGACATTCCACACAGTCTCATTATACTGACACGGACCGACCAGTTCCGCCTTCTCAATGCCGAGCGCAAACGAAAGAGCAGCTGATACCATTTTTAAAGTCTTTGGTATGACTCGGCCGGGGATCGAACCCACAACCTCCCGGACGCAAGCCGGACTCTCTAGTAACTGAGCTACTGCACCAGTAGGTTCGAAGGTAATCGGCCTGCTGATTTGAACGGTTTTTACCATAATTGAGCCAGCGCATGACAAAACCAGCAAAATGACTGGGCTCCCAGGGAGGAATCGGATTAACATGGGTATCCGTACAGTCTGATCAGTCTTCACTGTGCACTCAATAACCCAGCAGGCACATGACATTAATACAACGTCGCTTCAATGCCGATGCAACGTTATGACGTTGCATCGACGTTGAACCGACGTTGTATAAACGTTATGTGCCGCTGGGCAGTTGCTAAGTAGCTAAGGTTTCTAAGGTTTCTATAGCTTTGGAAAATAAAGAATTGAATTGTAGACAGTGAAAACTGGTCATACTGGGCAGATGCCCAGGCTGATCTAAGTCTCCGCTGAGTGCACATGTCATTTTGTTGCTTTGTTGGCGGCTCATATATGCATTGTTGCAGCTAGGACCAATGTGAGGGGCCATTTGTTGCCCCGTAACCATTGTTAAGAGGCCGTCACTTATTTTAAGGGATTCTATTACCTTAAATATTAGTAACACGACTTAATATTGAGGGTCATCAAGGCCCCTCGTCCCATTCATGCTTTTAGGTGGAGATATGGCCCCTTGTCCCCCTCTAGATACAACAATGTAAATTGGCAAGGTGGATATCCTGATGACATGATTGGATCATTTTAACAAATGTTTGTTCCCCAAATGCCTCAGAGGCTTTATATGAAACTTGATTTGGGTTGACCCAGCGGTTTCTGAGATATTCGACGAGTGCGGACGATGGAGCCTGTCTATATTGTTAGTTCACCTATAGGCTAAAGACTTTAGGATACAAATCAAAAGGGACTGGTTCACGAATGACAAAATAATGCCCTATTTAATATATTGATGAAAACTATACTAAATATAAGTCAACATGGGACATCTTCAAAAACAACAAAAATACGTTTGACAAACCAGTTGTAATGGTTGCTATGGCAACAACAATACAATACATGTTGTATTGTAAAATTGTCTTTAATAGATTTCATGGCAGCAATCTGAGAACAATGTAATTAAAAGCATGATTGTTTTATAGTTGTTAAATATTAAAACACAAATTTATGAACAAAATCAACATGACACAGGAACTTATGTTGCCATGGCAACAAATATGTCTAATTTATCCCATAAAAACACATAGTTTTATTTAATATGTTCTGTTTACACTGCAATTCTATTTTTTCACCACTTTGATTGTCATGTACTGGATGACAATTTAAAAAGAACAAAAATGTTATACAGAGAAAACAGACAAAAATGATATTATATACAATATATGAATTTTTTGTTATTCAGCATGCCAAGACGAAATTTAATATGGATACATAATTTGAGTCACGTCATGAGAAAACCCGGTTTGGTTCCCAGTGTGACCTAAATTGATCTGCGCAGCTACAGAGACAAGCTAGGATACAGAAACTAGAGCTTTTATTTGATCCGAGCAGCCAAAATAAGGGTGCTGATCAGTGTGCGAAGATGCGCAGGCTGACATGCACATTTGTTGTGTGCATATGGTATAAAGCAGGGCCCTGTTGTTCAAAGCATCATTAGCTTAACGAGCTCGTTAAGGGTCATTTCATTAACTGTTTTAGCGGATTCAACATGCAATATTCTGATATTTTTTGCTGAAAAAATGTGAGTAGCTTTTGCACTCACATTTTTTTCAGCAAAAAATTTCAGCATATTTGCGTATCACTCAATGTAAATTTTAACGAATCGTTAACTAACGACATCGTTAGCTTTGAACAGCTGGGCCCAGGTTTTCTAATAACGTGGCTCTTTTTCTGATTCACTGCTTCCTACACCGATCGTACATGTGTAAGTCTTTTACTATTGGGTCTGTGCATGACAAAAGCAACAGTTTGACCTGTGTGAGTAGTATAGGGCGTCCCATGTTAGTACCCAAAGCGACGCCCTATACTACTTGTGTTCCCAGTCTGATCATGGTCTTTGCTGTCATTAAGCCACCTTAGGTCCTTCAGTACCTATTGACCGCACAGCGAAGACGCAAACCAGACCGCTTCAGTCTGATATGAGTCTTCGCTTGAGAGAACAAGTCTATTTGTTGGGTTTTCCATGTAGCGGCTCATTTTATAATAGTTTTCAACTGATGAAATTAAAACTTTCGAAAGAACGAGACGAACTTTTGTCAAAGTAATATTCAGTAAACTTGCAACTTTTAATATATGAACATATTTGAGAAATATTACTGCACACTTGAAAATAAAGTACTTTGTCACATTCTTCCATCGCAACTATTAGTGGTCAGTGCCTGCAGTGATAATGAACTGCTTGTTCTATGAAGGAGGCTCAGATCTGAGCCTAGTTTGGTTTGAGAGCTTATGCAGAGGGGTGAATATATATATTTGTCTTTTATCATTGGAGCTGCTTTTAAGGAAATAATATTTGCTCCTTGGGGGATCACATTCTTTCCTTAATGAGTAGCCCCCGATTCTGGAAGTAATATTTAAGACGTTTTTCTTTACTTCTCTGGGTGTGTATAAAATAATTATGTTCTGCTACGCGTTTGTCTATTTTATTTTCAGTTGTCTTGTTAGACAAGCACAAACAACACTCTTTTTAAATACCCCTTCAGAGTTAACAATGACGGTTAAATGTCCATGGTCCAGGCGGCGTCTTAGAATATTCCCTTACATATTCGCAGGTGTTGTCACCGTGCTGGCTTACTTTCGCTTCGCCCATATCGGTAAGTGTACCACAGAGTCTCAGCTACAGAACATAAGTTCCGGCATTAACACTAACGTACAGCGCTAAGCAAATTTGTACCAGACGACATTCAAAAACTCATATTATTTTTCAAAGAACTAATATTTAGCTTTTAATGTGAATCGTCTACCAGGCCGACGATTCACATGAAATGTCAGGTGTTTTCTCTGAAAAATTTAAAAAAATCGAAGTGTCGTCTGCTGCAGTTGTGATTAGCGCTTTAGTGTAAAAGGTTGATGTCTGAGCTATTTTGGATGTATCAAAATCACAGAAATATCAATGGTAGATGTTTTTTTTTTTTTTTTTTTTTTTTTTTTTTTTTAAGTTAGAGTACACAGTTTTTTTGGTTTTTTTTAGATTTTCTCTTAGAGTAGATAGTTGTTTTTTTTTGTTTTTTTTTTAGAATAGACAAACACTTCTGATAGACTTGTGTCCTCTGCAAGTGTATTAATTTCCCTAAATAAAGACAAACTCCAATTTCTACAGTTATAATTAAGCTTTGTTAATGCGGACTTCGTTTCTTTGTTAAAATGCAGAGCTTTTGTTAAATAATTCCGTAACGGGTTGATTGACTGATTGCTATTTATTCTGTAAAATCAACATAGCATACAAAAGGACGTAAAAATCAATATTACATAGCACATTTCAAATTGGCAAATTAGAAGAATTAAATATAGCATTGAGCATTAATTGAATTAGACTAGACATATGAATTAGAATTATGAAGATTAAAAATATGCTACGACAGAAGCATTACATATGATTTAAACATTAAAGGACTTAGGTATAAATAAACATATATATATAAATATATATATATATATATATATATATATATATACATATATATATATATATATATATATATATATATATATATATATATATATATATATATATATATATATATTTGTCTTCGCTGGCCACATATGCAGTCTTGAAGAAATGATGTACCCTGACTCAATTGTTATAGTTTCTGTGTCGTATTTTATGTGGCGCGGAAGCTTTTCTCGTGTAAACAAAGCTTTAGGTTGTTCAACACACTCGCACCCCGGTTTGACTGACTAATTAAGGAGAATAGGTAAACTTTCGCAAGGGAGTGGGTAACTTCGTAAGAAGGGGATTTGCCTACAGGAAGGCAAACAGAAAGAAGTCACAAAGACACGCTTGAATTATTCTTCCAAAGACACGCCTTGTTATTATCAACCGGAGCACAGCACTTCCTACAAGATTGTGTATGCGCCCAGTGAAGATTCAGATCAGCCTGCACATGCGCACAGTCTGATCAGAGTCTTGACTGTCCGCATGACGCTTTGAATACTTAGCTACCCACTGTGTTTCCAGCGAAGACTCTGGTATGACATAGTGGGTGCACAGGCTAATCTGAGAGTTGGCTGGGAGCACATGCAGTCTTGTAGGAAACGCTGTGCACATGCTCATATGTGTGTTAACGCTTAGCACTCTGGGTATTTTTTTTTTCAGAAGACGACGCTTTGAAATATTTTTCTTAATTTTCCCAAAAAATGTCAAAATCCTGTTAGCTAGGAAAAATAGAAAAACATCATCAATTTGCCGTCTGCGGAATTTACCCAGATAGTGATAAACGTTAATGCAACTTTATTTTCAGTGATAGAGAAACAACCAACCAATTCGTTAACGAAAGGTATCGACAATCCGATAGAAACACGTTTAAAGGTAAACACACGCAGAGAGAGAGAGAGAGAGAGAGAGAGAGAGAGAGAGGGGGGGGGGGGGGGAGGGGGGTCATGAATGCGTCACCGGAGTATTGTCGTAAGTACATAACTATATGAAGAAGTTTTCTAGGGACTACTGCCATGATGTCTCATCACAATCCTTCATGCAGTTCTGGAGGCGTATGTTTTAAGCCTATGGCAAGTTTAGTTGGAACGGAAACTGAATCATAAAAGCGAAAACTACAAAAAATATGACTTTCGGTAGAAGACCACAAAAGGAATATGGCTGCTAAGTTTCATCCAGCGAAAACTGAGATCCGCTTATCAGATTCTTAATTTTGCTGCCCATCACGAAAACACGCCTATATAATTTTGACACCCCTTTAACCCCACTTTTATATAGTAAAACTGGGTTTACATAGATATACATTATTTTTCTTATTTTTGCCCAAAAACATAGATTGTGTGTACACGTTAAAACCTCCTCGTCGAGGCGGTTCTAACGAGTACCAATCTATGTTTGACGAGGCGGTTCTAACGAATACCCACAATCTGTTTTGTGCAGAAATAAGAAAAAATATCAGATTTTTTATTCTTATAATTTTGCTTTTTGGTTGTAAAATGTTCAATATATTTGAATAGGTATGTTTTCGTAATACTCTTTGGACCCTTTGCTGCCAACATCCCAGCAAGCATTCTTTATAAATCTATAGCAGGCCGTTATCGGCCGGTAGCTGACGGGCCGATAACGGCCCGCTATAGATTTATAAAGAATGCTAGCTGGGAATAAGTCTAGTCAAATTCAGACTGAACTTGAGTACAAACTGATCAGGTCAGACGCATATATATCTTTATTGTATAGATATAAATATCGAATGATTAAAAATGTGCGATAAAATCCGAGAAGAAAACGTGCAGATATTTACATGTTATTGGATTTATTTGTATATACTAGCCAAAAAAGTACTAAACGGACGCATAAAATTTGTCGATTTTTTTCTTTTTTTACAACCAAATAAATCTTACAGTTCTATCTGCGTCCCCAAATAGGCAGATGAGTCAGTAAATTTAGGTTGACAAAGCTCTGGGCCAAGTTGTTCAAACTAACGACATCATTAGTTAACGATCGTTAAAATTTACATCGAGTGATACGCAAATATGCTGAAATTTTTTGCTGAAAAAATGTGAGTAGCTTTTGCACTGCAAAAGCTACTCACATTTTTTCAGCAAAAAATATCAGAATATTGTATATTGACTCCACTAAAACAGTTAACGAAATGACCCTTAACGAGCTCGTTAAGCTAACGACGCTTTGAACAACTGGGCCCTGAACATTACATCCAGGATATGTGCCGATGAACACAGGTACTGGCATTTTTAAAATTCACAAAATTCATCATTTTGTCACAATTTGTCAAAGATCACATCTGAAGTGTCCTATTTTTACAATAAAAACCACATTATCACGAAAGCATATAACTAAGGAAACAAATTCTTGTGTAACTTGGGGGTATTTTTGGTACGGGTGTTTGAGCCAGTAGTTCGAAACCTACCCCATTCATATACCTGGCCTTTGAGAAAACGGACCCATTCATATACTAGATCGTCTGAAATGTTGACCCATACTGCCCTTTGACTTTTTGTACCCATTTATTGCTGGTACTTAGACAAATATAGCAGTCAATTCATTGAATACCAAGAGAACAAGCAGCCTCGAAAAATCTCTGAACGAAAAATATGTGCATGTACCGGGGTACATCAGAAAAGTGGGACCTTCCATATACTTATCCAGAAAAATGGGGTCAGTCTTATACTCTTTGCTGAAAAAGGGGCTAATCATATACTTGGCAGCGCTGAAAAAGGGGGTCATTCGGTACGCACATCCATACTATGCCAAATATAGGAAGTTACCCCCCACCCCCCCTACCCCCCACGCCACAAACCCCGCGAGACTGACATATTGACCTATCAGGATATGCAAATATAATTGTGAGAGTGCTTATGTCTTTGAAGAAAAGTGATAAAAAGTAAGTGGCCGGTTAGAACTTTTGGATAGCGTATTTATTGGGGAATCATTGTTTTGTCGGAACCGACGAGCTTTTGGAGATATATTTTGTGGGGACGGAACGTTTGTCGGAACCGTCGAGCTTTTTGTAGATATATATCTGTGGGGTGGAGGCGGGGGTTTGGGGCGGGGGTGGGGGGGGGGACAAACTGTTTTGTCGGAACAACGAGCTTTTGGAGATGTATTTTGTATGAATGAATTGCTTTGTCAGAACGGTTTTGTTTGTTTGTGTTGAGTTTTACGGCCCAGTCAACCCAATTGGGTCATGTCGAGTGCGGTCAGTTTACCTAACCACACTTTTACTGGGTCGGCTTAGTCCTCTAAGCGGTTAACCAGTATTGTGCACATTCTTTCGCCAGAAACTAACAACTGTCCTTTTTGAATCAGCGGAAGGGAGAGAATGACCGTAGAAAATATTTCATGACCAATCCCCACGAAAGAATGTTGCCGACCTCGGTGGGGGTCGAACCCGCGACCTCCTGGTCTCCAGTCGGGCGCGCATCCAACTGAGCCACCGAGACCGACATTGTCAGAACGGTTCCGCCAAAACAACGCGTCCCCACACGAGAACCGAAAATGTCACGGTAAGTGAATTTTATTCTTGGTATAAGATAAAGGAATTCTTTAGATTAATGTGACATTCTATCCTGGTGAACCTATTCAGTGGTGGGTCTAACCATTTGTCACTCATACAGCAGCTGTAAGGCACATGAACAGACAGTAAAATGAAGTTTTTAAAATGTTAGAAAAGTATGGTAAAGATGTAAGGTCCCAGTCAGCATTCTACGTAAATCTATATCGGGCCGTCATCGGCCCGTCAGGGTAGCTGACGGGCCGATGACGGCCCGATGTAGATTTACGTAGAATGCCAGCTGGGGTATCCAAAAAACAGTCGAACTTCAATAGCTAGAACATCGGGGACCGTGTAAATTTAATTCTAGACATGGGTAGTTCGAGCCATTGAGGGTTAATCATAATGCCAGGATTGGAGGCAAATGGATATTATTTAGGCATGTCTTATCGATTTCGATTATGTTGAGTTTATATATTAGAATCGCCCCGGTGATGCGATTCTAATGAGTACACACAACATACATTTCATAATAAAATATGTAAATTGCCTTAAAATATATATATATATATATATATATATATATATATATATATATATATATATATATATATATATATATATATATATATATATATATATTTGTTATCAAGAAATTTCCTAGGAACTCAAAAACGAGTTCGTATTAGCCATGTTAAACGAGCCATCGGTGTTCCAGCTACTGAGGTTTTACTGTACTTAGGGTAAACATGGTAAGGTATTTTTTCTGATGTAACTTTATCAGATTATGTTGGTTACTTAATCATCAGTAGCTGATTTCACATTTTGGACGATTTCAGGAGCACCGTCAAGCAGCGGAAAAATCCAGTCTACTGACGAAGCGAGCTGCAAACATACGAAAGGTATGTGGAAAACCTGATATAAACAAGATCCTACTGGGTCGTTTTCCAAGTGAGTACGAGAAACACCTGATCGTTGACGACAAACGAAAGCTAATGTTCTGTTATATTCCTAAAGTTGCATGCACTAATTTTAAACGGATATTTTTAGGATTGAAAGGAATTATCCAACCATCAGAGGTTCACAATGAGAGCGGATATAACGTTCATTTTACGTTTAAAAATAGGCTTACTTTTCTAAAAGACTACAGGAAGGAAGGAAGGAATATGAGACTGAAAGAGTACAAAAAGATTATATTTGTTAGAGACCCTTTGGAACGACTGGTGTCAGCATACAGAAGCAAGCTTGAAATCCATCCAAATCCGGACGCTCGTGCTGTTTTCTTGAACATTATAAGATTATTTTATGTTGATTTTCCTGAAAGGAAAAGAGAAAGGAATATAGGCGAGACAGAAGGAAAAAATATCGACATAACATTCAGAGACTTTCTATATTTTATTTTGGACCACCTAGAGCTCAGAGGACAGGTTAATGAACATTTTGTGCCCATGGTTAATTTATGTGATCCCTGCAAGGTAAACTACGACTTCATTGGTAGCTTCAATAACTTAAAGGAAGAAGCTGAGTATGTCTTTAAGGAATTTTCAATAAACTATCAGTATCCTACCAGAAATGATAATTATTCAGCTGTCGACACAAGTGAAATAGTAGACCAATATTACAAAGAGTTGCCGCCCAGTCTTATGCAGTCGGTATGGGAATTGTTTAAGAAAGATTACTTTGTGTTTGATTTACCAATTCCTAAATGGCTTATCAAATATAGCAGCGAACATAATGTAATTCTAAACTCTTTGGACGAACTTACAAAAGTCAATGATACACGCAGTGCCTCGTTTTAGATCAGTGATAATAACACCTTTGTCCCAGGTACATTTCACTTGGTGACAGGTAGGTAAAGTAAACATTTATAAGAACTGATAATTTTCTAAACACTTTTTACAGAGTGCTCCTGAAACTTGCTAGCACATTCGAAATCATTATTTCTGTTATGAATTCGTTATACAATGAATGCTCGTTCTAACAATAACATTTGTTTCCAAAGATATTGCCAATAAAACACCTAGCTGTTCTAAAGTATCCTTAAACGCAGCAGAATGAGATCACTACGAAAACACGCCTATTCAAATATACAGAAAATTTCAACTCCAAAAACTGAAAATTTTCAGATAAAAAAACTCTGATATTTTTCAAATTTCTGCTCAAAACATAGATTATGGGTACTCGTTAGAACCGCCTCGGCAAGGCAGTTCTAACGAGTACCACGATCTATTTGTTTTTAGCAGAAATAAGAAAAATAATGTATACCGCTATTAACCCCAGTTTTACTATATAAAAATGGGGTTTAAGGGATCAAAATTATATAGGCATGTTTTCGTGATGTGTAGAAAAAGTGTATTGTAGTATTCTGATTAACTCATAGAACATGTTTTGGATAGTTGTTAGAATCGCCTCAGTGGGACGATTCTTCCAAAACATATGCTTCTTGAAGTATTAATACAATATTCTTGCATATTTCTCATTAACTATCGCCTCTTGAATGAAGGTTTCGAGCCAGTCAAGTTACTGTTATAACGAATGTTGTTGTTGTTATTGTATCGATTGTCGATATAAAGAGGGTTGACTTTACCCGCCTTACAATTTATATTGGCAGGGATTGTTTTGGGACGAGATTTTGAGAGATCTGTTCATTTTTTTTTTTTTTTCAAAAAAAAAAAAATGAATTTTGCTGAATGAGAGGAAAAATCTCACAGCAAAAGGTAATTTAGAGTGTGCTAAAATTTCCATAGCTCCAGATAAGCGGGGGTATCCACATAATATTTTTCTTATTTCCCCATGAAAACATATGATGTGGGTACTCATTAGAACGCCACGATGATACGCTTCTAATGAATACCCACAGGATATGTTTTCATGAAGAAATAGGAAAATATCAGTATTTTCAGATAGAAAAAGTTCCTTATCTTGACCTGCGAACTTCTCTCTGAAAATTCATTATTTCTCGCCAGTTTTTGGCTGAATGAGATATTTTCTCCAATGATATTTGACTCTATCGCTGTATTGGACGAGTGTAGATTGATTATTTAATTGT
The DNA here is from genome assembly GCA_964016985.1 of Anodontia alba. Taxonomy (NCBI): domain Eukaryota; kingdom Metazoa; phylum Mollusca; class Bivalvia; order Lucinida; family Lucinidae; genus Anodontia; species Anodontia alba. The sequence continues at coordinate 33,963,598 of OZ024823.1, forward strand.
TATCCCAGCTAGCATTCTTTATAAATCTATAGCATGCCGTCATCGGCCCGTCAGCTACCCTGACGGGCCGATAACGGCCCGCTATAGATTTATAAAGAATGCTTACTGGGATGGTCGTCAACAGTTGACATTTTTTTTTCTATCTGTACTTTACGGACAGGAGTGGATCTAAAATTAAGCAGTTAGGAATTTATAGGGAATGATAACACTTTTATGAGAGGCGACACTGTCAAACTTGTTTGGCCCCGCTTCAGAAAAGGGATCCTTTCCGAAAGGAAATAATTTGTTCCTCTTAAGAGCAAATTCTTTTATTATAGAGTAGACCCTATTTCAGCAGGGGCTTAGTGTGCAGAAAGGCAAATAGAAAGTCACAAACATTGTCTCTCTTGACAAAAATCTGCCAGGTGTAATAAAATAGCCTTAAATTGAAATACACATACTGAAAATGGCTTTTTCTGAACCAAAAATCCTATCTGTATCAAGTGCAGCCCTAAAGTTAGGAATGAACCTGTCAAATCTGTAACGTAGACGTTTTTGTTGTGCCTAAGAGGGATCAAGGCCGACGATAGATGCATGTCTTAGTCTTATTCGGTTGCATCTACGATAAATGCATATGGAAATGCCGTTCAACCGAATTTAAGGAAGAGACTGAGCCATTTGACCGTGATAGGCGATGTCATTTGCTTACAATTTGACACCGCCCATTCAAGTCATTATAATCTAAAAATAGTCACCCTTTCCTGAAGATCATACACAACAGAACCATATTCGTTCTTTTATTACTGCATCACAATATATCTAACAAAATTTCTAAGAATGTACAAGTGGCGCGTTTATCTTCTTGAAATCTTGGAAGCGACTCGGCGCAGAGACCAGTGTACTCCTATTGCATTTCTCTTGGATAAAGTTCTGCAAATATAAAATTCTGTGTGAATATTAATTAGAATCCTAGTGAGGTCCGATAAGGAGGGGGGGGGGGAGGGGGGAGCATGTGGGGAATCATCCCGTTATAATATACTTTATTGCACATACAATTTAATGGAACCACTTCGTGAAAGTTAATTTAATGGATACCAATATCATACGTTTTGGGACAAATATTACACAAAATATCATAAATCGTCACTTTGTCTGGCCAGTCATGGTACTAAAACGTCCAGGATTTGAGTTGGTTTTGGACGAAATAAGGACAGAAGGAAGTTAAGTCTACAGACTTCAGAGATTTTACTACATATTCTTATTCGTATTATATACTACTCAAAGTTTGCTAAGCACCAAAAGATGATGGATTCATAATTTTAGTTTTGGTTGGGATAAAGAGTTGAAATTTGGATATGTTATAGTTTGATCTTATCTTTGATGATTCTGGTTGGTATTTCAGATGTTGTTATGGTTTTAATGTTGCTTTTAACCCTTGATTATGACAACACAGAAAATGTGCATTTTTAGTAGCTTCATATCAAAAGGAAATCTCACAAAAATGTTAGAAACAATTTTCCAAATAACGCGTCAAAATTTTGGTGCTTAGAAAACTTTGAGTAAAATAAATAAACTGACAAAAATGTTAGAAACAATTTTCCAAATAACGCGTCTAACTTTTGGTGCTTATAGCTTCTTCTTAATGAAACTAGGAAAAAGTCATTGGTAAATTGCTCCCAATCTGTCCGCATCGAGCGCTCTTCTTATAAAGGAAATTGTTACATCAAGTTACTTTTGCATTACTTTTCGAATACAGTAGAGGGCTATTGTTTTCCCTGTAAATGAATCATTCTCGAATCCACCGTTTCGCAAATATGCATTTTCATTCCAAAGTACAAAACACTTCACGAGAGGAGCAAGAATTCATGAGAAGGTAAATGAATACACTTCCAAGAGAGATGACTGTTGAAGAATATATTTGCACCGGCGGACATATGTGAACAGAAAGGGACATATGTGAACAGCGAAGATCCAGACCAGCCTGCGCATCTGCGCAGTCTGGCCAGGATCTTCGCTGTTCGCCTACACAATATAAGGCCATTGTTGAAGATATAAGATCTTGACCCAACACGTGGTTATGCACACTGGTCGTGTTACTTTCAATGAAAAGAAATTAGTAGTATTCTACTGGAAGTAAATTCTTTCCTTCGAGTGTATCATCCTCACCTTCCCCCTTGCCCCGCCCAGCCTCCCCCCCCCCCCCACCCACCCCCTCACACCCCCTGCTTTTCAAAGTACGCAAGGTCCTTTTGAAAAACATTTCGCACAACTCGAACTCCGTACCCTTTAAATTCGAGTCAAACGTTTACCACTTGCACAAACAAACAAAACATGAAGGGAAGAAAGAAAGAGCAGCAAGAAACTGCATACTGCGCATGCTCAGAATATCATCCGGGCCTTAGTTCTCCATTTATACATTCTGTAGTATCCAATGATTCTGTTGGTGGACAGTGAATGTCCTGATCAGACTGTGCTAATACGCAGGCTGATCTGGGCCACCGCTGTCTGAAAACATGTTATCGCTCGGCGCGACCTAATTGACTTTGTAAGCGGACATTTAAGGCCCTGATCGGACTGTTCATCTGGGCCTTCCTCGCCCGCATATGCGATAAGATATCCTATTAAGGACCGTTTTCTCATGGCATGACCTATTTACTAACGCAAATTACAATGTATTATGGCAATGTACCTGCGTGAGGTGATCCCATATTCTTTCAAAACTGTCTTATCTTTATTCGATCAAATTACCACACTACGCGCTTAGGAATTTTAAAGGGGAACGCAACCTTAAATTGTGCTCTAAAGTAAAGAAATTTACAAATGATGAATTTTGACAAAAATTTGATCAAAATCGGTTGAAAATTAAGTAAGTTATATAGACAATTGAATATTTTAACATTGGAGGAGCGGGCGCCGCCATTTTGTATATTTAATGAGGTTTCATAAAACTTAAAATTCATTTCATAAAGGTAGTTATTCTCATAAAAGTGGCTTATTTTGAGAGAAATGATTGCTTGTCACTAGAATTAAAAGATTATAAAAAATCTGTAGCGAAATTATTCTTAAAAACCTTTATAATTGGTTTTGCATATTTAATTTGGGCTGTGTGACGTCACAAAACCTACAATATGGCGGCATCCATGACAGACATTTTAAATATATTCAAACCACCATAACTTCCTTATTTTTAGGCTGATGTTGAAAACTCTAGCATTAAAATAAATGGCTTGTTAAGCTATTTACTCCAAGATATACTTACAACTTATATTGCGTTCCCCTTTAAATATCAACCTACGGGTAAACCAGTATTTGTAGCCTTTTCAAATTGAATATTCGCGAGTTTTACATATAAGGTGCTGTTAAAACTATCCCAACTAAAAGTAGTAGAGAAAGATAGGCGCAGACATTTCCATTAAGCCCCATGGATGTAACATTGAGCAGTTTTGCTGTACACAGATGGAGAGTTTCAAAATGGTGAAATTATGCAGATTTCCACGTGCATTTTTCAGGAGATGCATACAATTGATAGCCAATCATCACTGAATGCGCCGTAACATTCCTAATTGAATGGCCCAGGGCGTTAAATAGGCAAAGCATTTAGTTGTGTTTTCGCTTTAATTTTTTCAAGAAAAAATGACGTGATGAGATCATTTGAGCCAGCACATGATAAAACCTACAAAATGGCATGTGCGCCCAGCGAAGACTAAAATCAGCCTGGGCATCAAAGGGCCCAAGCTTTCTTCATGCGGACAGCAAAGACTGACCAGACTGAGCGGATGCCCGGGCTGATCTGTCTTCGCTGGGCGCACATGCCATTTTGTAGGTTTTGTCATGCGCTGGCTCATTTATAATCATCTTGTTTAGACGAGTCTAATGTAGTTCAAGTTTTTATGAAGGAAATGGTAGTAAACATAAATATTTCACATTTTAATCATAACTTTGATCTTGAATTCTGACAAGCATTGCGGTGCTCTTCGACTTTAACCCTTTCATCCCTGCGTTTCTGAAGTGGAATCGTCCGTCTATGAGATTGAATGGATCCATTATCTCAATAAGAAATGTCGCAAAGACAAAAGTCGAAAACCAAACGAGCCGTCTCATCTGGATCTACACTGTTTGTAAAACATTTTTTCTGGTCTGTGGGGTTGAATTCAACGGAACATCAGAAAACCGTAAAACTTCCATCTGATTACAGCGAAACCTATGTATATCCCAAACTTGAAAAGTCTCCGAGACGTCGGTGCCTGTCTCCTTCTACAGCTTTTATCCAAATAAGTTTCTTTTTAAAATAACGTTATATACCACATGATCGCAAAATTTTAGCTTGAAAACGATAAAAAGAAAAGTTTTAATAAGGTCACACTTTAACCTTTACCGGTCTCTGGACTTATTCAGCAGATGACAAACAGATGATATTTTTTCTTATTTTCCATTGGAGACGATTTGCATGAAATGTCAAATTCTGTTTTCTGGGAAAAAATAAGAAAAATATTTCCGTATGTCCCCTCCTTAACATTTCACCCAGAGTGCTAAGCGTAAAAGGATTTCATAGGAGCGTATTTACTGATGTTTATGCACTTTTGTTTCTGTTTTCTTTATTTTTCTGATTTTCTTTATAAAAGCAGTAATTGTTGGTAGTCATTTGAATTGCCTCGACAAGTCGAGGCAATTCAAATGCCTTCCAACAATTACTGCTTTTATAAAGAGACAGGTAAAGGTACACGGGCTGTAATCTGTTCAAAGACAATACTAGATGCTTTCATCTTTCAGAAAGTCGTCTTTGGCCTGGCGAATTACACGAAAGGAGTACATTTGCAAACGTTCGTTATGAGTTAATGTAAAACAATTTTCGTCGCTATGTATACACAAAAAGTTTTATTCTTTTTCTGGTTTAAAAACAAATATCTTCATTTTTCCCATAGTAAAAATGACTGCAAAATATGCGAAAATCGATATGGTAGATGGTTTGGATGCAGATTGTCAACAGCTTCACTTGTTAAAAGTTTCTGATTTTTTTTTTTTTTTTTCTACAATACTGCCGTGGACCATTAGTACTCTAAAATCAACGAAGAAAAGCAAAAATATGTTTTAATTTAAAAACAAAATCCATAAATCCAGTTTACTATAGAAATTGCAAAGGTCAGACCCATTTTTGCCACACAATTAATGTAGTAAATACAGTCGATTCTCGTTATCCCGAAGTTCAATGGACTCTCTAAAATAATTCGAGATATCCGTACTTCGATATATCAGATTTGCAGAATTGAAGAAAAAATAAATTGAACAACCACATTTCACAAATGAATATGCAATTTGACTACTGGAATTAGAGAGATGTTGAAAATATTGTGAAAATTGGAGAAATTGCTCCCTTAGGAGCAATTTCTCCTCTTTTCCACATTTTTGTAACCTGTTAGTAGATTTACATGTTTAAAAAGGGACCAGATTTTTCTCTTCGAGATAAGCGGTTATTCGAAATAAGCGAAGTCGAGATAACGAGAGTAGACTGTATTTGAAAACAAACCACAAGAACAGAAACGACAAATGGTGTCTGATAAGATATTGTCAATCACAAAATGATTTTGTTTTCCATTTAGAAAAAAAGAAAGAAAGAAAAAAAAACACGCTGATAAAAACGTCTTTCCGAAGGATGTCGAAAACACAGTAAAGACCTTGTGCAATACAACAACGGCCCGTGAGCCATTCGCATTCGTGCAGTCTAATCAGGTCTTCCCTGATCGTTCATATATTTTACGGAAATCATTGATTCTCTGTTCAGAGAGCGCAAGCTAATCTGGGTCTATATGTACATGTCCCAGCCGTGATTTAATTACTACGCTTCATGCTTGAATGAATAGAAAAGTCCGAGATACACGTGTTAAAATCAAACTGCGTACGGATTCTACAAATCGATAGAGGTAAATAGTTTGTTATAATTGATTTTGTCGCTTCGTCTTTTCACATTTTGGTATCATATGCAAAGACTTGTCCAGTTCATTCACAAAATGGAATAATTGTGCAATATGTGTCATTGGAAATATGAAGCTTTTTAGTAAAAGGTAGGGCATACTAAAAGTGCTAGCCTCCCTTTTCAAAGGGAGACCATCCCACAGGAATTTGGTTCGGTCTGAAATGCTTGTAAAAAGATACAATATCGACCCCAACGGACTCGCAACGCTGAGACAACGTCGTAGTCTTATTCATCCACGTCGCTGCAACGTCATGATATGACGTCATGTGTCCACTGGGATGATCCTATGTGGCGAGCCGAAGTCTAAAGTTTGGTCAAAAATGCATGAAAAAGCCTGTTTGAAGAGCGGTCAAAGGTTCAGTATTGATGGTCATGTATGGTGATCTGAAATTTGAAGCTCGGCCAGAGGCTCAATATCGATGGTCCTGTCTGGCGAGCAGAAGTTTGGTCAAAGGCTAAATATTGATGGTGTTGTATGGCGAGAGGAAGTTTGAAGTCCCGGTCAGAGGCTCAATATCGACGGTCCTATGTGGCGAGCCGAAGTTTAAAGTTCGGTCAGAGGCTGACTATCGATGATCCTGTATAGCGATCCGAAGTTTAAAATATGGTCAGAGGCTCAGTATCTATGGCCCTGTACGGCGAGCCTAAGTTTGAAGTTCGGTCAAAAATGCATGTAAAAAGGCATAAAATACGCCAGTTGTGCCGTTTTTAAATTCGTTTCTGACCGAACTTCAAACTCTTGTATAGCCGGCCTCGGTGGCTCTTCGGATGCCCATCTGACTGCATGGTGATCATGAGTTCGCGAGTTCGATCCCCGCCGGACCGGCAACATTCTTTCATGAATATTAATCATGAAATATTTTCTACGGTAAATCGTTCACTTCCTCTGATTCTAGACGGGCAGTTGTCAGTTTCTGGCGAAAGAACGTACACAAGTACATTTACTGGTCAACCGCTTAGGGACTCTGCCTGTCCAGGGAAAGTGCGGCTAGGTTAACCGATGGGCTCGACATATGACTTAATAGGGTTGTGTGGTCCGTTATACACCACAACCAACCACACTCCTGTGTACATCCTAACAGAAGAACATTAACCTCCCTGAACAGCTGATACACAAAATTCCTAGAAAGAAAAGAACAGGGCCCAGTTGTTCAAAGCGTCGTTAGCTTAACGAGCTCGTTAAGGGTCATTTCGTTAACTGTTTTAGCAGATTCAATATACAATATTCTGATATTTTTTGCTGGAAAAATGTGAGTAACTTTTGCACTGCAAAAGCTACTCACATTTTTTCAGCAAAAAAATTCAGCGTATTTGCGTATCACTCGATGTAAATTTTAACGTATCGTTAACTAACGACATCGTTAGTTTTGAACAACCGGGCCCAGATAAATTGAGCCAGCACATAAAATAATGGTACTTATCACATAAGCGACCAGGCAAGGCTCAGGCGAGCGTGCGCATAAACGTTCGCCAGAGCCTTTGCTGTTCGCAGACAGGTTTGTAGCCTAAATAGGGGACTGTGCATGCGCATTTGAAAAAACACAAACCGAAAAGCCATAAGGTCCCTTTTTCATGTACCGGCTCTATTTTGCTTGATTCTTCCAGGTGAGATGTGTATTCAGTCACTTTATATATATGTAAATTTAACCCTTTAACCCCCTGACTTTCTGAAATGGGCTCATCCATCTCTGAATTTGGATATATCCGTTCTTGCAAATGGGGCTTTGGTCAACGTTCAATAATAAAATGACAAACAGGATAGATCCTGATAAGACGGCTCGTTAAGAGCAGTCCTATCATGATCTACACCGTTTACAAAGATATCCGTGTTGGTCTGCGTGGATGAAAGAGTTAACGCATGTAATACATACATTTATGCACGTGTGATAACGTGAATTATTGCGTTTCTCTCTCTCTCTCTCTCTCTCTCTCTCTCTCTCTCTCTCTCTCTCTCTCTCTCTCTCTCTCTATGAAAATCAAATTAATCCTGCACAAAATACACGTCGTTCTGTGTATACTATATTCTGGAGACAATTTGCATGAAACGGCAAAGCCTATTTTCTGTGGAAAAAAAAAAGTATTATTTTGTCGTCTGGCGAATGTGCCCAATAGTGTGGATTCCAGGGCCCAGTTGTTCAAAACTAACGATGTCGTTAGTTAACGTATCGTTAAAACTTTGATCATTTAATATGGCATATACGTTTATATTTTTACTGAAAAAATGCAAAAGCTACTCACATTTTTTTTCAGCAAAATACCTGTGAATTAGATATTGTACTTATTAGAACAATTAACATTTTGACCACTAACGAGCTAGTTAAGTTAACGATGCTTTGAACAACTGGACCCTGGTAAGGTAATTTGCGCATTGCGTGCACATATTGTATTAAATTTGTAAAGATGTGATTTCTCTTATTCAGTAAATAGACCCTACCAAAACTCATTCCCCCCTTATTCAATAAATAGACCCTCCCCCAGTGTCATCAGTCTTTGAAAATAGGGAAAGATATATGTATGGCGAGCCGCGATGGTGCAATGTTTAAACAAAGGCTACGTTCCAGATGACTGGAGAGACGCTCTGATAGTACCCATTTACAAGAAAGGCCCTAAACACCTCCTTTCCGACGACCGACCTGTCTCCCTGGCCTAAGTCGCCTGCAACCCAGCTGGCATTCTACGTAAATCTACATCGGGCCGTCATCGGCCCGTCAGCTACCCTGACGGGCCGATGACGGCCCGATATAGATTTACGTAGAATGCTGACTGGGAAGGTGTTGGAGCAAATCGTCACGGCAACGTTATATAACACTGATCGGCTTGATATCCTCACAGACAAGTAGCATGGACTTAGGAAACCCGTCACTCAACTGATAACTACCCAGCTAGCATTCTACGTAAATCTACATCGGGCCATCATCGGCCCGTCAGCTACCCTGACGGGCCGATGACGGCCCGATATAGATTTACGTAGAATGCTGACTGGGAAGGTGTTGGAGCACATCGTCACGGCAACGTTATGTAACACTGATCGGCTTGATATCCTCACAGACAAGTAGCATGGACTTAGGAAACCCGTGACTCAGCTGATAACTACCCAGCTAGCATTCTACGTAAATCTACATCGGGCCATCATCGTCCCGTCAGCTACCCTGACGGGCCGATGACGGCCCGATATAGATTTACGTAGAATGCTGACTGGGTACCATCCATGGTATCACCAGCAAAGTCCGCACAGGGAGAGACCAAGTAGATGTAATCCTTCTGGATTTGCATATGCCTTTGACAATGCGCAGCATCAAAGGCTTCTGCATACACTCAACTTCTATGGCATCCAAGGAGATGCCCAGTCAGCATTCTACGTAAATCTATATCGGGCCGTCATCGGCCCGTCAGGGTAGCTGACGGGCCGATGACGGTCCGATGTAGATTTACGTAGAATGCTAGCTGGGTGTACTCAGCTGGATCAAAGCATTTTTGGGTCACAGGAAGCAGCAAATGCTACTAGATGACTGCAGGTCACAGCAAGCAGATGTCATATCCGGCGTTCCTCAGGGCACAATGCTTGGTCCATTGTTGCTTTGGCTTTTATAAATGACCTTCCAGAATCTGTCAAATCATGCTTTCCTCGCTTGTTTACTGATGACTGTCTGTTATACAACCTCATCAACAGCGATGCTAATACCCCCAGTCAGTCCAGCCAGACCTCCAAGCCTTGGAAGAACAGGAACACAAATGGCAAATGAAGTTCCTTCCTGAGAAATGCCAGATCATCCGCATCATCACTAATAAATGCTACGAGACTCACATAGTACACACGCCATGGCCATATACAACCAACCCTCTTTATACCGACACTCGATACAACAACAGAATTCGTTATAATGACAATTTGACTGTCACGAAACCTTCGTTTAAGAAGTACTAATTAGTTACAAATTATGCAAGAATTTGTATTTAATACTTTAAAGAAACGTGTTTTGGATATTTGTTAGAATCGTGAGGCGATTCTAACAAATATCCAAAACATATGTTCTAGATGAAAATAAGAACAAAACAAGGTCTTCCTTATATATCAATCTGCTCATTAAGTATTCTGTACAACAGCAATTTCACTTAAATGGCAACGTCTTTGGGAACAAATGCTGTCGTTGTTGACGGTGATAAATACTTCGGCGTTGCAAACACGTAAACAGTATTACACCCAAGGCATCCTCCTTCGAAGAAACCTTTGAGAGTGTACCAAGAATATGAAGAGTGTTGCTACACCTCGCTTGTGCGCCCGACGTTGGGGTACCCTCCAGCCTGGGACCCTACCAGTACTGAAGATACCAAAAAGCTGGAGAAGCAGTGAACCCTCGTTACAACGACAGCATTTGTTAAAAAAAAAAAAGACGTTGTCATTAAAATGAATTTGCTGTTGGTACGAATACTTAATGAGCAGATTGATATGTAAGAAAGGTCTTGTATTGTTCTTATTTTCTTATAGAACATTGAGGTGATTCTAACAACAATCCAAAACATGTTTCTTTAAAGTATTAAATACAATATTCTCGCATAATTTGTGACTTATAGTTACCTCTTAAGCGAAGGTTTCGTGACCGTCAAATTATCATTATAACGAATTTTGTCGTGTATCGAGTGTCGGTATAAAGAGGATTGTCTGTGCAAAGACAGGCAGCTCGTTTCGTCCACGGAAACTACAACGAGAAGAATCCTGGATGTGTAACTCGAATGGTCATAGAGCTTGGTTGGGAGACACACGAAAGCAGGAGTAAGAAAGACAGACTGACAACGCTGTATAAGATTCAGCCTGGCATAGGGGATGGTTGGGTGAGGCAAAGGTGTCATGTATCTTGGGTCACCGGGGCGCCCAACTGATATTGGCTTACAGTTGGGCAAGGCCTGCTACCCTTGCAGCAGGTAGGGGTAGAGGGGGAATGTTTTTATTTCTTCTGTTTCTACACTTTCATTCCTTTTCCTCGCTATTTCTCCCGTGTCCCTCTCTTTCATCTCCTCTACTATCTCCTCTATCTCTCTTCTCCCTTTCACTGGGAGACGACACAAAATGACCCACAAGGGTTGACGTGTCGTTAAACCCCAACGCAATCAAAAATCAGCATGACATGGTCGACATGGACACTGGTGACATATTGAAACCAAATGGCAGACACACCAGAGGTCAAGGCCAACAGCGACTACCAACCTACAGCCATAATCAAGGTCTACAAGAACTCCTTCTTTCCCAAGACCATCCAAGACTGGAACCGCTTACCAGCACGTACCACGGACTCTCAGACTATCGAGTAGTCCCGAGTCGGACTGCAACAGCCACAGCTGACTCGATAAGCAAGAGGAGACATTTTTTAAGCTGCACAGCTGCTTTTATTTATTTTTTGTTTAATTATTTAAAAAATAGTGTCACCTACTGCAGTTGTGATCAGCGCTTTAATGGTGAACATCAACTCAACTGAGGACATAGCCTGTTGCAGCAGATGACTATATGCGAGGTTTAAGAATGGCTCAGTGGACCAGGAGGCGAGGTCGTGTCTTATTTTATATAGTAGCAGCCATTGTCACAGTCCTGGCCTACCATCGGCTCACCACCATCGGTAAGTTGTATTTTTTTCTTTACTCCTTTCTTTCTTTTTTTGTTTGTTTGTTTGTTTGTTTGTTTCGTTGTTTGTTTATTTGTTTCTTTCCTTTTCTTTCTTTCTCTGCAGTCAGTCGTATTTGACAATTACCCGCAGTATGTCTGTTTTGCAGAATGAACCACCAAGAGACAATTTTGTCCCTAAAGTGGAATCATCAACCTGCGCAGGCCATGTCGCTCTCTGCACAAGGGCTCTCCAAAATGTCCTAATCTGAAGGATGGTGCGCTGTATTAACATCATCCCTGCCAATAATGCTAATGGAGTGTGCTCGAACCAGAAAATTTCTGAGTGGGGATCGAACCCCACTAGCGGCCAGGGCCCATTTGTTCAAAAGTAACGATGTCGTTAGTTAACGATTCGTTAAAATTTACATCGAGGGATACTCAAATATGTTGAAATTTTTTGCTGAAAAGAATATCAGAATATTGTGTATTGAATCTGCTAAAACAGCTAACGAAATGTCCCTTAACGAGCTCGTTAAGCTAACGACGCTTTGAACAACTGGTCCCAGTACAAATAACTCCTCTGAGTCTGCATAAAATGAGAAAACTTGATACACATGGTAGATTGTCAGCTATTTCTGCAATAAATGACATTTTTTATGACTTCTAAGGGGTGGTCGGGTGTGGCGAAGGTGTCGTGTATCTTACGTCACCGGAGCGTACAACTGACACTGGCTTACAGTTAGGCAGGCCGGCTATCCTTGTAGCAGGTAAGGGTTGAGTGGGAATGTTTTTGTTTCTTCTGTTTCTTCACTTTCATTCCTGTTCCTCGTTCTTCCCTGTCCCTCTCTTTCATCTCTCCTCTACTATCTACTTTCTCCCTTTCTCTGGGAGACGACACAAAATGGCCTACAAGGGTTGACATGTCGTTAAACCCCAACACAATCATTTTATGACCCCGTTTGATTTACTGCACGCTAACCCCGTCTGAAAAGGAGTCTACTTTACTCTTAAAGAGTATGTCCCTTTTCAGAAGGGAGACAAAAGCAATTTTGAGTTGTTTCCCCTGAAAGTGTATAAATTCCACGTAACATACGATACGTAAGAAAATCACTCTTATGCCATATGCAGTAAAATTCCGCAGTTAAGACCACCTTAAGTACTGCCTAAAAGTGGTCTTATTAGCGGGATGGTCTTAATATTGAATGTAGAACATAGCTCCAGATAAAGTACCTTTTTATCAACCAATAAGTACTAATATTTTTTATTATTTCTCCACAAAAAATATGTTTTGGTACTCATTAGAAGCGCCTCGCCGAGGCGCTTCTAATGAGTACCACAACATATTTTTTTGATAAGTAAGAAAGACATTATGCGGATACCCCTATTATCTGGAGGTATAAAGAATCTCAAGAAAAGCCCATTTGGGACTAACAAAATCTGGTCTTAATAGCGGAGTGGTCTTATTTTCAAGTGGTCTCAATGACGGAATTTTAGTGTACATGTTTATGAGGAACGAAGGCCAATATAAGTCTGTGCTATCGCGCGGACTACTTGGATTTTTCTCTGTTCTTTGGTATGTTCTACAGAGTCTCTTGATTCTGTGACCAAGGACTGTTTCGATTTAATTGCGCATGTGTGGGCTGGTCTGGGCCTTCCTTGTTAGCATTGCTCTGGCCCTGTCCTCATGTTACGTCATATTTATGCACAGCCTGCGCTTCTGCGCCGTCTGATCAGGGCCTGTGATTTGCGTCGAGGCAATTAGACGTAAATTTGACGTAGATTTATCATGGGAAAATTCTTAAATGCTATCTTCACCAAAACTGCCGAATGGCTTTGAATGTAAAAATATCTGTGGAAGAGAAAACTTCAACTGGGGTTTTGTGACAAACAGTCTACCGGTTCAGTTGATATGTGATTTTAAGACCATCCTCAATTTAATTAGTTGCCTTGACAATAAATGGAAAGTTGTTATACACTGCATCAGCAGATATACGGGTGAGCGAGTCGCGACCAGTGGACTCTTATCATGTGTTTAATTACTTTGACTTTTCACCATAGTGCAGATTATAGTTCCTTTGGGATCGTTGAGCCCATTAGTTTATTTGGAAAATCAAATACCGCTAAACTCTTTCAGCCTGGCAGACCAATGAAGATACCTGCTGTGCAAACAATGTAGATCCAGATGCGACGGGTCGTAACGAACCTTCTCATCAGAATCTACACTTTTTGTCATTCTGTTTTTTTTTTGTTTTTTTTGTTGTTTTTTTTTTTTTTACTTTAGACTGAAACCCCTATTTGCATCAGTGGACATGTCCAAATTCAAAGACGTGAGATTCTATTCCAGAAACTCAGGGTTAAATGGGTGCAAGGGGCGTATCCACTTTTGGAAGCTATACTGACCTAAAAAAGTAACGACGTCTTGAAATTCAGATTGTATACATGTAAAAAGTAATTATTTGATTACCATTATGTACGCAAGTATAAAGCGTGTTTGTTGATAATAAAGTAGAAATCTGAAAAATAAGATTTTCAAACATATTGGAATTCATTAAAATTCCAAATTTTCGAGGAATTTATGACTGTTACAAGGCGACGTTTCTTGTTTTATTTTATTTTTTTCAGTGTGTGTGTGTGGGGTTGTGGGAGGGGGGGGGGAGGGGAGTGGGGGGGGGGGGGGTCCCCGCTAGTGGCGACTTTTGTCGTCTGCTGATAACCTTTGCAAACAGTTTGGACCCAGATCAGGCCCGACAAAACGTAGGCCTGATCTGGATCCAAAGTGACTGATGGTATTCTTGAAAGTTAATTTTTTTTTTTTTTTTTTTTTTTTTTTTTTTTTTTTTCAAAGAGTTGCTTGGAAAAAAATCATAGACGACAAAAAAAAAAAAAAAAAAAAAAAAAAAAATTACCCAGCATGCAAAGAGTTAAAAAACTGAGTCTCCGATTTTTGTTTTATTGTGTGTTCTTTGTTTCCAAAAACAACCTTTTAGATTTTTATTCTATTTCCAGTGAGTGAGGCATCAACACAAATCAGCACCGGCGTTCCAGTTGTCACAATAGCCGCAGAGGTACTGTAAACTTCGAAAATGTGCCACGCTATGAAAAATGATATCTTTCGAACTTGGACGGTCTCGGTGGCTCAGTCGGATGTGCGTCCGACTGGTGATCAGAATGTCACGGGTTCGATCCCCACCGACAACATTCTTTCGCTGAGATTGATTATGAAATATTTCTACGGTCAGTCCCTCCCTTCCGCTGATTCAAGAGGGGAAGTTGTCAGTTTCTGGCGAAAGAATGTGCACAAATACTGGTTAACCGCTTAGAAGACTAAGCCTGCCCAGGAAATGTGTTGTTAGGTAAACTGGCCGGCTCGACATGACCCTAATGGGTTGACTGGGCCGTAAAACCTCATCTCAACTGAACTTTCGAACCTAGGCGAAATGCTCTCTGGCGAAAGAAAGTGCACAATACTGGTTAACCGCTTAGAGGAATAAGCCTGACCAGTAAAGTGTGGTTAGTTAAACTGACCGCACTCAACATGACCCCCATCCCCCACACCCCGCCCCCACCCGAAATGGGCTTACTGGGCCGTGAAACTTCAACACAATCAACAGGCAAAAATGCACGCATTCAGATTATCCTGTGAAGCCGCACAATTTGCTCTCCTTTAATACAGTCTACTGCATATGATTCTTACACGGAATGGATACACGTTCAGGGTAGGCAACTCTGTCAAAATTGTTTACCTCCTTTGTGAAAAATGGGGCTACTCTTAAATGAAAGAATTTGCTCCCGGTGGGAGCAAATTCTTTTCTTTCAGAGTAAACCTGTTTCCAGAAGGGGACTAGTGTAAAGGAGAGTACAGTCGACTCTCGTTATCTCGAAACCCACGGGACTCTATGAAACACTTCGAGATATCCGTACTTCGACATATCAGATTTGTGGAACTGAGGAAAACAATTAATCCAACAACCACCTTTACAGAATGAATCTTTAATTTGACTCCCAAGTTAGATATATTGAAAATATTGTGGAAAAGAGGAGAAATTGCTCCTAAGGAGCAATTTCTCCTCTTTTCCACAATATTTTTTGCCTGTTGGTAGATCTCTGTGTTAAAACAGAGACCAGATTTTCACTTCGAGATAAGCGGTTATTCGAGATGAGCGAGTTCGAGATAACGAGAGTCGACTGTATATAGGAAGTCTCTCTTGTCAAAAAACGATGTATATATTCACATTAAAGAAAACTGCAAAAGCCCTGATCAGACCGTGCAGATGATCAAATTGATCTGGATCTTCGCGATTCCCTTTCCCTTTCGCTTCGTGCGGCTAAAACTGACCTTTTGTCCGCTGAGTTTGGAGATACAGTTAAATCGCAATGGCTCGAACACGGATGACTCGTTTACTATGGAAATTCCTCCGATAGTTCAAGAAAAATATTTACGGAAACTTTAGGGAAATTTTCTTATTTTATAATGAAAGTGTATGCTGTGTGTATTCATTAGAATCGCATCACCTAGGCGATTTTAATGGATACACTCAACATAACTTTCTTTTATAGACGATCGAAAAGACATTCCTAAAATCTTCATGTGTCATCTGAAATGTGGGCCCCGTAGCCTAGTGGACAGGAGATTTGACTCATAATCCATTGGGTTTCTCACCGCTGTGGTTCGAGCCTCGCTCGGGTCACATGTGGGAAAGCCAAGTTCTGCTTACGGATAGTCAGGTGGGGTTTTCCCCGGGTTCTCCGGTTTTCGCCCACCTTTGATGAACGATCGGCTCGATATAATTGAAATATTCTTGAAAGGGCGGTAAAACCCAAATCAAAAAAAAAAAAAAAAAAAAAAAGTGACATTTGACCTGGCGCTATGATTAACCCTCAGTGGCTCGAAATACCCATGTCTAGAACTTTCCATGATCCCAAAGATGTTCCGAGCCAACGACATGCGTACTTAATCGCTAAGGAAGCGATAAAAAAAAAATTGATTTTGTTTGATTTGGAGTTTTACGGCCCAATCAACCTTGCCTGTGGACAAAGGTAATGGTAAAGATCATCATGACCTTTAGTACTAAAAAGCTTATAATTCGGCAGTGCTTGAGGCTAGAACACTTAAACTTAGATGTGATGTTGTTCTTGACCAGTAGCTGACATTAATGGCAATGGTCATGGTCACAATGCTTGGGGCTAGGACCCTCAAACTTCGTAGGGATGTTTCTTTTGACCAGAAGATGACCCTGAAGGTAAAGACCTTTAGAACCGCATCTCTGTTAGCAGTGCTATGTATAACATGATTCAGGTGAGCGATATAGGGCCATCATGGCCCTCTTGTTTTTTTATTCACATGTATTTATTTTTATTTATTTTTGCATCATTTAGCTCCGTTTCTGATTAACTGTATGTCCAGTAGTCATCAAATCTGGTATACACTTTCTCCCTAACAGGACTCTCACACTGTGGTATCATTTTGCACATTTGGGCAGGCTGATCGGGGTATTCGTTGTTGGCTTACAGAATCAATGGATACTGCAATATAGGGATCAAACATGTTTTTTCATGCATTAACATTCGCCAGGTCCCTTGGGAGGTGTTGAAAACTGAGGCCGAAGGGCGCAGTTTTCAACACCTCCCAAGGAACCTGGCGAAAGTTAATGCATTGAAAAACCAAGTTCGATCGCTATTATTGCATAAAAACTGAAAATATTTCCTACATTTTCTGTTATTTCTTGCACTATTGTGTTTCGCCTTTTCACCGATGTCGCGCGAACGCTATTTCCACGTACTATGCTCGTTCTGGGGCAGGGCAGTACACATCTCGTTACGGCAGCAATTATGTGGCCCCGGTACGATCATATTGAAATTTGCGTAGCCGTGCATTAACAGCGCGTGAATTGCCTTGTTAATTCACGGCTTTTCGCCGGTTAATCCACGGCTGTTAATAACGTGCGGCACTGCTTTTTATGCAATAATATAAATCAGTGCACAGCAAAGACCCTTGTCAATTTGTGCAGTTTCCTTACTGAGGATTTGAGCTGTTTACATATGCTACGAAGACACCTTTTCTCCCGTTTTTGCCCATGTGAGAAACTTCTATCTCACATGATCGTGGTGGTCCTAGGAAAAATCCACTTAAAGATGGGAGAAAGAGAATCCATCATGAGCCAGTCAATGCAGGATAGGGAAATCTCACCCGAGGGATAGGAATTTCAACCAGGGACTAGTCGCTGGTTGAAATTCCTACCCTTCGGGTGAGATTTCCCTATCCTGCATTGACACACATGATGGATTCTTATATTCTCATGCGTGTCTCAATTGTAAGTTTCTGTTTAGAAAAAAAATGACTATTTGAGTCAGCAGAGAAAAGGGTACTTATCACATAGGCGACCAGTAAATGCTCGGGCTAGCCTGCGCAGTCTCCCCAGAGCGTCTGCTGTTCGCAAACATGCAGTAGAGACATTGAGAAAGTTTCAGGCAAAAACGCATTCTGTAGCCCAAACGGGACTGCACATGTGCATTTGAGGAACTACAAACTGGACACTATAAGACCCTTTTTTGTGTACGGGCTCATTTTTGTACTGAAATAGGAGATGCGCAAGGTATACAAACAACCTTTATATCATATGCGGACATCGAAGATCCATACCTTACATAGGTATTTAGATTTAAGGCAGTTTGCTCAACACTGGTATTTTTCCCCCATGAAAACATGTTATGCATACTTATTATAACCACCACTACAAGGTGTTTCTAATGAATGCCAAATTGTTTTTGTGAGGTGGAAGCGCTTCTATTGAGTATCAATCCTAGCGGGCACACAACGTTGGAACGTCAATTTAACGTTGATTCAACGTCAAGACGTTGAATTAACGTTGAATCGACGTTGTTTCAACGTTGTAATAACGTGTTTTTTGGAGAACAAATATTTACATGGATACCCCATTATCTGAAGACATAACCCTACGAATAACCACAGTCTGATCATGGCTTTCACTGCCTGCTTACAGATTTCTCTTACTGTCGATGTCGATGAACAGAAAGTCATAATCTAGTTGTGTAGGCACACAGGCTCATCAGGGTCTATGCTATTCACATAAAGCATGCTGGTCAGTTTCTCACTTTGTGCAGAAGCATTCAGGTTGGCCATCCCGACCGGATCACGATGTCTCAGGATCGAATCCTCTTGGAGGCGGAATTCCCCAGCTAGCATTCTTTATTAATCTACAGCGGGCCGTTGTCGGCCCGTCAGCTACCCTGACGGGCCGATAACGGCCCGCTATAGATTTATGTAGAATGCTTACTGGGTCATCTCATGATTGTATAGTGCTTCTCTGGACAGAACCTTTTATATATCACCCTTTCATCGTGACGACAGGACTTAAATCATGTTGAAAGGGACGTAAAACTCCAAATCATCATCTCACTTTGTGCATAATATATAAATTGTGGTCTCATTGATGTTACAGGACTTCTATCTAACGGATAATGGTTTGATTCCCTCTGCAAGACGTGCTTCCAAAACACGTTACATATGCTCAAAACCGGGCATAAATAAACTTATGGGACGTTTTCCAACCTATGAAATGAGACAACTTATAGTTGACGAGAAGAAGAATGTTGCATTCTGCTTTGTCCCGAAAGTAGCATGTACAAATTTCAAGCGAGTATTTTTGGGCCTTGCTGGAATTATCCGACCGCGTGACATATACAATTTGACTGGACGTGATGTTCACTTAAAGCACATACATCATTTGAAGCTTTTGAAAGATTATAGCCTGGAAGAGAGAAGTAACATTACAGGCACATATAAAAAATTTGTCTTTGTAAGAGATCCATTAGAACGCTTGTTGTCCGCATTTAGAAACAAATTTGTCAACCATCCAAAACCTGCTCGTAGGGCTGAATTCTTCAAGTTAATACAAATCATATATAAAGAATTTCCCACGAGAAGAAAGGAGAGGAACATTCCAGAATACGGAAATGTACGGAATAGCACGATAACATTTGAAAACTTTCTATACTACATATTGGATCATTTGGAGTTGAAAGGACAAGTGGACTTGCATTTCGTTCCAATCGCTACCTTATGTGACCCTTGCAATATAAAGTATCATTATATTGGTAACTATGACAACTTAAAGGAGGAAACCGAAGAAATTTTCAGTGAGCTGTCCATTGATTATGCATTTCCACCCAGGAAAGACAATTATTCAAGCATAGAAACCAGACAAGTGGTTGAATCCTACTATACAAACTTACCGCCAAATCTTGTTCGGTCTATATGGGAAGTATACAAACAAGACTATATCATATTTAACCTCCCAATACCGAAATGGCTTTTGAAATTTAATATTGATCTTAAGTGGAATTGATACACTTTCAGGGGAGGTAACTGTCAAATGTTTTGTCACCCTTCTGAAAAGGATCTGCTCTAAAAGGAAAGAATTCACTCCCCTTCTGATTGGTGTCAGCTCTAAAAGGAAAAAATGCTCTCTTGGGAGCAAAATCTTTACTATTAGAGTAGACCTCTTTTCAGAAGGAGCTTGGTATGTAGTAAAACAAACAGTCACAGTTGTCTCCCTTGGCAGAAATGGTGGAAAATCCACCATTTATCTAGATCCCATAAAAATAGTTTTCAGTTTCTCCAATATAGATATGTTCAGCTTTTGCGCCCATATTGCTATTCTGTCAACTTGTTTGGGAGGGGCTACATGGCAACTTTTTTTTTTTTTTTTTTTCTTCATTTTTGCATTGAACTTTAACAGCTCAGTCAACACTGTTAAGGTAATGTCAAAGCAGTCAGGTAACCTACTCACACTTTTCCTGGACAGACTTCCCTCTAAGCTTTTAACAAGTAGTTGTGCACATATTTTCTCCAGTATCTGACAGCTGCCCTTCTTGAATCAGCGAGGAGGGAGGATTTCCATAGAAAGGATTTCATGATCAATCTCCACAAAAATTATGCAGCTGAGCTGGGATTCGGACTGTAGAGTGATGACCCCTGAATCTGCAGTCTGAAGTGCTACCAACTGTGCTAATGAGCCCGGCACCTGGTTCACTTGTAAAGGCTCTTGCCATAAGTAGTACCGTAACCCTTCTCATGCTGAACACGACATGCCCTGTCTTAGCAAACAGTGTAGATCCTGATCACTTGGCTTCTGAAGAAGCCAACTGATCTTGATCTGCACTGTTTGTCATTAAGTATGTGAATTTCTATCAAAAACTCTGATCAAGTAATCTGATTGGCTGGAAATTAGAAGTGGGTGTGGCATCTTAATTTATTCAGCATGACAAGGAGTTAAATTAACCTTTATCACTCTCTGAGCAAAAACAGCAGACAACTTCATATTTCCAAAATAGGCTTTGACATTTCAAACGTATTTCCTCCTAAGGAGAATTAGCATGAACTGGCAAAGCCTGTTTTCAGAGAAAAGTGAAAAAGTATTTCAAATTGTTACCTGCTGAAAAATTTCACCCAACATGCAAAGTGTCATCCATAATATAATTGTCTTAGAATTTAAACAAGTTGATCCTGATCAAAGGTATATTTCAATACATCATTTGAAAAAAAAAACAAACAAAAAAAACGTGTTTTGCTTGTGTTTCATTCAAAATGAAAGAAAAAAAAAACAACAAAAAAACAACAAAGCTTGTTCCTAAAATATTATTTATCGTAAATTAAATTTATGGCTAGGATCAAACAGGTGACTTGATCAACAGTCGGACGATCAAGCCACTGAGGAATAGTATAATCCCAGCTTGCATTCTACATAAATCTACATCGGGCCTTCATCGGCCCGTCAGCTACCCTGACGGGCCGATGACGGCCCGATGTAGATTTACGTAGAATGCTGACTGGGATACTGTTAAGTATCCAAATAAATAACTGCCAAGGAACTTCATGCTGTTCCTATTTACCAAGCAGGACAGAAAGTGTCATGGTCTGTTATTCAAGAAGGCCATTGTTGCTAAAATTGACACTGTTACAACTGTCACAGTGAGGAATTCAGGGGACTAGGTATATTGTGGTAGGCTTTTTACAAAGGAGATAACTTGTGTGACTTATTGCTTTCTTTACTGCACATAAAGCCCCTTCTGAAAATGCGAGGTGCCCTTGTTTAAAAACCAGCCATTCAAGAAGGGCAGTTTTCAGTTTCTGGTGAAAGAATGTGCACAAGTACAGTAAGTTTCCTAAAATTTCGAACACTTTATTCCATATTCTTTTGCCTTTAATTTTGCTTTTTATGCAGCAGTTTCTTTAAATATTTAGTGGAATGTCAAACAGTGTAGACCCTGATCAGACTGCTCCTGAAGGAGCAGTCTGATCAGGGTCTACACGGTTTGCATATGTCATTTTGTCAGACGCTTTAGTGTTCGAATTTTTAGGATATTTACTGTACTGGTTAACCAATTAGAGAAGCAAGCCTGCCAGGGAAAAGTGTGTTTAGGTAAACTGTCTTGCTTAACATGACCTTAATAGTGTTGACTGGGCCATTAAACTCCAAACCAATCAACCCACCCTTTTATCAAAGAATGTGCTCCCAAGGGAGCAGACCCTTTATTGGAATGCCAAAACAAGTTTCTTACATGTTAACAAATTTTCTGACTGAAAAGGCAAAGAATGTAGACTGATTAAACTGATTCTTAAGGAGCCATTTGATCTGGATACAAAGTGTAAGCTTAAGAATAGCTACATAGTTTGGGCAAAAAGATTATCAAAGTTTTTTCACAATATAAACACTGCTAAGGGTTTCAAGATACCCCACCACAGCACATAAAAAGCAATGCTGCTGGTTAAGCAACTCAAGGTTTCAATGGAAACAATACGTTGGTATGAAACAAAGGCTGTAATACTAAAGAAAATCTCATGATATTTAGCTAAACCACAATTCTGACACCAGAGGGAGCAAATTCATATTAGAGTTGACCTCTTTTAACCCTTGTCCTGCTGAACCCGGATATACCCTGCCTTTGCAAACAGTGTAGCTCCAGTTCAGTTGGCTTCTGAAGAAGCCAACTGATCTGAATCTGCACTGTTTGCCATTAAGTATGTGAATCTGTATCAAAAACCTTCATCAAGTAATCTGATTAGCTGAAAATTAGATATGGGTGTGGCTTCTTAATTTATTCAGCAGGACAAGGGTTAAGAAGGGAGGCAAACAATTTTGACAGACTTGCCTCCCCTGAAATTGTATCAATGAAAGTTGTTTTGCCTCCCCTGAAAGTGTATAGCATTCCCTTAATATGGTCGGCTGAGCCAGGGGGAGATGGAAATGCAACAAACAACAAAGTTTCTATCTCAAAAACTGTTCTTTAATTTTAATAGCACAACAATACATATTTCAAATGGAACTGCTTAACTGTTGTGTCTTACTGTGATCTCCCAAATGCAAAGATTACAAACACAATTTATACTCTAGTTCTATGAATTTTAAGAGTAAATCTGTTTAAACCAATTATTTTTCTACCACCTCTTTTGACTGGTCTATTTCCAATGGCAGGGTGTCTGATTAGTTTTTATAATTATCATCTTTTACAGAAATTCCTTTCATGCAAACAGTGTAGACCTTGTTCAGATGCCGCATTCTGTGGTGTCTGATGTGGGTCTGCACTGTTTGCAAGTTGGCCTTCGAGGGGTCGAGACTAAAATGGGTTAAACATGTTAGCACAGAAAGTCTTTTGAGAGATGTTACCAATTTTGCAAAGGGAAATAGCAAATTTATCTAAGGGAGATAATTTTATTGCCTCCCCTTAATAAATTTGCTATTACCTTTTGCTTCACTATAAATCTGGACCCACTTGTTCAAAGTTAACGTCGTTGTTAGTTAAAGGATTCGTTAAAATTTACATCAAGTGATACGCAAATATGCTGAAATTTTTTGCTGAAAAAATGTGAGTAGCTTTTGCAGTGCAAAAGCTACTCACATTTTTTCAGCAAAAAATATCAGAATATTGTATATTGAATCCACTAAAACAGTTAACGAAATGACCCTTAACGAGCTTGTTAAGCTAACGACGCTTTGAACAACTGGCCCCTGGACATGAAATATTTTCCATTTACTGCTGGAATTTTTAGAAGTCAATGTGTTACTTGAGTTTGAGTCAGTCTATGTGGCCTAGTACAGTATATGATGATGATTTGGTGTTTTACATCACTTTCAGCATTCTTCAAGTCATATCGAGACAATGGAAGAGTGATATTAATGAAGCACTCTACAGCCATGAGCAGAATTTGACCTCTACCATGACCCACCTCTCTCTGGGATCTTGTGATCCAGAAGAGCTTACAGCTCTGCCACATATATTCTTCCAACTAGAGTATAACTCTGTTGTCTTTTATTGGGGTAACAGCCTATCAAATACTTTATACCTGTTGACAAACCAAACTGCCTGTCACATTCAGAAATGTGCATTGTGATGGCTCCTGTACAACATGAGATATTTATCCCCATGCTTTTCAAAGAAAAAGCAAGGATATTGTTATACCCCACGTCCATCCGTACTTCCATCCGTAATGTCAAACCGTTGCTCCTAGACCATTTAAGCTAGAATCTTAAAAAACTTTCACAGGTGATAGCCCTATGGATGAGGAGTGGAGGAACACATTTGGAATTTTGATGTGCACGGAGATATGCGATAGCGCTGGCGTGGGGATATGCGATGGGGCCCTATCGCCTTGCTCTAGTTGCAAATTAATATACCATTTTTTATGCTATGAATACTCAGCCACATTTAATGAATCAGATATACCTTATATTTATTCCCCCATTTTTACAAGAGAGACAACTTTTGTGACTTGCTGTTTGCTTTCCTATACACCAAGTTCCTTCTAAAAAGGAGTCTTGTTCTAAAAAGAAAGAATTTGCTCCCTTGGGAGCAAATTCTTTCCTTTTAGAGCAGACACTTTTTCAGAAGGTAGGTAAAACAATTTTAACACTGTTGTCGAAAAATACACCTTGTCATGGGGAGGGAGGTAAAACAATTACAACAAGAGTTGCTTTCCCTGAAAGTGTATCACTTCCCCTCAACTCCTTACCAAACTCATCCTTAAATTTAAATGTTCAAACAAACAAGAAAACTCGTTATATTCCCTAAATATTCTGTTACCCTCATTGATTGATTGAGTTGGGGTTTAACGACACGTCAACCCTTGTGGGTCATTTTGTGTCGTTCTGTTACCCTCATTTTCTACCACTTATTCGAAAATGTGAAGCTGTTTCTGATGCCAACTGATGCATTTAAAATTGCCCCCTAAAAACAATAAGTCTGATCTGAATATACACTGTTTACACAGACCTATCTGTCCAAATATTTAGAATACAGGATCAAATTAATATTACTGCATAAAAAGCAGTGCCGCATGTTATTAACAGCAGTGCATTAACGCTTAGCACTCTGGGTAAAATTTTCAGCAGACGACGTCTTGAAATATTTTTCTTATTTTTACCAGAAAACAGGATCTGACATTTCATGGAAATTGTCTCCTTAGGAGACAATTTCCATGAAATGTCAGATCCTGTTTTTTGGGAAAAATAAGAAAAATATCATCAAATTGTCGTCTGCAGAAAATGCCCAGAGAGTGGTAAAGGTTAACCGATGAAAAGCCGTGTATTAACAAGGCAATTCACGCGCTGTTAATGCACGGCTACGCAAATTTCAATATGATCTTACCAGGGCCACAGATTTGCTGCCGTACCCAGATGTGTACTGCCCTGTCCTAGAACGAGCATAGTCAGAGGAAATTACGTTCGCAAGACATCAGTGAAAAGGCAAAACAAAATAGTGCAAGAAATAACGCGAAATGTAGTAAATGTTTTCAGTTTTTATGCAATTATAGCAATCAAACATGGTTTTTCAATGATTAACATTCGCCCGGTCCCTTGGGAGGTGTTGAAAACCGCGGCCTTCAGCCTCGGTTTTCAACACCTCCCTCGGGACCTGGCGAATGTTAATGCATGAAAAACCATGTTTGATCCCTATACTGCGAGGAAACGAAGGCCCTGATATGTCTGCAGATATAGTAGGAACTCGTTATAAACCTTTTCAGCCTTATAGATCCAAATATATACGGTTGTGAACAGTGTTGATTCAGATGGCTAAAAGTCACTTTCTGATTCCCAAAATACTGTTTTACTAGTCATTTATTAAACCTCTCAAGATACAATAACCACAACCCCCCCCCCCCCACACACCCCCACCCCCCCCCATCCCCACCAGCCCCCACCTCCTCCAGCCCCGGCCCCAAAGAGATTGCACGTGGATCTGATGATGAAGGTTTGTTGCTCCATGTGTCTTAATTTAAGGGGAATCAAAGGGAATCAATAAACTATCAGGGGAGGTAACTCTCAAAATTGTTTTATTTTTTATTGGTGATAGAAAAATACCAATACTTCTGTGAAAAAGTATTGGTATTTTTCTATTGTTTTTGTGGACAAACAGAAAAATACGAATATTTTTTCACTGAAAAAATGCCTTATCTGGAGCTATGAAATTTATGGTAAGGCATGACATCACTCTTCTCATGGTGTGTTCAATGATACACTTTGGTCCATCATCTAAATCCTAAATAAATAATCACACTATCATTTCTAGTTCTCTGGCATATTCTATTGTCTGTTCAGCCAATTGTTTGGCTGGTATAACTTCATCAGAGTCTTTCTCCTCTTGTTTGAAGTAGAAAAATCCATCAGGTCTAGATTCCCAGTTTCGCTGCAAAAGGCAACATAGTCACTTCAAATCATTTGTTACATTTCAAGCAATGAATCACCTACTTTTAACCAGTGAAAGAAAACAGTATCTGCTCAGCAGTGAACTGTGTCATTTCTTCAGCTCAAATGTTGTTATGCGAGGGTCGTGCAAAAAGTTCTGTCACTAACAGGCTTCCTTAGTTTTATCCCAGGTATATTTTAAAATGCTTCACTGCACTTGAATGGTGTGTTGAATAGCTAACGATACCCGTTTATTTCATGCAAATTGCTTTCCAACTGACCGAGTTATTTCAAATTGAAATAGATGCAGTCATATACACTGACCAATTTACTTGTTACACTGAAACATGGACCAGAAGACTGAAATTCGTAGCTATATTAAATGCCACATTAGGCTTAATATAGATTCAAAGCAGATATTTAATGAATGGTGTGGTATATATGGACCTCACCCCATTTCAATGCACAGTTTTTAGGTGAGTTAACGCTTTTAAAGCTAGGAAATTTTCTGTTGAAGGTGATACCTGTTCTGGAAGGCCTGAAACCTCTGTTACCAAGGCTAACATCGCTGCTGTAAAGATTGTGGTCGAACAGGATGCGCGATTGTCTGTCAAAGATATAGCTAGTTGTACTGGCATATCAGAAGGCAGTGTGCAAACAATTCTGAAGAAGTGTTTGGACCTGAGAAAGGTTTGCGCTAGGTGGGTACCTCATTTGCTCACTGAGGAGCAAAAGACACAACACCTTAAATGTGCCCGGGAACTTTTGAAAACATACAAAGGCTGTAACAGTCGGGTTATTTCTAACTTGCTAACAGGTGATGAAACCTGGATGCAAATGTTTGAGCCACAAAGAAGGGCTGATAATAAGCAATGGAAGCGAAAAGATCAAAAACGCCCATGTATTGCCAAGAGAACCATAAGTTCGAAAAAGATGTTGTACGCAATTTTCTTTAATTCAAGTGGGCAAGTCGTTCAAGTGCCTTGTCCATCTGGTCATATAGTAACTGGCCGATTCTACAAAAACTCTGTTCTGAAGAAAGTGAAAGAGTTTTACAATAAGAAATGACCAAGCAAAGGATGGTCAGGAGTCCACCTTTTACAAGACACCGCCTCCTCTCATAAGTGTGAGGTTGTTAAGACTTTTTTGGCTTCTGAAAAGGTGAAAGTTTTACCATAAACCATCAACCTTATTCACCTGACCTGAGTCCCAGTGACTTCTTTTTATTTCCAAGGCTTAAGAAAATGCTTTCTGGAAATAAGTATACATCTAGAAGTTCTCTTGGCAGCGCTATTTATCAGTGTCTCCAACAGATACCAAAAGAAGACTATTTATCTGCTTTTCGCGACTGGGTAAAAAGGTTACAAAAATGTGTTTCAGTAAAGGGGGAATACTTTGAAGGTTTGTAATAAAAATATGTTTGATAAAACGTACCACTGAAGGAATCCGAACCCAGTGACAAAACCTTTTGCAGGACCCTCGTAGACAGCTCAATTGTGATTATTACTTTGCAAACATTGCTGACCTGTTTGGTGGTAAAATTGGCAAATATTAGAAAATTTAATTGTGGTTTTAACATCATTTTTTTCAAGGAAAGACCTTGAAAACAATGATACAATTTGATATTCCTAAGAATGTAGTTTCAGTCTGAAGACAATTAGCCATGAATAGTTAAAGCACATGCTCATTTCCATTTTGAAGCAAAATTAAAATGGTGAGTTTCAAAACAAAACCAAAAACTAAGACAAAATACAAGATTGTCCCTTTATAATGCTATGGATGGATCCACAGAATAGTACAGTATTACAATAGCATTATAATTGAGACACAAAATCACATAGTTTTTCAAACAAAAAATATTGATAGTTTGTTTATTTCCATAAAAATGCATCATATTTATTTTCCCAAAGTATTCAGACAGACATGAGCAATTAGTGTAGACCCAAATCAAACATACCAGCATGCAGTGACTGATCAGAGAAGTTCAGGAGAAGTAAGTCAAAATAGACTTTCAAGATGGCTGCCATGGTGGCCATCCTGGGTTTCCAAGTGGAACAATTTTAGCTTTTTTTTTTTATCTACAAGTGACCCTGATACTTCCTATCAAGTTTCAAGTCAATTTGTCTTTCAGTTCAAAAGAAGTTCAATTTACATTTTCAAGATGACAGTTGTGTCGGCCATTTTAAAGATTTCCGATTGGAACTTTTTTAGCTACTTTTGATCTACAAATTGCCTTGATACTTCCTATCAAATTTGGAGTCAATTAGCCTTTCTGTTCATGAAAAGAAGTTCAAAATAGATTTTCAAGCTGGCTACCATGGGGGCCATCTTGAACTTCCAATCAGAACAATTTAAGCTACTTCTGATTACCCTGATACTTCCTACCAAGTTTCAAGTTTTGGTTCTGGGGAAGAAAGTCAAAATGCATCTTCAAGATGGCCACAATCGGAACAATTTTAGCTATTTTTGATCTGAAGTCAATCTGATACTTCCTGCCAAGTTTTGAGTTGACTGGCCTTTAGGTTCAGGAGAAGAAGTTCAAAACAGATTTTCAAGATGTCCGTCATGGTGGCCATCTTGGATTTCTGATCAGAATGATTTTAACTATTTTTGATCTGCAAGTCAGCCTGATATACTTCCTATTAAGTATTGAATCAACTGACCTTTCGGTTCAGGAAAGAAGCGAAAAAACAGATTTTTAAGCTGGCCTCCATGGCGGCCATCTTCGATTTCAACCGGAAAATCTTTTAGCTATTTTTGATCTACAAGTTGCTCTGATACTTCCTATGAAGTTTCGTATCAACTGGCCTTTCTGTTAAGGAGTAGCGGAAATAGAGTTTCAAGATGACTGCCATGAATGGACAGGTATAACTTAATGCCCTTCCACCATTCTCATCTGTGAAGTTTTAAGAAATATTCCATATGGTTTAGGAGTTATGAGCCTGATATGAATTTTCAGCATTACACTACATGGATTTTAGGCAAGTTGGGATAATTCCAAAATAAAAGTAGCTAGAATTGTTTTCATTGTTCCTGACATATCGTCTCCTTATGATTACATCATCTGTGAAGCAGGCAACAACAGACAGGGATAAAACTTAATGCCCTTCCACCATTCTTCGAATGAACACAATTTTTTAGCATGCACTGACACATGTATGGACGGACCCACAGGTGGACAGACAAGGGTAAAACAATGCCTTTCCACATTCTTTGTATGGGTGGGGGCACAATAAATTTACTAACCTGTTTAGCATACTCTTTCATAGGTTTAACAGATTCATAGAACAACATCCTGGCTGTTTCACTTAGAGCTATTCTATCATATGCTTTCTCTATGCATAATGCTATTTCATTCCTGTAAAATACAAGTCATTTTTAACATGGGCTGTACCATGCCAAAGCGCGTCTTAGGGCATATGCAGATAGGGAAGGCCCAAGGCCCAGTTATTCAAAGTGTCGTTAGCTTAACGAGCTCATTAAGGGTCATTTCGTTAACTGTTTTAGCGGATTCAATATAAAATATTCTGATATTTTTTGCTGAAAAAATAGGAGTAGCTTGCAAAAGCTACTCAAAGTTTTTCAGCAAAATATTTCAGCATATTTGGGTATCACTCGATGTAAATTTTAACGAATCGTTAACTAACGACATCGTTAGCTTTGAACGACTGGGCCCAGATCATTAATCAGTCCAATCAGGATCTTCCTTGTCCGCTGCCAGAATCATTGGATACTATATAATGTATCAATGGAGAGCAAAGGCCTGGATAAGACTGTACATGCACATGATTATGTGAATATATGCATGCTTAAAGACACTTTTTTGCTTGGTGCAGCCCATATAATTTTGAAGCCATAAATATAAAGAACAAGAGGCCCACGGGCCACGGTTCGCTCACCTGAGTGACATAGCCACTGCAGACATGCAGATGTTATGCAACATTTTTCCAATCCTATCATCGCAACTAATGAAAATATCATCATTTGAGCAGTTCTTAGTTTTGAAGAAGAATATATGGGCCTGACAGTCAATGGAGCATGATCATTTGAATAAACTATCAATCACATTTCAACAGAAGGATCAATGTGAAATTTGGTGGAAATTGGCTAAGTGGTTTCTGAAGAATCATGATTTTATACATGTAAACAGCACAGTGGCAGGGAAACATTATAAATATAAACCAGATGATGGCCATCTTAGATTTCCAATCAGAACAATTTTAACTATCACTGATCTACAAGTCACTTCGATACTTTCAATATAAATGTATATGGCCCACACAAATAGGGAAGCAAATTTGACCTTGGAGGCAAAAAGGTCAAATGTCAACATAGAACCAACCATCATTTTAGCAATTTTGGTAGATCTCCTATCCCCCGTAATTTGTGCAAAGATTAGGACCCAGGGCTTATTTGGTTATGGAGAAGAAGATTTTTAAAGGTTTTTACCATATATGGGCATGGCAGCCATTTTGATCAATGGACCATACCCATTTTAGCAATCTTTCATTCTCCTGCCCATGGAGGCTCCGCATGAAATTT
The DNA here is from genome assembly GCA_964016985.1 of Anodontia alba. Lineage (NCBI taxonomy): Eukaryota > Metazoa > Mollusca > Bivalvia > Lucinida > Lucinidae > Anodontia > Anodontia alba. Next base: position 33,994,388 of record OZ024823.1, read on the forward strand.
GAGCAACACTGGCCTGGAGGCTTCAGAGGAAAAGCCATTTGAAATTATCAACATTTTTTCTATACAAATGTATGGGGCCCATACAAATGCATACAGAAGCAAACTTGACCTCGCCGTAAAAAGGTTAAATGTCAATGTATGACAATTATTTTAGCAACTTTGGTAGACCGCCCGTTCCAGATGATATATGCAAAGATTCAGCCACAAGTCATCCTCGGTTTTGGAGAATAAGATTTTAAAATGTTTTTTTCCATGCAAATGCATAAGGAAGCAAACTTGACCTTGCCGTAAAAAGGTCAAATGTCAATGTATGACCATTATTTTAGCAACTTTGGTAGACCCCCTGTCCCGGATGATTTATGCAAACATTCAGCCCCAAAGCATCCTCGGTTCTAGAGAAGAAGATTTATAAAGGTTTTTACCATATATGGGCATGGCGCCCATCTTGGTCAACGAACCGTGATCATTTTAGCAATCTTTTGTTACCCCTACCTAAGGAGGCTCCATATGAAATTTGAGCAAAATTGGCCCAGAGGCTCCAGAGGAGAAGTTGTTTGAAATTCTGAACATTTTTCCCATACAAATGCATAATGAAGCAAAATTGACCTTGAAGTAAAAAGGTCAAATGTCAATGTACGACCATTATTTTAGCAATTTTGGTAGCCCTCCTGTTCCCGAAGATATATGCAAAGATTCAGCCGAAAGGCATGCTCGGTTTTGGAGAAGAAGATTTTTAAAGGTTTTTCCCATACAAATGCATAGGGAAGCAAACTTGACCTTGCCGTAAAAAGGTCAAACGTCAACGTACGACAATTCTTTTAGCAATGTTGGTAGACCTCCCGTCCCCGATGATTCCCGCAAAGGTTCAGCCCCAAGGCATTCTCGGTTCTGGAGGAGAAGATTTTTAAAGGTTTTTACCATATATGGGCGTAGCGGCCATCTTGGTCAACGAACCATGACCATTTTAGCAAGTTTTCGTTCCCCCACCCTAAGGAGGCTCCATATGAAATTTGAGCAAAATTGGCCCAGGGGCTCCAGAGGAGAAGTTGTTTGAAATTCTGAACATTTTTCCCATACAAATGCATACTGAAGCAAAATTGACCTTACCATAAAAAGGTCAAATGTCAATGTACGACCATTATTTTAGCAATTTTGGTAGCTCTCCTCTTCGCAAAGATATATGCAAAGATTCAGCCATAAGGCATGCTCGGTTTTGGAGAAGAAGCTTTTTGAAGGTTTTTCCCATACAAGTGCATAGGAAAGCAAACTTGACCTTGCCGTAAAAAGGTCAAACGTCAAAGTACGACAATTCTTTTAGCAATTTTGGTAGATCTCCCGTCCCCGATTATTCCTGCAAAGGTTCAGCCCCAAGGCATTCTCGGTTCTGGAGGAGAAGATTTTTAAAGGTTTTTACCATATATGGGCGTGGTGGCCATCTTGGTCAACGGACCGCAACCATTTTAGCAATTTTTCGTTCCCCCACCCTAAGGAGGCTCCACATGAAATTTGAGCAAAATTGGCTGAGCGGTTTCAGAGGAGAAGTCGTTTGAAAATGTTAACGGACGGACACATGGACGGACGGACGGACGACGGACGAAAAGTGATCACAATAGCAGAGCTCAGGTGAGCTAATAATGCACAAATATTTAAGGTAACCCTCTCAACCCAAACTTCCTGAAAAGTACATTTCCGTCTTTGAATTTGGATAAGTCCATCATTTTGAGAAGAGATCTTTGTTAAACATAACAAACATAATGGCTATCTCATCTGTACGTACAGTTTGAAAATGTTTATGCTTGGTCTTTGGAGTTGAAAAGCTTTGCCTTTAAAGCATCAACCATAACTGAATCAGACCACATTTTGAAATAATTCTGTTTACTTTTGAGAGAAAATAAGGCTTGACATTTCAGGTCATCTCATCTGGCAACATTCTGTGACCTTATTTGGGTCAACACTGTCTGCCCAAATACTTCGAGTTAATTTGACAACCTAACCCAAGAAAAGATGGTTATGCTCTTGTCCTGTTTTCTTGTTGCTTTTTTCATTTTTCTCAAACTAGTTCTGACAGAAAGTAGAATGCCTGGGTTAATCTGATGTAAGGGCAAAGTAATTCTTCCAAAGTACAATCAACCAAATTAAATCTTCAAAATACCATGTCCCATTTTATCTTGACCCAGTATTTCACAGCATTTTTTGCTTACTGAAGTTGTTTAGCCAAAACAAACATTTATTTCAGATATGATATACTACACTGAATTTCAGATAACAAAAAATGCAAGTACATATAGCTTCTACATAGGACTTTTGATTTTTCCCTCATTGGATTGAAGGTGTGTGGTACTGCTTTTCTTTTTCTTTTTACTGTTTCCACAAGGGAACAAATTCTTTCCTTTTTGGGTAGACCCCTTTCCAGAAGGGAGGAAAAGCAATTCTGACTAGACAAAGTACCCAGTGGGGCACATATACCCCCGGCTAGCGCTACCGCCACCTTTTAAAGAGCACAAAGTATGTAGCTTTGATTCTGGAGATGGCAGTTGTATGCTATATGTTATAACATTGAAAAAATTCAATCACACAGTAATATGAAGCCCTTGACCTCAAAGGTCAGGCACAGGTGCAGGGATTGAGCTAAAAAAACTTTAGCCCTATAACTATCACCATATACCAGTGAAATCAGTCTTTATAATATAAGCAAAAATGACATTTGTATGAAACGCCTGTGATCTTGACTTAAAAGCCATGCCCCAGCTTGGGGATAATGCCAAGAAAAACTTCAGACCTATATATACCATCATGCTTAATATTAATGAAACCAACAAAAGTGTCTTCATAATATAGCTATATAAACTTAGATGCAATTTTTTTTTTTTTTACTTTTATATGAAATTTCTAAGTCTGTGACCTTCAAGGTCACACCCCAGGATAAGGATGATGCTGAGTAAAACTATAGACCTATATCTACCAACATGTAAAATATAAATGAAATTCCTCAAAGGGTCTTGATGGTATAGCTATATAAACATAAACACAAAAAAATTGACTTATTTATGAAAATTCTAAGTCCGTGACCTTGACCCCAATGTTATTCCCCTGGATAGGGTTGGTGCTGATAAAAACTTAAGCTCTATATCTACCATCAGGCCAATTATGAATTAAATCCATCAAAGGCTCTTCATAATATAAGGTCTTATAAACTTTAACGTAAAAACTTTGACACTAAGACAAAAATAAAGTATGAACAAATAACGCTTCAACGGATGGATGGACAGACAAACAGATTCCTTGCTGATAGCTATATCCACTCAACCTTTCAATTAGGGTATAATAAAATTTAACAAAAGGTCTTGATGATATGGCTATATAAACTTAAAAGCAAAAACTTTTACTTTTAAATGAAACTTCTAAGTTCGTGACCTTGACCTCGGTCACACCCAGGGTGGGGATCATGCGGAGTAAGACTCTAGGCCAATATATAGCAACATGTCAAATATAAATGAAATTCCACAAGGGTCTTGAGGATACAGCTATATAAACTTAAACACAAAAATTTTGACATTTTTATGAAAATTGGAAGTCCGTGACCCTGACCCAAAGGTCACCCCCCTCCCCCCCACCCCCCCCCCCCCCGAGTGGGGATGGTGCCAATAAAAACTTTAGAGCTATATCTACCATCATGCCAAATATGAATGAAATCCATCAAAGGGTCTTCAAAATATGAGGTCTAATAAACTTTAACGTAAAAACTTTGACCCTAAGACAAAAATAAAGTATGAATGAATAATGCTTCAACGGATGGACGGACAGACCAACAGATTCCTTGCTGATAGCTATATCCGCTGGCCTTTCAATTAGGGAATACTGAAATTTAACATCTTGATGATATGGCTATATAAACTTAAACGCAAAAATTTTTTTACTTTTATATGAAAATTCTAAGTTCGTGACCTTGACCTCGGTCACACCCTGAGTGGGGATCATGCGAAGTAAGACTCTAGGCCGATACCTAGCAACATGTCAAATATAAATGAAATTCCTAAAGGGTCTTGATGATATAGCTATATAAACTTAAACACAAAAAACTTTGACTTTTTTTTTAAAATTCTAAGTCCGTGACCTTGACCCCAAGGTCACCCCCGGGGTGGGGATGGTGCTGATAAAAACTTTAGACCTATATCTACCATCATGCCAAATATAAATGAAATCAATCAAAGGGTCTTCAAAATATGAGGTCTTATAAACTTTAATGCAAAAACTTTGACCCTGACTTTTTATGAAAATTCGAAGTCCGTGACCTTGACCACAAGGTCACCCCCAGGGTGGGGATGGTGCTGATAAAACCTTTAGACCTATATCTATCAACATGCAAAATATGAATGAAATCCATCAAAGGGTCTTCAAAATATGAGGTCTTATAAACTTTAACGCAAAAACTTTGACCCTGACTTTTTTATGAAAATTCTAAGTCCGTGACCTTGACCCCAAGGTCACCCCCGGGGTGGGTGATGGTGCTGATAAAAACTTTAGACCTATATCTACCATCATGCCAAATATGAATGAAATCCATCAAAGGGTCTTCAAAATATGAGGTCTTATAAACTTTAACGCAAAAACTTTGACCCTGTGACGGAAAGACGAACCAACGTACGGACGAATGGAAAAGCGAAAACTATATACCCCCACATACTTCGTATGTCGGGGGTATAATAAGGATTGTCTCCCAACTTTAGTGAATTCATTCCCCTTAAGTTAGTAGGTATAATAAATTCATTATAAATAACCAACTGAAAGGCTTACCTGATTGTGTTTAACAGAATATCTATGAAAAAATTATAATTATCAGCAGGCACATTCCCTCTTGCCAAGAACACCTGAAAGAATACAATATCTATGAAGAAATTATAGTTATCAGCAGGAACATTCCCTCTTGCCAAAAACACCTGAAAGAATACAATATCTATAAAGAAATTATAATTATCAGTGGCACATTCCCTCTAGCCAAGAACACAATATCTATGAAGAAATTATAGTTATCAGTTGGCACATTCCCTCTAGCCAAGAACAGAAAGAATACAATATCAATGAAGAAACTATAGTTATCGGCTAATTCCCTCTAGCCAAGAACACCTGGAAGAATACAATATCCACCAAGAAATTATAGTTATCAGCAAGAACATTCCCTCTAGACACAAATAGCTGAAAGTATACAATATCTATAAAGAAATTATAGTTATCAGCAGGAACATTTCCTCTTGCCAAGAACACCTGAAAGAATACAACATCTATGAAGTAATTATAGTTATCAGCAGGAACATTTCCTCTTGTCAAAAACATCTGAAAGAATACAATATCTATAAAGAAATTATAATTATCAGTTGCACATTCCCTGTAGCCAAGAACACCTGAAAGAATACAACATCTAAGAAGAAATTAAAGTTATCAGTTGGCACATTCCCTCTAGCCAAGAACTCCTGTAAGAATACAATATCCATGAAAAAAGTTATAGTTACAACAGGAACATTCCCTCTAGACACAAACAGCTGAAAGAATACAATATCTATGAAGAAATTATAGTTATCAGCAGGAACATTTCCTCTTGCCAAAAACACCTGAAAGAATACAACATCTTATATGAAGAAATTATAGTTATCAGCAGGTACATTCCCTCTTGCCAAAAACACCTGAAAGAACACAATATCTATAAAGAAATTATAATTATCAGCTGATGCATTCCTTTAAGCCAAGAACTCCTGAAAGAATACAATATCAATGAAGAAATTATAATTATCAGCTGGCACATTCCCTCTTGCCAAAAACACCTGAAAGACTACAATATCTATGAAGAGATTATAGTGATCAGCAGAAACATTCCCTCTTGCCAAAAACATCTGAAAGAATACAACATCTATGAAGAGATTATAGTTATCAGCCGGAATATTCCCTCTTGCCAAAAACTCCTGAAAGAATACAACATCTATGAAGAGATTATAGTTATCAGCAGAAATATTCCCTCTTGCCAAAAATATCTGAAAGAATACAACATCTATGAAGAGATTATAGTTATCAGCAGGAATATTCCCTCTTGCCAAAAACACCTGAAAGAATACAACATCTATGAAGAGATTATAGTTATCAGCAGGAATATTCCCTCTTGCCAAAAACACCTGAAAGAATACAATATCTATGAAGAAATCATATCAGCTGGCACATTCCCTCAAGCCAAGAACACCTGTAAGAATACAATATCCATGAAAAAAATTATAGTTACAACAGGAACATTCCCTCTAGACACAAACAGCTGAAAGAATACATTATCTATGAAGAAGTTATAGTTATCAGCAGGTACATTTCCTCTTGCCAAGAACACCTGAAAGAATACAATATATATGGCGAAATGTGTTATATTAGGAACATTCCCTCTCGGCATGAATACCTGAAAGAAAAGAATATCTATAAAGATATTACAGAATATATAAACAATTAAATAAAAATAAACTGAGTATTCAGTCTTTTCAAACAATTATACAATAATAGAATATCTATAAAGAAAGTCAGATTATCTGCTTAAATAGTCTACCTCAAGAATACCTAAAAGAATTGAACTTTCTAACATGTAAAATTTACAAATAATTTCACTTCACTGATCACTGAGCTGAATAAGGATAACAACTCTCACTCTTCTGGTGCTTGTTTTCACGTTTTAGTCACTGTGCATGCTGGCTTGGGTCCTCATATAGGAAAATGATGTTTTCCAACAATCAGCACCAGGTTTTCTTAATACATGTATACTGTCTACACATTTTCTGAGACAAATTGTCAGACAAATGAAAGAGAGCAAAGCCTTATTTTGCATTTTCGAAAAATATTTTGGAAAATTTAATAACATACTAAACACCTTAATTCTTGCTGAATTATTAAAATGACTTAAATGTCATTCAGGAAATTTACTTATGCCTCAAACTCAATGTCACATTCACTGGCTATCTTGACCTTCAGGAAATCTTAAAAATGCACTGGATATTCAGATGTTTTGACCATATATGCTGATATATAATAACAGTCATAGTTTACGAATATTTGGTCAGAGTATTTGCAATACCTATAACGTGCATTGAGTGATTTTGGATGTAGGCTGTATTAAAACAGACACCTTGGGTGCACTTGATGATTTTTTTCACTACATTTTGCATTCTTTGAAACTTTTGCATATACATGTATTAGAACAAATGATACAACAGTATTTAACTGAATACCAACATGCTAACCACATAGGCTATTACACTTGATGTCCTCAAATAAAGACAGTAAGATATTCATCCTTTACCTTATTGTAACTCCCTTCCATAAGATATTGCTCCATAGACACAGGATGTTTGATATAAATATTGTTCTGGAGTTCTTTCACTGGCAGTAACTCAAGCTCCTAGAAATAAACCAGCATTCAAGATTAAGGTAAATAGATACACTTGGTTATTTTGACAAGGGAGACAACTTCTGTAAATTCCTGTTTGCTTCCCTTTACAACACCCCCACCCCCTTCTGTAAGGGGTCTAATCTAAAAGGAAAGAATTTGATCCCAAATGGACCAAATTCTTTCCTTTTAGAGTAAACCCCTTTTCAGAAAAAAGCAAAATTAATTTTGACAGAGTTGTCTCCCTTGGAAGTGTACCAATTCCTCTTAAAGACTTTTTGACAATGATAGCTTCTTTTAGAACTCAATCAGTGTCATTTCAGGAATGACTCTAATGAGATGCTAAAGCACAAAAGTTCTTCAATTAAAGGGAAAAGCAAAGTTTGCAAAGAACATGTCAGATGACAAAAGTGTATATGTAAGCAAACTATGATGGGCAGTACACTCATTACATTTCAACAAAAAGCAACCAGCTCTCTCTGGCAAAATATGGTGCTCACAATATCAGACGGGTTCTCCAACAAAACACAACAAAAAGATGGTAAACAGGACAAAAACAACAAAAAAGCCCTGCAGTGAGCAGACTCAAGGCTCCATAAAGAGTGAAAGCAAAAGTTAATGATTTTTATTGATTTTAACCCTTGTCCTGCTGAATAAATTAAGATGCCATGCCCATTTCAAATTTTCAGCCAATCAGATTACTTGATCCAGATTGTTGATATAAATGCACATTTAATGGCAAACAGTACAGATCCAGATCAGTTGGCTTCTTCACTGATCTGGATCTACACTGTTTGCAAAAGGCAGGATATATCCGGGCTCAGCAGGACTAGGGTTAAAACTGTTGTGAAGGGTACCACCATTTCTATATTAAAAGTGGCCCTACATGTATCAGCATTTTAACAAATGTTAAATGAAATCTTCATTCTAATAGAAAACATGATATTTGAGCATAACCAATGACTGTCTCATACAGAAGCTACATGTACATGTAAATACACAAATAAAGTGGTAAAATATTCTTGCAGATATTATATATTTAGGCACCGAACATTTAATTAAGGCATTATGACTTATCTCATTAAATATTTAAAAAGCAAAATAAAAGCAATTTTTTAAACTCTTCTAACTTCAATAACTTTTCTTATTATTTTTTATCCATATTGGTTCAAATTTGCACCAAACTGTATGGTTTGTCTATATATTTCTTTTCACATACATTTTTTTTTTTGTTTTTTTTTTTCCACATGTTGCCTATCAGTTTAAGAAAAGTCTATGGACTTAAAAATGAGGAATATTTGATGACAATTTTCTTTAGGTCACCATGAAAATAAAAACATATACTAAAGGAACTCATTAGAAAAACCTCCCTGAGGCACTTTTAATGCTTACCATAACATTTTTTTTTCTATCTAGAAATAAGGAAAAAATCCCAGAATTGCAAAATGTATCCCAGAATTGTCATCAATTACTCCTATGTATTAGGTCAAAAAAACATAACAAAACAAGAATAATATCAAACTGTGACATCTAGGTATATCACAATTACCATATGATGTGCAATGCATGAAAAGAGCCTCTTGCAATTTGTGGACAATGCAGGTCTAGATCAGCGTGTGCATCTGTTCAGTCTAACCTGGGCATTTTCTGTTTGTTGACATTTACTACAGTATCCACTGATTCTGTAAGCGGACAAAGAAGCCACAGATCAGCCTGTGCATAAGTATACAATCACATACAATACATGTGGATATACAGATTGCTTTAGGCACTGCTTGGGGGCATGAGGGCTGTTGCAAGTTTTCATTATTTCTCAAGAAAATACTCAATCTGTCAGGTTCTAATAATTTTCATCTTAAGTTTTCTTCTGTATTTTCAAAGGATCCTACTTTCAGATTATTGTCACACCTGATTTAGCACAGATGACTTAAGCGTGCAAGTTTCTGTCAGTTTGTTTGCCTGTGTACTTACCTCCACCCTAGCATACACCCTAAATGAAGTCTACAGACTGTAAAACTTTACAATTAATGTTCACTTCACTGATCACTGAGCTGAATAAGGATGACAACTCTCACTCTTCTGGTGCTTGTTTTCACATTTTAGTAGCAGATGTGATATAAAATTCAAAGAAGTTCTTTCTATTTTTATGTTTGAATGTAGCTGCTTTCCTTAACCCATTGTATAATGAATAGATTCTCCCACACTATCTACTGAAAGAGTCCATTTTCAATTTTAGGTATGTCCGGCTATGAGATTTACATATTCCTAGAGAAAAAAGGCTAAACTATTTGCAAACAGTGAAGACCCTGATCAGATGCCGTGTTTGGGGTTTGCACTGTTTGCCAATTACCCTTTTACGTGTCTCCCGACTACAATGGGTTAAATGGCTATGTAAAGGCTATTAAATATCTCTCCATATATTGACACAGTGCAGACAACATTTGTTATGTCTAATTTATACTGAACGAGTTTTAAACAGTGCAGACCCTGATCAGATGCTGCATTCTACAGTGTGTGATCTTGATCCACAAGGTCTGTTCCAATACAAAAGGTGAAAAATACCATAGTGTTTATTCATCAGATAAGTCCAACTTACCGTATGAAATTCAGCTAATCTGTTTTGAGACAATAAACACAGAAGATTCAAGCCCAACAACTGGTACTTATATGAGGATTCTGGAAGATTATCTCTGAAAAGAAGAATGTAGTAATACATGTTACTATTACATGAACCCACTTATGTACTTTATACATGTATATTATTGTATAACCCCCAAAAAGTCACTTATGTTGTTTTGTTGTATATGAATCATCTGTCAAAAAAGTGCTACTCTTAAAGGAAAGATTTTGCTCACAACTGGAGAAAACCTTTTCCATAACCATTTAAGCCTAGCATCCTATAAAAGGGACATTGGCAAACAGTGTAGACCCATGTCAGATGCCACAGAATGTGGCCTCTGATCAGGGTTTGCATCAAATACAGGAACTTCCATAAAGCTAGGTAGAATAAAAACAAATTTAATAAAGCATCTGATTTAAAACCTCTGATTTACTGAATTAAATGAAATACTGCTAGTGCACTATAAAAATACAAAACATCTTTATAAAGCAATTGATTGAAAATACAATGTACCAGTATTGAGACTGGTAAGACATAAAATCATGAAATGACAGAAATATTCATCACTATAAATAAAATAATTACAATGTTCAATGTACAATTGCAATTATACACAGTATTCATTCATATTACAGTATAACCTCAATGGCTCGAAACCAGATGGCTCGTTTACCATGGATGATTCGAACTCTTTTTTCAGTCCCTACAAAATCCTTCCAATAGCTCAAGAAAACAAATATTTAGGGATTTTTTCTTATTTTATCATGGAATTGTATGCTGTGTGTACTCAATAGAATTGCCGCAATTCTAATGAGTACACTCAACATACAATCATTGTGTAGAAAATCAAAAAGATTACCCTAAATTATTGCTATTACATTCCTGAACTGGTGGCATGATTAACCCTCAATGGCAAATTTCCATGGTCCCAACGATATTCGAGCCATTGAGGTTCGACTGTACATTCAAACAATGCGAACTTAGAAATCGAAGTGAAATTTCGCATAGAAAACAGAAAGTAATAAAAAAAAACACTTCAAAAGTGTATTTCAAGAATGTAGTGCATAATGTGGGGAAAAGGTTCTTATGCCATACAGTATGTAGGCAATGAAGCCCTAAGTCAGGACATGTGTCTATGCATTCAGCACAGGGCCTTCCTGGCCCAAATATCTAAACCAATGGCTACTTCTGAATATATCAACAAGCAGAAAATACCCTGATCAGACTGCACATAAGAGCCATTTTCCCCACACTGCACATCATACAGTGATATAAAGTCAAAAGTACCTTAACAGGATCAGCATGATAATGCAAAAAGTATGTACATTGTATATACAAAACATACTAATAGTGAAGGCCTTAACTGGAATGCAGGCTCATCTGGGCTCAAATCATTATAGAAAATACTTTTGCTTCCTTCCTTCATTAGTTGTAGCAGAACAATACCATATTTACCCTATGTATTGGGACAGACAAGCCTGAGCAAAGTTACTGTGTAATCAAATGGACCTGGGCCCAGTTGTTCAAAACTAATGATGTTGTTAGTTAACATATCATTAAAACTTTAATCATTAAATATGGCATATATGCTTATATTTTTGCAGAAAAAATGTGAGTAGCTTTTGCAAATGCAAAAGCTACTCACATTTTTTCTGCAAAAATACCTGTGAGTTAGGTATTGTACTTACTAGAACAGTTAATATTTTGACCACTAATGAGCTTGTTAAGCTAACGATGCTTTGAACAATTGGGCCCTGGTCAATATGATAAGGAGTTAAGATGTCCCAATATTTAGGGTAAGTATGGAACTCTAATTTCATAGCTTCAGTTGAAAATCATTAGGCCTTGTTTTTTTTTTTTTTACAAAAAAAAAAAATCTTGTGGGTATATGAAAGTACTTTTGACTTATCACTACATTATCCAGAAGAGCAATAATCAAGTTTCAGAGCCCCAGACAAGCTGATAGTTTTGCATAATTTTTTGCTATTCTGTGGATATATATATATATATATATATATATATATATATATATATATATATATATATTTATATATATATATATATATATATATATAATCGGATTTTTGATTAACCTGCAGGTACAGGGGCAACATCCACATCAGTGGGCCCCCTTCCAGATAGCTGGCTTGCTGCACGCATGGCAGATCTCACACCAGATCTCTAGGTACGTCTATCATGAGGGTTGATAGCCTAGAGCTTCCACTCTCTGCAATCCCTCTCTGTCAGCTGCTTCCATGTCATTTTGGGCCTCCCAGGCCCACGCTTTCCATCAACCTGTATGTCAAAGGCTGTCTTGATTGCACCACTGATGCGTTCCACATGTCCATACCATCGAAGTCTTCTCTCCTTCAGAATGAGGTCCAGATCCTCAATGCCAAGCCACACAAGTAGATCACTGGACCTGGTGGTGACAATGTCTTGCGGCCTGACATTGCAGATCTGTCTGATCATTGCCCTGTCGTTTCGCTGCAGACGCTGGAAGTTCGGCTTTGTCAATGGCCAAGTCTCGCTGGCATGGAGCATTGCGCTCCGCACACAAGAGCTGTACACATGGCCACATTTTTTGAAAGAGAGGTGGCGTGAAGAGAGGACTGGTAGCAGATCCTTGAACTTCTTCCAGGCGGTTTTCACACATGTTGTGGTTGAAAGTTCACAGCCACCTGCTGCTGAGAGCATGTCTCCTAGGTAGCAAAAGGAAGCTACCACCTCAAGCTTGTCAGGTCCGACCTGGACTTCCTTCTGTGGTCTGCCATCCAAGGGGCGTGCAGTTCCCTGGCACCGTGTACATCTATAGTCGGGGTCCTTTTTCAAGCGCTTGAGCCCACTGCATTTCTTGTCCACACAGTGCTTGCAGCCACTGATACTTATTGGAATTGTCTCTGGCATTATTACTGCCTAGGTGATTCCAGAGAATATGAACAATATGCTTTGGCACAAATTGAAAAAGAAATATAGTCCCAGTATGCATTTTATCAAAGTAAAACAATACACAATGTCAAAATATCATATTTACCCTAAGTATTTGGATACACAGACCTCAATAAACAATTTAGATCAAGATCAGATTCATCAGAACCTGGAGTCTTATCAGGGTCATTGTTTGCCATTCAACCACCACTATTTCTGACAAGTGGAACTGTTCGTTTTAGGAAAATTATGATAGGGAGTTAAGGTGTCCAAATATGTAGGGAAAATAGGATAAACAAGGTTTATAATATAATGAACATCCAAACCAAGACTAAACAAAAGTCATCTGCTAATATTCAAATGTTGCACATAAAGGTAAAACATAATTTAACCCTTAAATATGACATTAGAAATAAAACTTACCTTCGCCTTCATTACATGTTAAAAATAAACTACAGTTTAAGTCTTTAGGTCATATGAGTTGGAGAACAGAATTTCCTTCTGGATTGCATGTGCAAGGTTGCTCACACATTGTTTGTCTTGTTTTTCCTGTTTGTTTACTGGAGACATTACAAAATGATATGATGATTTCAGGTTTAACAATGCGTATGGATCTCACAGAACATATAACTTGGTGGCCTTGTCAAGGAGGGTATTCAATGATAATCAAATGATTATTTTCTCCTGTTCTTTGTAGAAAAAAAAATGTTGTGGGTACCCACTGGAAGTGCCTTGCTCACTCTTCTAATGAGTACCCACAACATGTTTTTGTAAAAAATTATTCCAGAGCTGTCAACAAGTACCCCTCCTTAACCCATTTAAGTCTGGCATCCCATAACAGGGACATAGGCAAACAGTGTAGACCCAGATCAGATGACGCAGAATGTGGTGTCTGATCAGGATCTACGCTGTTCGCATTAAGCTCAGAAATTTCTACAAAACATGATACTAATAAAAACTAACTAGACACCCCTTAAATAGGAAATGGAACTGTCCAAGGAGTTAAAGTAGAAGAGTCCACTTGATATAAATGGGTTAAAAAATCATTATCCTCTGCGGTACATTCATAGCATCAGAAAAGAGGACTATCCAAATACATGTGTAAATATTGTTTGTTTGTTTGTGTTGAGGTTTTACGGCCCAGTCAACCCAATGGGGTCATGTCAAGCGCGGTCAGTTTACCTAACCACACGTTTACTGGGCAGGCTTAGTCCTCTAAGCGGTTAACCAGTATTGTGCACATTCTTTCGCCAGAAACTGACAACTGCCCTTCTTGTATCAGCGGAAGGGGGAGAATGACCGTAGAAAATATTTCATGATCAATCTCCACGAAAGAATGTTGCCGACCTCGACGGGGGTTGAACCCGCGACCTCCTGGTCTCCAGTCGGACGGCGCATCCAACTGAGCCACTGAGGCCGGCACATGTGTAAATATATACATTTTTTTATTTCTCCTTGAAAACATATATTGTGGGTACTAAGTAGAAATGTCTCAGTGAAGCCCTTCTAAAGAGTACCCATAGCTACTGAAAAGAGGGGGTACCCACATAATATTTTTCTTATTTCTCGACGAATATATATGTTGTGGGTACTGATTAGAAGCGCCTCACCGAGGTGCTTCTAATGAGTACCCACAACATATGTTTTTATTGAGAAATAAGAAAGATATCAGCATTTTTCGGATGAAAAAAGCACCTTATCTGTTGCTATGAGTACCCACAATATGTTTTTGTGAAGATTTAGGGAAAATACCATTACTTTTCAGCTGAAATAAGTGGCATATCTGAGCTGTTATTACATATATAAGTAGGATAATGACTTATGAAATGTATCCAGTAAACAATTCTCCTTAAAACACATTGTTATGGAGAAAAAAGAAAACAAAATCTCCAAGTCTACATGTGCATCTTTTCCAGACATTCAATATCGCCCTGCTTACACATGCTCATACATCAAAGATAAGTTTTAGACAATCTACATCTACAGAAAAATGTGTATGCCGTTGTTTTTCACTGTAGTCAAAGCCTTAATTTACACAAATTAGGTATTGTATCTATAATGCAATGAAAGGTGGGGGTTCATGTGGGGAAAACGGCAAGTGGCTTAAACTAGTGTAATTACGGCTACATGGTTTGCTCAGGACTGTCTGTCTGAACATTAGTGAAAATATTGTACTTTTCTTGTTTTTCCTAAGGAGACAATATAATTATATGAATGACAAAGTAACCCTATTTTCTGCAAAAAATAAGAAACATAATTCTAAATGGAAAGTGCTCCAAACCTAATGTCTATTTCATAAATATTTAGCAGGAGCATGCAAAAAGATAGAACTTGGCATAGGTAGCTGATTGATATTCTACACAGCTTCTACATATTAAATTCTATACAAATTGGTCAAGGTCTAAACTAGAACAGTGTATTCAGAATTCATTCTGGAGATAGGGTGCAGAAAAGCCATTTTCCAACAATCTAAGCCCTCCTGTGACCTTGAAAATGGGGTCAAGATCACCAAAATCTAATCAGTTCTTTTTCATGTCACAATAATATAGTTGTGAAAGTCTGGTCAAAATCCATCCATTCCTTCATGAGATAGGGTGCAGACAAGCCATTTTCCAACAATATAAACCCTTGTGTGACCTAGAAAATGGGGGCAAGGTCACCAAAATCTAATCAGTCCTTTTCCATACCATAACAACATAGATGTATAAGTTAAGTCAAAATCCATCCATTCATTCTGGAGACAGGGTGCAGACAAGCCATTTTCCAACAATCTGAGCCCTCCTGTGACCTTGAAAATGGGGCCAAGGTCACCAAAATCTTATCACTTCTTTTCCATGTCTCAACAATATAGATGTACAAGTTTGGTAAAACTCCATCTATTCACTCAGGAGATAGGATGCAGACAAGCCATTTTCCAACCATCTAAGCCATCATGTGACCTTGAAAATGGGGTCAAGGTCACCAATCTAATCAATTCTTTTACATGTCCCAGCAATCAACATGTGCAGGTATGGCCAAAATCCATTTGTTCCTCCAGGAGATAGGGTGCAGACAAGCAATTTTCCAGCCTTTTCCAACAATCTAAGTCCTCATGTGACCTTGAAAATAGGGTCAAAGTAATCAAAATCTAATCAGCATTTTCCCCCTACCCAATGATAAATTTGTGTAAGTTTGGCCAAAATCCATCCATTTATTAAGGAGATAGAGTGCAGACAAGAGGCTACGCTGATGCCAACAGGATCCGCACTAAAAACAGTATGTCCACCCCTATGTGGAGTGGGGGGGTGGGGGGGGGGGGAGGAGTGGGGTGAGGGGGTTACACAATTCTTGCTATGCTTGCCTAGAGAAATGCAGAACCTTATGAAGAGTAAAAAAGATCCTGGTCACACTGTATGGGTTGGGTATACAAGTCAGTCTGTTTGTCACTGCTCACCAAAGCTATTAAAGTTATACCTTTCAGCTTGCTCACATTCAAACTTGCTAAAGAGGCCTTTCTTTTTTTTAATTAGCTTTAGGCTAAATCAGCATATAAAGACTACTGATATTTATCACAGAAAAAAAAGCTTGATTCTTCATTAGAACTGTCTCCTTTGGAAACTTGTATTTTCTTAGGAAAAATGAGAAAACTTTTATAAATATTATCTGACTGCATTATCTGACTGCTACTTCAATCCAGCATTTTGAAGGTTAACATTTATACTCAATGCATAAAAAAGGATGTTTATGCCTTATGCTGGCAATGAAGTACCAGCCTGTGCACCAGTCTTATCAAAGCCTTCAGATCAGCTTACAGAATCATTTGATACATGTACTTTAGAATATACTGACGGATAGCAGAGACTGATAAGGCTGTACAGATGGGCGGGCCAATCGGGGTCTTTGGTTTGAAAAGGGAGAATGACCAGAGAAATTGCCTCATGATCAATCTCCATGAAAGTTATGTGGCCTAGCTAGGGTTAAAACCTGCGACCTGGATCTGCAGTCAATCGCGATACCAAACATTCTAAGTAGCCCAGTCTAATCTGGGCCTTAATGCTGGCATATGAAACAGAGGGCCAACTCTTCAATTTTCAGTTACCTACTGCAAAACACACACTACCACCCACTTCTTAGCTCCAGATAAGGCATTTTTTCAACCAAAAATTTTTATATTTTTCTTATTTCTCCACGAAAAATATGTGTGGTACTCATTAGAAGCACCTTGTCTTGGCAAGCCGCTTCTAATTACCCACAACACGTTTATGTGGAGTAATAAGGAAAACATTATGTGGCTACCCCAGCCCCCAACCCTTTATATGGAGCTATGACTACAATCTACTCTTCCGTGCATCAATACTTACTTGTAGTCCATATAATAACATTTTAACTGTGCCATGTATCTTTCAAATGCTGGTATGTCTTGCTTGGCTATGGCCCACTGAGCACCAACCTCAAGAATATCTCCTACAATGAGATGAGCAACATTCCAGATAAAAAGTCAGGTTACCATATTTACCCAAATATTGGGACACCTTACCACATCGATGCTAAAATTTGAATAAGTTCATATAAGTATACCTGTTGATTTGTCTAAAAACTGCTGGACTGAGTTGCCAACAGTGTAGACTCTGATCAGATGCTGCATTCTGCACCATATGATCTGGGTCAACATTGTTTGCTTAGACCCATTATAGTAACATTTGAAAAAAGTTGGGAAAAAGGCGCCTTCAGGCAATTCTTTAGGCGAATGGAAACATCTCTGATTGAGCAACAACACCAACATGCAAATATTTGTCACCCTCCTCAATGTGGGCAATTCTTAAGGGGAAGAATTTGCTCCCTCTGGGAGCAAATTCTTCCCCTTAAGAATAGCCTACATTTGTGCAAGGTTTCAAATACTAAAAAGATAACTTCCTGTCTGCAAGCAGTCTCCCTTTGCATAATGGGGATAAAATCATTTCATGTGTATCCATTCACACTAACAGAAGATTCAGATCAACCAGAACATCGGCCTGACTGGGGTTTTATAGTTCACCAATACATTCTGTAGTAACAAATGGTTCTGCGAGTAGACAAGAAAAGCCTGCATTAGACTGCAAAGATGTGCCTGCCGGTAAATCTTTTTTACAGTCATACCAGTAAGGGGACTGAATACTCTTGGTTGACTTCTAGCCAACAAAGTGGTTCAAATGAGTATCAACAAGATTTAATAATGACGGACATGATTTGATGCAGAACTAATAACTGATTTGGTTTGTTTGTGTTGAGGTTTTATGACCCAGTCAACCCAATGGTCGAGCGCAGTCAGTTTACCTAACCACAAGTTAACTGGGCAGGCTATGTCCTCTGAGCAGTTAACCAGTATTGTGCACAGTCTTTCACCAGAAACTGACAACTGCCCTTCTTGAACCAGCGGAAGGGTGAGAATGACCATAGAAAATATTTCATGACCAGTCTCCATGAAAGAATGTTGCCAACCTCGGCGGGGGTTAAACCCGCAACCTCCTGGTCTCCTGTCAGACGGCACATCCAACTGAGCCACCAACTGATTTGGTAATTTAAAAACTTTTACTTCTCTTTCAACAGTATTTGAGCCATATGAAGATAATGAATGCATTATAATGAAAGGCTGTGCAGTGAAGCACAATATAGTCATGAGCTCAATTCTGTCTGAAGTTGGTCATGATTTTGTTTGTGTTGAGGTTTTACGGCCCAGTCAACCCAATGGGGTCATGTCGAGCGCGGTCAGTTTACCTAACTACACGTTTACTGGGCAGGCTTAGTCCTCTAAGCGGCTAACCAGTATTGTGCACATTCTTTCGCCAGAAACTGACAACTGCCCTTCTTGAATCAGCGGAAGGGAGAGAATGACCGTAGAAAATATTTCATGATCAATCTCCACGAAAGAATGTTGCCGACCTCGGCGGGGGTTGAACCCGCGACCTCCTGGTCTCCAGTCGGACGGCGTATCCAACTGAGCCACCGAGGCCGGCGAAGTTGGTCATGAACATGGGACCATGTGATACATAGTCAGGGGTGCTAATTGCACAACCACACTGGAGCTTTGCAAAAAACAGAAATCATCTATTTTTATCCATTTATCTATCTACAGAGCCACATGCGGTCCCCCCACCCCCCACAACGGACTGCTGACATTAGCTTCATCTACTGGAATGCAGCTTTTTGGTAATCGCACATGGTAGCTCATAACCTTTTAAAAGCTTTTGTGTGAAGGTGTTAAAACCATGGTGATTTTAGCTACAGGTTATCCCTCTGGGCAAACTGCTATAAATGGCTTTTCTACATGTAACACTGCAATGCATGTACAGTTTGCAGGGGAATGAATTTTGGTATTCATTTTTCAGGTGCGTCTTGTGCATCGCATAGAATACAGTAAATTTCCTAAAATTTTGTACACCAAAGAGTCTGACAAATGGAATATGCAAACAGTGCAGACCCAGATCAGACTGCTCCTGAAGGAGCAGTCTGATCAGGGTCTACACTGTTTGCCATTCCACTATTTTAAGAAACAACTGCATAAAATGCAAAATTTATGCCAAAAAGGTATGGAATAAAGTGTTCGAAATTTTAGGACAGTTACCATATCCACATAATATTTTTTCTTATTTCTCCACCAAAACATGTTGTGGTACTCATTAGAAGCACTTTGGTGAAGCACTTCTAACAAGTATCCACAACATATGTATTTGTGGAGAAATAACAAAAAATATCAGCACTGTTTAGCCCATTGTAGTCTGGAGACCACTAAAAGGTGCAGATCCAGATTAGGGTCTCCAATATTTGCAAATAGTTTAGCCATTTTTCTGTAGAAATATCTAAATGCCATAGCCAGACATACCTAAAATTGAAACTAGACTCTTCTAACATATAGTTTGTGGGAGTCTATTCAGTCTACAATGGATTAGTTGAAAAAAAAAAAAAAAAAAAGTGCCTTGTCTGGAGATATTTTGGTACCTCACTTACTTGCAACGAGAAGTTCTTGCTTGGTTGAACTTGTTTCTTCTGTTGGTAAAAAGGCCACTTGTGTCAGTGAGATCTAGAAGAAAATTCATATCTGGTTAGAAATGGTGTACCCTATGGTGCAGTGGTAAAGCGTCGGACTCGAGATCGATAGGTACCGGGTTCAATCCCCACTAACAGCAAGTGTTGTTTCCTTGAGCAAGAGACTTTATCCAAATTGCTTAGTACTGGTTTCTACCCAGGAAAAAAGAGGGCCATATGGAAGATTAGTACTAGATTACTAAATGTGTTACCCTCTATAAATAAGGTCGATTATTATTATTGGACTAAACAAAAAAAATCTGTGTTTGCTAACACTACTCCACCTAATTTTCCTGCTGAAACCTAGCATTTCTTCATGTTTTCTCACTCACACTTCTTTTTCATATATAAAAAAATATGTATTACTAGAATAAAAATATTTGTGCTACCATATTTATGCTAAATATTCAGACATGTAGGTTTGTGCAAGTAGGGTAGACCCAAATCAAACAGCAGTTTGATCAGGTTCTAAACTGTTTGCCATTCTATCAGTACTTTTTAGACATAGCAAAGGGTTACCCGGTATTACTATCACTTTTAGCTAGCTCTACTTTTATAATGCTGAGCACCAAGCAAAACAGAGATGTAAAATTCCACTCGCCGGCTGACATTTGTGAGTAAATTTTAAGGCAAGACGAGTGAGATTTTCAGAACTTCTTCACTTTTTCTTCAGTTTTAGCATCTACCGGTAAATGAAAAATTTATACAATATGGGCAAGTAAGTTTCAAGGGAATTTTACACCTCTGCAAAAGAGCTGTTAGTATTGGTTTTAAAGTCTTATGATTCTGCAGGGCATCAAACCCACAAGCTCCCTGTCACAAAGCAGACATTCTACCAACTAAGCCACTGTGCCAGTCCATATTTTTTAGAATACCAAGTTAAATATTTTGGAATGTCCAAAACTGCTATGGGGAGTGAGATAGGAGGACATTTTCAACTCTTAATCAACTAATAGCAGGGCACACAAAACTGAACAGTCACAAAGCAAAAATGGACAGCACTGTGTCAGGTCTGTGTAAGATGTTAAGCTTGTGCATGGAGCATGAGGGTGGTAGGACCCAGTGTGAAGTACCAATGACTGCAGGAGTCATCCTAGAGGGCGATCTGGGAGAAAAAGTCTCCCTAAGCTGACTGACTTCTCTCTATCTTGAGCTGAGGGAGAAGTGAAAATGTATAGAATGTATAGGGAAATCCAAAATTTTGACCAAAACTTCTTCTCTCTGAAATCCTGAAATTGTCACAAAACTTCTCCCTCTCTGAAACCTCTATGATGACCCCTGAATGAGTAGACATTTCAGTACCAAGAGGCCATTGATCAGCAGCATGATACATGTACATGTACTTCCAAAAGGGATAGAGAACAGCAACAATGATTAAATGATTCATAAAATTTTCATTTAGAAGCTTATCTCGAGCACTGACTTGTTTTAATAATATTTACAATGAAATCATTTTTTTACTAGTTTTTTTTCATTATTCCATTGCTTTCTTGTCTTTGTTTTACAGTGATTCTATGCACTGCACCCAGATACCAGTTTCAATCCTATTACAGTGCTCCAGATAGTGTTGGTACAACCATAAATTACGGATCCTTAACACATTTTACCAATACAGTGCAGCTTTTCCTGTAACCCATAATTGGGCAATATCATGTTGTTTTTTTAGCTAAACTAGTCTGAATCAGAATTGTTCAATGCCTAAGACAAGCAGCATATTTTCCATAAATACCCAAATATATTCAATATAAGAAAACAGTTAAAATTTAATTTCCCCACGCTAAGCGTTTGTGCATACTTTCTACGCATAAGAGCAACTGGTCCTCTGTGTCATTGTCTAGATAAGTGTTAACGAGAGAATTGCAGGTAACCATTCTACATTGGGGTTTTCCCAAATAGCAGAGACATAGCCTCCAGAAAATGAGGAAAGAGACTACAGAACTGCATCAAATAAAACAATGGGGTATTTTACCCAGTCATAATCATTTTATCCAGTGCTTTTATTTAGCGCGCAACATAACTGATGAAGTCAGTGATGCTTGTGATGAATCATACAAAATCACATCTGCAATCATGACAGATCTGTAGACAGTGTCGGAAAAGAAAGAAGCTCATAACATATGGGTTTAAAAATTGTTGATAAGACTTCAGTGCTGGTGTACCTTTGATTGATTTTGCTAGAGCAGGTGAACAAAGAAAATATCCAAAGAAGATCACCCAAATACTAGGCAAGGTGATTGATTCTGTTATCAAAAAGGAGTCCCTGAAGAAGGAGATGTGGCATATAACACCCATGTAAGAACTTTTACTGTTTAATTACAAAAGAGATAAATTCAGAAAAATGATCAGCCTTATTGTATTGCAAAAAAGTTAATGGATATGTGCAGGAAGAGACACAAACAAAAATCAAAGCATTAATAGACATATTTTAAAGCAACTTACTTAAATTACAGCGCATCCCATTCCCACTATCACCTGGGCCAAGGAATCTAAGAATACCAGCAACATGGATAATGATTCCAGAATTCTGGTATTTGCCATACTGACTGGCCTTAAATTTAATCAGCACAATCAGAATACTTCACTGATGACACATCAACAGACATTCATTCAACTGGGCTACTGATTGCAAAGACTAGATAATTGACCACAATTTTGCCGATTAATTATCTGGAGCACTGTAGTATTACTTGATGATGCTAGCAAAATATTCAAAAGCAGAACCAGAGAAATACAAGAACAGCAAACATTGTTCAAGTAAAGAACAAAATGCAGAAATTTATTACTTTTCAGCGCAATCAGTCGGTTGGATTCACGTTTGTTGTCACGAAAACTAATAACAATGACACAACAGAAAATGTTTACGGCCTTCAAACAAAAAATTCGCTGAAAACAGTATGAAAAGGCTTATGTGACTGGATAGAATAACCTTTAGTTTAGTTAAAAGTTCACCACATCTGTCAAGATTTGGTGGTTTCTTGTCCCATTCTCGCTTTAAACTTTGGTACATAATGACAATGTCCTTCAGGGAAGCCATTTTGCCGGTTAGTAAAACCCAATAGTTATATAATGAGCCGAATCGGTCTAGCTAATTGTCGGCAACAACCGACTAAAACAGCCAATAACCGCCAACATTTTTTTTATTATTATTTTAATATCAAATACAATAATATTCAAAACAGTAATGTGCGTGTTAAATGTTCATTCATCCTTTCAAAAGGATCCTACTGATATGGTATACTTGATTTCTTTTTAAATCACAAAGGGGAGCGCTAGTGGGTCCTCTTATTTCTTTGTTTGATCCTGTGGGAGAGGGGATCTATAATTTGGACCCCTTTTTTGGTAAGCTTCATTACTAATTGCTGGTGATTTTATTCATTTTTGCAAAATGAACACTTTAAGTTTGTTTTTTTTTTTTCTAGGATAATATCGCGACTTCCCTTTATTTTAAATTCCCCCTGTAAATAATACAGAAAAAGGTCAGCAAAAGCCACCTTACAGAACATAGCCTATGAATGGCACCAAATGGAAAAAAAAAAAAAAAACAAATAAATTTTATAATAATCATCTTTACGATTTTATGATCCTGATACAAATACATGATAAACCAGAGAAAAGCAAAGTAACTAGCTTCCTCCACAAAAACTAGGTGATCACAATGTCATACAGGCTCCACCAAACACAATAAAAAGGCGACGAACAGAACAAAACATAAATTGGGCAGCGAGCACCCTCAAGCCAATCGTTCAAAAGAACAAACGACGCCGGGTGGGGTGGCGTGGGGGCGGGGGAGGGGCGAGCGTAGGGGGCGCGCGATGGAGGGAAGGCTGTTAATCAATTTTAATGGCATCCAATCCCTATTAAAAATCATTTCAAATTTTTGCGACACATTTTAAGACAAAATGAGTACCCAACCTCAAACAGGAAATATTTGCAGGTGGGTGGTTCATAATAAGGTAATACACATAAAACCCGTTTCTGAAAGATGTGTTAAAGAGAGCAGTTGATACACTTAAATTTCGTTGTGAAACTGAAAAAAAATCGAGCTATTCTTTCAATAATATACAAATTTCTTGTGGATGTGAGCAATCAAATGTAAATCCCTATCATATGAAGTATGCCGAATCTGCCATTCGATATTTCCAGGAAACTGGAAGTCCACCCATACTTTTGTTGTGGTAAAAAAGACAACAACAACAACTTTTTAATCAGTTAATCCTCAAAGTTTCTAATTTCATCCGAATATCTTAAGGCGTAAAAAACAGCTGTGTTTCCACGTACATGCTAAAAATTGGTCGGTAGGTAGAAGAAACTTTTTTTTTTCTATTTTTTTTTTTCTCCAGAAAAGCACAAGGTCGGGCCTGTAATTGTATGAAAATACGGGTATTTTGTTGAGGGTCGGTGCTTTACTTTTTATTTTGCATTTTTTACTGATAAAAATAGCAGAGTCGGGTGTTTGAAACAGGGTCGGTCGGTTTAGTGGAAACACAGCTATTTTTTCACGCCTAAGTATTACAATTTCTCACATATGGTGCACTTTTAATCTTGAGTCAGCATGAGTAAAACATTTTCAGTACTTAATCTGCAACGAAATTTATAATCTGGAGGTTTACATTTCTTTAATTAAAAAAAGTTTTTGCTATGAAATATAATAGGATGAGCTTCCAGTTTTGAGTAAAAAAACACCAAGTGACAGGGGTGATCAGGTGGTTATGCTTTCAAGTGGTTAGATGGTTATGCTTGTAGGTGGTCAGGTGGTTATGCTTGCAGATGGTCAGTGGTTATGCTTGTATGTGGTCAGATGTTTATGCTTGTAGGTGGTCAGGTGGTTATGCTTGCAGGTGGTCAGATTGTTATGTTTGTAGGTGGTCAGGTGGTTATGCTTATAGGTGGTCAGGTGGTTATGCTTGCAGATGGTCAGATGTTATGCTTGTAGGTGGTCAGGTGGTTATGCTTGCAGGCTATCAGGTACTTATGCTTGTAGATGGTTGGGTGTATATGTTTGCAGATGGCCAGTGGTTATGGTCGTAGGTAGTAAGGTAGTTTTGCTTGTAGGTGGTCGTGTTTATGCTTGTAGGTGGTTATGCTTGCAGGTGGTCAGTGGTTATGCTTGTAGGTGGTCAAATGGTGATGCATTTTGTGGTCAGGTGGCTATGCTTGCAGGTGGTCAGGTGGTTATGCTTGTAGGTTGTCAGGTGGTCATGCTTGCAGGTGGTTAGGTGGTTATGCTTGTAGATGGTCAGATGGTTATGCTTGTGGGTGGTTAGGCTTGTAAGTGGTCAGGTGGTTATGCTTATATAAGTTGCCAGATGGTTATACTATTTTGTGGTCAGATGGTTATGCTTGTAGATGGTCAGGGGGTTATGCTTGCAGGTGGTAAGGTGGTTATGCCTTTAGGTGGTCAGGTGGTGATGCTTGTAGTGTTCAGTTGGTTATGCTTGCAGGTGGTAAGGTAGTTATTGCTTGTTGGTAGCCAGGTGGTTATGCTTGTAGGTGGTCAGGTGGTTATCCTTGCAGGTGGTCAGTAATTATGTTTGTAGGTGGTCAGGTGGTTATGCTTGAAGGTGGTCAGTGGCTATGCTTATAGGTAATTGCTTGCCAGTGGCCAGATGGTTACGCTTGCAGGTGGTCAGGTGGTCATGTTAAAGATGGTAAGATGATTATGCATGCCGATCAAGTGGTTATGCTTACAAATGGTCAGATGCTGTTCAAATCGTTATGCTTGCACGTAGTCATGTAGTTATTGCCTGTAGGTGGTCAGGTGGTGATGCTTGCCGGTTGTAGGTGGTTATGCTTGTAGGTAGTCTGATGGTTATGCTTGTAGGTGGTCAGATGGTTATGCTTGCAGGTGATCATGTGGTTATATTGAATGTGCTCAGGTGGTAATGCTTATATGTGGTCAAGCGGTGTTGCTTGCAGATGGTCAGATGTTATGCTTGTAGGTGGTCAGGTGGTTATGCTTGCAGGCGGTCAGGTACTTATGCTTATGCGTAGGTGTTCAGGTGAATATGCATGCAGATGGTCAGTGGTTATGGTCGTAGGTAGTCAGGTGGTTATGCTTGTAGGTGGTCAAGTGGTTATGCTTGTAGGTGGTTATGCTTGCAGGTGGTCAGTGGTTATGCTTGTAGACGGTCAGATAGGTGATGCATTTTGTGGTCAAGTGGTTATGCTTGCAGGTGGTCAGGTGGTTTTGCTTGTAGGTGGTCAGGCGGTCATGCTTGCAGGTGGTCAGGTGGTTATGCTTATGTGTGGTTAAGCTTGTAAGTGGTCAGTGGTTATGCTTGTAAGTGGTAAGATAGTTATGCTATTTTGTGGTCAGGTGATTATGCTTGCAGGTGGTCAGGCGGTTATGCTTGTAGACGGTCAGATGTGATGCATTTTGTGGTCAGGCGGTCATGCTTGCAAGTGGTCAGGTGGTTATGCTTGTAGATGGTCAGATGGTTATGCTTATGTGTGGTTAAGCTTGTAAGTGGTCATTGGTTATGCTTGTAAGTGATAAGATGGTTATGCTATTTTGTGGTCAGGTGATTATGCTTGCAGGTGGTCATTATGCTTGCAGGTTGTCAGGTGGTTGTGCCTTTATTAGGTCAGATGGTTATGCTTGCAGCTGGCCAGCTGGCTATGCTTGCAAGTGGTCAGGTGGTTATGTGGTTATGCTTACGGGTGGTCAGGTAGTTATTGCTTGTAGGTGGTCAGGTGGTGGTGCTTTAAGGTGGTCAGGTGGTTATCCTTGCAGGTGGTCAGTGGTTATGTTTGTAGGTGGTTAGGTGGTTATGCTTACAGGTGGTCAGTGGCTATGCTTGTAGGTAATTGCTTGCCAGTGGCCAGATGGTTATGCTTGCAGGTGGTCAGGTGGTCTTGTTAAAGATGGTAAGATGATTATGCATGCCGATCAAGTGGTTATACTTACAGATGGTTAGGTGATGTTCAAATGGTTATGCTTGCACGTGGTCAGGTGGTTATTTCCTGTAGGTGGTCAGGTGGTAATGATTGTAGGTGGTCAGGTTGCTATCCTTGCAGGTGGACAGTGGTTATGCTTGTAGGAGGTCAGGTGGTTATGCTTGTAGGTGGTCAGGTGGTTATTCTTGCAGGTGGTCAGTGGTTATGTTTGTAGGTGGTTGTGGTTATGCTTGCAGGTGGAAAGTGGTTATGCTTGTAGGAGGTCAGGCGGTTATGCTTGTAGGTAGTCAGGTGGTTATGCTTGCAGGTGGTCAGTGGTTATTTATGTTTGTAGGTGGTTATGCTCGCAGGTGGTCAGTGACTATACTTATAGGTAATTGCTTGCCAGTGGTCAGATGGTTATGCTTGCAGGTGGTCGGTTTGTCATGTTAAAGATGGTAAGATGGTTTTGCATGCCGATCAGATGGTTATGCTTACAGATGGTCGGATGGGTGTTCAAAATTGCTATGCACGTGGTCATGTGGGGATATGTTTGCACGTGGCCAGTGGTAAATAATAGTATGCTAATGTGTGATCTAAAACATAAAAAATGTAGGAGACGTGTTGAGTACCACATTTAAAAATCTTTTATGTAAAAAAGTGATATTCAGACAGATTAAAATAAGTGCAAAATTTTTAAAATAACTAATTTAGGATACTTTCCTAACTCATTTCACGACTCAAAGGATTATTTGCCATCCAAAAATTCTATTTCTGTATAATCCAAAAACTAGTTACTGTGTCCTGACTGTTTATTCCTGTCCAGAGCAACGGATTTGGGTATTTGATAATAATTAAAAGATGTTTTAAAGTTCTCTATTAAAACATATTTTGTGGGTATTCAAGAGAATCGCCTCACCGGGTCTAAAACTTTAAACGATGATGAGGGTGGGATATTTTTTTTTCTTTTGTAAGTCACGAGGGGTGGCTGTTTTCAGTATGGTTTGGAACAGAGATGAGGAGCCCCATTGTACAAATACTCACCCGACGGTTAAAAAATGACAAGGGTCTTAAAAGGAATGCAAACCAACTGACCGACAAAAAAGAACATTTTTCCCATTAATTATATGCAAAACAGGCCTCTAATCTAATTTTCGTGCGTCAGAACTCTTTTTGGAAAATAAGAAAACCATACCAATAATGAATGAATGAATGGATTGATTGATTGATTGATTTACTGATTGATTGATCGATCGATCAGTCGACCGATCGATCGACCGATAGACCGACCTATCTATCTAGCGAAAGATCGATCGATAAATCGATCAATCGATCAATCAATTAATTAATTAATTATTCATTTTCATTCATTAATCAAAGTTTCATTTGCGGTGTAAAATTTTCTTTCTTCAGTGTGTGTTTCTGAGGCTTGAATATCAGATATCACGATTGAAAACCTGGAACACAGTATAATGTATATTTGAATCATGAAAATATTTTTTTTATTTCATTTGTGTCCCAAAATGCTTAATTTATTTTTGAACATATATTTTTAATATGAATTTCCAATTTCATAATGTATTTTTGTTTGAATTATTTATCTCTTTTAACTTTGCTATTTAATATCATATATTTCATACCTTTCCTGGCGACAGTCAAAACTATCAGCCCCGTGGTGCTGTGAACCACCTGATGAACTATCGCCCGAGGCAGAAAGCCGAAGGCGATAGTTCATCAGCTGGTCCACAGCACCAAGGGGCTGATAATTTTGACTGTCGCCCAGAAAGCATGATATAGATGTTTTATTACCCTACCCGTATTTTAAAGGAACTGTTTTCTTTCGATCGCTATGATCTATACGTCTTAGTTATACCATGGTTCGTGCGCATGTACGATGCGATAATGCACG
Organism: Anodontia alba; assembly: GCA_964016985.1. Classification (NCBI taxonomy): domain Eukaryota; kingdom Metazoa; phylum Mollusca; class Bivalvia; order Lucinida; family Lucinidae; genus Anodontia; species Anodontia alba. Next base: position 34,023,170 of record OZ024823.1, read on the forward strand.
AGCATGAGCGAGTGCATTATCGCATGTACATGCGCAGAACCATGGTATAACTGATTTATCACATTTGCATGCATGTAGCCCATCTACATCGCGAGATATTTCATGCTGAAATTTGGGAAATTAGTCCACTATGTGATAAATACTGGTAACTACATGTATTTGATCATGTGACCCGGGAGATAGTCTAAAATGTGAGCACGGATTATGGTTCTCTGAGAACCGGTTCAATCTGTCTGGCTTTTCTCACAAAAAAAAAAAAAAAAAAAAAAAATGAGCCCGGGTGATAGTTCTCTGAGAACCGGTCAGTGTGGCTGGGTTTTGACAAAAGGTGAAATGCATTAGATAGTCAAAAATAGTTATAAACAAACAAAAAATGTAGTAGTAATAATAATAATAATAAATCCACGATTCTGTGAAGCAGAACCTCGCGGTTTTGCAATGTGTTTTGGTTTGTCTTTTTTTCTATGGGGATCATTTCAACTATTGCGGTTCGATGAGTTTATTTCTGTCTTGCGCAAAGTCACTTCCGGGGATCTCGCAACGTGAAAATTGCAAGAACAAATATTTATTAAATTTACAATGGAGAATGATATATTAGACTCATTGGAAGACATAGGGTATGAATGTAAACATTTATAACCGCGTCGAAGCATTGTCATTTGCTTTTGAACTGCTTTTGTTGCAAATCGTCTCAGAAACTGTCGCAATCCCAAATGTTTATCCTGTTTCGGCTGTAACGTTTAATCGGAAACGACGTTTTTGAACTGTTTAATCCTGGTTAATTTTGAACTATTTAATTCTGGTTAAACAAAGCCTTTTATCCACGTAAAATACAGCTTTTAACGCAAGTGAAAGTTGGGCATCTTATGCATTCAAAAAGATATCTACAATGATTAAAGTCAGGGGCTGACAAGTCCCAGACGCACGGGACCTCAAAATCGGTCTGGGCAAACACCGTTTCTAAGGCTGACACCTAGCTGGACAAGTAAAAAAAAAGATATCTGCATTGTAAGTTTTTCAAAAGTTTCTGGTATGCGAGGATTTAAAAGACAGCAGAGCAAATGGTTAATGATCAAGATAATCACCGATTCCTATCCCCACCTTCCATATATTAGTGATGTGTGCTGTAATTAATTGATACACTGTAGATCCAATATATCGCGGTGCTTGGGGTCCAAGTTCCGCTACCGCGATATATCCGGATCGCGATATAAGCTGGGGTGGTAGTTTGCTGAGACGCCGCTAATCAATCAACACCAAACGGCTGTCAGTAAAGCTATCGGCCACATTACATCAGTATAGTAGGTTTAGAATTACTCAATGGCAGTATTTACACTGGGAGATTATGTCTACCAATTAACTTTAATCGAGACTAGCTGATAAACGACGTTTAAAATCATTTGTTCGCGGAAATGTCAAGCGAGGACGCCATTTTGGATGAAGGGGGGCAACTCGCATATCCTAAGGATAGAATAGAATAGAATATCACGGACTTTTGCTGAGGCAATTCGGGTTGCTTCCCTTCGCTTCTTTCGTCTGCTGCGGGCCCAAAAACTATTCTATTTATCTTTTGATCTTTTTAATTCTTTCATACTTTATTTATTTTTATTTGTTAAATTATTACTTGCTGGGAAAGTGTAAAGTGGGAGGGCTACGAACTGGGTGTTTAGGACAGATAGGCAACATCATAAGGCTACTCTTTTCTTATTATTTGTTGGTCCTGAAAAGGACCGTTTTCGTCTGCGGGGGCAGAATTAGGGCCTAATTTCTAAAGAAAAAATCTGTCAGCATTGTCTGTCTGCAGGATTCTCGTGCCTCAGCCTTTGCCCGATGTAAAATATTTCTCAGATGAGTCACTTCTACGGCTGTACTTCTGTCTGAGGCCTCCAACCATCTTAGCCCAACTTGAAGACCCTTCACAACCTCGGACATGGCAGGTGTCGGTTCATAATCGGCGTCGTCGTCGTCTTCGTCTTCCGGCTGAGTTGTCGCTGTCGTTGTTGATGTCACGGAGTCAACAATCTCACTGTCTGTGAGCACTGGGGACGTCGGTTCGTCGTTGTCTATGGAAAGCCATGTAGAGATTGCCTCCTCTGTTACATGCCCCAGGGCCCGTCGAGCAGTCACCATATCACATTCGTTGAAGCCTTCGTAGTCTTGAGCTCTGCTTTCTGCATCCCGCAAGTCGGTCTCATCGAAGCCGTCGAAGTCACCATCGCTATCGCTGTCTTGCACTGATTCTTGAAATGTGTCACCTAACCCCTTTCGCCAGCACGCGTTGATTGATTCAGCTGATACTGCGTCCCAGGCAGTGGCGAACAGATGCATGGCGTCCTTGATTGTCAGTGACTTCAGGTAGTCTTGCAGATTGAGGTTGCTGTCGATGATGGCCGTGACCAGGTTACGTCTATAGTTTCTCTTCGTCGTCGAGATTATTCCCATGTCGCATGGTTGTATCTTTGATGTAGTATTCTTAGGTAGAAACCACACGGTGATTCTGCCGTCTCTGGACTTAAGATCTTTAGGGTGTGCCCCGCAGTTGTCAACCAACAGCACCGCTTTTACTGGAAGTTTTTTCTTGCGCAGGTGTTTTTTCACAGCCGGGACAAAATTCTTGTGGAACCAGTCTTCGAAAATCGCAGCAGTCATCCACGCGTTGCTTGAATGGTCATATATCGTCTGGAGGGTTTTTCTGTTAACATGATGAAGACACCTTGGGTTTTCAAACTTCCCGATGATCAGTGGCTGAAGCTTGTGGGAGCCTGTGCTGTTGCAGCAGAGTAGAGCTGTCAAACGATTTTTACACTGCTTGAAACCTAAGGTCTTATTGTCGTCTGTTTTCTGGGCTAATGTCTTATCTGGCAACATCTTGAAATATAAACCAGTCTCGTCACAGTTATAGACTTGCTCTGGTAGGAACCCGCCATCTTCTAACATTTTCTTCAACTCCTCCGGATAAGCCTGCGCAGCCTCTTCGTCTGCTGAGCACTGTTCACCCCGTATGGTGACCTGCTGGATTCCGTGACGAACTTTAAAGTTTCTTAGCCAACCGGCACTGCTCTTGAACGAATCGTCTGTAGGGTGTAGCATGGAGTGATATTTCTGCGCCTGGTGTTGTATGTTGGGACCAGATATTGGAGTCCCTTCTGTCCTGGCTTGTGTGAACCAGGTCATAACGGCCTTGTCTAACTCCTTGTCTTGGGCTCCTCGCAGGCGCTTTCTCTTCTCCTCTGGGTTGTCCATTTCTGATAAAGAGGATCGTAGTCTGTCTTCATCTTTCAACCATCCCCGTAGCGTGGCCTCTGGAACGCTGAATTCTTTGGTCACCGCAGATCTTGATTTTCCATTCTTGACTTGGTCGATGATGTCGATCTTGTCCTTGATGCTGAACTGCTTCCTCTTTCTTGAATTTTCGGGCTTGTTCATAGCTGACATTTTCACTTGAAAGGCGTGATAGATCACAATGAGGATGCTCTGCATGATTGCAAGTTAAATAGACGGCGCGTGGACATCGTTAATTGATTGAGCACTGAGAACATGTACTCAATTATGACACTGATTATGACAAGTGCGGCGATTAATATTAATTGATTGCCAATTATTATCAATGTGTGTACTGATTGACACTAATTGGATTGTTTGGTCATAATGCGCGACGCGATTTTGCGTTTGGATATGCGCGAAAAATCAATACCGCAACGAATTACAGTCATTTTTTTTTTTTTTTTTTTCAAATTAAGTAAAAAAAACATTTACTTATTTTTTTTTTTTATGGTCATGGTAAATTTGGGGTCCACGGACGATTCGCGATATACTGGATATCGCGAAATAACGGACCGCGATGTATTGGATCTCCAGTGTAATTAGTTTCTAATTGACACCCTGTTACACCCTGTTAATCCTCTATAACGGTGACTGATTCCTTTATCTCCCTGCAGCTCATGTCGATAAAATCAATCAGGTAACTGAAATGGGCTCCTGTTTTACCAAGTAATGTTGTTACCGATTGGCTTGCATTAATATCGCGTTCCAATGAGCAATAAAAAATACTTTTCCAAAAAAAATTGATATTTCCAACAGAAAAAAAATGACGGCTGAATTTCTGCTATTTTAAAATCGAAATCGCAGCCGTTGCAAACTTGTAAATTCATGCTGATTTCAAAGGCGATTTTAGCAGTGATGATACTGGTAAAAATATTTTTCTGGACCCAATAAATAAGTACAGATAACATCATCATATCATATTCAGATTTTTTATTTTTGATTAACAGTTTTTGACAACATCCACATCAGTGGGCCCCTTCCAGATAGCTGGTTTGCTGCATGCATGACAGATCTCACACCAGATCTCCAGATATGTCTGTCATGAGGGTTGATAGCCAAGAGCTTCCACACTCTGCAATCCTTCTCTGTCGGCTGCTTCCATGTTATCTTGGGCCTCCCAGGCCCACGCTTTCCCTCAACCTGTATGTGAAAGGCTGTCTTGACTGCACCAGCGGAGCCTTCTCTCCTTCAGAACAGGTCTAAATCCTCAATGGCAAGCCACGAAAATAGCTCATTGGACCTGGTGATGACAATGTCTCGCGGCCTCTGATCATTGCCCTGTCATTCTGCTGCAGACGCTGGAGGTTTGGCTTTCTCAGTGGCCAAGTCTCACTGGCATGGAGCATTGTGCTTAGCACACAAGAACTGTACACATGGCCACGTGCCTTGAAAGAGAGGTGGCGTGAAGAGAGAACTGGTAGCAGCACCTTGAGCTTCTTCCAGGCAGTTTTCACACATGTGGTGGTTGAAAGTTCACAGCCACCTGCTGCTGAGAGCATGTCTCCTAGATGGCAAAAGGAAGCTACCACCTCCAGCTTGTCCAGTCCTTCCTTCTGTGGTCTGCCATCCAAGGGGTGTGCAGTTCCCAGGCACCATGTACATCTGTAGTCAGGGTCCTTTGTCAAGCACTTGAGCCCATTGCATTTCTTGTGCACCCAGTGCTTGCAGCCATTGCAGAAGATGCTGTTGCTGCCCACTCCAGTGCGGCAGACGGTGCAGGGATACTCGTCTGAATTCTGCATGAGGTCCAGGCCCATAGCGCAGATCATGATCTTCATCTGTCCTGCATTTACTCTCAGTCCTTTCTTTTCCATTGCTTCTTTCCAAGTCGAGAGTCTCCTGACACATTCCTCGAGTGATTCAGCGGTGATTACAATGTCATCAGCATAGAGGTCCTCCCAGGTGACCCCAGAGCAGAACTTTTGTGATAAGGCTTCAAGCACAATGATGAAGAGCAGCGGGCTGAGTACTGAACCATGGTGAACACCAACCTTCACTTCAAACTCTTCACTGTACCCCTCACCAACATGGACACGGCTCCGGGCATTTGCATACATCCCCTGCACCAGTCGCACAATCCACACCAAGTTTTCTCAGCACCCACCAGGTGACCTTCCAAGGTACTCAAGTCTTTTTTCACTAGATAGAATTTTGGCAGTGAATGTGAAAAATGTCACCAATACCAAAGTAACAAACTGGAAGCTCGTTGCGTTGGGTACGGCGAGGTGATCACATGAATCGGCACCAATACACAAAATAACTTGAAAACTAGCACAGAATTTAGTAGAAATATGATAACCGATATATGAATTAAGCAGTTGTATCTGGTAAAACTCAGTTTAGATGGAATTATTGTAGTGATACAGGAAAACAAAAACAGCGCCGATATTAATGAGACCAACCAGAAGTTGGATTTCAAAGGCAGTTTCAGTGGTAATATCAGTGAAAATAGTTTATTTTCTGGACAAAATAAATTAGTATTGACAAAATCAAGACTTTTTTTTTTTGTGCCAGACAGTTTAGATGAAATTTCAGCAGTGAATGTGAAAAAGGCACTGATATCAGAGCGACCAACTGGAAGTTCGGTGGTGGGGTACAGCAAGGTGGGCTACTGGTATAAAAAAGGTACCAGCACAGAATGGAGTAGAAATATGATTATCAGTGTAAAATTTAATAATTTTTTTCTGGCTGCAAAATCTATTGAAAAATGAGGCCATATTAAAAATTAAAATATGGGTACATTTTTTTATTTTTATTTTTCCCTATTTGTTTTTGCTATTTTGGATATAAATTCATATTTTAAAAAAGATGTTCTGCAGAAGCAAAAGACATTAAGAATTGTTTGAGATGAAGTTTTATGGCCTAGGCAATACGGTTAAGGTCATGTCAAATTGTTCAGTTAATCTACTCATACTTTTCCTGGGCAGGCTTAGTACTCAAAATTCCCCTACCGGTATTTGACCTCTAGACTAGGGTTAGCTGTGCCTAGTCTCCTATCAGTGATATGACTAATGACCAAAATACATCTTTTTATGTCTTTAAGGGTCTATAATTTTTAAGACTGGCTAATCAGAGCTGAAAAATAATTGATTATCAGTCCTGCCATTGTGATCTATAATCGATTAGTAATCACTGAAGATATGGTCACAATTTTACCTGTCTGAGCATGACTCTTACCATTTGTTATACTCTGTTGTATGTATTCGGTCAGGCATCTCATCAGGGTCTACAGTGTTTGCCACTCATCCAGCTATTTTTAGACACAACAGTGGGTAGTAAACTCTACTTGTTCAAATTTTAGATTAAGTATGGTAAGGAGTTGAGGTGTCTGAATACTAAGGGTAAATATGTAAAGTAACAAATACAGAAATCAAGTGATAGATTATTTACAAATTGGTAATGATAATCATTTTTGTAGAATTTATCGATCAATTTATCGATTATCCGATTAATTGTGCCAGCCTAAATAATTATATATCCTATGTTCTTTCGGAAGGGTAAATTTATTAATTCCATTCAGTTCATATCATTCATTCCTTCTGTCAATATCTCTCGTCTGTAAGTGATGTTGGAGCAAAATGCTGGGCAAGCAAGTTTTTCCATTTGGCAAGTGAAAAATATTTTACTTGCCCAGTGGACAAGTAGAAATATTTTTGATTTGTCAGCCCTGTTAACATGACTGAACCTATACGAAATGTGTGGCTTCTACCACCAACAATAAATATCATGGTAAAGGTCAACTTCATTTTTTTTTCTGTAACTTTGTCTCATCATCATGCAACAAAGAAAATTTTGCCATAAACACTTAGACTGTTGATTTTTTGCCGGCCAGTTGACTTTTTAAGTTCTTTTGACAATTCTCTGCAAGAAAACAACAACAAAAAAAACAACAACAACAAAAAACCACTTATACATGGAAGAGTCTCCAGGCATGGTACTGTATCCCTAGACCCAGGGTCTCTGGCTACGGTACCATGCCTGGAGACCCAACAGTCTCCATGTATGGTACTGTACCTGGAGACAATCTGCAAAGGACTGTCTTCAGGTATGGCAGTACATAACTTTATAACTTCAAAATTTTGCGAATATTCCTTTTTTATGCCCCCACCTGCCGAAGGCAGGAGTGGGGCATATAGCGTTTCGCCATGAAGTTATGTCCCGTACGTGCGTATGTGCTTATTTCACATTCGTAACTAGGTTCAAGTTTACCTGCAAGTTTAGGTGCAATTTTACGTCCGCGTTTCTCTTGCAGCTTATAACTTGCATATCTTTTGGGCTAGAAAGTTGAAACTTAGTATGATACTTACCTAGACCAAGACCTTTCAATGCATGGTACCACTGCCCCAGGGTCATGCCCCTGGGTGGGGCTAGGAGTCAAAATATAACAGATCACCAAGAAAACATACAAAAATGTTACTAAAAATATCACTATGGTATCATTGGTGAGGCTGAAGAGTTAAAATTTAGCTCAATAATTACACAGAGGAAAGCTGTTTAATTGTTGATGAAAAAGCAAGTTTTAGGCCACTGATTCTGGATCAGGGTGGGGCTACTGGGTGGGGCCAAAGAAAATGTAAAAGTATTAAATATGTAATATTTCGGAAACTATTCAGATCCCAACCCCTAAAGCTATGTATTGTTGTTCCTTATGATGAGATTCAATGTCACATACCTTGCGACCCCTCGGATCATGCGGCAACCTGCCCTGCCCCTTTCATTTTATCAAAAGCCAAATATCTCAGAAACTATTCAGATCCCCACCCCTAAACCATATATATTATTTTTCATTATGATAATATGTATTCAATGACACATACCTTGTGTCTCTCAGGGGTCACATTGTTTCAACTTACCGGTAATTTTTTGCAAAATGCCTGCGTGTGGAATGAGGATGGCTCTGGGCGGGGGCATCCGTGTCATCTTGACACATTTCTAGTTTTCTTTAGCTTTTCTAAGCACTACTGTACTCCTCGTCTTCTGCAGAGGAGATTGTGCAACATCCTTTCATGGAGATTGATCATGGAATACTTTTCATTCTTTCCTTTCTCATTACAAAAACATTCCTAGTCAAATGTATAGAAAATTTCACCTCCAAAACCTGAAAATTTTCAGATAAAAAGCTCTGATAATTTTTCATATTTCTGCTCAAAATATAGATTGTAGGTACTCGTTAGAACCGCCTTGATGAGGCAGTTCTATCGAGTACCCACAACGTATGTTTTTGAGCAGAAATAAGAAAAATAATATCTACCCCTGTAAACCCTAGTTTTACTATTTAAAAGTGGGGCTTAAGGGGGTCAGAATAATATAGGTATGTTTTTCTGATGTGCTTATTCAAGAAGGGCAGTTGTCAGTTTCTGGCAAAAGACTATGCACAATACTGGTGAACAGCATAGAGGACTAAGCCTGCCCAGTAAAAATATGGTTAGATAAACTGACCACGCTCAGCATGAGCCCAATGTGTTGACCGGGCCGTAAATCCTCAACACACAAAAAGGAAAGAAAATGTAATGAATTCCACAATATGAATAATATTGTCAAGGTTATTCGGTTATTATTATTATAATTTATAAGGAAACCACTAAAATATGAATATTATAACCCAACAGTACAGTTGACTGAAGCGATTCTAGCATTAGTTGAATATTCATTAAATTATACACAACCCTGAGATGATTGCCTGAAAAAGTGCATTCTCAGCATTCTGATACTAGCTGATAGTGCTTTCAAAAGTGAAAAAGTCATCATAATTGTTGTCCAGTGTGGACTTTTTGAGCCATTATGACCAAATGACATAGGGAAATTCTTTGATTTAAACATGTCATGGTAATATTAATGGATGGGTGAATGCTAATTAAGGTAATTATAAGGTTTGTATAGGTAACGGCTATAACAGAAGTTGTTTTCAGCTTGGTTGAAAGCAGTTAGCGGCCATCAATATAAGGTAAAGGGATTACCGTACCATACCCGAGGACACTTCCATATGTTATTGCAGAGTGACTACAGAAACTTCAACCCCCGCCGAGGTCGGCAACATTCTTTCGTGGAGATTGATCATGAAATATTTTCTATGGTCATTCTCTCCCTTCCGCTGATTCAAGAAGGGCAGTTGTCAGTTTCTGGCGAAAGAATGTGCACACTACTGGTTAACCGCTTAGAGGACTAAGCCTGCCCAGTAAACGTATGGTTAGGTAAACTGACCGCGCTCGACATGACCCCATTGGGTTGACTGGGCCGTAAAACCTCAACACAAACAAACAAGACTACAGAAATGCAAGAAAAAAGAATATACAGAAACTTTCAAGAAGCAAAAGAGTGTTATGGCATGCGATTGTCAAGTGACTGAACTACCACACTGAATTGGCCCAGTGTTGGTAGCACAGCAACATGGTCTGGCAATCTATTCCAGTTTACAACAGAGAGGGTTGGGGGAAAGAATACTTAAAAATTTTATAGCAACATAAATCTGACATAATGCATTAAAGGGATGGCTATATAGTCTAGTACATTGCACAAAGTAGGCTGGAATGTGTATTGCCACAAGATATGAATAATTTTATATATAGCATAATGACTTGTTGCTATAAAGACAGCTTGTATGCTGCACATATCTCTATTGCACAACTTTCAGGATATCTTTCTTGGTATAGGGACTCCAAACAAAGGAAGCATACTCCAGATGTGGCTAAACTATGGTTTTATATGCTTGCCTTCCATATCCCCTAATGTCTAGTGTTTGTATTTCTTTTCAAAAAAGCTGAGGCTTTGTGGCATTGGTAGTGATTGGGTTTATGTGATGGCATGATTTCATGCCATACAGATATGATGTACGCAAACTCACTATTTTTTGTAAAAAAAAAATGTACATGAAGAATTTGCAAAGTTGCGTCTGCTTGTTGGAACAGCTGTTATTCCCATATAAGATAAGGGCTCCAATAAATGACTGATGCAGCACATGAATCACTCATAAAGTGCTGATCACAACTGCAGTAGACAACATTTTTATTTATTTTTTTTTTTTTCAGATAAACTAAGGCACAACCTTACATGTGCATAGCTCTAGATAAGAGTGGGTATCAGATAAATATTTTTTCTTATTTATCCACAAAAAAACATGTTGTGGTGCCGAGGTACATGTACTTCTAATGAGTATCACAACATGTGTTCTTGGAATAATAAAAAAAAATAAGATACTATTTGGTTGAAATAGGCACTTTATCTACAGATATGCTTATTCCTAGCATACAATTCATGTCAAGTAGGCAGATGATTCTAAGCATCAATTGATGATCAGTAAATTCTACAAAAATGATTATCATAAGTTCATAACAGATTTGCTAACAATCGATTATTTGATTTCTGTGTCTGTTACTTTAACATATTTATTTACCCGTAGTATTCAGACATCTCAACTCCTTACCATACTTTATCTAAAATTTGAACAAGTGCAATTTACTAACCAATGTTGTGTCTAAAAATAGCTGGATGAGTGGCAAACAGTGTAGATCCTGATGAAACAGCACATTTTGCTGCATCTCATCTGGGTCTATACTGTTTGCTCAGGCCTGCCTGACCAAATACATACAGTAAAGTATAACATACATGTAAGACAAGAGTCATGCTCAGACAGACAGGTAAAATTATGATCAAATCCTCAGTGATTACTAATAAATTATCAACCACAATGGCAGGACTGATAATAGATTATCTTTTCATCTCTGATTAGCCAGCCTTAGATGATTCATATGGAATCATTTCAAGTCTTACTTTCTCTGTAATTTGATTTTAAAAAATTAGAATGTCATCTGCTACAATTTTGATGAGCACTTTAAATCATCATTATAGTTGCGGCATTAGCCTGAGTTACATTTTTTTCTTTTTTTTTTGTCAGATACACCGGACCATTATTAGATGAAGCTGCTTTATCAACTGCCTTAGATGATGGCCCAAGATCCCTGGAGTATACCAGCCTTGTATCCTGGCTTTCCTCAGAGCTTCAGTCTTTCTGTGGTCTACAAGAAAATGTGAATCCAATCACAGGTAGGGTTTTAACTATTTACTCAACAGCTCATTATTCTATATAGAAGCATTCAGGTGACCAAGTGGTTAGCACTTCCAGCTTTGGATCATGTCCCAGGTTTGAATCCCGCTGCAGGGGGAATTCAGCTCCTGGCTATAGTGTTTCAGTCATGGCTTCAGATGAGGCCCCTTTTTTTTTGACCAAAAAGTATTGATATTTTCGCAGTTTTTCACAAACACGTGGGTACTCATTAGAAGCCCCGATGTATGTTTTTGTGAAGAAATAAGAAAAATATTTCTAGAATGCCCCTCTTATCGGCAGATGTATACATTGCACGGAACTTTTCATTATCACCCTTCCATCATCTTGATATGTTTGTTTGTGTTGAGGTTTTACGGCCCAGTCAACCCAATGGGGTCATGTCGAGCGCAGTCAGTTTACTTAACCACACGTTTACTGGGCAGGCTTAGTCCTCTAAGCGGTTAACCAGTATTGTGCACATTCTTTCGCCAGAAACTGACAACTGCCCTTCTTGAATCAGCGGAAGGGAGAGAATGACCGTAGAAAATATTTCATGATCAATCTCCACGAAAGAATGTTGCGACCTCGGCGGGTCATCTTGATATGACTTGAAGTAATGTTGAAAGAGACATACAAGTTACAAAACCAGATCTGACATAATCATTATCATATTTATTGACCCTAGTCCTGCTGAACCCAGATATACCCTGCCTTTGCAAACAGTGTAGAGCCAGGTCAGTTGGCTTCTTCAGAAGCCAACTGATCTGGATCTGCACAGTTTGCCTTAAAGTACCGGTATGTGAGTGTATATCAACTATCTGGATCAAGTAATCTGATTGGCAGAAAATTAGAAGTGGGAGTGGCATCTGTATAGTCATCATCATAATTCTTATTAACCCTAGTTCTGCTGTACCCAGATATACCCTTTGCAAACAGTGTAGAGCCAGATTAGTTGGCTTCTGAAGAAGCCAACTGATCTGGCTCTGCACTGTTTGCCATTAAGTATGTGAATGTATGTCAAGAATCTGGTTCAAGTAATCTGATCAGCTGATTGGCAGAAAATTAGAAGTGGGCATGGCATCTTAATTTATTCAGCATGACAAGGGTTAAAGCCTTTTTTACAACCATATGCATGTAATGTATTTACATATCTTTTATTCCTTCATGAAAAGATATATTGTAGATACCCATTAGAAGCACCTCACTGTGGTACATCTAATATGTAGTCCATATTTCCACATAAGAGGGGTAGCCACGTATTTTTCTGAATTCTCCACAAAAACATAGAAGCACCTCATTGATTATTTCTAATGAGTACCACAACATATGTTTTCATGGAGAAATAAGCAAAAAAAAAATAGTGGAAAACGGTGCCTTTTCTTGAGCTCTGAGTACACACACCATCTGCATAGTGCCAGACACATTTTTGCATGGCATAACTTGGTATTGCAATAGTAATACATGTACATTGGAGTATCATTTAAAAATTGTTTTGTTTTAAATTGTTTTCAGAACCTTTTAGTTTGTAATTTTTTTTCCTGTATTTCTAGGTCCTGATGATTCTTCAAATTTCTTGATGGAATTGAGTGGCTTTCTCAGAGAATATGGTATGTAATTACATAGTTTTGGATAAAATGTTTTTTCCCAACTTAAAGGTAATTGTATTTTTCTTATATCTCCACAAAAATGTATGTAATGGTACTCATTAGAAGTGCCTCAGTGAGGCACTTCTAATGAGTACCCATAACATGTTTCTACAGAGAAGTAAGAAAAACATTATGTTGATACCCACTCTTATCTGGAGCTATGTAATTAGTCACTTGGATCACATGAATTCACATAGTTCCAGTTAGAGGAGTACCCACAACATGATTTTGCATCAGGAGTCATGAGTATAATTATGAATTCTTGTAAGTCTTATGGAGCACATGAATTCACATAGTTCCAATTAGAGTACCCACAAGATGATTTTGCATCAGGAGTCATGAGCATAATTATGAATTCATATAAGTCTTATCTGGAGTCATGTGGAGCACATGAATTTACATAGTTCCAGTTAGAGTACCCACAACATGATTTTGCATGAGTATAATTATGAATTCATGTTAGTCTTTTCTGGTGATAATTTTTCTTATTTCTCCATAAAAACATATGTTGTGGGTACTCATTAGAAGTGCCTCGCTGAGGCACTTCTAATGAGTACCCACAACATATGTTTTTATGGAGGCACTTTAATGAGTACCCACAACATATGTTTTTATGGAGACTTGGAGAAAATTATCCCATAATTATCACCAAATACTCCTTGACAACTCCTCTGGTATCTGGATATATATTTTTCTTATTTCTGCACAAAAACATGCTGTGGGTGCTCATCAGAAGCACATTGGCGAGACACTTCTAATGAATGCCATAACATATGTTTTAACTTCGTAATACATTAACCTATAGATAATGTGCTATTCTATTCTGTTATTCACCCCCTCCACAGAAAAAACGACCTTTCAGTCGTTATAAAGTCTTAATTCAGAAGGTCCCTTTAACAGTTACCTGTATGACGTAGTTCCTCCCGCTCAAATGATCACATGTCAGTTTCTTTTCTGTGGACTTTGAATGTTCAAGGATTATTATTCTGTGTTAGAAAAAATGGATTAAAATTATTCTACACGGTTAAAATTTTTATATCCTTGACTTTCTCTGGTTCTATATTCACTCCTTCTACTATCTATGTACTTATTTTCGAAATATCGATCTTAGATTTCTTGTTTTCTCAATGTTAAATTTCTTCCTTTGTTTCCGCGTCAGTCGATGCATTTCGCCCGCGGCAACTGTGGCCATTTAAAAGCTAAATGGGATACACATTTATCATGTCTAACTTGTAATTCTTGCACACGTATCTCTCCGTGTTATATTTGTAGTTCCTGGACAGAAAAAGTTTGGAACCTAGCAGAAAGAAGACGCCTTCATGCTACTAGAAAATCAGTTATGACGCAGAAGAGAAAACAGAAGAAATCAAAGAAATCCAAGAAGTCCCAGTCAGACATGTCTGACAACGGGACAGTTGATGGGAGCACCGCCCCTCATAGCTTTACTGCTCGGGGCAGGACCCATCAAGGTGGCAGCCTGGCGGACTTAGAGTCTGACCGGGCACTAAGCCCACCAGTCACCAGTCACCAGTCACCAGTCAACCAGTCAACCAGTCACCAGTCACCAGTCATCCAGTCACTGGGCAACTTATCTCCGTTCATCCAGTCGCCAGTCAACCAGTCACCAGTCAACCAGTCACCAGTCAACCAGTCACCAGTCAACCAGGCACCAGTCAACTAGGCTCCAGTCAACCAGGCATGGGTTTACAGTCATTCCCGTATGACCTACAAACACAAATTCCGCCTGGTTATATTCCTATAAATGTGCCTGTACAAAGCTACGCTCCGTCCATAAGTAGCCATATTTCACAGGGTAGTGTCCACAGACTATCCAATGTCTTTATTCCTGGTTACGAACGTTCTAATAGACTAGAACTTCCTAATCCTGCTTCTTCCTCTAGACAGATTATTCCACTCGAACCTGATTTTTCGCAGGTCTCAGATCCGAGTGTAATGATTGAGCCTCCAAATTCAAATGATTTATCTATCTCCAGACCTTCGAGGAAGGATCAGTCTAAAAGAGAGCATAAATCTAAAAAGAGAAGACATCGATCGTCCTCTTCTTCTATCTCTACTTCCAGATCAGACTCTTTGAGTTCTTCTCGGCGAAAGAAAAATTCAAAGAGATCTAAGCACTCTCATAAAAAGAGAAGACGATCGATGACGCCTTCTTCTTCATCAAATTCCTCCCAATCTCAACTTGACATTGGTAGATATACAAGGGCTCATAAATCTCCCCAGGTTGTTCAAACGCCAACTCCAATACAACCTGAGGAGACTAATTTTAGTCAAATCACAAATCAACCTATTAATTACGATCAGATTCAGCCGAATCTCACTCAACAGAATAAGGAGTCAGATTCGGAAACTGAATCCGAAGTCTGGTCATTTGATCGTGCTATTAACGAGGTCTTCCGGCTTCTTCCTCCTGAGTTATGCCCCAAAACTCAGCAGGATCAAGCTCCATTAAAACCTCTCTCTGGGATCGAACAATTAATGGAGTCTCGTTCCACTCCATTACTTGTCCTCCCACAATCCAAATTAGTACAAAATACAACAAAATATATTCAAAATAGACTAGAATCGGACAAATGTTCAAGAGATTGGATTTGTCCGCAAAGCTTGGTTTCGGCTCTTGCTCCGACTAAATTCTACAAGAGCCAAAACCAATATTTGCCAACTGATAATATCCCTCAATTAGAAGCGGATGCGTCGCTCCTAGACATTTCTAATAAAGGAAGAGCTTCTATTCCCCTCAAGAATCTAGAAGCATGGGAAAGGAAGGCTAGAAAACTAGTCGCTATTAATTCTCATGCTGATCTATTTTCTTCAGCTGCCTTCCTTTCATTACAACAGGAATCGATGTCGGTTGCGGCCCTTTCCAGACTTCTGGAGGCCGTAGCCAAATCGATTAAACATGCTACTGCCATGTCTACACTTTTAACTACTGAATTATTCCAAGCTAGGAGGGACGCAGCCCTAGCTTCGTCTAAACTACTACTCGACAATTCCACATACGAGTTAAGGAACGCTCCTATTAACTCAAAATCCTTATTTGACGGCAGGATAAAAGAAATAGCTAAATCAAACTTCGAAGCTCAACAGCAAAGGTTTCTAGCTTCTACATCCATTCAGTCACAATCTCATTCTTATAAGCCTCCTTCGCAGAGCAGAGCTTTCAAGATACCTAAATATCCTGCTAAACAAACAACATCCAGACCTAAACCTACGCAGTCGTATAGGTCCAAAAATATTCCTCAAAGCTCATCTTCTCACATTAAGAAAGATAATATCAAGAGGACTGGTAACATCCGTCAGTTCCCCTCCTCTAAACCTGCCTCTTCCTCCGCAAGATTATGAAGGCCCGCCCTTTCCACTGCCTGCTCTTCCGCTCGCGGACATTCCAGTGGGAGGACGATTGGCCCATTTTGCGGAAAAATGGGAGGAAATAACAGACAACAAATGGGTCCTCTCTATCGTACGAAACGGATTCAGGATACCATTCATCAAAATTCCTCCTTTGTCATCTGTTCCGATCAGAATGAGTCAATCCTCCTCCCCGTTTCTCAGAGAAGAGATCGAAAATCTTCTCAACAAACGGGCAGTGGAAAGGGTACAGAATCCGGAAACTCCCGGCTTTTATTCCCGGATATTCCTTGTGCCAAAAAAGAACGGAAAGTTTCGTTTAATATTAGACCTGTCTTTATTAAACCGTTACATAGAGAAACAAGCATTCAAAATGGAGACAGTCAAATCGGTAAGACAAGCGATGAGACTCAACGATTGGGCTGTCTCCATAGATTTAACAGATGCATATCTACATGTGCCGATACATCGTCAATCCAGGAAGTATCTTCGTTTCGTACACGAAGATCAAGTATATCACTTTTCGGCCCTACCGTTCGGAATGTCCCTAATTCCGTTAATTTTCTCGAAACTGATGGACGTTATTGCAGCTTTTCTACGCCAACGTGCCATATCAGTTTTTCCATACCTAGACGATTGGCTGATAAAAAATCTGATTCACAACCGTCTGATTACTCAGACAAAGATTTGCATTCAAACTATTCAAAGCCTAGGTTTTCTGCCAAATCTCAAGAAGTCAGACCTCTTTCCTGCTCAGAAATTCACCTTCATAGGTATGGAATTTCTGACGCAACAAAATTTAGTCAGGGTTCCAGCGGATCGTGTACAGAACCTAATTCTAACAATCAAGAAAATAATGTCAGCAAAACATGTATCGGCACGAACTTTCCTTTCTCTTTTGGGCAAACTCAGTGCTGCAGCAGACCTTGTTCTCCTGGGCAGACTGCACTTACGTCCTCTTCAGATGTGCCTGCTGTCAGTCTGGAAACCTCATATTCTTCCTCTCGATCACCCGATCTCGATAAACGGCATGATTCGATCTCACTTACAATGGTGGATAAACCCCATTCGATTCGAGACAGGGACTTCAATCCATCCTCCAGACCCCAAATTCTTCCTTTATACGGATGCCAGTCATTACGGATGGGGAGCTCATTTAGAGCCGACAACACTGTCCTTTCATGGTCGGTGGACAGAAAACCAATCCCAGCTCCATATCAATATGTTAGAAATGATGGCCATACGATTAGCACTGAAACAAGCCAAAACATTTATTCACCATTCTTGCATCATGATATCCACAGACAACACAACGGTGGTCTCATATATCAACAAACAGGGTGGCACTCATTCCCCCAATCTTTGCGTAGAAGTTTGGAAAATACTCAATTGGTGCCTGGAACAAGACATAGTTATCAGAGTACGTCACATCCCAGGCAAATTCAACATTCTTGCAGACCGCCTCTCAAGACTAGACAAACCTATCAAGACAGAATGGGCTCTGGATCAAACAGTTGCGAATTCAGTATTCCAGATGCTCAACTTCCCAAACGTGGATCTGTTTGCGACAAGATTCAACCACAGACTCCCATTATATGTCTCTCCAGTACAAGACTACAAAGCACTAGCGATAGATGCCCTGTCCATGGACTGGAATCATCTTCATGCATATGCTTTTCCTCCTTTTATTCTGATACCTGCTGTTCTAGAGAAAATCCGACAACATCAGTGCAGAATAGTTCTCATAGCTCCGTTCTGGCCACAGCAACAGTGGTTCTCAGAACTTCTTCTTCTATTAGTGTCAGCTCCGATTCGTCTGCCACTAATTCCAAGACTACTGACTCAATCCAAAGGAAGATTTGTACATCAAAACCTCCCAATTCTCGACCTTCACGCTTGGGAGTTATCAAACAATCAATCAGAGATAAGAAATTTTCACAAAACGTTGCAGATTTTGTCTCCAGATCAAGAAGAGCATCTACACAAAAAGTCTACGATGCAAAATGGACCATCTTCTCTAATTGGTGTCATACAAAAAAGGTTAATCCGATCTCGGCCCCGATTACAGTTATAGCCGATTTCTTAATCTTTCTTTTTTCGGAAAAGAAATGTCAGATTAGTACTATTAAAGGTTATAGATCTATGATCTCTAACACTTTAAAATTCAAAACTGGTAATAGAATCGGATCTAATCCAGTTTTATCTGAACTTATCAGATCTTTTGAACTTCAACGACCAGTACAAAGATCTCTTACACCTAAATGGGACTTATCATGGGTTTTAGTATGTCTACAAAAACCACCTTTTGAACCTCTTGATAAGGCTTCTAAATTTCACGTTACTATTAAGACAGCCTTTCTCTTAGCTCTTGCCACTGCTAAAAGGTGTAGTGAAATACATGCTCTAGCTATGGATTCACAACATTTAAGATTTAATCAATCTGATGGTTCAGTTTCCTTGATTCTTAAATCTGGTTTTTTAGCAAAAAACCAGCTTCCTTCTGTTAAACCAGATCCTATTGTTGTTCCTAGTCTTGCTCGAATATGTAAATGGGAACATACTGACAGACTTCTTTGCCCCGTTAGGGCTCTGAAATTCTATCTCAAAATGACTAGCTCTTATCGCCAAAATAGAACTAGACTTTTTCTTCCTATTAAAGGCAATAAGGATATCTCTAAAGATACTATCTCGAGATGGATATCTTACACTGTTAAACTTGCCTATAGGAAACTCACTAAACGAGATATCTCTTTCCTTAAAATCAAAGCTCATGAAGTTAGAGCTCTTTCCTCTTCTTGGGCTTTCTTCGACAAAGTTCCTCTCAATGATATACTTCAAGCAGCGGTTTGGAATAGTTCATCAACTTTTGCCAAATTCTATCTCAGAGACATGTCTCAACAAGCACAGAATCTCCAAAGTTTGGGCCCCATTGTAGTGGCCCAAAAAGTGGTGGGGGGCCAACAGCAATCAGCTATGGATGTGTAGACAACGTCAACAGCCCCCCTAGACCTGATGCTATACTAGAGAGGTACTAATTATATCTTTATTATATATATATGTTAACCCTGGATTACTTTATCCTTGGTTAAAGGATCTTATTATTGCCTTAAGCACTAATTATGTCCTCATTATATATATATAAAAAATAAATCCTTTTATTAAGCCTTAATTCAGAAGTTGGGACTAACTTATTAGGAGAAATCCTCCCTCCTATTCTACAAATTCTAGCACATTATCTATAGGTTAATGTATTACGAAGTTAAAATGAAGTTTTTTAAAAGTAAAACATATTTTAACGAGTAATACTTAACCTATAGATAAGTATTTATCGTCCCACCTCCCTTCCCTCGCTCCTTTCTCCTAATTGTGTATTGTTTTACACATAAAAGAAACTGACACGTGATCATTTGAGCGGGAGGAACTACGTCATACAGGTAACTGTTAAAGGGACCTTCTGAATTAAGACTTTATAACGACTGAAAGGTCGTTTTTTCTGTGGAGGGGGTGAATAACAGAATAGAATAGCACATTATCTATAGGTTAAGTATTACTCGTTAAAATATGTTTTACTTTTAAAAAACTTCATTTTCATGGAGAAATAAGAAAATGTAAATAATGTTTGGTTGAAGAAATTGCCTTTTCTGAAGCAATGTCGAAGCAAAAGTGGTTTTGTGGCTTATGAACAGGAGAGCTCAGAGCTTCTGAAGAGACAGTGGAGTTTTTTTGGACAAGGTTTGTTTGTGTTGAGGTTTTACGGCCCAGTCAACCCAATGGGGTCATGTCGAGCACGGTCAGTTTACCTAACCACACGTTTACTGGGCAGGCTTAGTCCTCTAAGTGGTTAACCAGTATTGTGCACATTCTTTCGCCAGAAACTGACAACTGCCCTTCTTGAATCAGCGGAAGGGAGAGAATGACCGTAGAAAATATTTCATGATCAATCTCCGCGAAAGAATGTTGCAAATTTTGGACAAGGTAAGGCTGGCACAATTAATGGGAAAATGAATTAATTGATCGATAAATTCCTCAAAACTGATTATTTTTACAAATTTGCTAATAATCGATCATTTGATTTCTGTGTCTGTTACTTTACCGTATTTACCCTTAGTATTCAGACACCTCAACTCCTTACCATACTTTATCTAAAATTTGAATAAGTACAATTCACTACCCAATTTTGTGTCTTAAAATAGCTGAATGAGTGGCAAACAGTATAGCCCCTGATGAGACACATCTGGATCTACACTGTTTGCTTAGGCCTGTCTGACCAAATACTTACAATAAAGTATAACATATGGTAAGAGTCATGTTCGGACAGACAGGTAAAATTATGACCAAATCTTGAGTGATTGCTAATCGAATATCAATCACAATGGCAGGACTGATAACTGATTATCTTTTCAGGTCTGATTAGCCAGCCCTAGGATTTGGGTCTCTTACCTTTTCCCTAGCAGCTTTTCTGTCCCTTTTCTGCCTCTGGCAGAAAACACAAAATTAATGATCCACAAGGCTTGACATGTCATTAATTCTTTCGTCCCTGCAGACCAATACAATTTCTTTTGCAAACAATGTAGATCCTGATGAGCGCTCATAATCATTCTGATCTTGATTTATGACCATCATCCCTATTTGTAACAATGGACATGCCCAAATTCAAAGAGGGCAGATTCCATTTAATAAACACAGTGCTTGCAGTAAGGGAAGTCTGGGAGTCAGAGACTCCAAAAATTTCCCTGGGACTTCCAAAAATCAATTCCAGGAAGTCTGGGACTCCCAACTTTTAAAGATATTTAATCATTTATAACAAAAATTTAGAATGAATTTATGTGTTATTTAGCTTAAGAATGGTGGTTTTACAACATAAATGAGCGTTTAAGAATATTGAGGTTGAATTTCTGAAAGTGAGTGAAAAAATTTGATCACCAGGACTTCCAGATATTGGAGCTTGGAAGTCCTGGGACGTCCTGATTTTTACAGTTAGTGCAAGCACTGTAAACACCAGGGTGAGCAAGAACTCTTTTAGCTCACCTGAGCACGAAATGCTAAAGGTGAGCTGTTATGATTGGTCAAAGTGCGTAGTCAGTCGTGCAGGGTCAACAATTTGCTTTAAATGCTTTAAATTTCCTTTAAACGACTACTCCTACATCCATAGGCCAATTTTCAATCAAACTTCACAGAAATGTTGCCTAGGTGAGTCTCTACCAAGATAGCTAAAGCGATTCCGCTCCAATGAACAAGATAGTGGCCAGAGCTAAAAATAGAAAAAAACCTATTTTGAGCTTCTTCTCCTGAACCGAAAGGCCAATTGACTTCAAACTTGGTAGGAAGTAATACTCAAAATATGGTACGAAATTTCGGGGCATTTTGTAGATCAAAAATAGCTTAAATTGTTCCAGTCAGAAATCCAAAATGGACCCCATGGTCTTGAAAAGCTATTTTGAGCATCTCCAGAACTGAAAGGCCAGTTGACACAAAACTAGGTAGGAAGTATCAGGGTGACTTGCAGATAAAAAATTTCTTAAAGCGTTTGGATCGGAAATCCAAACTAGCCCCCAACCACTGCCCCCTTCTTTGAATCTATTTTAACTTCTCCTTCCGAACAGAGAGGCCAGTTGACTCTAAACTTGGTAGGAAGTATTGGGGTAACTTGTAGATTATAAATAGGTAAAATCGTTCTGATCAGAAATCCAAGATGCCTGCTTGAGTCACCATCTTGAAAATCTAATTTGAAATTCTTCTCCTTGATAGGAAGTATTGGGATGATTTGAAGATCAAAAATAGCTAAAATTGTTCTAATTGAAAATAAAGCAGATGGCTGCTTGAGTCGCCGTTTTGAAAATCTATTTTGAACTTCTTCTTCTGAAAGGAAAGGCTCATTGACTCAAACTTTGATAGACAGTATCAGGAAGACTCAAAAATAGTTAAACAATTTTTTGATAGGAAGTATTAGGAAGACTTGTAGATCAAAAATAGCTGAAATTGCTCCAATCTTAAATCCAAGATGGTTGCCATGGCCGCCATGTTAAAAATCTGTTTGGATTTTTTCTCCTGATACAAATGGCCAGTTGACATGTAAATTAGTAGGAAGTATCAAGGTGACTTGTAGACCAAAAACAGATAAAATTTGTTCCAATGGAAAATCCAAGATGGACGCCATGGCTGCCATCTTGTAAATCTGTTTCGAAATTCTTCTTAACCCAAAAGGCCATGTGACTCAAAACTTGAGAGGAACTATCGGGGCCACCTGTAGGTCAAAAATAGCTAAAATCATTCCAATTGGAAGTCCAAGATAACCGTTATGGCTGCCTTTTTGAAAACCTACCGTATTTCAGTTTTCTTCACCTTAACCCAAAAGGCCATTTGACTCAAAACTTGAGAGGAAGTATCGGGGCCACTTGTAGATCAAAAATAGCTAAAATCATTCCAATGAGAAGTCCAAGATAACCACTATGGCCATTTTGAAAACCTATTTCAATTTTTTTCTCCTTAACTGAAAGGCCATTTGACTCAAAACTTCATTGGAGGTATCTAGGTGAAAAAAAAAGCTAAAAATCATTTTGATAGTAAATCCAAGGTGGCTGCCTTGGCTACTATCTTGAAAATTTGTATTGAACTTCTTCTTTTGAACAGAAAGTCCAATGGCTTGAAATGTGTCTGGTAATCAGGTGAGCAATACAGGGCCCCCTTGGCCCTCTTGTATGCTGCTTTAGCTTGCTAACAGAAAATTAACCCTTGTCCTGCTGAATAAATATAGCAGCCACACCCATTTCTAATTTTCAGCCAATCAGATTACTTGATCCAGGTTGTTGATATAAATTCACATACTTAATGGTAAATAGTGCAGATCCAGGTCAGTTGGCTTCTTCAGAAGCAGAAGCCAACTGATCTGGATCTACACTGTTTGCAAAGGCAGGATATATCCAGATTCAGCAGGACAAGGGTTAAGAGAACTGGATACATTTGGTAGTTTTCTGCAGCTCTTGACAAGGGAAACAACATTGGTGACTTCCCCTTTCTTTTAGAACCTATTCCTCTGCCTTCTTGCACACCATGCCACTATTGAAAAGGGGTCTACTTTAACCCATTGTAGGCTGAATAGACTTTCCCACTCTATATATTAGAAGAGTCTAATTTTAATTTTGGGTTCAGCTGACTAGGAAATTTACATATTCCTAAAGAAAAATGGCTAAACTATTTGCAAACAGTGGAGACCCTGATCAGAAGCTGCATTTTGCGGCATCTGATCTGGGTCTGCGCTGTTTGCCAGTTTTCTTTTTACAAGTCTCCCAACTACAATGGGTTAAAAGGAAACAATGTATTCCCAAAGAGAGAGCAGATTGTTCCTTGTTTTAAAGTGAAGCGTCCAGGTGGACAAGATTGCGAGGTCAGGGTTCGAATCCAGCTAGAGGTAGAGTTCATCTCTTAACTGTGTGGCGTGTCTTTGCACAGAGCCTTTCATTATCACCCCTTCATGGTTGCAACATAGCCTCAATAATGTTTGAAAAGACATAAAACATCATATCTCCAGTTAAGTCATGTTTTCACATTGAAAAGTACTGATATTTTTGTCATTTCTTCTTGAAAACATATGTTGTTGTACTCATAAGAAGAGCTGCACTGAGTCGCTTCTAATGGGTACCCTCAACAAAATATGTTTTTGCGGAGAAATAACAAAAATAATATGTGGATATCCCGGCTTATCTGGAGCTATGAAACGTCAAATCATCATCGTCATCATCCATTTTACTGTAGACCCCTTTTAGAAGCACAACTGACACATTCAACCTGTTTGCCACAACTTTGTCTAATTAGTCTGATTAGCGAAGAAACTAATTAGACTCAACCCAGATATGACCCAGAAACTCATCCCAGGTGTGCTTTAGAACCACATCAGAATACATAGCTCTTGATAAGGAACTTTTTTTAACCAAAAAGAATCTATATTTTTCTCATTTCTCAACAAAAACATATGTTGTGGGTACTCATTGGAAGTGCCTCGGCAAAGCACTTCTAATGAGTACCCACAACATATGTTTTTGTTGAGAAGAAGAAAACTTTTTACCTGATACCAACTCTTATCTAGACCTATGAGAATATTAGTGAAGATACCCAGGAAATATATCCCACAATCAGGAAGCAAACATCTCAATAGGCCAAGGAGATGTGCACTTTGAAACTCGTGTTCTGTCAGTCCTGATACTTAGGGAAATACAGTATCTGTATAAATATTTTCTGACTTTTCCATAAAAGCACATGTAGTTACACATTGATATTTTTCGTATTTCTCTAAGAAAACATGTTGCCGGCCTCGGTGGCTCAGTTGGATGCGCCGTCCGACTGGAGACCAGGAGGTCGCGGGTTCAGCCCCCACCGAGGTCGGCAACATTCTTTCGTGGAGATTGATCATGAAATATTTTCTACGGTCATTCTCTCCCTTCCGCTGATTCAAGAAGGGCAGTTGTCAGTTTCTGGCAAAAGAATGTGCACAATACTGGTTAACCACTTAGAGGACTAAGCCTGCCCAGTAAACGTGTGGTTAGGTAAACTGACCGTGCTCAACATGACCCCATTGGGTTGACTGGGCCGTAAAACCTCAACACAAACAAACTAAGAAAACATGTTGTTGGGCTCTTGAGAAGCACCTTGCCAAGGCACTCCCATAGTTCGAGATAAGAGGGAGTATCCACATATTTTTCTTATTTCTCTCCATGAAATCACATGTTGTGGGTACTCATTTGAAGCACCTCCCTGATCTAATGAGTACACACAACACGTTTTCATGAAGAAAAAAGAATCAGTACTTTCCAGTTGAAAAAAAAAAAGCACCTTATACAGAGCTATGCACTTCTGATGAGTACAAGAACATGTGAGAAGCAAGAAAAAATATCATTATTTTTTTGGTTGAGAACCAGCATCTTACCTTGGGCTATTTGATTTGTTGGAACTCTAATTAAGCCTACATAGTGAAAATCATGATGTCTAGATCTAATTAAGCAAGCTGTTGTTACTTGTATTTAAATTTCTAATAAGGCCAAATAAAAAAACATGTGTGTTTAGGGTAACCCTACCCTACCTAATTTTCCTGGTGAGACCTAGCAATTTTTTTCATGTTTTCTAAAAAAAAAAACAAAAAAAAAACATTTATGCTAAACATTCAGGCAAGGAGGGCTGAGCAAACAGTGTAGACCCAGATCAAACAGCTCCTAAAGGAGCAGCTTGATCAGCGTCTACACTGTTTGCCATTCTATCAGTACTTTTAGAAACATTTAAGGATAATCAAACAGACTTAGTAAAATTTTATGTGCATTGTGTGCGATGTCCAAATATATTTAGTAATTATGGTATTATTCTTCATAAGAAAAAAATGTAAAAAAAAATAATAATAATCCCTACTTACTCTACCTATTTTTAGCTCACCTGAGCTGAAGGCTTATTGGTGAGCTTATCATATGGCAAGGCTGTTGTCTGTCTGTGTGTTGTGTGTTCACATTTTCAAATGTCTTCTCCTCTGGAACCACTGGGCCGATTGAAGTCAAATTTCATGTGGAGCCTTCATGGGATGGGGGAACGAAAGTTTGCATATGGGGTCCAGGTCACATGACCAAGATGGCTTCCATGCCCATATATGGTAAAAACCCTTCAAAAATCTTCTCTGGAACCGCTGGGATGATTTGCATGAAACTTGGTTTGTAGCATCTGGGACGTGGGCCCATCATAAATTGCATAAATGGTGACCCTGGGATGACCTTGACCTATTTTAGGTCACGGTCAAATTTGGTCGCATAGGCATTTGTATGTGAAAAAGTGAAAATGCATAATAACTTACTTAGGGTTCAGAATACCCTCCCTAAACCATATATATTCTTGTTCCTTATGATAAGGCACATTAAGTGACATGGATTTTGGGACCCCAGGGGGTCCCCCGTGGGCATGCCCCACCCCTTCATTTCAAGAAGGGCTGTTGTCTGTTTCTGGCGAAAGAATGTGCACAATACTGGTTAACCGCTTAGATGACTAAGCCTGCCCAGTAAACGTGTGGTTAGGTTAACTGACCGTGCTCGACATTACCCCATTGGGTTGACTGGGCTGTAAAACCTCAACACAAACAAATTCATAAAATGCATGATATCTTGGAAACCGCTCAGATCCCCACCCATAAACCATATATATTCTTGTTCCTTAAGATAAGGTGCATTTAGTGACATGGATCTTGGGACCCCTGGGTGGTCCAGGTCACATGACCAAGATGGCCACCATGCCCATATATGGTAAAAACCCTTCAAAAATCTTCTTCTCCGGAACCACTGGGCCCGTTTGCATGAAACTTGGTATGTAGCATCTGGGACCTTCATAAATTGCATAAATGGTGACCCTGGGATGACCTTGACCTATTTTAGGCCAAGGTCAAATTTGGTCGCATAGGCATTTGTATGCGAAAAAGTGAAAATGCATAATAACTTACCTTCCCTAAACCATATATATTCTTGTTCCTTATGATAAGGCACATTAAGTGACATGGATCTTGGGACCCCAGGGGGTTCCCCGGGGGGCATACCCCACCCCCTTCATTTCATAAAATGCATGTCTTGGAAACCGTTCAGATCCCCACCCATAAACCATATATATTCTTGTTCCTTAAGATAAGGTGCATTTAGTTACATGGCTCTTGGGACCCTTGGGTGTCCTCTGGGAGCTTGCCCCACCCCCTTCATTTCACATTGTGCTTAATAACTTGGAAACCCTTCAGATCCACATCCATAAAACATATATATTCTTGTTCCTTATGAAGAGGCGCATTTAGTGACATGGACCATGGATCCCAAGGGGGTCCCCTGGGGGCATGCCCTACCCCCATTTCATAAAATGTGTTATATCTCGGAAACCGCTCAGATCCCCACCCATAAACCATATATTCTTGTTCCTTAAGATAAGGCGCATTTAGTGACATGGATCTTGGGACCCCTGGGTGTCCCCAAGGGGCATGTCCCACCCCCTTTTCACAAAATGCTTACTATCTTGGAAACCGTTCAGATCCCCACCCATAAATCATATATATTCTTGTTCCTTATGATGAGGTGCTTTAAGTGACATGGACCATGGATCCCAAAGGGGTCCCCCTGGGGCATGCCCCACCCTCTTCATTTCATAAAATGTGTTATATCTCGGAAACCTTTCAGATCCCCACCCATAAACCATATATATTGTTGCTCCTTATGATAAGCCGCATTTAGTGACATGGATCCCTGGGTCCCCCGGGGGCATGCCCCACCCGCTCTTTTCATAAAATGCATAGTATCTTGGAAACCGTTCAGATCCACACCCATAAACCATATATATTCTTGTTCCTTATGATGAAGTGCATTAAGTGACATGGACCATGTATCCCAAGGGGGTCCCCTTGGGGCAGGCCCTACCGCCTTCATTTCATAAAATGTGTTATATCTCGGAAACTGTTCAGATACCCACCCATAAACCATATATATTCTTGTTCCTTATGATAAGGCGCATTTAGTGACATGGATCTTCGGACCCCTGGGTGTCCCCCGGGTGCATGCCCCATCCCCTTCATTTCACAAAATGCTTAATATCTTGGAAACCGTTCAGATCCCCACCTATAAATTATATATATTCTTGTTCCTTATGATGAGGCGCATTAAGTGACATGGACCATGGATCCCAAAGGGCTCCCCCGGGGGGCATGCCCCACCCCCTTCATTTCATAAAATGTGTTATATCTCGGAAACTGTTCAGATCCCCACCCATAAACCATATATATTCTTGTTTTGACTAAGTATGTCCCTTTGAAAAGTTCAGCATTTTAACATTGTCAGCAAGATATCTCAAAAACTGTTTAAGCCATTGACTTGAAACTTGGCAGGCTGATAGGGAATGATGAGTAAATGACCTGATTAACTTGCAGCAGTTGACTCAGGTGAGTATTGTGGCCCATGGGCCTCTTGTTTTCTAATATGTAACCCTATGTTACCCTAAACACACATAATTTTTTATTTGGCCTAAGAACTATGGCCTTTTATCTCATTGGAGTTAGAAGTGTTCACGTGACCAATGCCAGCCTGGTGGCTCAGTGTATACGACTGGTGATCTGGAGGTTTGATCCCTGCCGGGTCCAGCAATGCTCTTCGGTGGAGATTGATCATGAAATATTTTCTACAGTCATTCTTTCCCTTCCTCAGATTAGAAAAGGGCAGTTGTCAGTTGTTTGGGAAAGAATGTGCTTAAGTACTGGTTAACCGCTTAGAAGACTAAGCCTGTCCAGGAAAAACTGACCATGCTTGACATGACTCTAATGGGTTGATTAGGTCATAAAATGTCAATCAATCAATCACGAGTGCTTCTGACTTTGTCTTGATGAGTTTGAATTTCTGATTGACTAAGATGCTTCATTGCACAGAGCCTTTGTCACTCTTTCATTGTCTCAGTATGGCTCAAATAATGTTGAAAGATAAGTAAAACACTGAATTATATGACTCCCTGTATATCACATGAACCAATTAATTGAATTTGTCTGCTTTCACAGGTTGTCCGTACAGTTCTCTGTCAGATGGTCCTATAACTCAACGGCTGTCAACCAGAGAGAACACCTTAAACCTCTTAGGTAAGTGAAACAAGATACATTAGAACCTTTTTCAATGGTTCATTAGGAGCAGTTTAAAGATGGATACGAGAAGTCTCTTATCCAACAAAAATGTAAAGATTATGTAGAAAAATGATCATTTATGGTCATTTTTCTGTACAATCTATACATTTTTGTTGATATAAAAAAATGTTCCTTTTTGTCACACCTGCGTAAGCAAGTTTCCATCCATCCTGACATCTACCCTAGCGTTTACCAAACTGTCTTTCTACATTATGTTTTCAGATTTCCTCATCACAGAACTTCAGGCTGTTAGAATGGTAGCATCAAAAAATCCAGCTCTTCTGAAAACCAGTACACCCTCAACACCTACAGAAACGACAGATCAGGTAGTTATTAGACTTAGCAGGTGATTTTTTATGACCAAAATTATATTGATTACATGTCCTTTCTTAGTTTAATTTCACCATATAACTCCAGATAAGACACTTTTTCAGTTGAAAAGTATTGATGGTTTTCTTATTTCTCCATGAAAGCATATGTTGTGGGTATTCATGAGAAGTGCCTTGCCAAGGCACTTCTCATGAGTACCCACAACATATGTTTTCATGGAGGAATAAGAAAAAAAGTATGTGGATACTCCGTTTCATGTGGAGCTATGTCCCCAACTATTCAGCCATTTTTGTAGCTGTAGATAAGACTTTTTTGTGCCCCTCCATAAAATGTGGCGAGGTATTATGTTATACCCTCCGAAATTTTGAGTGTCCATACTTCAATCCATCAGCAAGTCATAGTTTTGAGTCCGCTTCATAACTCTGATACCATTTAAGATATTTTCACGAAAACTTCACACTAATATAAAGCACTATGAGATGATGTGCACAACACATGAACTGTAACTCTGGTTTGCCTACTTTCGGAGTTATAACCCTCTGAACATTTAACATAGCCATTGCTTCCATGTACTCATGTCCACTCCATATCTCTCATACCATTAGTGATATTTTCACGAAACCACACATGAGATGACCTGCAGAACACATGAACTGTAACTCAGGTTTGCTTACTTTTTGAGTTATTGTCCTTTGAACATTGAGCATAGCCATTTCCACCACGTATTGTACTCATGTCCGCTCTGTAAGTTGAAAACCGTTTGAGATATTTTCATGAAATCTCATACAAATGTAAAGCACTATAAGAGGATATGCAGAACACAAGAACTATAACTCAGGTTAACCTACCTTTGGAGTTACGGCCCTTTGAACACCATAAATATTGAAAATAGCCATTTCTACCATGTACTAATGTCTGCTCTGTAAGTTGGAAACCATTACAGATATTGTGATGAATTTTCACACAAAGTCAAAGCTCCATGAGATGACGTGCAGAACTCATGAACCATAACTCTGGTTTGCCTACTTTTGGAGTTATTGCTCTTTGAGCATTGAACATAGACATTTCATCGATGTACTCATGTCCCCTCTGTAATTTGAATACCTTTTGAGATATTTTCATGAAATTTCTCACAAGTGTAAAATATTTTGAGAGGATGTGCAGAACACAAGAACTGTAGCTCTGGTTAACCTACTTTTGGAGTTACCGCCCTTTGAACATAGTAAATATTGAAAATAGCCATTTCTACCATGTACTTGTTTCAGCTCTAAGTTGGAAAGCGTTTCAGGTGTTTTGATAAAACTTCACTCAGATGTAAAGCATCATGAGAGAAGGTGCAGCACACAAGACTCATAACTATGCTTAACCTACTTTTGGAGTTATGGCCCTTTGAACATTGAAAATAGTGATTTCTGTAATATATGTTTCTCTCTGTAACTTGAAAACTGTTTGAGATATTTTCTTTATCCAAATGTAAACTAGATTGGGAAGTCGATGGCACGCCATCGCAAATCCCCACGCTTCTGGCAGAAATTGCCCTTGTACCACACAGCATAGTTTTAAGCAACCAGGCAAAATTCTACTTGTATGTTATTCTACTCATCATTCCCTTCAATTTGATATGCCACATGACCATGTTGTGAGAAACTTAATTTTTGACCCCGCCCCAACCCCCAAGTCCCACCCCAAAGGGTGTTCCTGGGGTCACAAAGTAAATCCTGTTAATATGTTTTACATCTATCACTACTGAGTATATGTGCACATTTTCACATAAAAATCTTTAAAATTGACTTTGAAATTGGAAATTGTTAATATTTGACCCCTCCCCAGGGCCCCTGGGGGCAGGGCCAAAAATAAACATGCTCTTGCACGCCCCACTTGTGTAAGCAAGCCACTCACCAAATTTGGTTGGATTCTGTCCAGCAATTTGGGAGGAGATAACATAACGGACAGACGGACGGACGGACAGACGGATGGACAGATGGACGGAGGCGATAACAATATCCCCGAATCTTTTTCTAAAAAGCGTGGGGATAATCAGCATGATATGATGTGCATAACACAAAAACCATAACTGTGAATTACCTGCTTTTGGAGTTACTCTCCTTTGGACATTGTAAATAGTGATCCCAGTCATATACTTGTGCCCTTCCTATAACTTGAAAATGGTTCCAGAGATTTTCTTGAAGCATTGCATAAATGTACAGCAACATAAGATGACACGTAGAACACAAAAGCCATAAGTCTGGCTTAATTATTTTTTGAGTTATAGGCCTTTTAACTTTGAAAATAACAGTTTCTGTGATATACTTGTAAACTTTAAACAAATGTGAAGCACCATGAGGGGATCTGCAGAAAACAAGAACTGTAAGTCTGGTTTACTTACTTTTTGAGTCATGGCCCTTTGAACATTGAAAATAGTCATCTCAGTCAAATATTTAGGAAAGACTATTGCACCTTCACCTTGATTTCATTTTTGACAGAGTTATGGCACTTGCTTGATGTATGTGTAGTGCTGGGGCATGGTGCTGTGCTTGCAGGGCTTTTATTTTTCCGCTGAAAAATGTTGATATTTATTTCCCCAACTTCAAAGAAGTTGCAAGGGCATATTGCTTTCGGGTAATTTTTCTGTTTGTTTGTTGATCACACTTTAATACCTTGTCAACTACATGTATATATTTTGAAGAGTTTGAACCTTGAAATTTGGTTTGCTGATTGGGGATTATGAGTAGATTACCTGATTGACTTTTGAACAGATTTGCTGGAATTATTAACTTACATATAGCTGGACATAGTTTTTTTACAAACACACATTTCTAGTTCCTTATTTGTTCATGGAAAAAACAAATGCCGGTCTTGGTGGCTGAGTCAGATGGGCATCCAACTGGTGGTCAGGAGGTTGCAGGTTTGATCCGAGGGTCCGGCAGCATTCTTTCACTGAGATTGATCGTGAAAATATTTTCTACAGTCATTCTCTCCCTTCCACTAATTCAAGAAGTGCAGTTGTCAGTTTCTGGTGAAAGAATGTGCATAAGTACTGGTCTCCTCGGATTTGTCTGTTTCCTCTTCCTCTTTGTGTCTGGGAAGGGCTGCGGTTTGTGATTGTGGCTCTCCCTGGACTTTTCTCTTACCTTTTTTTTTTAACTACATAGAACTTAGCCTGCCCTGAAAAGTGTGTGGTTATGTAAACTGACTGGTTTAACATGACCCTAATGGGTTGACAGCGCCATAGAACCTTAACTTAATCAATCAGTCTTTCATATTTATGGATATAATTGGAATTACCTTACTGAGAGATTCGAGCATGTACCGCAGGGGTCATCTTGGAGCTTTCAGAGAGGAAGAAGTTTTGTGACAATTCTTAGGGAGAAGTTTTGGTCCAAATTTAAGATTTTCCTATATATTCTATACATTTTCACTTCTCCCTCAGCTCAAGATAGGGAGAAGTCAGCCAGCTTAGGGAGACTTTTTCTCCCAAATCGCCCTCTAGGATGACCCCTGCACCCAGAGCATGTTTTCATGGGTAAGGACATTCCAGTGAGTACCCACAATATAAGTAAGTTTCTAGTGAGGCACAATTTTATTTCACTGCTATACTTATTCTAAAATTTGAACAAGTTCGGAATCAATGCATACTGATTATCCCATTTTAGTCTGGAGACCCCTAAAAAGGATTATTGGCAAACAGTGCAGACCCAGATTAGATGCCACTGATTGTGGCATCTGATCAGAGTATACAATGTTTGCATTAAATACAGGAATTTCCATAAAACAATAATAATAAAAACCAGCCAGACACACTGCTGTACAAAATAGACTGGTCCAAAAGAGTTGTAGTAGAAGAGTCCACTCAATTTAAATGGGTAAATGTATTGACAAACAGAAAGCCCCTGATCTGGGCCCAGTTGTTCAAAACTAACGATGTTGTTAGTTAACATATTGTTAAAACTTTGACCATCAAATATGGCATGTATGCTAATATTTTTGCTGAAAAAAAATGTGAGTACCTTTTGCATTTGCAAAAGCTACTCACATTTTTTCAGCAAAAATACCTGGGAATAGATATTGTAATTACTAGAAGGGTTAACATTTTAACCACTTATGAGCTCATTAAGCTAACGATGCTTTGAACAGCTGGGCCCCGGCAGATAAGCAGGCTGATCTGGACCTTGCTGATCTGGGCCTTATCAGTTAACATATGACATAAAGACACTTCTTGTACTATGTGTGCTATACATTTATGCTCCTTTTTATACCCCGCCACACAATAGTGGCAGGGTATTATGGTTTCACGTTGGACAGCCGTGTATCTGTTCATACGTCAGTCATACGTCTGTCTGTCTGTATTTCATTTCTGGATGATAACTTGAGTAAAGATCAGTGGATTTTCACCAAACTTGGTATGTGCATTGATACTGTGGAGGTCTGGTTTGGGATTGCTAACGGGAAAAAATTTGTCAAATTTTGACAGAGTTGTCTGCCCAAGACACTCCCATATTTTTGTTTCGAACGATAACTTGAGTAAATGTCAAGGGATTTTAACCATTCTTGGTACATGCATTAATATGAAGGGGATCAGGTTTGGGATTGCTAGTGGGCAAATTTCATCAATGTTTGATAGAGTTATCTGGCCGCCCAAGACACGATAATGGTGGTTATAGTTTAATGTTTTTATTTTCCAGTATGAAAGTGACACAGCCAAACATATGAAGTTGATGTTAATAGCTCTTGGGTTTCCTAAACCTCCAGCCAATATTAACTGCTTCCAGCTATTTAGTAAAGTAGAAGCTAAGGTAAGCAGAAACTGCGTTGATTGTCTAAATTGACAGGAACAGGGCTCTATAGCACGTTGGTAGTGTGTCTGACCGCAGATCCAGGGGTCTCAAGTTTGAATCTAAGTTGGCCACATTACTTCTACGGAGATTGATCATAAAGTAATTTGTGTGGCCATTGGAGACAGATCTTGAATTGATCATAAAGTAATTTGTGTGGCCATTGGAGACAGATCTTGAAATAATTTCATGTCATTCTCCTCCTTCTGCTGATTCAAGAAGGTCAGTCGTCAGTTTCTGGCAAAAGTATGTACACCAAGTATTGGTTAATTGCTTATAGAGGACGGCGCCTGTCCAGGAAAAAAATGTGAGTAGATTAACTGACCGATGCAACATGAACATAACAGGATTGACAGGGCTTTAAAACTTCAATCAAATCTAAGCCAGAAGGCTACACTGGCTTTCTGCCAATGTTTACAAGGGAGACAAATTTTGGACTTACTGTTTGTTATCCTGCACATTAGGCCTCTTCTGAAAAAAAGTCTTCTCTAAAACAAAAATAATTTTCAGGGCCCAGTTCTTCAAAGCATCATTAGCTTAACAAGCTCGTTAGTGGTCAAAATGTTAACTGTTCTAATAAGCTCAATATCTAATTCACAGGTATTTTTGCTGGAAAAATGTGAGTAGCTTTTGCAAATGCTACTCACATTTTTTCAGCAAAAATATTAGTGTACGGTAAATGTCCTAAAATTTCGAACACTCTAAAATTTCGAACACCTAATATTTTTGCCCAAAATAATTTCTGAAAATGTCCTAAAATCTCGAACAGTAGCAGTTTTGCAAAAAGGGGATTTCTAAAATTTCGAACACATCTTTCTTCAAGTAATTTTTTCATTGGCACATACTAATTTCGGTAACTTCTCTTTTTTTTCCCGTTACGGAACCGGAAACTTAAGTAGTAGTGTTGAAAGCCACCGCAAAACGTAAATGCACACGGCAGTGTCATAACGAATTTTATGTACATAAATGGCATGGAAACCGTATTTTAATTTTATACAGACCCAGGAGATACTGACTGAAAATTCCCAAGAAGAAGAAAAAAAAAAAGACTTCCATCACATTAAATGTTAGCCATTTCCACGCGACAGTCACGTAGATGTCCGCGTGATAAGGGTTAGATTATGGGCAGGCGATCTAGAACTGTTGTTACCTTGTTGCAGACATGATAAATATTCCGGTTGAAAACGAAGGCCAGGATAAATTATGGATCCGCGCTGTACGATCTGGCTATTTGCTGTTCGTGTATATCACCACTATTTCGTATGTCTTATTGCTATACCTACGTAGATTTTCATGGGTCTGCTCAGATACACACCGGGCGACGACACGCAATTCTAGAACAGTTTCATTTCCAGTATATAGATTATAAAAATATATGTGAAAATACAGAAAACGCAACAGTCATATTCCCTTGCCCAGCATGAAGAAACCGCGTGCTCTTAACGGTAACGTCACGAGAAATCGTAGCGGAAACACCTAAGAGGGAAAACACACTTATGTTCGTTAATTTATAGAGTATTTTTCCGTCAGAAATGCGTATGAAACTGACAGGTATTAAAAATAGAAACCTAAGTACAGTGTAGCTCCAATATATCGCGAATTGCGGGTCCATAACCCTGAAACCGTGATGTGGTCGGAGCGCGATATAAGTCCCGACATGTACCATGCATGTATAACGGCGTGCATAACACTCGCTCGGTTTGTCGCTGTGGTAGTTTGCTGAGACATCACTGATAAATGGCATTCAGTTATGTTGTCACCATATTTCCTAATTAAAATTGGATTAGAATTGCTCATTGGAATAATTTACAATGGTGCGATATGTCTAACAAGTAATTCCAATCGAAACCAGCTGATAAACTACGTTTGAAAACAAGAAATCATCGGATTGACAATTTAGGACGCCATTTTGGATACTCTGGCGAAGGGAAGTTACTCAATTGTGCTAAGATAACTTGAGTTGCTTCCCTTGGCTTACATTGCGCAAAAAAAAAAAAAGAAAGTTAATTTCTTTTTATTTTTTTTTTTTTTTTTTTATTGTTTGTTTTTGTTTTTTTTTTGACGCAGTTGTTTTCTTCTGAAATATTTATATCTACAGAAGTGTAAAATAAGCGGACTACGATCTGTGTATGTTGGACAGAAACATCGTAAGACTACTGTCTTGTTAAATTTGCTGGTGTTGAAAAGGAAGTGGACCGTTTTCCCCTGCTGAGCAAAATTAGTTTGTGGGCATCATTGACTCATTGAGCATTGAGTAGATCTATGTACTAAATGATGATAATGATTACGACAATTACGGCGATATAATTTATTGTTTGCCAATTATAATCAACGTGTGCACTGATTGACACTAAGTGGATTGTTTATCATACCTGACGCGCGACTTAGCATCGGGATAGGCGCGAAAAATCAATTTACCGGAGGCGGAACACGTTTTTTTGTTGTTTTTTTTGTTGTTGTTTTTTTCTGAAGTTAATAAAACAGCAAACATTTTATGTTTTTAATTTTTTTTTTTTTTTTTTTTTTTTTTTTTTTGCTAATGGAAAATTTGGGAGCCATGGCCTATTCGCGATATACTGGATTTCGCGAAATAACGGAGCGCGATGTATTGGAGCTACACTGTACTGAGACTGGCCTATGCAAACTGTAGACTCAGATCAGACGCCGCAGAGTTAAAGGGAATGAAACTAGTAAGGGGGGGACAGGAACATGGAACACACGGGGAACATGGAACACACAGACAATGAGACGTGCGACCAGTTCAGACTCAGATCATCTACTGATGCATGGGCAGTCAGATTTTGCAGTTTGTGGTAACAAACAGGCATGCAAACTCCAGTTCATGGAGAGATTACGAATCTTTGGTTAAATACATCACCGTTTCAGTGAAAGTTTTACTTGCGTTCTGCGGCGTCTGATCTGTGTCTACACTGTTTGCTCAGGCCTGTCTGTCCGAATACGTGGAGTAAGTACGGAAATTCGATCAAATCGAATCCCTTCAGAAATTATCCCGCATCCGCCCGATTAATAAAAAAAATGCTGGTCCGACTCGTAATATTCATCAAGGCATATGCAATTAGCTCCCTTTAAACAGTAAACACCTAAAGCGTGAGGACCTTACTCCGCATTTACCAGGGTATAAATAAATATTAGTACTGTTATTCTTTTGCATTATGTATATATTGAGAACATTACAATAATTAAAATACCCAGAAAATGAACACTCCAAAGCAACATTTCCCTTTCCCCGCATTAAGAAATCACGTGCTCGTAGCGGTATGTCACGTGAAATTGTGGTGAGAAACCTCTTCGAGAGAAAAATAAACTTATTTTATAGAGCCTTTCTCTCTCGATAGAAACGTATACGAAACTGGCACGTATTAAAAATTTAAAGAACCTAAATATCGGAACAGATAGGCCTATGCAAACAGCGTTGACCCAGATCAGACGCCACAGAGAACAACGGAATGAAACTGATTTGGGGGAATGCGTTTTCAAGATCGTCCTCCGAGAATATTCGTTTCTTTATTACCGTAAAGCCAGTATTGGTGTCTTTACAGGTATTCCTGAATTTTTCGCGGATATTCTGGTATTTCGGTAGTATTCCGGTATTTTGGTAAGTCGTTTGACAGCTATACCAGAATTCTAAAGTTGAGTCTGATCATTTCAGCAAAGCGTGACGCACATGCGATAGTAAGAAAGCGCTACACGCGAAATTGAAAATTAGTATGTGCATCCGCGCATTCTGATCTGTGTCGTTCCTGCTCGCCTGTACACTATGTCCTTCGATAATATCTGCCGCTAATATTTAAGTTTAGCGTGCCAAAGGTTTCAATAAGCACGCCGAAAACGTTTTCGTCGTGGGGATTAACGCCTCCAGCAAAATATTTCCTAACCGCGTGATTGTCATGATGTACTCAGTGCATCCTATTTGAACAGGTAATGATCCCAACAGAGATGATAGGTCCCAACAATCAAAAACGAACCTAATCATTTGTTACAAATTGTGATCAGTCTGTGCACTTGGTGGAGACTGCGATTCTTGTATTACAGTGTTTTGTACCAATGACCTATCAGCAAATTGAGTAGACACCATCCTGCACTAGACTGCGTCTCGCACTCTGATGTGACACACATATACACAAAGGGACATTTTCGCCTGAACAGAGATCTATTGAAAGGATTACTATTGATGACAGATATATTCTTGCAATAAGTTTCGGTACCGAATTCTAAATGACAATACCTTTTTTAAAGAAAGAAATATTGCTAAAAACGATAATGGCAGTTCACAGGTTTGGCATACGTAGTTCAGTTTGGTGTTGAGCTAAAATCTTTGATCTTGATCAGGCTGCATTCAGATCTGGTTCTCAGAGATCTGGTTGTCCGTACTACTTTTCCTTTATGTTGAGTCCTTTCCAATAGAAACAAACGACCTTATGACATTTGAGACCGGCATAGACAAGATCAACTTGCGCATCCGCGCAGTCTATGTATCGGGGCGGTCTGATCTGGGTCTGCTTTTTTCATCCGAAGGTCGGCCTTGGTGGCTCAGTTGGATGCGTGTCTTACTGGAGACCAGGAGGTCGCGGATTCGACCCACATCGAGGTCGGCAACGTTCTTTCGTGGAGATTGATCATGAAATATTTGCTACGGTCATTCTCTCCCTTCCCCTGATTCAAGAAGGGCAGTTGTCAGTTTCTGGCGAAAGAATGTGCACAATACTGGTTAACCGCTAAGAGGACTCAGCCTGCCCAGTGTGGTTAGGTAAGCTGACTACGCTGGACGTGACCCTATTGGGATGACTGGGCCGTAAAGCCTCAACACACACAAATTTTCCATCCAAAAGAACTGGTATATTTCTTATTTTTCCATGAAAACATATGTTGTGGTACACATTAGAAGTGCCTCGTCCAGTCATTACTAATGAGTACCACAACATAAGTTTTCATGGAGAAATAAGAAAAATATTACACCACAACCTCTTTATAACACTGTTGTTTGGGTCCATAGCATAAACCGTGTTAGTTAAACAACCATGTTATATCCAAACAAAAATGTATAGATTATATTGAAAAATGGCCATTTATGGTCTTTTTTTCAATACAATCTATACATTTTTGGGATCTATCTTTGAACCGTGTTATATCCAAAACTGTGTTATAACGAACCATGTTATAAAGAGGTTGTAGTGTATGTTGAAATATTATTTGTTGAATATCATCCCTTCTTATCTGAAGCTCTGGATTTGATTGTAAATGTTTATTTTCTGTCTCTTGCAGATTAAAGAATTAATAAGCCAGAACCCTGATTTAGTTGGAAAATCTTTAATGAAAGTGAGACTATCTGATAAACAATGGGAACAGGTGCATAATATAAACCTAGTGTTAACAGAGGAATATAAAATTAGAAGGGAAATGTTGTTAAAAAGATTGGATGTAACAATTCAGTCATTTATGTGGTCAGACAAAGCTAAGGTAAGGCATAAATGCTGGGAACCAGTGAGATTCCAGTTTAAAGCATTGTAAGCTGATTTATATTATTACCTCCAATTAGAGAGTAGCTGTTATTCTCATATACCGGACTTGATGTTAGATCAAATAAATTATATCAACCCAGTAAACAGTCTTTCCATATTTTTGGTAACAAACAATCCTACATATATTTTAATTCTGAAGTCTGCCAGCGTGGTTGTGCCAAAAGATAGCATAAGAATAGTTTTGGGATGTCCTTCGAAAACTGTCACAACTGTATGGAAAGGTTGCTTTTGTATTGTCCCTTATACGAGAATAACAGCTACTCTTTAATTGGAGGTCACATAAGACAGGTTTGCAATAACCTTTTAGAAGCTGCAAAATATTTTTGAAAAACACTTGCCAGTTTTGCAGTACTGAATGCAACTCTGGTAAGCATTGATCCTCAACACTCACATTATCATGCATCCTTTGTATCAGGGGGGCAAGGTCATACATTGTTTCTGAATATGGAGATACCCTGGAAAGGCCATCAAGGAACACAGCCCACCAAAGCCCATCAAGGAACACAGCCCTCCAAAGCCCAACAAGGAACACAGCCCTACAAAGGCCATCAAGGAACACAGCCCTACAAAGGCCATCAAGGAACACAGCCCACCAAAGCCCATCAAGGAACACAGCCCTACAAAGGCCATCAAGGAACACAGCCCACCAAAGGCCATCAAGGAACACAGCCCTGCAAAGGCCATCAAGGAACACAGCCCTACAAAGGCCATCAAGGAACACAGCCCACCAAAGCCCATCAAGGAACACAGCCCTACAAAGGCCATCAAGGAACACAGCCCACCAAAGGCCATCAAGGAACACAGCCCTACAAAGGCCATCAAGGAACACAGCCCTACAAAGGCCATTAAGGAACACAGCTCTCCAAAGCCCATCAAGGAACACAGCCCTCCAGAGGCCATCAAGGAACACAGCCTTACAAAGACACTGGATAATTGTATTGGTCGTGTCAAGGGAAAAATGCCTTCGAACATGCGCAAAATGTGCAGTTCCAGATCATCCTGGGCATGTGCAAAGTATCATCCGGGCATTTGCTTTCTATTCATACATTCTGTAGTATCCAATGATTCTATTTGTGGATAGTGGATGCCCTGATTAGACTGCATGCCCGCCAGGCTGATCTGGGCCTTCACTGTCCGCATATGCCTGAAGACATGTTTTCACATGGCACGGCCTATGAAATGGAATGACAACAGAAAACAATCCTCCCAAATACAAAATGAATGAACAAAGAGAAACTGCGAGAGAAATACACCACAACCTCTTTATAACACTATTGTTGGGGTCCATAGCATAAACCTTGTTAGTTAAACAACCTTGTTATATCCAAACAAAAATGTTTAGATTATACTGAAAAATGACCATTTATGGTCATTTTTCAATATAATCTATACATTTTGGGCTCCATCTTTGAACCGTGTTATATCCAAAACTGTGTTATGTCCAACTGTGTTATAAAGTGGTTGTAGTGTACCATTTTCGAAGGGTCAACATCAAACTGTTTTAGAGGCCTAAAGAAGTGGCTGGGTGGCGGCGTGTTTAACTATCCAGACTTGGGATCATGTAATCCTGGGTTAGAAACTCGCTGGCAGCAGATTTCAGGTAATGACTGTTTGATGCTTCATTGCACAGTCTATCATTCATCGTCTTTCCATTGTCTTGGTATGACAAATAATGTTGAAAGGGATGTAAAACACAAAATCATCATGGCTTAAATCCGTTTTATGGGTGTCCAGACCTCACCTTTAGTCCTGATATATTTTCACTGAGGAGTTGGGATCAGGCTCTAGTCTCACATAAGTAAATACAATACTGCAGATTAGAATGATGGAAGGAAAGAGCCTGTCAGACTGACTGATATGAATGTGCAGGCTGACCAGCCT
This sequence comes from Anodontia alba, assembly GCA_964016985.1. Lineage (NCBI taxonomy): Eukaryota > Metazoa > Mollusca > Bivalvia > Lucinida > Lucinidae > Anodontia > Anodontia alba. The sequence continues at coordinate 34,064,788 of OZ024823.1, forward strand.
TCATTAGGCATACATATAAGCCTGTCTTTTTGTAGGTTTTGTCATGCCCTGGCTCATATAAGGATCTCATGCTATTCTTATATTTATGATATTTAAGAAATGAAGGTAATTTTTTTAACATTCATTGAGTGTGAACAACATCAGGTCATGAGTAAAGTAAGTTAACCCCATGTAACTTTTGCTTGTGTTCCAGTTTTGTCCATGCTTCAATGGTCGATAAACAGATTGTCTTTATTCCTTATTATGTCCCCCCTATTGTTTTTGGGATGTGTTGCCGTAAAACTTCTTGTCCGCTCTGTAACTTGAATACCCTTTGGAATATTTTGATGATACTTGGTAGAAATATGGAACAGGACGAGACAACTTGTCGCGTACAAAAATGACAACTCTGGCTTTCTTACTTTAGGAGTTATTTCCTATTGTTTTGTTTGAAATAGATTTTGTGTCCACTCTGTGACTAGAATACCCTTCAGAATATTTTGATGGTACTTGGTAGAAATGTAGAACAGGACAAGACAATGTCATGCATATAAGAATGACAACTCTGGCTTGTACAAGAATGACAACTCTACCTTTCTTACTTTTGGTGTTATCTCCCTTGTTATATTTGACATTGACTATGTATTGATTTCCTGTCCACTCTGTAAATTGAATACCATTTGGAATATTTTTATGATACTTGGTAGAAATGTGGAACAGGACAAGACAAGGTGATGCATATAAGAATGACAACCCAAGCTCTTTTACTTTTGGAGTTCTGTGCCTTTTTGTTTTGTTTGAAATAGATTTTGTGTCTGCTCTGTAACTGGAATACCCTTTGGAATATTCTAATGGCACTTGATAGAAATGTAGAACTGGACTAAACGACGTGTCGCGTATAAGAATGACAACTCTGGCTCTTTTACTTTTGGAGTTATCTCCCCTTGGTTTTTTGTTTTAAATAGATTTCGTGTCCATTGGAATATTTTGATGGTAATTCGTAGAAACGTAGAACAGGTTAAGAGGATGTGTCACATATAAAAATGGCAACTCTGCCTTTCTTACTTTTGGTATTATCTCCCTTTGTTATATTTGACAATGATTATGCATTGATTTTGATTTTGTGTCCGCTCTGTATGTCGAATACCCTTTGGAATATTTTTATGGTACTTGGTAGAAATGTAGAACAGGACAAGACAATGTGTTGCATACAGGAATGACAACTCTAGCTTTCTTACATTTGGAGTTATCTCCCTTTGATTTGTTTTAAAATTGATTTCGTGTCTGCTTTGTAACTCGAATATCTTCCGGAATATTTTGATGGTATTTGTTAAAAATATCAAACAGGATGAGAGGATGTGTCTTGTACAAGAATGACAACTCTGCCTTTCATACTTTTGGCGATATCTTCCATTGTTATATTTGACAGTGATTATGTATTGATTTCATGTCCGCTCTGTAAGTCAAATACCCTTTGGAATATTTTTATGATACTTTGTAGAAATGTAGAACAGGACAAGAGGATGTGTCATATATAAGAATGACAACTTTGGCTTTCTTACTTTTGAAGTTATCTCCCCTTCTTATGTTTGAATTTGATTTTGTGTCTGCTCTGTAACATGAATACTCTTTGGAATATTTTGATGAAATGTAGAACAGGATGAGATGACGTGTTGCATACAAGAATAACAACTCTGGCTTTCTTACTTATGGAGTTATCTCCCCGTTTTATGTTTGAATTTGATACCCTTTAGACTATTTTAATTTTACTTGGTAGAATTGTAGAACAAGATGAGATGACGTGTTGCATACAAGAATGGCAAGGCTGGTGGGGTTAGAAGGACATTTGTTATTTGTTTTTTTCTGAAAAGCCTTTCCTGGTATTTATATTATTCTTCATCCATTATATGACGAAACAAAAATCCTGTTCGAGGCCCAGAATTGAAACAATTGCATGCATTTTTCCTATTAACAGCGGAACAGCATTGTTAAATCATAACATTGCCATCGTCCAGTCAGTGGTGAGAACTATGGTTTATTTTGACACATAATCATGTGACATTGTTTGAGTCGGTGTATTCATTGAAGTATGAACAACATAACAAACCAGTAGTTAACTCTAGGTTTTTTCTGTTGGTGCACTGAAATGTAAATATATACCCTTACACTTTGTTTCTTCTGTTGGTACACTGAAATGTAAATATATACCCTTACACTTTGGGAAGTATAAACAGATAATGTTTATAAACCATTACGTCACTCAAGGAATACTGATACAATGTATATCAATGCTGAACATGGGAATCCCATGCTTTGTCATGGTCAGTAAACATACAACAAATTATAATACCTTAGGGTCAGTTAAGTGCAATTATAACAGCAGCAGCCAACATTATACATTTTTTTTTTTTCTGAAAATATATGGCTTGACTTTTTATATGAATCATGCATTTAGGCAAAAAGGTTAAAAGTACAGGAAATACTTGGTACATTTCACAAAAGTGGTTCCCATATTGTGCCCCTGTTTGCTCTTGCCTAAATTAGTACAGTCGGGTTATAAACTATTTGTCCTATTACTTTTTGGTCCAAAATTTTATAGTATTTATTTTTTTTTCTCCACAAAAACATTGTCATAGGTCTAGTTAAAGAGGGCTGTCAGAAAATGTTTTCTTATTTATGCACAGAAACATACCTTGTGGGTCCTCATTAGAAGTGCCTCAGTACCCACGACATATGATTCCATGCAGAAATGAGAAAAGAATGTCCATGACTCTTGATTGAAAAAATGTGTCTTACCTGGAGGTATGGTTACGGGTGCTTTGATTCACCTCATATAGAGGTGATCACAGTTAATATCACGACATACAGACAACTCTCTTTATACCGACACTCGATACAACGACAAATTCGTTATAATGACAATTTGACTGTCACGAAACCTTCACTTAAGACGTAACAGTCACAAACTGTGCAAGAATATTGTATTTAATACTTAAAAGGAACATGTTTTGGATATTTGTTAGAATCGCTGTATATATGTTTTGGATATTTGTTAGAATCGCCTCAGGCGATTCTAACAAATATCCAAAACATATGTTCTATGAGAGGAAATAAGAAAAAAACAAGACCTTTGTTACATATCATTCTGCTCAATTTAAGTATTCTGTACAACAGCAAATTCATTTTAATGGCAATGTCTTTCGGGACAAATGCTGTCGTTGTAACGAAGGTTTACTGTACATTTGCATAGAGCAGTAAGGAAATACAACATATTTTTGTAAAAAAATATATCATGTACAGAGAGTTTAAATAGGTTACCGGTATCTCATTCATTTGTATGCAGTTATCAAATATCAGTTTTTTATATTTTTTTCATTGCAGCAAAATGAGAACAAAATAGCCGAAGTATATCAGCCAATCAGAAGGTCAATAAAACAGGCAACACCAGTTGGTGTACCTGAAATATTGGCTGCAAGAGATGGTAAGTACCTGTATTACAAATTTAGGTGCTGCAGTTTTTTTTAGTTATTAGTGAGGGTATTTGGTAATAGAAACATTGTGATCGTGATAACTCCAACACCCTTTGAGATATATTGGAACCTTGTGATTGTTATAACTCCAACACCCTTTGAGATATATTAATGATATTTGGTAGGATTGTACACAGTGTGTCGCATACAAAAAACACAACTCCAGATGCCATGGTTTTTTATTTATTTTCCCTGATAGTATTGGGTAATAGAAACTATGTGATCGCTATAACTCCTTCACCCTTGGAGGTATATTGATGATACTTGGTACCTTGTATTTCTATGATAGAAATATTCATCATGTTGTGAAGGTTTCTTTTATAGCATTCAAATAAATACCATATAAACAATGTCCTGTCATATGTCTTGCTGATACTTTGCAGAACATACTTGAGGATCAGAGGGTGTGTTATATTTCTAGTTAGATATCTTTGTATGTACAGTAGGAATTCAATGACTCTGATCCCCATGGCTTATTTACTATGGCTGATTCGCACTTGTTTTTGAGTTCCTTGGAACTTCTTCCAATAGCTCAAGAAAACAAATATTTAGGGATATTGTAGAGAAATTTGATTAACATGAAAATATATTGTGTGTCCTCATTAGAATCACCTCAGCAAGGTGATTCTAATGAGTACACTCAACATACCACTATTTTGAAGAATGAAAAATATCACTAAATTGTTCCCATTAGTCTCTCGACCTGGCACTATGACTAACCCTCAGTGACTTGAATTACCAATGTCTAGATCACATTTTCATGGTCTGAAAGATGTTTTAGCCACTGAAGTTCTACTGTACAATCTTCTGAAGGCCATTTTTTTTTTTTTTTTTTTTTTCCAGATTTGTTACGACTACAGAAGACAAGCAGTGGCAGTGCTCGAGAGGCAACGAAGTGTGCAATAAACAAGGTTTTAATTCCAAAGGTAAATATACTGAAAGGAAAAAGAAACGCAGGGTAGAGTTTTTTCCTTCTTATTTTAACCATTTTTTACGGTGTTTACTATAGCCATACACTTTTACAGATTGTCCTGTGAATGTGAACCGCGGGTATACGAGTCTTTGGTCGATGTGCTATCTAACCAGTGTGTGAAATCATTCAACCGTGCACTACACAGTGCATTGCATGGACAATACGGAAAGCCAAAATTTCGTGCAAAACAAGCTTGTTTAAACCTTCAGCACAAGATTTCCTCACACCATTTGGTACACTTCAACGATACACAACGCTCTTCGATTCTTTTATCGATTTTTCTTTTCATTTTTATGCTACTTTGAACTTTTTTTCAATCATGGTACAACTGACTGATGTTCAGAGGGGTATGGCAATTGCGTTGCTGATGCAGGGTCAGAGGCAACAGCAAGTTGCCAATCATTTTGGGGTTAACGTCTCAACAATTGAACGTCTTGTTAGACGTTTAAGGGAGACAGGGCATTTAGCAGACCGACCGCTGTCTGGGCGTCCACGCATGACGTCGCGACGTCAAGACAGGACAATCTGTCTGGCACATTTGCGGAATCGTCATCTCACTGCTACCGAAACTGCCCTTAATACAGTAGGTACGCATAATCGACAAACTTCTCAGAAGACTGTTGGAAGTCGATTGCGTCAGATTGGTCCGAGCTCGTCGTCCATATGTTGGTCTGCCTGACCCAGGCACGTAGGTTGCGTCGTATGGCGTGGTTGACGGCGCATGTGCCCAGGCTATTTCCGATGAGGCAGTGGAGATGAGTTCTTTTTATGGACGAGTCTAGGTTCACTCTCTATCACGCAGATGGTCGACGTCCTGTGTACCGACGTCGTGGAGAACGCTTTGCCAACGCCTGTGTTGTCGAATGGGATCGGTTTGGGGGTGGCTCCGTTCTGGTCTGGGGAGGCATTGCTCACGGGATAAAATCACAGTTGATTATTGTTGCGGGCAATATGATCGCAGTAAGGTATAGGGATGAGATCTTGCGTCCTGTTGCAGTCCCACTTGTGCAACAACGTAATCTGATTCTGCAGCAGGACAATGCCCGACCACATGTTGCCCGAGTTTGTCAGGATTTCCTGGCAAACAATAACATCGCACCACTAGCATGGCCACCGTACAGTCCAGATTTGACCCCAATAGAGCACATGTGGGATGAGCTGGACAGAAGTGTTAGGAAGCACCGAAATCCCCCCCCCCCCCCCGCAACTCTCGCACAACTAAGGAATGCGTTGATAGATGAATGGAATAACATCCCGATGCAAACTGTCAATGCTTTGGTTAACTCTATCCAAAGGAGAATTAGGGCAGCAACAGCAACAAGAGGGGGGCACACCTGATATTGATTTTCAGTTTGATTTTGATTTCAAGATTTGGGGGGTAGCTACCAATGAACTTCAATAACTCGAGACTTATTGATCACAAACCAATGAAATTTGGAACTTTTGTTCCATACATGTACCGTTTTGTAATCATAGTAAAATATTTAACAAACTTTTTCAAACTTGAATGAAATTTAGGAATAAAATTTACCCTGCGTTTCTTTTTCCTTTCAGTATATATTGTACATGTCACTGATTCAAAATGCAGTTTCTGATTTGTTGTGTAATTTTAAAAGTGTTTGCTGTTGTCACCTATTAATATTATTACTTGAAATAACTACTAGCTCTTATAATGTTCAAAATTTTCAGAGGAATTCCCTCCTTCATCAGGGTAAACGGAAAATATTTCTACTACATTTTATGTGATCAACAAGATGACTTACAATGTTTGCGTCCTGCCTCATCTAAACATTGTAAGTCATGTTGTTGATCTCATAAAATAATTTAATGTTATTTTGTTGTCACTGTCACACTTGAATTGCAAAGGAAATCAGCTGTTAAGCATGTTACTATCATGTGATAACCACTTGCGGTAATTTCAAAATGGCAACACACTGGTATTGATGTAATTGCAATGGCATATGCAACCTCGTTTTTGCAGCTACAGTATAAACTTTCTTCACTTTATCAGTCACCAGATAGGCAATGGATCTGTAACGTAACAGTAATTGATGTGCATCACCATAAATCATCAAATTACCATAAAGCTTTATAAAATTGATGAAAACAAATGATTTTTTTTCTTTACATTGTTCTTTATTTTAATAATAAAAAAAAAAATGGGAGCTACTGATCAACTGCATAATACTGATATTTGAGGTAAAACGATCAGCATTATATTTATGTTGCAGTGTATGTTCTTATTTCTCCACAGAAAATATGTTGTGGGTACTCATTAGAAGGACCTTGCTGATGTGTTTCTAATGAGTACCCACAACATGTGCTTCATGGAAAAATAAGAAAAATATTAATCTGGATACTTATCTTACCTGGAACTATGTTTCATTTTTGCAGGTACCTGACCGAGGAGGCCGAGCCTGGGAACTAGAGCCCCCACCCCCAGAAATGCCATCTTTTATGAAGCGACAGGATGCACCCCAGGGACAAAGACCTCAGAGTAAGCCATTAATGTCATATTAATGCCATATACACTTGAAATAGTGGGAGTGGGAGTGGGGGGGGCCGGGTGGGGGCGCAGGGAGCAAAAAAAAGCAAAAGTCTGTTGTGGGGTTTTGCCTGATGACACTCAATATTCAGATGAATGTGTCTTTTTATACTCCATCACACATTTATGGTGGGGTATTGTTATACTATTTAAGTGTCCATCTGTCTATCTGTTGGAATGTCCATTGGTCAGCGCTTCATTTCAGCGTTCAAATTTCAGAAGGTTTGTTGGGGTTTTTTGGGGTTTTTTTTTTTTTGTGAATTTCCTTGAAACTGTATGGGAGTATTGATATTGGATAGGAGTGGTTTGGTATTGAAAATGGGGTTTTTTTTATTGTCAATAGAGTTATTGCCCTTGGTGATTAAGTTTTTGCTCACTATCTTGCGAATGAATTGGTGGGTTTTGATCAGATTTTATATACACATTGATATCTACCAGATTCAGGTTGAGATAGAAAATCGGGCCAGTATCATTACAGGGTTTTCTCTCAGGGTTTTAAAATGAGGGTCCTAGGGACTCCCTTATGTAGAGTAAAGGTCTCCTTTAATAAAATTTTGGGGTGTGTTGTTTAAAAGTGATTAACCCTTAAAGCGCTAATCACTTACACCAGACAACACTTTGAAGTACTTGTTTTTTGGTTGTTGTTTTTTTTTTCAGAGAAAATAAGACTTGACAGTTTATGTGCATTGTCTGCTAGGCAGACGATTCACATGAAATATCAAGTCTTATTTTTTCTAAAAAATAAAATCAGTTTCAGAATGTCATCTGGTACACCTTGTTTAGTGCTTTAAGTGTTAACTTTGAATGCTCATACATGCATCACTGAGGACACTTGCCACTAACTTGTAAGGGTCCAGAACAAGGTTTTGTGGTTTAAAAACTGCCAAAATGCTAGTTAGGGAAAGCCTGCATTGATTTTCAACAGAGTTATGACCCATGATGATATCCAAATTGTGTTTTTGCTGAACCTTTTTAGCCCTACAGACCAAACAAATACCTGTGTAAACAGTGTAGATGCAGATGAAATGGCTTGTAACAAGCCATCTCATCAGGATCTACTCTGTTTGCCATTCTGTTTTGAATTTTGACTGACATCCCTATTTACAATAGTGGACATGTCCAAATTTAGTGATGGAAAAATCCATTTCATACTCAGGGATGAAAGAGTTGATATCTTGAGAACAAGTTGATGAATATCTTGAGATGCTCAACCTTTGCCATTCTCTGGGCTAATTCAGCAGACAACAAATTGGTGATATTTTTTTCTTGTTTCCCCCAGAAAACAAGCTTTGGTATGTCGTGCAAATTGTCTCCTTAGGTGACAATTTGCATGAAAAGTTAAAGCCTGTTTTCTGGAAAAAATAAGAAAAAAATTTTAAAACAAATTGCCTGCTGTAAATTTTACCCAGCATGCTAAGTGTTAAGGAAGCACATCACTTTGTAAGTGCAATTGTGGGATAGCTTGCAATCTGTAGCTGTGTTTTTTATTCTTTATGAGAATTCTTAATACCCTATTTATCCTTAGTATTGGGACAGACAGGCCTGAGCAAACAGTGTAGACCCAGATTGAATAATGCATCATCTGATCAGGAACTGCACTGTTTACCACTCATACACTTGTTCAAGTTTTTTGACAAGTATGTTGAGGAGTAAAGGTTTCCCCGGGCACATATGGTAAATGTGGTCAGGTTAAGATTCTAAATTATAGTAGTATCATGAAAAATATTGAACTTATTAGTTCAAAACAAACACACTTTTTAGCCAGGACACCAAAACCTCTTTATAACACTATTGCTGGGACCCAAAGCAATAACCCTCTTAGCTAACAACCGTGTTGTATCCAAACAAAAAATTTATAGATTATATAGAAAAATGACCATGGTCATTTTTCTATATATTCAGTACATTTTTTGTTTATATAGAAAAATGAATATAAATGGTCATTTTTCTACATAGTCTATAAGTTTCTGTTTGCATACAACACTTTTGGAGTCCACCTTTGAACCGTCTTATATCTGAAACTGTCTTATAGCGAACAGTCTTATATAAAGAGATTCCGGTGTAGTTAGAAGTGGTGTGTTAATATAATGATATGGTATTTTTTTTTTACGTATATTGAGCCTCATGTAAAGGGTATGGATGCACCTCAAAGAGAGGGCATTCTAAATCAGAGCTCTATTTTCTCAGAGGACTTGTTAAGGAGGAGTATTTTGTGATAATTCTAGGATACTTTTTCTTATTTTTTTCATAAAATCATATGTTGTGGGTACTCATTACAAGCACCTCAATGATACTTGGAAATAGCTGTTTAATGTAACAGTAAAAAAACAAATTTAAATGCAGGTACAGCATCTACCATAATAACACTAAGTATTGAGACAGATAGGCCTTTGCAAACAGTATAGACCCAGACCAGACGCCACATAATTTGGTGTCTGATCAGGCTCTGTACTGTTTGCCATACATACTGCTATATTTTAGACACATCAAAAGGTAGTAGAACGGACTATTTCAAATGTTTTGACAAGTATGGTAAGTAGATAAGGTGTCTTAATATTTAGGGTTAATACGGTAGTTTGTGTAAATTATGACTCTGAATCAGAATAAATATAAAAAATATGTCAGTATATTTTTGTTATTTCTCTGGCATAGTATGTTATAACAAAGAACTATGAAAAATAATTATTTATATTTTTTCTTATTTCTATGGGGCAGTATGTTTTCACAAAGAAATACAAAAAAAAGATGCTGATATTTTTCTTATTTCTCTGGGACAGTATGTTTTCACAAAGAAATACGAAAAATAATTACATGTTCATAGACACCCCCCTTGTCTAAAGCTGAATACATTTGTCTCAGTTTTTAAAGAGCGACTACTCTCGTAGAAAAGAAATAGCTTCCTTGATAGATGAGCCGGCCTTGGTGACTCAGTTGGATGCATGTGGATTCGAACCCCACCAGATCGGCAACACTCTTTCGTGGAGATTTGACCACGAAATATTTTCTACTGTCATTCTCTCCCTTCAGCTGATTCAAGAAGGGCAATTGTCAGTTTCTGGTGAAAGATTGTGCACAGTACTGGTTAACTGCTTAGAGGATTAAGCCTCCCCAGTAAAAGAGCTTTAGATAATCTTACCTGCTCAACATGACCCCATTGGCTTTACTGGGTTGAAAACCTCAAGACAAACATTTCACTGATAGACATATCTCTTCTCAAAGGCAGCTACTCTTAAAGGAAAGAATTTGCTCCCAGCAGGAGCAAATTCTTTCCTTTAATAGTAGCTCCTTTTGAGACAGGAAGCAAATACTTTCAGGTCTGAATGATCTCCCTTGGAGATGTCATTTGCTAAGCATGTAAAATCAACTAATTTTTGCAGGTGCAAGAGGCGGAGGACGTGGTGGGGGAGGTCGTGGTGGGGGAGGAGGAGGCGGTGGTGGTCGGGGAGGGAAAATTCAGGGAGGTTGGGGTGACAGTTCTGGTGGTAATGTCGGTGGTAACTGGAACCAAGGAGGTGGTGGATATGGTGGTGGAGGAAACAGACCACACACTGCTGGTGGCTACAGTCAAGGGGGTGGTGGTGGTTACCAAGGAGGAGGATATCAAGGTGGAGGAGGTGGATATCAAGGCGGAGGAGGTGGATATCAAGGTGGAGGTGGTGGATATCAGGGAGGAGGGGGATATCAGGGAGGAGGAGGATATCAGCAAAATTATGATCAAGGCTACAGCCAAGGAGGATATCAGGACAATTATGGTGGTGGTGGGAGAGGAGGTGGCCGAGGTGGGGGGAGGGGTAGAGGTAGAGGGGGAAGAAGATGAGGGATCGAGATGTAAGGGGAAGCCACTTATATTACACATGCAGACAGTGAGAACTTTGATCAGCTTGTGCACTTGCTTAGTCTAGACATGGTGCCGAGGTTATAAACTTTTTCATGCTCAACTCAGCCGAGTATGAAATTTTCTCTGCTAATAAATATGAAAATGCCAACAATGGTTGGCATTTTCATATTTATTAGTAGAGAAATTTTCATGTTCACCTATATTTAACAAGAAAGAATGTGCATTTGTTAGTATTTGAGATTTATTAGTAATTTGAGATTTATTAGTAGGACAAATTTCATACTTAGCTGAGTTGAGCATGAAAAAAGTTTTATACCCTCAGGGCCTGCAGTACAGCAAATTGCAACATATACTAGATGGCTGTAGATGAGAGCGGGTATCAGCTCTACAAAAACATGCATTGTAAATGTACTAAGATTTCATACATTTTATTTCATACTTTTTTGGCTTAAATTTCATTTTTTATGCATTTGTTTCTTAAAATGCTCAATGGACTGGCAAACAGTGTAGACACTGATCAGACTGTTCCTTCAGGAGCAGTCTGTTCTGGGTCTGCACTGTTTGCATATGGCACTTTGTCTGAAACTTTGCTCTTCCAAATTTTAGGTCATTTACTGTACTCATTAGAAGCATCTCAGTGAGGCACTTCTAATGGGTACCAACTACATTTTTGTGTGGATACTTTTTGGTTGACAAAAAAAAGCCTCATCAAAAGGTATATACTGTCTACAGAGTTTTTGTTATGAAACTGGACATATTCACAACATGACCTTTATTTTTATAATCTTTCTTAATAAGGTGGGAGTGGGTGAGGGGCTTGATACAGTTGGTGAATTTTCTACCATTTTTTTAGAAGGGATTAAACTTCCAAGACATCCTGTTTGTATCCTTAAGAACCCCTTCTGAAAAGAGGTCTACTCTAAAAGAATTCTGTCCGTTTACATTTGACCCCTTTTCAGAAGGGGTTAAAACAATTTTGACAGAGTTGCCTCCCATGAAAGTGTATTATTTCACCATGAAGACATTTACAGGAACGATTGATATGTGATCAGTCTCACATAATGATATTTTATAATTCATAAATATTACCTCTATATTTATAGCAGGGTAATTTTGTGCCAGTTTATTGTCTCTTGATATATAGTCGACTCCCGTTATCTGGAATTCCAAGGGACTCACTGAAACACTTCGAGATATCCGTACCTTGACATATCAGAGTTGAGAGAGAGTGGCAAACAATAAATTGAACAGCCACATTTAACAAATGAATATGTAATTTGACTCCTGAAGTTAGAAATATATATATAAAATAATGTGGAAAAGAGGAGAAATTGCTCCTTAGGAGCAATTTCTCCTCTTTTCCACATTATTTTGTTCTGTTGTCATAGTTTCATGTTAAAACAGGGACCAGATTTTCACTTCGAAATAAGTGGTAATTCGAAATAAGCGAGTTCGAGATAACGAGGTTCGACTGTATGTGGGACTATAATTGTTGTTAATATGTACTATTTTGCTGTGTTTTGAAAGGGGACAAAAGAAAACTCTTGCAAGACAAACATGAATGTATATATGATATGCAGTTTGAGTAAAGGGCACTTACATACAAGCCATAAGCTATGGGCTAAACTCTGAGAGATAAGGCTAAATTTTAAGGGAGATTTGCTAAAATTGTTAGATTTTCTGATATGTGATGTATAAGAGATTTTCTTATATGTAATGTATAAGAGATTTCTTATACATGGTGTATTGGAGCTCCCACAATATAGTCTTAAGTCTCCTATTTTTTTTTTTTTTTTTTTTTAATTGTGAAAACCAAAAAAGTGTGTGATTTATGTTTATTTCTTCATAAAATCAGTTGTAAAATGGTCTGGAAATTCTGTGTTTTGAATTTTTATGCATTTGCAAAAGCTACTCACATTTTTTCAGCAAAAATACCTGTGAATTAGATATTGTACTTACTAAATCAGTTAACATTTTGACCACTAAGGAACTTGTTGAGCTAACAATGCTTTGAACAACTGGGTCCAGAGATCTGACTGTTCATACTGCATGGAATGAACATGCTGATCTGATTCTGTACTAGACACATTAAATTTTGTCATAAGGTACAATTTCTTACCTTGTGGTTCATACTGGCTGATCCTGGCTCTTCACTGTCTGCATGTGTAGTAAATGTGGTTTTCCCCACATTTCATTGGAATAAAAGTGCTAAGACAATGATAATCCCTAAACTATCGGTATTCTAAAAAGAATGCTGCTGCATGTGCTAGAAACTTCCACAGACATAGAGCAGTGATACACACCCATAAACCTAGAAAAAAATCACGGAATATAGTTTATGTACTTTCAAAAAATGTGTGTGCACCATTTAAATAGTGAAAACTGTTAATGTTATCTCAGAAAGAATATGTGTGAGGAAAGTACAAAGAGAATACTATGGCTAGTTTCATCTTAGATACATCTAACTAACCCAACTATTTCAGCCCTTAAAACACCAATCACAACACAGCAGACAACCTTTTGATTTTTATGTCCCAGCCTGCTGAAGGCAGCAGTGGGCCATATAGAATTTCACCATGACATTACGAAAACACGCCTATTCGGATATATAGAAAATTTCACCTCCAAAAACTGAAAAATTTCAGATAAAAAACTATGATATTTTTCATAATTCTGCTCAAAACATAGATTGTGGGTACTCGTTAGAACTGCCTCAGCGAGGCGGTTCTAACGAGTACCCACAATCTATGTTTCGAGCAGAAATAAGAAAATTAATGTATACCCCCGTAAACCCCAGTTTTACTATATAAAAGTGGGGTTTAAGGGGGTCAGAATTATATAGGCATGTTTTCGTGATGATGTTACGTCCATATGTGCATACATGCATATGTTTCGTTCATAGCCAGAGTCTAACAAATGTTTAAGTTTACATTCAAATTTACTTTTATGTCCGTGTTTCTTTTGGAGGTCATAACTTGGGTATCTTTTATGCTAGGAAGTTGAAATTAGGTATGCTACTTACTCAGACCTAAACTTTCAACCCGTTGCTAGAGTTGCCCCTGGTCATGCCTTGGGGTGGTTCAAGGGGTCAAAATGTATAACAGATCAGATTGTGCATTTTGAAAATAGTTGTTGAAATTTAGGCATCCAGATGTGGTTGCCATATGGGCAAATACATGTACCATATTTGTGTATTTGTGGGCCATTTATGTACTTTTGACACGTCTAGTTTTATTATTTTTCAGAGAAAGTTAGGCTTGGCATTTTATGTGAATCGTCTGCATAGCATGATTCACATGAAATATCAAGCCTTATTTTCCCTGAAAAATAATAAAAAAGAAAATAGATTGTCACCTATTACAGTTTTGCTTGGCATTTTAAGAGTTAAAGGAAATGCACGCATCTGTAGATTTTGATGCTACTTTTCAAAGGGAGACAAATTTTTGCAGGTAGGAATTTATTCTCTAGTACTTGATTCCTTTCTAAAATAGGTACCATTTTAGAAAACCCATTTTAGACTGAATAAATTCCCCCAACACCATATATAGGAAGAGTCCAATTTCAGTTTTAGGCATGTCAGGCCATCTGATGTAGATATTCCTAGAAAAAAATGGCTTAACTATTTGCAAACAGTGACAACACCAATCAGTGCAGAATAGACACCCCCATTCTACAGCATCTGATCTGGGTCTGCTCTGCTTGCCAGTTACCCTTTTGAGGGTCTCTAGACTAAAAGGGGTTAAAGGAAAGAATTTGCTTCTTTTGGTAGCAAATTCTTTCCTGTAAGAGCAGCCCCAAGTGAGTGGCAGGTGATTATGTTCATATGTGAGTTACTTCCCTTGAAGATGTATAGCAAAAAGGCACGCACATGAACTTTGGCATTGTCCCCAATTACTGCTTTATTTACCTGGAGTATTCAAATAGGAGCCATTTGTACTTGCAACAGGTGTGGGGAGGCCCCCAGGGTGTATGTATTTCTCAGTGGACTAGTTAAGGAGGAGTGTTTGGTGATAATTCTGGGATAATTTTTCTTATTTCTCCATAAAAACACACGTATATGTTCTGGGTACTCATCAGAAGCATCTCCCGGAGGCACTTCTGATGAGTACCCACAACATACGTTTTTATGAAGAACTGGAGAAAATTATCCCAAAATTATCATCAAATACTCTTTCTTAACAAGTCCTCAGATTTATTCTATTTCTGCACGTCATTAACTTTTTCTCTCATTCTCCTCTCAATCTCTTTTCTCTCATCTACTAACTCTTCGGTCCCTTTTCTCCCTGTCTCTTGGAGATGACTCAAAATGACCCACAAGTATTAATGTGTCATTAATGATGATTAAACAAGAACTCAACAGAAAACCATAGTACCTTACCGTACTTGAAATTTGAAGTGTCCATTTTACTATCTGTTTATGTGTTTAAAAAGGTATTGGATGAGTGGCAAGCAGTGTAGAACTGATCAGATAATACCTTCTGTGACATCTGCTGTGGATCTACACTGTTTGCTCAAGCCTGTCTGTCTAAGTACTTTGTTCTCCCTTCTGCTGATTCAAGAAGGGCAGTTGTCAGTTTCTGGTGAAAGAATGTATGCAAGTACTGGTTAATGGCTTAGAGGGCTAAGCCTGCCCAGGAAAAAGTGTGGTTAGGTAAACTGACAGTGCTTGACATGACCCTAATGAGTTGACTGGGTGGTAAAACCTCTACACAAACAAATAAACTGAATACTTTGCTTTTAGTGCGCATTTCCATACTTGCCCTAAGTATTTGGACAGACATGCCAGAGCAAACAGCATAGACCCAGATCAAACATAACATTCTGCTGCATGTGATCTGGGTCCACACTTTTTGACATTACGAAAACACGCCTATTCAAATATATAGAAAATTTCACCTCCAATTTTCAGATGAATACTTTGATATTTTTCACATTTCTGCTCAAAACATAGATTGTGGGTACTCATTAGAACTGCCTCGGCGAGGCAGTTCTAACAAGTACCCACAAGCTATGTTTTTGAGCAAAAATAAGAAAAATAGTGTATACCCCTGTAAACCCCAGTTTTACTATATAAAAGTGGGGTTTAAGGGGGTCAAAATTATATAGGCCTGTTTTCGTGATGACATTCATCCAGCTGTTTTTAGGCAAGTTAGCAGAGTAAAGTTGAAATTACATGTAGTAAAGAGATATGGTAAATATGGTAATAACATCAGATAAGATGAGGTATCGACATAATACTTTTCTTACTTCTCCACTTGTGGGTACTTAGTAAGAGTGCTTAACCCTGGTCCTGCTGAACCCAGATATGGCCTGCCTTTGCAAACAGTGTACCAGTAGATCCTGATCAGTTGGCTTCTGAAAAAGCCAACTTTCAGAAGCCAACTAATCTGGATCTGCACTGTTTGTCATTAAGTATGTGAATTTGTATCAAGAATCGGAATCAAGTAATTTGATTGGCTGATAACCAAAAGTGGGCATGGCATCTTAATTTATAGTGCGTCAAGGGTTAAGCAAGGCACTTCTAATGAGTACCACATGTGTTTTTTGTGTAGAAATAGGAAGAATACCAATTCTTTTCAACTGAAAAGATGCCTTATCTGAAGCTGTGGATGCTTTTTTGTTTCAATCTTGATACTATTTGAACCAGCACATGACAAAACTACAATGAGACCTATGTAGCTAGCAAAGACTCAGATCAGCCTGTACATCCACACAGTATGGTAAGGGTTCTCGTTTATACCTCTTTGGATAGCCTGGAGGCTGTAGAAGACACATGGGATTAGTGAAGACTGATCAGACTGCATGGATATGCGGGCAGACCTGAGTCTTCGCTGATTGCACAAGGCTTATTGTAGGTTTTGTCGTGCGCTGGCTCATTTTATTTCTCTATAAAAAGATGGTTTTGGGTACTCATTTGAATTGCCTTCAGGCTCGTAGCCAAGCGGAAGCTGTGAGCCTGGGCTTCAACATAGATTTGGCAATTTTACCTTATTCTCACCTTAAACTTGTTTAGATGACATCTAATGGGCCGGGCTCAGCATTATTTCCTACTAGATCACATGTTCGCTAAGCAATGACTCAGATCAGCCTGTGCAAATGCACAGGCTGATCAGAGACATTGCTTTGCGCTAATTAGCCAAACATCCAAGCTTTCTTCAGATGAGCGCTGGGCCCACATGCAATCTTGTAGGAATGCTACGACTCTGCTGAAATTTCAGAGATTCTGTTAGTAGGCTTCATCTTCATAAAGTTTCTGGCTATGCCCCTGGCCTTAGTGAGGCAATTTCTATTGGATAGTCACTGCCGATATTTTTTATGTCTTCAAGCAAAATAGACTTGGATAACCCTTAAAGTACTAAGCAGCATTGTAGCATTTATTTATTTATTTTTTTTTATTATTTTTTTTTCCGGAATAAATAAAACTTGGTATTTCATGTGGACTGTCTGCTAAGTAGGTGATTCATAGGAAATGTAAAGTCTTATTTTCCCTAAAAAATACAAACACACACACACACACACACACACACACACAAAAAAAAAAAAAACTAAAAATATCTGCTGCAGTTGTAATAATAGCATTTTAAGGATTAATTTTACTGTAATTTTACATGTAGCGCTTAAACCCTTTCACCCCTAAGTTTCTGATGTGGCCTCTTCTTACTTTGAATTTGGACATGTCTACTGTTGCAAATACCGGTAGGTGTACAAAGCAAAAACAAAAACAGAATGGCAAACAGTGTAGATCCTGATGAGACGGCTTATGACGAGCCATCTGATCAGAATCTACACTGTTTGCTAAGGTATCTATTTTGGTCTGCAGGGCTGAAAGGATTATGGTAAACGTCCTTCCGGATCCACTTCAGAAACTCAGGGGTGAGAGGGTTAAACTTATTTCATATCAGCTGCAGCTTAAACTTTACCACTGTCTTGGGCGTTTTCAG